>CM054945.1:2298659-2323893 GCA_029168755.2 Tillandsia fasciculata
CCAAGTCCAAAAGGTCCAGCACGATCCGCAATCCCTCCTGGGTACAACACAAGGCTAAAATTACACTTTAATCCCAAAATTTAACCAAGTATTACAATCTGAAATTTCAGCCGCAAAGATGTCAATATATCACCTGCAGACAGGGCTCCAAAAATTCTGATAAAAATACCACAGCGATCCTCGCGTCGATACCTTCGAAACGGGTACCTGCACGCCCAATTCTGAGCACCGTAGGCCAAGTTACAAATTCCACAGTACCGGTGCGCAAAATCTCACAACCATACAACTGTAAACTCTCGCACAGATAAAAAGGAAAAGTATACCTCCGGGAAGGTCTCGGAAAAATCCAAGAAAAATACGGTGATGATCCTCGCGTCGAGTAGATGAAAAAATTGTATAAGCTCGCTCTAATCCGACGCTCGAGCGCGGAGATCTCCTCGAAACAATCCGCTGTCCTCAAAATCCTTACAGAAAATAAGCTCCCCAGTGAGCAAGGAAAAACACCTCGAAAAGCATGAAACGAGGGAAAGCTGACAACCAAAATTGTAGCCTTACCTGTCGCGGATCCAACGGCGAAGAAATCGCTCGAAAAGATGGTCGGAGTAGGCCGGGGGAGCTCACGCACCGAAACGCGACGGAAGAAACACCGAAGAATGAACGTCGCGACGCGCCAAGAAAATGAGAATCTCGAAAACCGTGCCACGTAAAATCTCCAAACTCTGCAGAAGGATGCAGCACTGCACGAGGACCAACTTCTCTGAAGAAATCCGGGAGAGAAAAGGCCTAGAACAGTTAAAAAAACCCACCTGAAGTGAATTCGGGCTATATATAGGCTCAAAGAACTTTTCAAAAAATACCGAATAAGTCCCTACTTCCGGGCGCCCGAAAGTTTCGGGCTGCTACAGTGTTGGGCCCGGCCCAACACTGTGCGCGCCCGAAACGGCCCGGTGCAGCCACGTAGCCCGGCAAACAGGCAACAGCCGTGCGGGCCTCTCCGCTGCGGCCACGTGGCCGCCACCCGGTCAAAGGGGTGGTTGGCGCCCGCCAATGAGCGGGCGCCACGCGTCCCTGCGACAGTGCCCACATGCGGCACTGTCGCGCCGCCTGGCGCCCTGACGCGCACGCGCCCCGAGGCGGGGTCCCGCGCCTCCGTGCGCCTCGCCTGATGAGCCCGCCAATGACGCATCGACACGTGTCCCGTGCACCCAGTCCACGCACCCTAATTCGGGTTCCGTGGACCGCGCTGCGTGCACCAACCAACCGGGGGCTGCCACGTGTCCCCCGCCCCGGTCCATGCACCACCGCGCCAATTCTGTAGACCGCGCATCAAAAGCCCGCCAATCAGGCGGCGCCACGTGTCCATGCACCGGGTCCGTGCACCCAGCCGCGCCTCTCCGTGGACCGAGCGCTGCGGACCAGCCAATAACGAGCCGCCACGTGGCAGCCGGCGGTCCACGGCCCCTCCCATGCACCGAAATCCAATAAAAACTTCCGGGAGTCCGTTTTTGGGCATCCGGACTCAGAATCAAACAAGCAAATAGCCGTTTTCAAGCGTTTTTCCGTGCTGAATCCATTTCCAACCTCTGATTGGCCAAAAACCTTTTCAAAAGTTTGGCAAATGCAGCCGAATGCCAATACAGCAATAGATATCTCACAGGGTCCATCTGTGGCATCCCTTTGATGCACTATGGGCCAGACACACCAACAATAGGTGTTCTAAACAATGGATTCACCAGAAAAAGATTGCATGGGAACCTCGGCCACCACACACCAAGTCCAGTTCCAGCGGCCCAGGGCCGCGGATTGTCGAAATCTTCAACTCGGGCCGCACTAAGAGCAAGGATGGAAGAGGACTCACCTAGCTTCTTAGAGACCCATGCAAGGGCATAGAGGGCTAGCTCTCGTCGAGAGGAAACTAACCACGTGGCTTGCCAGTGACAGAAAGCGAGGGCGGTGGCATACGGCCAAGCTCGACCGAGATTAAAATACAAGAAACTAAGGTTTCCTATAGCGGCTTCTTGGCTGGTCGAGGCGGCTCAAGACTTGATGCGGGAGTTCCTTAGGACCAATAGACGACCATCCAACACCTTTGGCTCGACGACATCCAGTGTCGGTGGCGCGGGGCAGAGATTGGCCAAATCTAGGGTTCCGGCGGGCTTTTTGCTCCCACCGGCAAACCAACACTTTTTCTGTGTCAGGGTTGTGCAGAAAGGGTCCCAGGGATATGAGGAAGTCAGTGAGAAAACCTAGAGGCCAAGAAAACCATAGTAGAAAGGCTAGGTTTACCTCAGTCCTGAAGAAGAAGAATAATAATAAGAAACTTCTTCTCCAGCGTCAGGCGGCTACGGCAGGCGACCATGCTCCTTCTGGATATCTCACGGATGATGATGAAGACCTCGAGGATCACAGAGAGTAAGGCGACGGGGTTTGGTGCACTCTTCTTCTCCCAAACCCAAGATCTAGCTATAAGGTTGCTTTATTTATTCTCCCTTTTCGGCAACAGTAGGCGACGACCGGCGGTGGCAGAGGTCGAGGAAGAGAGCAAAAGAAGAGATGGTGGCGAGAGGATGCTTAAGAGGGCTTCAATACTGTGCGGCTAGGGTTTCCAAAGAGGAAACCCTAGGCTGCAATATATAGAGATGGAAAAAGATGCTAGTAGGTCCTCCAATCCTCCGTATTTTCACCTAGGTCCTTGCCTAGAGGTAAAATATATTGAGAGGCCCCTCCACGTGTGATATCATGCAATTCAGCGCAAAAAATATAGGGTGATATTTGTCAATTTATTCTAAAAAATAATATTTTTCACGCTTTTCGAGGCGTTCGGGTTGTCAAACATAAAAAAGGACAATGCTACGTCGTTCAGCTCGATGAGACCGTTTAGGTGGCAATTTTGTTTTTTCCTGTTTAGGTCTCAATAGCTCACATTAGTCGCATCTTCAGCGAACATTATTCTTTTGCACGTTTTACGAATTCTTTGGCTCGCCGAACATGAAAATGGATAACACCACATCGTTCATCTCGACGAGACCGATCAAGTGGTGATTTTACATCATCAAGTTCGGATCTTGTTAGGTTACAGTAGTCAATACTTCAGGAATACCCCTGAAATCTGATTTTTTGAATATAGAAATTTTAGAAATTCAAATTCTGAATTTAAATTTATCAGGTATCACATTTAGTCACCGAATTTGCATGCTTTCTATGAGAGTCGACTTTTACTGTCAATGAATTGCATGCTTTCAGTTTGATCTTCTTTCAGAAGTTATGGGAGGTGATAAAAGTTGATCTCTTCAATATTTTGCGTGACTTGTTCGAATGTACTCTGAATTTCAAACCTATGGATTATTCCTATATTTGTCTTGTTCCCAAAAAAAGAGCCAAAACTGCAAATGACTTCAGGCCGATTTGCTTTATCAATGGTGTTCAAAAGATTATTTCTAAGGTCCTTGAAAACAAATTAGAAATGGTGATGAAAGAGATCATATCTTCTTCGCAGACGACCTTTTTAAAAGGTCGAATAATCCTAGACTCTTTTGTAACTGCGAGCGAGATTGTCAATTGGTGTTTGAAAGTACGCACAAAATGCGTTGGCATTAAAGTCGATTTTGAAAAGGCATATGATAGAGTGAACTGGGGTTTCCGAAGAAACATCTTAAAGTGGCTTGAGACAAACCAGAAATGGTGTGGTTGGATAGATCAGTGCATTTCAAACGCCAAAGTCGCAATTTTGGTTAATGGGGGTTCCCTCTAAATAGGTCAAAATTAAAAGGGGTCTTCGTCAGGGAGACCTTCTATCTCCATTTCTCTTTCTATTAGTGGTGAAAGGGATGGTAAGGATAATGGATAGAGCAATCAGCAACAAATTATTGAGAAGGGTAGGTCCAAAAGATGATGATAAAATTGTGATTATTCAGTATGCTAACGACACAATCTTTTTCTGTGAGATGAAAGAAAGGCAAGTGAAAAACCTCCATTTCGTGTAACAATTATTTGAGTGGGCATCTGGCCTCAAGATAAATAGGAGCAAGTCGGAGTTATTCTGTCACGCCCCGAAGTTGAAACTGCGATTCGGGTCCGCCAACAGATCCGCCGCCCATACAGAAAGCCTCGTATAGACGAAGCGACTAACCTGCAAAAGATCATACTAACCACTATACAGATATCAGAGCGAAAAAGTAAACTGCAAAAATAAATAAATACAACTCCAAATAGTACATGTCATGTCCTCACAATACAAATGTCTCTCCAAAATAAAGCTCTCAAGTAAAATAAATACAAGATACCTCCAAACCACTGACAATACTAAAACATCACTAAAAAGGGGTACATACACTCTCTCGCTGAAAACGGGTAGGGATCTAACTCGCGACTCCCTTACCTCGGTCAGATGGAGCAGCGGGAACTGGAGAATAAGTCCGTGGAAAAAGGTCACCAACAGCGGGTATGAGAACTACAACCAACAACAGTTCTCAGTGGGTACCGCCACCAAGCCCGACAGTCTGCCCACTAAGTCTACTAGAGGCATAAAGTAACGAATGCAGTACTATAAAAGAAAGGCTGGAAATAACTCTACAACTACTATGCCTCTATCTAAATGCTCAAGGATGATACAGATGAAACATGATGCATCTACTACCTCTCGATAAAACAATCACTCAATCTACACTGACTGCCACAAAGGGTACAGTCAAACCTGCGCCCACCTACTGCCATTACATCCACGGAGGACTAGACTTACGTAGGGCGTCCGTGACTGCCCAAAAAGGGCCCAGCCAGAAGGACTGCGTCGACAAGTCGCAATAGTAAAGTAACAGGCCTAGCTCCGGAGCGGCACTCGATGGGCGCGACCCCACCGAGGAAAGTATCAGCGCATCTTTGTCGAGCTCAATATGGCTCATGCAAGCTATAGTCCAAATCCACGATCAACAAGATCGGCAGTACCCAAATCATATCTTTAACTCACTAGCTGGAAATACTCGACAGGCGGGACCCACCGTCGACTTAGACGGCTCCCAAGACTAGCACTGATCTAACCACAGCTACCAGACTCCACTCGGCCCCCAGGCACGAGTGTAACATGCATCCCACAACATCCCGACTACTCGGCCCACTACCCGGGCGAGGAACACTCTACGTCCAGGAAAAACGAATAAAAGTGTGGGAGTGTCTAAAGCATAAATAAACTAGCCCAAGTTGGGATTTTCTATTAGTCTGGTTAAAACATACAACATATGACGGGGTGCTAGGTCAAAGTTTCAATAATAGCATTTAATTAAACTAAACATAAATAGGGAACACTATCAGACATGATCCCTATATCAACCAAAATAAACATCATCTCCCTCAACATGCTCTCAACTAGCATAGGTGACCACAACCGCCAGATAGCTCACAACCTCCTCTAATAATCAAACAACATGCAAGTTCACAAATTCATTAGAATACTCCATAATTTCAGTAAGCATTCATTTCCCCAAGCCTAGAACAATAATTCTCATGCTTACCCCTCAAACATATATGTGGTACATTAACATGCATGCTTGCTATCATATAGAATTAGAGAGCCGTCCACAGGTTTTGGAGATTAAAGCAACCCACATGAATGCGCATATCGGCCCGAAGTCCAAATAAAGACGAAACTAGATGGGATACTCCTCAGGTTCCCACAATCCCAACGAGCCCAAAAACACCAGAAAACTCCCCCCGGTCGCTGAGATACAGACGAAACACCGCGGTAAGCAAAAATCCCCAAAATTACAATTCTACAAAAAATCAGTCCAGAAGAAGTCAAAATATCACCTACGAGATGATCTCCAAAAATTCCAATAAAAATATGGCTGCGATCCTCGCGAAGCGTAGATGTCGATCGAGTCCTCACGGGCTGAAATTCGATAACCGAACACTAAGATAAAAATCAAACAAGCTCTGCTGTCCAGAAAAACCAGCAGCAAGAAAGGGTTCAAAGATGCTCCGAAAACTCCAATAAAAAGCCAAAACTAAGAGGAGTGGTAAATACGAAAATCGAATATCTACCTCTCGTGGAAATGATGCCGCAAAATTCTGCTAAAAACTCCCTCGAGTCAGCCCAGGGGAGCCCGCGGATGAAACGTCGACGGGAAAGATCGGTATCGATGGCACGTCAAAGCTTGCGATGTTGATGAAGAAGCTGAGGAAACGACTTCCAAAAAATCTCCGGGATCCCAAATATCGAAGAAAAGGTGTAGAAGAATGTCCTTGCAGAAGATGGCCCCAAGAGGAAGTCTCAAAAAGCTCCAAAAGGCCGCATAAGGGGCCTATTTATAGGCAAAACCCAAAAAGGCCAAAATGGGACTTTGGGGGACACTTTCGGGTGCCCGAAAGACGGGCGCCGAACAGGGGACACCGGTCCCCGATCCGCACGGCGCCCGGATCATTCCGGGCGCGCCGCGTGTCCAACCCACGCAGCAGCGGGGGCGGGGCCAACCGGGCCCCGCCATGTGGCTCGACCACACCTGTGAGGCGGGTGGCACCAGCCAACCGCGGGGCGCCACGTGAGGCCCAGACAGCCCGCGCACCTGCCCGCTTGCCCCCGCCTGTCCCCGCACGTCCCGCACAGTGGCCAGCCCAATCCGCGGCCTCCACGTGGCCCGCCTCGCCTTCTCGCTGGTCCCGGTGCACGCGGAAGTGGGTCGTGGATCGGCCCACTCCAAAATTCGGCCCAAAGGCCCAACAAGTCCGAAAATATATTTTTTCACTGTTTTCGCGCGCTGAGTCCCTTTTGGTGTTCGTTTGACGCACATCGCACTCGATATACCAAAAATAGATGTTTTCTCACCGCCGACCACCCAGTCAAGTCGCACGGAAAAAACCAGGACACCACGTATTCTACCTAGGTAGAGGAGACCTTATGAGAGAGAGACTCGCAGAGATCTTAGAGTGTAAACTGGGTTAGTTTCTGATTCGCTATCTTGGTCTTCCACCTGTGAAAGGTCGACTTCGGAAGGAGAATTAGTGGAGCATTATAGGTAAAATTGAGAAATGGATCGAAAGTTGGCAAGCTAAACTCCTTTCACAGGGAGGCATGCTTATTTTAGTTAACTCGGTACTCTCGAACCTACCACTTTATTTTTTTCCCATCTTGTACTACGCTGCATTAAATCTCCTCGGAAGGCTTTTTTCTGGAAAGAAGGGACTACTATCACTGAGGGATTCTGTTTGGTGAGCTGGAAGGCAGTTTGTAGGGGTAGGAAAGAAGGAGGACTAGGGATTAAGGATCTCAAAAATATGAATACGACCCTACTGGTAAAGTGGTGGTAGAGGTTTTTCTCTGCCATGCCCCATTTATGGGGCCCTCTTATTGAAGGACTCTATTATTCTCATAGAAAATCGCTCAGTGAAAAGACTTCGTTCGGACCATTCTCACAGTGGTGGCAGAGTGTTTTAGGGACCAGGGATTTATTTAAGTGTGGCGCTACCGTCTCAGTTGGCGATAAAGGAATGGTGTGTTTTTGGTCGGACATCTGGTTAAGTCGATCCTCCCTACTGACCCAATACCCTATAATTTTTAGTGTAGTACATAGTAAAACCTGTCGGGTGAAGGAGTGTTTCGGAGTTAATGGGTGGAAATGGCAAAAAATTTTGTTGGCCTTTGCACCAAGCTCATCACATGAAGTGGAGTTGATCTGGAATTTAAAAGAATCTCTCTCTGGTACATACCTAACTAATATAGGGGACAAAGTAAAATAGAGATGGACATAGACGAAAAAGTTTTTGGTTAAGTCAATGTACAATTTTCTGCAAGACAGTGGCAAAAAAGACAGGTGCTTCATTCAGTTGTGCAAGATTGGAATACTTTTGAAAGTTAAAATTTTTATATGGTTAGTATTGAAGCGAAGGGTACTAACATCAAATAATCTGTTGAAAAAGGGCTGGAGCGGGGAGGACAGTTGTGTTCTCTGTTCAGGGGTAACCAAGACAGATCACCTTTCAGTGGGTTGCGATACTTCGAGAATCTTGTTGGAGGGCTTGATCCCAAATAAATTAGGTATACGTAATTGCACAGCGGTCGATAGGCTATGGGAAGCAAATAAACTCAAAGGAGGTGCCTTAGGGAAACGGGAGCTAGCGACTATTGTTACTATGTGGTGGGTTATATGGATAGAGCGGAATATAAGATATTTAAAAAAAAAAAAAAGAAACGTAGCTTGGAAAATTTGTTAGCGAATAATCGCTTGCTTAAAATTTTTTGGGACTCGTTCGGTATTGGTTAGATGTTACGATTTTTTTTTTCCGCGAAGAAGCCTAGTTTCCTCAATTCTGTAGGCTAGTTTTTTTTTTTTATGAATGAAGCGACAACATGCCGTCTTTTCTCAAAACAATATTTTAGGTGGTAGTTAGGTTCAAAATGTTAAGAAGATTAAAAGTGTTAGAGTTAAAGTAATTCTAGGATGAGTGACCTCCCGAAGAGTGAGTAGTCACAGTTTATCACAGTTGGGACTGGCTGATGACGATTGTGGCACAAGGTCAGCTAAAGTTATATCAGATTTATATCAATTAATTTTTTTTCAAATTTTAATATATCTTAAAATAAGTTTTATATATTCTAATTTAATTATACTATAAATATTTTTCATATATATTTTATAACATACAATTTTTTTTTTAATGTGTACCTAAATTTTAAAATTTTGAAATAATTTAAAATTTTAATGAATGAGTCTTATTAAATAGAATCTCTTCTTCAAAACATGGAACAACCTCATATTAATGCAAAAATAGAAATAATTATTCAAATATTGTCCAGCTAAATCTTATTTCTAATTACTGATTTAATAACAATTGCTGAAAAGAGAAACAAAAATGAAAAGACATTTATAACTTAATATATAAACTAAAATACTTACACATTAATTATATTTTGAACTCCATACTCAATTGGCCAAGAACTCTTTTTTTTTTTTTTTTTTTTTTTGACTATATTAGTCTACTCAAGTTCTCTTTCTGGGCAAAATTCTCACTCGAAGCGGAGTCTTCATGACCACGGTGAACTCGAGCTTCTCTGTCATGTCGATCTCCTTCCCTTCAGTCATAGGCATCCACTCAAACTTATTTATTAAATTCGCAACAAAATATTCGAGGTGGAGCAGGGCGAGCCCCATTCCGGGGCAAATCCTCCGCCCCGCCCCGAACGGCATCATCTTGATCTCCCGAACCCCCGTTATGTCCACCCCCTCCCCCTCCCCGCCCTCCAGAAACCTCTCCGGCCGAAACTCCATCGGCTCTGTCCACACCACCCCATCCCACCCTATCTCTGCCACCGTGAAATTCACCGCCGCGCCCTTCGGAATCCGATATCCCTCGAATTCCACCTCCTCCGTCACCGTGTGCGGCAGCACAAAGTGCCCCGGCGGGTGCCGCCGCAGCCCCTCCAGCACCACCGCCTTCAAATACGGCATCCGCTGCACATCCTCTTCTCGCACTGCGCCCCGCTCATCATCCTTTTCATTTGTTCCTACCACGCATTCAATTTCTTCATATAGCTTCGTCTGAATGTCAGGACGCTTTACGAGGTTCGCCATGATCCACTGCAGCGCGGTCGCCGTCGTGTCGGTGCCGGCGCTCAGAAACTCCGAGCAAAGGCTGACGATCTCGCCGTCCGTCAGCTTCCTTCCGCCGTCCTCCGGAATTTCAAGATCGACCAGCGAGTCGACATACGAACAAACGAATCCGTCTTCCTCACCTTTTGACTGCCGCCGCAGATTTCTTCGCGCAGTGATCAGCGGAACGAACGTCTCCTCCTGCTTCTTCCGAATTTTCATGAGCTTCTCCCACCGGCTCCGGAAAAGCAGCTTGGTGATTTTAGGATACACGGCGAAGACGCTGAAGCTGATGAAGTTGGAGAGGAGCTCCCTCTGCAAGGACTCGATCCGGCGTATCCGCTCATCGTCGAGCCGCTCGCCGAAGCACATGAGGACGAGCAGGCAGAACATGGCGAACTGGAAGCTGTCCCTGACAACGACGGCAGCCGCACCGCCGCTCGATTTAGTTTCAAAATCTTTTACGAGCACGTCGAGGACCCACCGCCGCGCGGGGGAGTAGAGTTGTAGCCGCGAGGAGTGCAGGAGCCCGGCGGCGAGGTTGCGGCGGAGGGCGCGCCAGACGGGGCCGTAGGGGCGGTGTTGATGCTGCGCTGGCTGCTGGAGAAGACTGAGCCGAGGCCGAAGGCCCGGGGTCGGTCGGCGAAGGCGGCGCCGCGCTCGACGAGGGCGCGGTGGGCGAGGACGCGGTCGAAGATGAAGATGGCCGGGCGGGAGGAGGACAGCAGGCGGAGAGTGACGATCGGGCCGTGCTGGCTGCGCAGGCGGCGGAGGAGAGTCTCGACGTTGAAATTCGATCCGCGGCGGCGGAGGAGCGCCAAAAGCGGGCTGACGACGTGGACTGTCCGCGGCCCCGGCGGTAAGGGGAGGGAGGCGGTTCTGTGCTGCCGCGGCAGCGGTGTCGGAGATCGGAGCGAGGAGAGAAGGAGCGTTAGAACTATGGAAGCAGCTAGTGCTACAAGATAGAAGGCCCAATTCTCCATTATTTCTTTTCTTTTTTCTTCCGGTTGCTATTTCCTTTTCATTTATGTTTCTAGATTTGGAGATATTATTATGTAGAGAAATAATAAAAGGAATTTTTAGAAGCATTTCCCAAAGTATTAAATCTGAATAATTGATATATAGTATTCTAATCTTAAAAAATAAAACAATACAATATGTATATTCTAAAAGGGATATACATTCTACAACCTATCCATTTAAGGGTAGGGTGTTTTTTATGCGCTTAACCCGACTCCGAATCCGAATCCTTTTTTCTTTACAATATTTCAAAATATATTATATTAAATTTAAATTTTTAAAATATAATTTAAATTTAATATTATATATATATATATATATATATATAATATATATATATATATATATATATTATATTATATATATAAAACGTAAAATTAATTCGGGTTCGGATCGGATTTGGATTCAGATCGGGTATACTTGATAGTTTGGCCCCTGAACCAATCGCTCAAGCTGGGCCCGACTTGGGCTTGCTGGTCTCTAACTGGGAATGGCAAGAAAGTGGAAACGGATGCGAGTGTGGATCATTACCCGTAGGAACCTCTAATCCGACCACCCGACCCGCTGAAGAGTGTTCTTATCCACTTGGAAGAATCTAGAGTCAGGATTCTATCTTCTTCCACACATACAGAATTTTAACTTTTTGATAAATATATAAATATTTTTTGAATAATATAAATAAATTATATATGGTGGAGAATTATTTTTCTTAAACTATATGAACTGTCAGTGAAAATTTTTATAAACTTTCATTCTTATGAAAAATATAATAATATTTTATCAAAATTTATATTTTATATATAATAAATATGTCACGCCCCCGGGGGTTTTTAAGTAAAGATAAGCGGAAAAGCGTTTGTATTTTTTTTTTTTTCTTAACAAATAAGTATCAGCCTCGCCCCCGGTGCGTGTCAGACCGTCACATACATTACACAGTCATACATTACAACATTCACGCGGGCAGAGTCTCCTTTGTATATGCACGGCGTCATACATTACAACATTCAACATACAATCTTTAACCACACAGTCACAGTCAACAAGTATGAGAGTGTAAAGACATTTAATCACATTAAGAGGAACCTATAAGTTTGTAAACGGTGTCCACTCGACACCCATTCCTTTAAAAACGTCTACATATTCACAGTAAGGCGGCTACATCGTTTCGGAAAAGGATAAATCCACAGGTTTTCAAAGCAGTGCCCACACGACACTTGGTTTTGGAAGACATTTTCGAAACCCCTTTTTGTTCGGTATAAAACATGCCGCATATAAGTCATTAAGGAACATTATAAAGATCACATCACAAAACCGTCTCTCAATCCACAACATTCCACAGTCAAGCAATTGAGAACTTAAACTTAGATAACAAGGGGATGAGATAACTCAAGCAAGAAATAATGAAATAAACCTCATCCAGCTAATGTTCTTTAATCGCTGCCTCACCGTCGTCCCGACTACTACACCTAGTCAAACCTGTCACGGAGTGGGTAAAGTCAGTGACAAACAAAGTAGATGTCTAAATATTAACAATGAATAAAGAGCAAACCGATTACACCGGAACCTTTCGCTAAACTCTGTACATAATTAAGCTGGGCACTAACCCCAGAGTACCTGTCGGAGAGACAGAAGATCTCCCCTCGTGCACAATCACATTTCTTGCATGATGCTTTTAACCTCTTCACGGAGCTAGTGCGGCACCTATAGCTGTCGTGAAGAGGTCCTCACCCTACACATGTGGGGCACACGGGTCATGTAGACCACTTCTCCGGAAAAGTACACCCATGCGGTGGCCCTATCCGCCTGTGTACGTGCAGCATCCGAACCAGATTTGCCAAGTCGGCGTGTATTAAGCACCGCGACCTCAGCCGCAACAATTGTTATATACATAAAATACATTCATGCGAAAGGTTAAATAGTCCATCTACTTTGTTAGACAAATTAAGAGGCTTTTACGATGATAGATGCACTTACTGCACTTGTTGTACTTATAGCAACGGTACCCACCTGGAATGAAGACAACCGACCGCGCCCGCGACCCTCCTAAGCAAATCAGAACTCCTCGCGGCCTACTAGAATATCCAAGAGCACCAATTAACACCTTACCCTAATCAGGTAAAATCAGTGGTCCCAACCACTGACACATTAAACCCACAAAAACTAAAATCATCATGCCTAGGGGACCGCGACGTCAATCGAAAACCAACAAGTCAAAACCGTCGAGTAAAACCGAAAACTCAGATCAAACTGGTAACATCAAAGGCTAGCAACCGCCGGGCCGCGACTATTTCATCGCGAACCCCGTCGGTACCCAAAACCGCCAACGAAAATCCAACAAAACCTAATTCCCAACCGGTAGCCGACTCGGGACGTTAATGATTAAACCAGGAAGATCCCGACGGCACAAATGATGAGAAAGGAGACCCGACGGCGCGCCCCCGACGATTTCGTCGAGGCGCGGAGCGTCGGCGTAATCGGCACCCGACATCATAAAACAGTGACCAAAAAGGTCCTAGGTGGCCATGCCAAGAAAACCACGCAAATAATGATCCCAACGGCGAAAACGGCGCTCAAAACGGTGGAAAAACGGACCCAAACGGAGCCACCGAACTTTGGGCTGTCGGGTAGTGCACAGGGGCAACCGTGGACCGGGTCTGCGCATCGGGCGGCCGTGCGGCATGCGTCGGGTGCACGCAGGAGGCGTGCACCGCGCGTCTTGGGCCGGGCCGGTGCACGCGCGAGGCGTGCACCGGGTCTGCGCGTCGGGTGGCCGTGCGGCATGCGCCGGGTGCACGCATGAGGCGTGCACCGCGCGCCTTGGGCCGGGCCGGTGCACGAAACCGTGCACCGGGTCTTGTGCTTCCGACGTTGCGGGCGTGCACCGGGTGCACGCCTGGACCCGTGGACCGCGCTGTACGGACAAGCACAGTAAACCCTAATTTCGCGGTTTTCTTCGCCGTTTTCGCTCCCGTTTCGCGATTTCTTCTCCGTTTTCGCTCCCGTGCGACTCCGGCGAAGACCCCGCGACCATGGTAACGACGGCGGCGGCCTCCCGTTTAACAACGGCGGCGGCCTCCCGTTAACCCACTATGTTCCAACGAAACATCCCCAAAAATTCCCGAATAAATACACGATAATTCTAATGACTAAACCAACGATCGAAGGACAACCAAAACGTCGATCGGAAGCCCGATAAAAAGAAACCGATTAAAAACCACCAATTAAATCCGATAAAAATCATCGATCACACCCGATCAAGAACGAGAATAAAACATTGATCAAAACCCACAAAAATTCATGATCGATGTACCAATTAAAACGACCTTACAAGAACACGGAAAACCCCCGATTAATTTGACAAACGTAACGATGATCACTAACCTTAATTTATCGGAACTAAAGAACCGATCTTGGTTCTCGCGGCGTTGGAGATCCGGATCCGCTCCCCGTAGATGACGGCGTCTTGTTCTCCGGTCTCCGGACGTCAATCGGGGCGATCGGGTTCCTCCGCTTTCTCCCTCTTTCCTTCTCTTCTCCTCTGGTTAGGGTTTTCCTTTTTCTTTTCTCTCTTTTCCTCCCTCTCTTTTCAAACTAGAGTTTCGTTTGGTTTTCGGTACGCACGAAAGAGGAGGGTTTGAGAAGGCGGTATTTTAAATTAGGGTTTTCTTTCCGGTAACGAGATTTAATTATCCTCTTATTAATTTAATTTCCTCTTTTATTTTATTCTTTTATTTTCCTTTTTATTATACGTACGTAAAAAGGAAAATCCCACGAATATCCGGATATTTATCTCTTAACAATAAATATCTAATCCCACGAGATAAACCCCACCTTTTTAAATCCTAGTCACCGATTAATTAATTTCCTAATTAATTAATCATAGGAAATAAATTCCCAATTTAATTTCATACGTACGTACCGTCAAAATACTCCTTGGATATTTTGACTCTAATTAATTAATTCGTTAATTAATTAATTCCTTACAGATAATCCTTCGGGTAAAACTTTAAGATAATTTCTTAAGGATAATTCCTTATGAGATAATTCTAGGATTCCTCGAAAAGCGTGTCAGATCTTTTGCACGGATTTCGATGCACCCCACAGTTACCGCGACCTTCAAAACCCCTTTCCGGGAGATCCGTAAGTCGGATTTTGGATCCGATTGCACCGCCGTTCATCGTTTTTCGAGCTCTATCACCGAAAAATACCCGCACCGCACGTTAGTCAACTCTAAAGAGCCCGATATTCTAATTCCCTCTAACTTACACTTTATTAGCAGGAGGGTAAAATAATACTAGAAAAGTCGTGTCATTACAAAATATATATTATTATATTAATAATATTATAATTTATTATCTGTATTTATGCTGTGTCTGTATTCTAATTTTTTGAAAGTTATCGAATCACCATGTCCGAATCGTGTCGTGTTCCATATCACGTATCAGTATTCATGATGCTTAGATTAATTTGTCCATAGCTTTATTTTTTCAAAACACCATATTTATGGTCTTTAATGTGCTGATGTCAAGAGAAAGAGGGCAAAGAAATTAAAAAAAAAAAAAAAAAAAAAAAAAAAAAACAAACAAACAAACAAACAAACAAAACAAAACAAAACAAAACAAAACAAAACCTATTGTAATATTGTAACTTTTTTTTCTTGTTTTTATGTGCCAATGTGAAAAATTTCAATAAAATACATTAAAAAAGTGGGATAATTATAGTTCCAAAGCCATTAGCTTTTTATATAACAGACAGTAATGAAAAAATTTTTTCACATGAACTCCAGTTCACTTAAAATTTATTTTTATTTAAAAATTATTTATGGTCAAACAAATAAGTCTATAATATAAAGAAAATAACAATTTCTTCCTAACAAAAAAATTAACCAATATATGAATAGATGAAATAGAAAGTAAAAAAAAAAGAAAAAACAACAATAATTATCATTATATACACCTCAAGTACAATAAAGAAATTCAGACTTCAGTGGCATGATCAAAATTCTTATGCGTCAAAAATGTACTCAAATAATTCTGACTTGGCCCAATTGTTATTCAGCCGCTTTAAGAACTGATTCGAGCTTGTCATCGAGGGCAGAGTTGAAATTAGTTATTTAATTGCTACACTATGAACAAAGCTGAAAGTGGCTATCCAGTTGTCCTATTCTATGACATTCTTAAAATTTAGAATAGCTCTATATAAAAAATATAATAGCACTAAATTTTTTAATCCGTTTATAATATTTTGGATGGTAGTATCTCAATCGCTTCTGTTTCGGGGGGGAACTCAACTCGCTTATGCAGGGAAGAGCACCTAAGAAGGGCCTCTTTATAGGTGTGATTCACATGAATCTTTATCCTACTCATGCCTCCTTTGATCTTCATTGTGCAATACGCTTCTCCGTGTGATGTCCATTCTTCAGAGAATAAGGTGCATGGGGGAAGCTAAATTTTTTTTTGGTCGTTGGGGGTGTGAATGCTGGGGGTAGATCACCATTGTACTGACAACACGTGGTTAAGGAATCTCCACTTTGGTCTGCCCAAGTAACTTTGCGATTTGTCTCCATGTAATTGTATTCCTTGGCTTCTTTGGATTCCTTTGATTCCTTGTATTGCGACAGATTATCCAAGGTTTCCATTCCCTGCAGTTTTCTTTCAACTTTTGAAATCTTTTATCCAGCTCGTCATCAAGCTCCGTGGAAGACAAAAAAGAGGTCCCTTTGTTGATCGTCGGTCTAACATTGTTGTTCGCTGTGTCTTGTCTTCCCAGGTGACCTCCCCTATGTCTTATCTGATACCCTCTCTCATGTCTCAGAGGAAGAAAAGCATACTGGCTTTCAAATTTGTCTCGACTCCTATTATGATGTCAGGTTCTCTCTGATGTTATTTGACCATGCGATCGCCTCTCCTATTCCTGTCTCAACCATTCCCATGTTGGTCAGCACGAACTCCGCCATCATTGAGTCCTTTGACGCAGTGCAGACTCACCTTCCATAGCGACGATTCAGCAGCATCTTCCTTATTCCTAGCAGCATCTTCCTTATTCCATGTCCATTCTTCAGAGAATAAGGTGCATGGGGGAAGCTAAAAATTTTTTGGTCGTTGGGGGTGTGAATGCTGGGGGTAGATCACCATTGTACTGACAACACGTGGTTAAGGAATCTCCACTTTGGTTTGCCCAAGTAACTTCGCGATTTGTCTCCATGCAATTGTATTCCTTGACTTCTTTGGGTTCCTTTGATTCCTTGTATTGCGACGGATTATCCAAGGTTTCCATTCCCTGCAGTTTTCTTTCAACTTTTGAAATCTTTTATCCAGCTCGTCATCAAGCTCCGTGGAAGACAAAAAAAAGGTCCCTTTGTTGATCGTCGGTCTAACATTGTTGTTCGCTGCGTCTTGTCTTCCCAGGTGACCTGCCTTATGTCTTATCTGATACCCTCTCTCATGTCTCAGAGGAAGAAAAGCATACTGGCTTTCAAATTTGTCTCGACTCCTATTATGATGTCAGGTTCTCTCTGATGTTATTTGACCATGCGATCGCCTCTCCTCTTCCTGTCTCAACCATTCCACATGTTGGTCAGCACGAACTCCGCCATCATCGAGTCCTTTGTCGCAGTGCAGACTCACCTTCCATAGCGACGGTTCAGCAGCATCTTCCTTATTCCTAGCTCACTTTGATGCAGAATGATTCTTCGCCATGCTCTCTTCTTAACTATAGCATCTTCCACCTTATCACAAAAGCTCTTTGTAGCCGCCCACTTAAGCTTGTCACCCACGGTCTAATGGTCTTAACCTTGTTTGTCCGGCAGTAGAAGATAAATAAACCAAAAATAGCAAGGAAAAAGGAAACTCACACAGCTATCGACACATATTTAGTGTCACACCCCGGAATTTTAAAAACAGCCTATTTTTTGAAAAAATCAGAGTTGAAAACATAGAACCCCCAGAGCGTGACTAGTTCACCACGTGCATAGAGAATTTTCAATCTAAACGAACAGAGTCTTTCCTATACATGCACAGCTAGGCAAAAACAATGAATATTTAATTGCAATCAGAGTTAATAACTAAACATCATATCAATAGACAATAATTTAACTAACATGAACTGAATACCAAATCCATAAGAACCACTAAACAAATCTAAGATGATGTCTACTACTCTAAATAGCATGATAATCAAAAGCATAATACTAAATCTCTAACATAAAAATAAAGCATGATAAATAGGCTAGCACACTAGCTAGCAAGTGGTGGCAGCTCTATCATGTGAACCTCATATCACCGTCCCAATATCCCACCACCCGACGGACCTGAAAATGGTGTTAGTAGAGGGTGTGAGATACAACTGCATATATCCCAGTGGGTACAATGAGCCAGAGACGAGCAAGTCGTACCTACTGGTATACAATAATCAAAAGACAGTAAAGCAAGTATGAAGTAGTAGTATAACTGGTATGAAAATAACAATATAAGCTGATATGAAAGTAAGAGTATAAGTCGATATGAAAGTAAGACTGAAAATCAGATATATGTAGGATATAACTGTAAGCAAGAATGCAACAAAAGTGACGATAAACAACCAACCCAATCAGGTGCCACTATTGTTCACTAGGACCTCAGGCTGATGCCATAACAGAACACCGAGCTAAACTGACAACAACCTCTATACTCAAAAGTACAACTAAAGGGGCTAAAGGGGCTCACGGGTCAAACAAACCACTCTACTGGTAAATAACACCCGACGATGGCCAAACCGTCGGTGTACGGGAAGTGTAAAGTAGGTGCATGGCGATCACAAATGTGGATGCTCAATGCTCGCGGTCGAAAGACCGGAAATACGACAAGTAGTCGAAAACTCCCAAACGGGATCAACGAGTCAATCACAATGCTAGGAAAATGCCATACGAAATCATCAGTCGATCTCAGTGCTAGGAAATGCCATACGGAATCATAAGTAAACTCCTACTCTATCATGCATACTCAACTAGAAATAAAAGCAGATATAATAATTAGCAGTCGGAGACATATAAATCAACAGCTAAGGGTGTCCACTATCACATGACCAATAAATATAGTAGAGATAAATCAAAGTACTAAAGTGTAAACTGAAGAAAGGGCTAACAAGATAACCAAGGGTCCGATCGACTATGGTACCCAATCAGGTTATACTATGCCAATGCCCGGATCGGAGTACCCACCTTAGTGTAGGCAATCCTGAAATCCGCTACTCAGCTCTCTAGTAGGCTCTTGATCGCTCGGGCCTAAATCAAAACCACAAATCAATAATAAACTCACACATACCCATCCCACTGACTCACAGTGTATAAAACAACTATACGGTGGACTTTGCTTAAGTCCTAGAATCCGCCGAAATTTTCAAAAATTCGCCCACTAATGGTCCAATTAGTGCCTACATGTGATGACCTGGATCTCCGCAGAGCTGCTGCAGTGCGTTGGGTGGCTATTGGAGGCCTACATGGTGTGTTGGAGGTGTTTGGGGCATAATTGGGCACAAGTGATGGACTCAGGGCTTAAAATGGATCACGTGGGTAATCAGGGGACCCCGTCGGATGAGTTGAGGTGTTTACGCGAAAAAGGGATGTCAAATTTAGGCTCAACACGAAATTCGGATTAAAAATACCTTTTCGGGAGCCTCCGGCAATTTTTCGGATTGGAATTTGGCAAAATGGACGTCGGATTTGGAATCAGCGCGCGAAAACGGTCAAGATGGGCTATTTACTTGCATTTATCGGAGTTTGCTACAGTAATCTACTGTTCACGGCCGGAACAGTAATTCCGGCGACGGCCGGCGGCGGCGGGCAGCGGCGGAAGGCGGCGGCGCGGGCTCGGGCAGGCGGCGCGCGGCCGCGGGCAGGCGCAGAGCGGCACGGGCAGGCGCGTTGGGGGCGCGGGCAGGTGCGCCGTTCCACGCGGCGGGCGTGCACCAGGGCGGTGCCACGTGGCGGTTGGTGATTGGACGGCTCACACGCGCGGTTCACTGAGCGTTGAGGGGGTGCACGGTGGACCGGGGTTGACACGTGGCGGAATTTTATTGGTCGGTCTACATGCACGCGGTCCACGGTGCAGTCGAGCCTGCCTCGGGATGCGTGCCTGGCAGGGTCGCAGGCGGCGCGCGCAGGCGCGACCGGCGCGCTGACCGGCGCCACGTGTCGAGTTCCGGGGCGGCCACGCGGCGAATGAGGATTGGCTGGATCAGCTGTTTGGTGTTCTGGGACACGTGTCGTGTGGAGGAGCGGGTCGGACGGTTGCTGGGTCCGGCCGGATCCGCTGTGCGGAGCGGGCTGGCTAGTGGGCCGAGTGGGCCGGGCCACTGTTTGGGCCCGGTTTCGGGGCCCGAAAGATTCGGGCGCCCGAAATCGGGGACACAGAGGGTATTTTCTGATTTGTTTTTTGGGCCTATAAATACCCCTCCTCTCCCTCATTCTTCCCCTTTTTTCGAGCTTTAGAGAGAGAATGGGAGGGAGAGCTCCATACAAAGTTTGTTCCCCTTGGTGCTCTGGTTCTAATGGTGGATCCCCGGAATTTCTGGAAGCTCGGCAACGGCGATATCATTTTTACAGTTCGCCTCGGTTTTCTCCCCATTTCGGCCCATTACCGTCGCAGCTCATCAAAAATTCACTGTGAGCAAACCAGGAGGAGTTTTTGGACGATTTCTTCGACAGCGTGTTCCTAAGAGGTAAGGCTTCGATTTTTGTGTTGATCGTTTCGCTCCATTTCGCACTTTTGGCATGTTTCCCGAGGCATCTTTGACCCCTATTTTTCTGTGATGGATTTTGGACAGCACCGGCTTGTCGATTTTATATCTCAGCCTAGGAACATCGGATCAAGGCGTTTCAGGACTCGATTTTGATCTACTCGTCGCGAGGAACACAGTGGTGATTTTTTTGGAATTTTAGAAATTGTTTCGAAGGTGATAATTAAGCTTTTCTTGGACAGATTGCTACAGGAATTTTGCTGTGAAGGTTTTGAGTATGCAACGGTGTTTTATTTTTATCTTGGCCTACAGGTATCAGATCTGGGCGTTTAAACAGTCGTTTTGGGGCTACTTTTCGCGAGGAACGCGACCGTGAATTTTCTGGATTTTCTTGAGGACTGGACAGAGGTGATATTTAGCCTTTTTGGGGCTGATTTTGGACAGTAAGAGATTGTACAGTTTTGAGATTAATTGTGCGCATTGTTTTGTGCAGTGGGGCACAGTTTTCGGTGGATTGCTGTGTTAGAGGACAGCGGGCAGCGAGAGGTCTCTTTTGGTGTTGTGCATGCTTTTCGAGGTGGGTGGTTGTTGCTTGCCTCTATATCTGACTTACTCACTAAGTTTATTAGAAAATCCCACTATTGAGCATATTGATTGATTATCATGCATGATTGACTGATATACATGTGAGCCTATCATCTGAGATTAATTTTGTGAATATAGCATGTTGGGGATATTATTGGGATAATATTTCTGTTGGAACATGATCATTGGAATAATTTATTAGTGATAATTAACATGCTACATTAGCACCTAAATTTTATGAAAGTGGATTAAATGATTAATTGTTGGGACATAATGACATATCAATGTGCGGGTTTCACTCTGGGATTTATTATGGATCAGGGATCATATACATGTGTAGTTGACTGATGATTTTAGCATGATTGTTATATTTATGTGGATATTATTAATTATTACACATGTAAAACTGTTATTTGACATATTCTCCCTTTCACATTGCTGAGGACTTTTGCATGCTTATTTGGACATCTAGATAGGCCACTATTTTATTGCTACACTATCATATTGGGATTTGACTTAGGAGAAACCATGATTGCTTTCTTTCTCCTTTTTATTTAGACTTTTGAGTCATGTTGCTCGGGTTCGAGCAGAGGTTTGGGATAGTGTAGCCGGGACCTGAGGGTCAGTGACAGGGTGTACTTGATGTTGGATTGTGGGTTATTGCGGCAACCGCGGACAGTAGGCGGTTGACCGGATCTTGATTATTTTACCCAATTGTGGGTTGTGGGTTATTGCGGTGACCGCGGACTTTGGGCGGTTGACCGGATGTTTACTATTGCATCAGATTTCTCTAGTGGATGGTATTTCCCACTTTTTGAGTACTATTGCATCAGATCGGGGTTTCATTAGTGGACGGAGTTTCCCACTTTGATCATAGTCATGATCCAGTCCTGCTATTATGAGACAGTGGTTACAGAGATGCTTGATACAGTGATACTTTACTCGTGTGGGTCGCTCCCCTCGAGTGCCACTCCGGAGTAGGCTTTACACGGTGCCGAGCGCCGGGCACCTGGTGAGTTGGAGTGCTTGGGATTTCGACTTAGTGCTGGTACTGAGTTCCTGAGTGATGGCAGAGCAGGCAGTACCAGTTTTACTGGTGGTACTAGATTGGGTCTATTTGGTCAGATACTGTTTCCTGATGCATTCATACCGTCATTTCCTTCGGTATTGCATTTAGAGGCATACTTGTTGTGGTTTCCCCTTTTATTCAGTAGTTCTGTTTACAGCTTTACCACTTGCCCTTTCTTGCCTCTAGTAGACTTAGTGGGTACGCCGGAGCTTGAGGCTTTACCCACAGGGGGAGGCTACTGGTTTACTAGTGGTTCTCACCCCCATTGTTGTTTCCTTTCTTTTCTCCCCCCTGTTTTGCAGAGTCCTCTTCGGGAGTTGCTGATCTTCGGTCGTTGTCCGAGGCGAGGGAGTCACGAGCTAGATCTTTACCACCCGAGGAGTGTAGCTGTATCCCCTGGTTGGAGATTCCTCGTAGCTGTTGGCTGGTTTTTACTGTTTTCTCTGGAGAGAGATCTTTTGTATTTGGAGAGACTGATGTACTATAGTTTTAGTTTATCTCCTTTTATAGTTGAGAGATGCTGTACTGAGGACATTGTATGATGATTATCTGTATTTGAGGAATGGATATTGTACTCTATTTCATGTTGTATAGTGATTGGATTTTATTTTACAGCATTTTATTTCAGCTCTGATATTTGTGTAGCTATAGTACTATCTTTTGCAGGTTAGACGCTTCGCCTATGCGGGTTTTAGTATAGGTGGCGGATCTGTTGGCGAGCCCGGGTCGCAGTTTCGACCCCGGGGCGTGACAGATTAGGTTGGTATCAGAGCTTAGGGATAGGTCAGTTGGGACTGTAGAAACCCTAGGCTTATGGTTGGACCCTAGGATGACTTCGTGAGAGTCGTGATTTTTAGCGAGAGTCCTGATTGAGTTTTATACCTCTCCCGAGTGATGGGATGGGTGATTAGCATGTTTATTCTCCTAAGCAATTATGTTAGCCGCAGACAACATAATGTGGCGGAACGGTTGACATGCTCTAGACTCTCGCCGGATTGGGTCGAGTTTTGTTTTGTGCTGTGGTGCAGTTGGTCGTGGAGAGCGGTGTCTCCCCGACACGTTGTGCGGATTGGTGTGCACTCGTCGCAGCGGTGGAGCTCGAGCGGATTGTTTTGGGGGCCGGATACGCGGATTGAGGTTAGAGAGCTTCAGGCCCCGATGGCAGGATTGTTTGAGGTATATCAGCGGCAGAGTGAGCCGCTGGTCTAGGTGACACAGTTGTCGGAGCAGTGGGCAGCCCGACAGTGTTTTTCTTCTGTGACCACCTGGTTACAGTATCCTCAGCGGCAGTGATTTCTGAGGCGCCGATGGAGCGAATAGCCCCCTCCGTGCCAATGTTAGTGCCGAGGCACCGAGGCGGGGTGGATAGCTGATAGTTGATGAGCTGTGAGACATCATTGATCGATGGAGCCAGTTTTGGCAGATGAACCACCCTGATTCATGGAATTAAGTTGGAGCCTTTGGAGGCCGAATCGTGGTTGGTGGTGATGGAGTGATCAATTGAGAGTCTCCCTGTGCTAGAGAGTTGAGGCAGTCATTGAACTGTACGCTCCAGGTTTCGAGGGACGAAGCGCGTAGGATGTGTGCAACTGGGAGTGGATTGCGCCAGGATACCCTTTTGTTTATCTTATCCCTCTGTTTTGGATTTTGGATTTTGGATGCCTCGATGGAGTAGGCAATGTGTAGGGAGCGTACTGTTGCAGTTCCTGTGGATAGGGATCTGCCGCCAGAGGCGAGTTCTGGATAAAGGCGCCTGGCGCTAAGTGTTGGGGGACAGATCGACTGGCAGAGGCACTTTCGTTTTCCTTTCCTGGATGGTGGATATCCTTGTGGACGGATTATGTAAAGCTTACTCAAAGGAAGGTTACCCTTTGTGATTGATAATATTCGTGTTTGGGGTACAGTAGATGTGCTTGAGGGGTGAGCTGAGTAAGGATAATTGAATGAGGAATCGCATGAATTAATTGCATTTTGTCATATGACGATTGCGATAATGGATTTCTGAGATGTCAGAGGTCAGGTGGACCCCGGTGGCAGCATCAGCATCGTTATCAGAGTGGCGCAGCGGTAGCGTGGATTGTTGTCTGCGGAGGATCGTATTCATCGCCTCAGTGTGAGCAAAGGCGGAGAATTGTGCTCCTTTTGTGGATAGCCTTGATTTTCAGGCAGATTAAGTGACGACCACCTACATTGAGCGGTTGAGACTGTGCTGCCTGGGTGGAGGGCACCAAGGCAGTGGATCGGGTCGTCGCAGGTGTGATTTCATCACAGCAGTCGGAGTTAGAGCATGTTGCATTCCTGCATGGACTAGAGGCAGATTTGTTACCACATGCACTAGAGGTACAGGTTCCTGTTGGGATGGTGCATGTGGAGGAGGCTTGTGGATCATGTCCAGTGCAGTTGAGACCTCGAGTGGTATCGGCAGACTTATTGGTAGTTGTACCTGGTCAGTGTTTGACCCAGTGCGTGGGATTGGTTGGCACAGTGCCACATGGTGTATGACTGCGGAGAGAGAAGGTTATGATCTTCTGCAAGCAGACATTAGAGACTTGTTCTTTGAGACAGTCAGAGCACACAGGTTGCAGCGACTATGCGCGAGGTGCTACGGCGGCACCGGGACGCGAGGATATCCCTGTTATCGTGAGATCCCGGGTGTGATTCCACCGGAGCTGATAATGATGCCGCCGATTAGGGAGATTGAGATTGCGATTGACGTGGTTTAGGGAACCACGCCAACCCCGATAGCACCTCATTGGATATCATCTGTAGAGCTGAGAGAGCTGATGGCGCAGTCGCAGGATCTGATGGATCGAGGGTCTGTTCGACCTGGTGCCACGTCGTTGGCACACGACAGTGAGGGTCCTTGTGTGGGGTGACCGCAGGCAGGTCTGGATATTATTTAGGACCTTTTGATGGAGTTATACTCCGATAGTGTCTGCTTAGGATGCAGGTATCTTTTTGGGATCATACAGTTGAGTATCTCGTCAAGATGGTATTCAGGACCCGGTAGGGGCATTATGAGTACAATGAGGACAGATGGAATGACTAATGCCCTGTCGTCTTTAAGATCTGAGGAATTGTGTATTCTTGCTGCACTTGGAAGAATTATTGGAGATATTCTTCTGGGATATTTTGATTTTACCCCATCTCTGTATGGTTTAGAGCTGGTGGAGTACTTGTAGATGGTGTAACAAGGTCTGCGGAGGAAGAAGCTGTATGCCAAGTTGTTGTGGTACAAGTTTTAGCTTCGAGAGCATATCTTGGATCACTT
>CM054945.1:2323993-2363993 GCA_029168755.2 Tillandsia fasciculata
TGATCGTTTCGCTCCATTTCACACTTTTGGCACGTTCCCGAGCATCTTTGACCCCCATTTTTCTGTGATGGATTTTGGACAGCACCGGTTTGTCGATTTTATATCTCAGCCTAGGAACATCGGATCAAGGCGTTTCAGGACTCGATTTTGATCTACTCGTCGCGAGGAACACAGTGGTGATTTTTCTGGGATTTTGGAAATTGTTTCGAAGGTGATAATTAAGCTTTTCTTGGACAGATTGCTACAGGAATTTTGCTGTGAAGGTTTGAGTATGCAACGGTGTTTTATTTTTATCTTGGCCTACAGGTATCAGATCTGGGCGTTTAAAAACAGTCGTTTTGGGGCTACTTTTCGCGAGGAACGCGACCGTGAATTTTCTGGATTTTCTTGAGGACTGGACAGAGGTGATATTTAGCCTTTTTGGGGCTGATTTTGGACAGTAAAGATTGTACAGTTTTGGGATTAATTGTGCGCATTGTTTTGTGCAGTGGGGCACAGTTTTCGATGGATTGCTGTTTAGAGGACAGCGGGCAGCGAGAGGTCTCTTTTGGTGTTGTGCGCGCTTTTCGAGGTGGGTGGTTGTTGCTTGCCTCTATATCTGACTTACTCACTAAGTTTATTAGAAAATCCCACTATTGAGCATATTGATTGATTATCATGCATGATTGACTGATATACATGTGAGCCTATCATCTGAGATTAATTTTGTGAATATAGCATGTTGGGGATATTATTGGGATAATATTTCTGTTGGAACATGATCATTGGAATAATTTATTAGTGATAATTAACATGCTACATTAGCACCTAGATTTTATGAAAGTGGATTAAATGATTAATTGTTGGGACATAATGACATATCAATGTGCGGGTTTCACTCTGGGAATTTATTATGGATCAGGGATCATATACATGTGTAGTTGACTGATGATTTTAGCATGATGGTTATATTTATGTGGATATTATTAATTATTACACATGTAAAACTGTTATTTGACATATTCTCCCTTTCACATTGCTGAGGACTTTTGCATGCTTATTTGGACATCTAGATAGGCCACTATTTTATTGCTACACTATCATATTGGGATTTGACTTAGGAGAAACCATGATTGCTTTCTTTCTCCTTTTTATTTAGACTTTTGAGTCATGTTGCTCGGGTTCGAGCAGAGGTTTGGGATAGTGTAGCCGGGACCTGAGGGTCAGTGACAGGGTGTATTAGATGTTGGATTGTGGGTTATTGCGGCAACCGCGGACAGTAGGCGGTTGACCGGATCTTGATTATTTTACCCAATTGTGGGTTGTGGGTTATTGCGGTGACCGCGGACTTTGGGCGGTTGACCGGATGTTTACTATTGCATCAGATTGGGTCTCTAGTGGATGGTATTTCCCACTTTTTGAGTACTATTGCATCAGATCGGGGTTTTATTAGTGGACGGAGTTTCCCACTTTGATCATAGTCATGATCCAGTCCTGCTATTATGAGACAGTGGTTACAGAGATGCTTGATACAGTGATACTTTACTCGTGTGGGTCGCTCCCCTCGAGTGCCACTCCGGAGTAGGCTTTACATGGTGCCGAGCGCCGGGCACCATGGTGAGTTGTGAGTGATGATTGGGATTTCGAGCCTTATGTGCTGGTCCCCCACTGAGTTCCTGAGATTTATGACAGAGCAGGCAGTACCAGTTTTACTGGTGGTACCAGATTGGGTCTATTTGGTCATATACTGTCCCCTGATGCATTCATACCGTCATTTCTTCGGTATTGCATTTAGAGGCATACTAGTAGTGGTTTCCCCTTTTATTCAGTAGTTCTGTTTACAGCTTTACCACTTGTCCCCTTTCTTGCCTCTAGTAGACTTAGTGGGTACGCCGGAGCTTGAGGCTTTACCCACAGGGGGAGGCTACTGGTTTACTAGTGGTTCTCACCCCCATTGTTGTTTTCCCTTTGTTTTCTCTCCCCTGTTTTGCAGAGTCCTCTTCGGGAGTTGCTGATCTTTGATCGTTGTCCGAGGCGAGGGAGTCACGAGCTAGATCTTTACCACCCGAGGAGTGTAGCTGTATCCCCTGGATGGAGATTCCTGGTAGCTGTTGGTTGGTTTTTACTGTTTTCTCTGGAGAGAGATCTTTTGTATTTGGAGAGATTGATGTACTATAGTTTTAGTTTATCTCCTTTTATAGTTGAGAGATGTTGTACTGAGGATATTGTATGATGATTATCTGTATTTGAGGAGATGGATATTGTACTCTATTTCATGTTGTTCAGTGATTGGATTTTATTTTACAGCATTTCATTTCAGCTCTGATATTTGTGTAGCTATAGTACTATCTTTTGCAGGTTAGACGCTTCGCCTATGCGGGTTTTAGCATAGGTGGCGGATCTGTTGGCGAGCCCGGGTCGCAGTTTCGACCCCGGGGCGTGACACTACAGGCTACCAAACTTAATAAAACTTTGCAAGCTGCCCTGAAATGCTCCGTTTAAGGTGTTCAGGTAGCAACAACTAACTCGACCCTAGGCTCAATCGGTGCCATAATTATCGAAAACCACTTTCGAAAAAGCTGACTTCGGCTTCAAAAATCACCAACGGGAAACGAAAGTCACTGGAAAAGCTAGGACAATGTTCGGAACAACCAGAGACACCTGACAACCACTATTGATCATTCAAATTACTAAGATTGCGCATTTTGCGCCGAAACGACGATAAACCTGTAATTTCACCGATTTACGAATTATAATCGAATTTTAACTTAATGAAAGTCACTGACCTTGAACGAAGAGTTTAGAGGTCACGTGCACGTTGCCCGAGGTAGCCTATGTGGCTATATTTACAACTAGACCCCTAAGCTCTTTAAATATTGCATAAAACATGATAATTTAGGGGTTTTTTAAGCTTGTTCCAAAATCTTTCGGATTGATTCGAAAGTGTCAGTAGATGGGTCTCGACATGCTAAAATTCATCCTCGATGTCCGAGGGTGGCCCAGAGTCTAAAAAAGGCTAAGGATCAACCTTCATCAACACCAAGAGTGCACAACATGAGATCTACTCATCAAGCCCTCAATATTGATATCTAAGATGAGCATCATTCTCACAGAGATCCATAGAGTCGAGGGCTCACCTTCGGGGAGTTGCGGAATCGTCGGAAAGCTTGCCGAAGCAAGGATGTACAAGGTCTTCAAGCTAGGGCTCGGGCTTGGCCGAGCTTGCAATAACTCGGTTTCAGGCAGTCAACTAGGGCAAGCAGGTGTAGCAGAGGGTCTAGGGGACTGCCAAGGGTGCCACCAAGTCCAGTTCTAGCGGCCCAGGGCCGCGGATGGTCGAAATCTTCAACTCGGGCCGCACTAAGAGCAAGGATGGAAGAGGACTCACCTAGCTGCTTAGAGGCCCATGTAAGGGCATAGAGGGCTAGCTCTCGTTGAGAGGAAGCTAACCACGTGGCTTGCCGGTGACAGAAAGCGAGGGTGGTGGCGTACGGCCAAGCTCGACCGAGATTAAAATACAGGAAACTAAGGTTTCCTATAGCGGCTTCTTGGCTGGTCGAGGCGACTCAAGACTTGATGCGGGAGTTCCTTAGGACCAATAGAGGACCATCCAACACCTTTGGCTCGATGACATCCAGTGTCAGTGGCACGGGGCAGAGATTGACCAAATCTAGGGTTCCGGCAGGCTTCTTGCTCCCGCCGGCAAACCAACACTTTTTCGGTGTCGGGGTTGTTCAGAAAGGGTCCCAGGGATATGAGGAAGTCAGTGAGAAAACCTAGAAGCCAAGAAAACCATAGTAGAAAGGCTAGGTTTACCTCAATCCGGAAGAAGAAGAAGAAGAATAAGAAACTTCTTCTCCAGCGTCAGGCGGCTACGGCAGGCGACCATGCTCCTTGTGGATCTCTCATGGATAAACCCGAGGATCACAGAGAGTAAGGCGAAGGGGTTTGGTGCACTCTTCTTCTCCCAAACCCGAGATCTAGCTATAAGTTTGCTTTATTCTCCTTTTTCGGCAACGGTAGGCGACGACCGGCGGTGGCAGGGGTCGAGGAAGAGAGCAAAGGAAGAGATGGTGGCGAGGGGGTGCTAAAGAGGGCTTCAATACTGTGCGGCTAGGGAAACTCTAGGCTGCAATATATAGACATGGAAAAAGATGCTAGTAGGTCCTCCAATCCTCTGTATTTTCACTTAGGTCCTTGCCTAGAGGTAAAATATATTGAGAGGCCCCTCCACGTGCAATATCATGCGATTCAGCGCATAAAATATAAAGTGATATTTGTCAATTTATTCTGAAAAATAATATTTTCCACGCTTTTCGAGGCGTTCGGGTTGTTGAACAAAAAAACAGACAATGCTACGTCGTTCAGCTCGACGAGACCATTTAGGTGGCAATTTTGTTTTTTTCCTGTTTAGGTCTCAATAGCTCACATTAGTCTCATCTTCAGCGAACATTATTCTTTTGCACGTTTTATGAATTCTTTGGCTTGCCGAACATGAAAATGGATAACACTACATCGTTCATCTCGACGAGACCGATCAAGTGGTAATTTTACTTCATCAAGTTCGGATCTTGTTAGGTTACAGAAGTCAATACTTCAGGAATACCCCTAAAATTTGATTTTTTGAATATAGAAATTTTAGAAATTCAAATTCTGAATTTAAATTTATCATGTATCACATTTAGTCACCGAATTTGCATGCTTTCTATGAGAGCCGACTTTTACTGTCAATGAGTTGCATGCTTTCAGTTTGATCTTCTTTCAGAAGTTTTGGGAGGTGATAAAAGTTGATCTCTTCAATATTTTGCGTGACTTGTTCGAATGTACTCTGATTTTCAAAACTATGGATTATTCCTATATTTGTCTTGTTCCCAAAAAAGAGCCAAAACTGCAAATGACTTCAGGCCGATTTGCTTTATCAATGGTGTTCAAAAGATTATTTCTAAGGTCCTTGCAAACAAATTAGAAGTGGTGATGAAAGAGATCATATCTTCCTCACAGATGACCCTTTTAAAAGGTCGAATAATCCTAGACTCTTTTGTAACTGCGAGCGAGATTGTCAATTGGTGTTTGAAAGTACGCACAAAATGCATTGGCATTAAAGTTGATTTTGAAAAGGCATATGATAGAGTGAACTGGGGTTTCCTAAGAAACATCTTAAAGTGGCTTGGGACAAACCAGAAATGGTGTGGTTGGATAGATCGGTGCATTTCAAACGCCAAAGTCGCAATTTTGGTTAATGGGGGTTCCCTCTAAATAGATCAAAATTAAAAGGGGTCTTCGTCAGGGAGACCCTCTGTCTCCATTTCTCTTTCTATTAGTGGTGAAAGGGATGGTAAGGATGATGGATAGAGCAATCATCAACAAATTATTGAGAATGGTAGGTCCAAAAGATGATGATAAAATTGCGATTGTTCAGTATGCTAACGACACAATCTTTTTCTGTGAGATGAAAGAAAGGCAAGTGAAAAACCTCCATTTCGTGTAGCAATTATTTGAGTGGGCATCTGGCCTCAAGATAAATAGGAGCAAGTCGGAGTTATTCTGTCACGCCCCGAGGTCGAAACTGCGACCCGGGCCCGCCAACAGATCCGCCGCCCATACAGAAAGCCCCGTATATACGAAGCGACTAACCTGCAAAAGATCATACTAACCACTATACAGATATCAAAGCGAAAATGTAAACTGCAAAAATAAATAAATACAACTCCAAATAGTACATGTCATGTCCTCACAATACAAATGTCTCTCCAAAATAAAGCTCTCAAGTAAAATAAATACAAGATACTTCCAAACCACTGACAATACTAAAACATCACTAAAAATGGGTACATACACTCTCTCGCTGAAAACGGTAGGGATCTAACTCGCGACTCCCTTACCTCAGTCAGATGGAGTAGCAACTAGAGCAGTAGGAACTGGAGAATAAGTCCCTGGAAAAAGGTCACCAACAACGGTGTGAGAACTACAACCAACAGTAGTTCTCAGTGGGTACCGCCACCAAGCCCGACGGTCTGCCCACTAATTCTACTAGAGGCATAAAGTAACAAATGCAGTACTATAAAAGAAAGGCTGGAAATAACTCTACAACTACTATGCCTTTATCTAAATGCTTAAGGATGATACAGATGAAACATGATGCATCTACTACCTTTCGATAAAACAATCACTCAATCTACACTGACTGCCACAAAGGGTACAGTCAAACCTGCGCCCACCTACTGCCATTACATCCACGGAGGACTAGACTTACGTAGGGCGTCCGTGACTGCCCAAAAAGGGCCCAGCCAGAAGGATTGCGTCAACAAGTCGCAATAGTAAAGTAATAGGCCTAGCTCCGGAGCGGCACTCGATGGGCGCGACCCCACCGAGGAAAGTATCAGCGCATCTATATCGAGCTCAATATGGCTCATGCAAGCTATAGTCCAAATCCACGATCAACAAGAACGGCAGTACCCAAATCATATCTTTAACTCACTAGCTGGAAATACTCGACAGGCGGGACCCACCGTCGACTTAGACGGCTCCCAAGACTAGCACTGATCTAACCACAGCTACCAGACTCCACTCGGTCCCCAGGCACGAGTGTAACATGCATCCCACAACATCCCGACTACTCGGCCCACTACCCGGGCGAGAAACGCTCTATGTCTAGAAAAAAATGAATAAATGTGTGGGAGTGTCTATAGAATATATAAATAAACTAGCCCAAGTTGGGATTTTCTATTAGTCTGGTTGAAACATACAGCATACGACGGGGTGCTAGGTCAAAGTTTCAATAATAGCATTTAATTAAACTAAACATAAGTAGGGAACACTATCAGACATGATCCCTATATCAACCAAAATAAACACCATCTTCCTCAACATGCTCTCAACTAGCATAGGTGACCACAACCGCCAGATTGCTCACAACCTTCTCTAATAATCAAACAACATGCAAGTTCACAAATTCATTAGAATACTCCATAATTTCAGTAAGCATTCATTTTCCCAAGCCTAGAACAATTCTCATGCTTACCCCTCAAACATATACGTGGTACATTAACATGCATGCTTGCTATCATATAGAATTAGAGAGCCGTTCACCGGTTTTGGAGATGAAAGCAACCCGCCTGAATGCACATGTCGATCCGAAGTCCAAATAAAGACGAAACTATACGGGGATACTCCTCAGGTTCCCACGATCCCAACGAGCCCAAAAACACCAGAAAACTCCCCCCGGCTGCTGATATACAGACGAAACACCGCGGTAAGCAAAAATCCCCAAAATTACAATTCTACGAAAAATCAGTTCAGAAGAAGTCAAAATATCACCTACGAGATGATCTCCGAAAATTCTAATAAAAATATGGGTGCGATCCTCGCGAAGCGTAGATGTCGATAGAGTCCTCACGGGCTGAAATCCGATAACCGAACACTAAGATAAAAATCAAACAAGCTCTGCTGTCCAGAAAAACCAGCAGCAAGAAAGGGTTCAAAGATGCTCCGAAAACTGTAATAAAAAGCCAAAACTAAGAGGAGTGGTAAATACGAAAATCGAAAATCTACCTCTCGTGGAAATGATGCCATAAAATTCTGCTAAAAACTCCCTCGAGTCAGCCCAGGGGAGCCCGCGGATGAAACGTCGACGGGAAAGATTGGTATCGATGGCACGTCAAAGCTTGCGATGTTGATGAAGAAGCTGAGGAAACGACTTCCAAAAAATCTTCGGGATCCCAAATATCGAAGAAAAGGTGTAGAAAAATGTCCATGCAGAAGATGGCCCCAAGAGAAAGTCTCAAAAAGCTCCTCACAAGAGGCCTATTTATAAGCAAAACCCAAAAAAGGCCAAAATGGGACTTTGGGGGACACTTTCGAGTGCCCGAAATATTCGGGTGCCGAACAGGGGACACCGGTCCCCGATCCGCACGGCGCCCGGATCATTCCGGGCGCGCCGTGTGTCCAACCCACGCAGCAGCGGGGGCGGGGCCAACCAGGCCCCGCCATGTGGCTCGACCACACTTGCTGGGCGGGTGGCACCAGCTAACCACGGGGCGCCACGTGGCGCCCCCGCGTGCGTCCCACATAGCCCGCGCACCTGCCCGCTTGCCCCCTCCTACCCCCGCACGTCCCGCATAGTGGCCAGCCCAATCCGCGGCCTCCATGTGGCCCGCCTCGCCTTCTCGCTGGTCCCGGTGCACGCGGAAGTGGGTCGTGGATCGGCCCACTCCAAAATTCGGCCCAAAGGCCCAACAAGTCCGAAAATATATATTTTTCACTATTTTCGCGCGTTGAGTCCCTCTTTGGTGTCCGTTTGACGCACATCACACTCGATATGCCAAAACTAGATGTTTTCTCACTGCCGACCACCCAGTCAAGTCGCACGGAAAAAACCAGGACACCACGTATTCTACCTAAGTAGAGGAGACCTTATGAGAGAGAGACTCGCAGAGATCTTAGAGTGTAAACTGGGTTAGTTTCTGATTCGCTATCTTGGTCTTCCACCGGTGAAAGGTCGACTTCGGAAGGAGAATTAGTGGAGCATTATAGGTAAAATTGAGAAATGGATCGAAAGTTGGCAAGCTAAACTCCTTTCACAGGGAGGCATGCTTATTTTAGTTAACTCGGTACTCTCGAATCTACCACTTTATTTTTTTCCCATCTTGTACTACGCTGCATTAAATCTCCTCGAAAGGCTTTTTTCTGGAAAGATGGGACTACTATCACTGAGGGATTCTGTTTGGTGAGCTGGATGGCAGTTTGTAGAGGTAGGAAAGAATGAGGACTAGGGATTAAGGATCTCAAAAAATATGAATACGACCCTACTGGTAAAGTGGTGGTAGAGGTTTTTCTCTGCCATGCCCTATTTATGGGGCCCTCTTATTGAAGGACTCTATTATTCTCAAAGAAAATCGCTCAGTGAAAAGACTTCGTTCGGACCATTCTCACAGTGGTGGCAGAGTGTTTTAGGGACCAGGGATTTATTTAAGTGTGGCGCTACCGTCTCAGTTGGCGATAAAGGAATGGTGTGTTTTTGGTCGGACATCTGGCTTAGCCGATCGTCCCTACTGACCCAATACCCTATAATTTTTAGTGTAGTACATAGTAAAACTTGCCAAGTGAAGGAGTGTTTCGGAGTTAATGGGTGGAAATGGCAAAAAATTTTGTTGGCCTTTGCACCAAGCTCATCACATGAAGTGGAGTTGATCTAGAATTTAAAAGAATCTCTCTCTGGTACATACCTAACTAATATAGGGGACAAAGTAAAATAGAGATGGACATAGACGAAAAAGTTTTTGGTTAAGTCAATGTACAATTTTCTGCAAGACAGTGGCAAAAAAGACAGGTGCGTCATTCAGTTGTGCAAGATTGGAAAACTTTTGAAATTTAAAATTTTTATATGGTTAGTATTGAAGCGAAGGGTACTAACATCAAATAATCTGTTGAAAAAGGGCTGGAGCGGGGAGGACAGTTGTGTTCTCTGTTCAGGGGTAACCAAGACAGATCACCTTTTCGTGGGTTGCGATACTTCGAGAATCTTGTTGGAGGGCTTGATCCCAAATAAGTTAGGTATACGTAATTGCACAGCGGTCGATAGGCTGTGGGAAGCAAATAAACTCAAAGGAGGTGCCTTAGAGAAATGGGAGCTAGCGACTATTGTTACTATGTGGTGGGTTATATGGATAGAGCGGAATATAAGATATTTTGAAAAAAAAAAAAAAAAAAAACATAGCTTGGGAAATTTGTTAGAGAATAATCTCTTGCTTAAAAATTTTTGGGACTCGTTCGGTATTGGTTAGATGCTACGATTTTTTTTTTTTTCGCGAAGAAGCCTGGTTTCTTCAATTCTGTAGCTAGTTCATTTTCTTTATGAATGAAGCGACAACGTGCCGTCTTTTCTCAAAAAAATATTTTAGGTGGTAGTTAGGTTCAAAATGTTAAGAAGATTAAAAATGTTAGAGTTAAAGTAATTCAAGAATGAGTGACCTCCTTAAGAGTGAGTCATTATAGTTTGTATCAGAGTTATATCACAGTTGGGACTGGCTGATGACTATTGTGGTACAAGGTCGGCTAAAGTTATATCAGATTTATATCAATTAAATTTTTTTCAAATTTTAATTTATCTTAAAATAAGTTTTATATATTCTAATTTAATTATACTATAAATATTTTTCATATATATTTTATAACATACAATTTTTTTTAATGTGTACCTAAATTTTAAAATTTTAAAATAATTTAAAATTTTAATGAATGAGTCTTATTAAATAGAAGGGAAAACCTACCTGTACACCCCCTTGGGGGTGTACAGGTAGCACACCCCAAGGGGTGTACGGGTAGCACAGCTCTAAATAGAATCTCTTATTGAAAACATGGAACAACCTCATATTAATACAAAAATAGAAATAATTATTCAAATATTGTCCAGCTAAATCTTATTTCTAATTATTGATTTAATAACTATAGCTGAAAATACAAGCAAAAATGAAAAGACATTTATAACTAATATATAAACTAAAATACTTACATATTAATTATATTTTGAACTCCATACTTACTAGCCAAGAACTCTTTTTTTTTTTTTTTTTTTTTTTTTTGACTATATTAGTCTACTCAAGTTCTCTTTCTGGGCAAAATTCTCACTTGAAGCGGAGTCTTCATGACCACGGTGAACTCGAGCTTCTCTGTCATGTCGACCTCCTTCCCTTCTGTCATAGGCATCCATTCAAACTGATTTACCAAATTCGCAACAAAGTATTCGAGGTGGAGCAGTGCGAGCCCCATTCCGGGGCAAATCCTCCGCCCTGCCCCAAACGGCATCATCTTGATTTCCCGAACTCCCGTTATGTCAACCCCCTCCCCCTCCCCGCCTTCCAGAAACCGCTCTGGCCGAAACTCCATCGGCTCTGTCCACACCAACCCATCCCACCCTACCTCCGCCACCATGAAATTCACTGATGCGCCCTTCGGAATCCGATATCCCTCGAATTCCACCTCCTCCGTCACCGTGTGTGGCAGCACAAAGTGCCCCGGCGGGTGCCGCCGCAGCCCCTCCAGCACCACCGCCTTCAAATACGGCATCCGCTGCACATCCTCTTCTCGCACTGCGCCCCGCTCATCATCCTTTTCATTTGTTCCTACCACGCATTCAATTTCTTCATATAGCTTCGTCTGAATGTCAGGACGCTTTACGAGGTTCGCCATGATCCACTGCAGCGCGGTCGCCGTCGTGTCGGTGCCGGCGCTCAGAAACTCCGAGCAAAGGCTGACGATCTCGCCGTCCGTCAGCTTCCTTCCGCCATCCTCCGGAATTTCAAGATCGACCAGCGAGTCGACGTACGAATAAACGAATCCGTCTTCCTCACCTTTTGACTGCCGCCGCAGATTTCTTCGCGCAGTGATCAGCGGAATGAACGTCTCCTCCTGCTTCTTCCGAATTTCCATGAGCTTCTCCCACCGGCTCCGGAAAAGCAGCTTGGTGATTTTAGGATACACGGCGAAGACGCTGAAGCTGAGGAAGTTGGAGAGGAGCTCCCTCTGCAAGGACTCGATCCGGCGTATCCGCTCATCGTCGAGCCGCTCGCCGAAGCACATGAGGACGAGCAGGCAGAACATGGCGAACTGGAAGCTCTCCATGACGACGACGGCAGCAGCACCGCCGCTCGATTTAGTTTCAAAATCTTTTACGAGCACGTCGAGGACCCACCGCCGCGCGGGGGAGTAGAGTCGTAGCCGCGAGGAGTGCAGGAGCTCGGCGGCGAGGTTGCGGCGGAGGGCGCGCCAGACGGGGCCGTAGGGGGCGGTGTTGATGCTGCGCATGTTGCTGGAGAAGACTGCGCCGGGGCCGAAGGCCCGGGGTCTGTCGGCGAAGGCGGCGCCGCGCGCGATGAGGGCGCGGTGGGCGAGGACGCGGTCGGAGATGAAGATGGTCGGGCGGGAGGAGGACAGCAGGCGGAGAGTGACGATCGGGCCGTGCTGGCTGCGCAGGCGGCGGAGGAGAGACTCGAGGTCGAAATTCGATCTGCGGCGGCGGAGGAGCGCGAAAAGCGGACCGACGACGGGGACAGTCCACGGCCCCGGCGGTAAGGGGAGGGAGGCGGTTCTATGCTGCCGCGGCAGCGGTGTCGTAGATCGGAGCGAGGAGAGAAGGAGCGTTAGAACGATGGAAGCAGCTAGGGCTACAAGATAGAAGAGCCAATTCTCCATTGTTACTTTTTTTTTTTTTCTTCGGTTGCTATTTCCTTTTCTTATGTAATCTGATTTGTTCTGGTATTTGGAGATAACATTATATAGGAAATATAATATATTAATTTAATATTTTATTTGCTTTAATTTTTTATTTGTTAAATTTTTATTTTTTTATTTTAATTAATAGATTAAAATTTTATGAAAAAATAAGATAAAATTAAAATCGAAAGTAAAATCTTAATTAAATTATATTTTGTTAAAATAATATTTAATTTTATATTTTATTTGCTCTAATTTTGTATTTGTTAAATTCTAATTTTGTATTTGTTAAATTTTATATTTTATTTGCATAAGAAACGAGGCAGGGGCAGGACGTGGGTGGGTATCCAGTAATGGAGAATATAGTGTGCCTCGGGTAGTGTGACGAGCGCGGATATCTAGTAATAGAGAAGATGGTGTGCCTTGGATAGTGTGATAGAAATAAATTAGAAAAATAAAATATAATAATATTTTATTGTTGAAATAGTAATTTTTATTATATTAGAAATACTAAAATAATATATTTTTATTATTTTTAGTGTGTTCCCCAAGCTAACCCCCATCCAAGGGTCTATTTAGATATTGAGCACTAGATACACCACAAAGTATAGTATACATCTTATCATTTTTTTCACTTTTCACATTATTTTTTATTATTATTATTTACTAAAATTATTTGGGATTTAATAAACTCTAAAATGAGGTTATAAAATCTAAAAATGTTGATAGTTGATATATTGCATTCGTATTCTAAGAAATATAAATAGAGAAAAAAAAGTATAAATTCTATCTATTTAATTTGGAGTTAGGTTCGAATTTGGATACTTAAGTTGCTAGTATATTCATCATATTTATGTGCAATAGTTACTATACGTATATTATCCGCTTAAAATCAAGTACATGTCAGGTACGAATATCTGTATATAACGTAGGATTACTATACTCTTATAACTTTTTCATTCTTGGATGAAGGAATATGCGGTTATGATGATATACTCTTATAACTTTTTCATCCTTGGATGAAGGGATATGCGGTTAGGATGATAGTGATCTCCCTAAAATTTAGTAGATTGCTGGTGAAATAGAATAAATTTTAGAATATATATATATATATATATATATATATATATATATATATAGAGAGAGAGAGAGAGAGAGAGAGAGAGAGAGAGAGAGATAGTCCGGCTAGAATACTACCAATAGCACCAAGCAATTGGTGCTATCAAGTTTTCAGCCGTTGGATGAAAACATATGCAGTTGGGATTATAGTGATCCTCTAAAATTTTTATTCCTTAAAATTTTTATTATTCAACCAATCACCTAATAAACCCTAGGAAAATCACTATCATCCTAGCCACACATTCTTTAATCCAAAGACTAAAAATTTGATAGCACCAAGCTAAGGAACACGATCATCCTAGTCACACATTCTTTAATCAAAAGATTAAAAACTTGATAGCACCAATGGCTTGATGCTATCGATAGTACTATATATATATATATATATATATAGTCAAACTATATAATTTATATAATTAATTATTTTACTTTTTAAAATCAATTAATAATTATTTTTTAAAATCAATTAATAATTAATCTAATTTTATTTTTTAAAAATAAAATTAATAATTATTTAAAAAATTATTATTTAATCTAAGTTTATTTTTGAAAAATAATAAAAAAATATTAAATTTGATAAAATTACTGAAAAATTTGTAAAATTTTTATTTTTTTTTTACTAGACTAATTTTTTTTAAATTCTGTAAATTTACACGTTGAATGGTTCTCACTATAAAAAAAATAATATATATATATATATATATATATATATATATATATATATATATATATATATATAAAAGGGTTGAATAGCTTATTTCATAATTACTTACTTATCTAATTTTTTTCTTTTTTTTAAAAAAAAAAAAACCTAAAATGCTGTCCACATGTTAGAGATATTATAGACGATAAGCGGGCGACGTGGATTTTTTCGTTAGAAACCTCTCTGTCATGACACAAGAAAGACGTATGTAGAGGCGGTTGCGTAGAGGCGGTTGCAACGACCGCCTCTATATTTTAGCATAGGGACGTCTTAAAGGCGATTTTTCACAACCGCCTCTACATGTAAATTTTTTTTTTCTAATCTCTTTTTTTTTTTTTTTCCCTCTTTTCTTTTCTCCCAAAAAATCTCATTCCCCCCAAAACCCTTTCCCCCCTCTTTTCTTTTCTCCCAAGAAATCTCATTCCCCCCAAAACCCTAGCTCCTCCCACACCGGCCACCCACTCTCTCCCCTCCCACTCCCCTCTCCCCTCTCCCGTCGGCGGCATCACCGGCGTCCCACTCTCCCCCTCTCCCCTCTCCCGTCGGCGGCATCACCGGCGTGGCATGGTCCCCTCCGTCAGCGGCTAAGGTATGGTCCCTCCCTCTCTTCTCCTCCCCCCCCCCCCCCCCACTGCCGCGCGCAGCCAGCCCCACCACACCCCCCCCACCCCGCGCGCGACCCTCCTCCGGCGCGCATGCACACCCCGCAGCGCGCCCCACCCCCCGCGCATGCCCCCCCCCGGCGCGCATGCACACCCTGCAGCGCCGTGCACACCGCGCATGCGCCCCCCCACCCCCCCTTCGGTATTTTGTTTGTTGAACAACTGGGATTGCTACAGGAAGCTTTTAGGTGAAAATTTAGATTCGTGCTCAGTTGAAGAATTGCATCAATTAGAAGGAAAGCTCGAGCAGAGCCTACATAGCATCAGGGAAGGAAGGTGATTCATAATGGAATATAACATAGCATACATTATTCTTAGCACATCAGTAAGAAGATATTAATGTGGCATTTCTTTTTTAATATACAAAATGCAGACAAGTTTACTAGAAGAGCAGATTATGCAGCTTAAAGAGAAGGTAACATAGCAATTTCTTTTCAACACCAAGTATTGCTCAACTGCTATATATTATCTAGATTACAATCCGCGACTAATTGCATTGTGTCTGATTCAGGAAAAGATACTCCTAAAGGAGAATGCAGCATTACGTGAGAAGGTAGAACGATAATTGCACAATTCCTTACAAAATGATTATTATATCTGACACTCTTAAGCCACACTACTCATTTATATAGCACTACCAAATTTTAGTGAAATATGTTGTATAGCATGAACTAATTTGGAAATCAAGTGCATCACTAATTAGACATTTCCATCCATGTGAAGTGTAACCCCCAAGCTTATCAAAGGCCAACTTCATCAATGGAGATTGGTTGGTGAGCCTAGTGATAGGAGACTATCTAGCTTGGTTCGGAGAGCACTTGTTGGGTTTAAGATTTGTTTTTTGCTATTGCTCCACACATAGATGATGATTACCATGTGGATGTCGAGACTGATTTGTATATAGGATGCCCAGGAAGACAGAAGACCATCGGCACATTACAACAAGCCTAATGGATGAAGAAGATCGTAACCAAAGCATGCACAGAGAAAAAAGTGCAGGAGAAATTCTGTCAGAATATCCAGAATAAGTTATCTATAGATTCGTTAAACTATTTTGTTGTCTCAAATGATTTTTATCTCATAGTATAAGGGCGCTTGAAAAAAAGTGAATATACAGGTGTAGCCCCCACCCCCCCCCCCCCCCCCCCCCCCCACCCCGCTGCCGCGCGCAGCCAGCTCCCCCCCCCCCCCCCCCCCCCCCCCCCCCCTCGCGAGACCCCCCCGCAGCCCACCCCGCTGCAGCCGCCCGCCCCGCCCCCTCCGCCGCGCGAGACCCCCCGCCCCCCCCGCAGCCCACCCCCGCTGAAGCTTGCTTTTGTTGATATGGAGCAAGTTCTATCGTTGGATTCCGTTAATTATATGGCACCGAATCTCATAACAATTAAAGGTTGTTAGTTGTTTTCGGGATTCTTTAAATGCATGTTTCTACAGGTACTTATCTCCAGGATCTGTATATATTTGAATGCTTCTGAAATGATGCACATTATATTGCAGCTGGATGAAGTAAAAAAATTTCATTTGTATCATGGAACTTATTAATGTTGCAGATCCACCAATTTCAGTATGAGAAGGTTGCTTTGAAAAAGCTTTAAGTTACGTGCTGTGCCAGGCATTTTCATGCAATTTGTCACAATATTTCTTTTCTCGCTACAGGCATTGCCGGAAATGGCACAAAAAATTTCTAGGTTGGAGAAAGAAGCTACCTTACTTGATTCTTCTGGCGAGGTACTTTAGTCCATTTGGGAAGGGAGCTGCACTTGTTAACTGTTTATAGGGGAACTAAACTGTTTTAATTTGTAGGCTGAACTTGCTGAATATCACAACCTGGGTCTTGACATAGCTCAGCTTGAGAAGAAGATTATTTCTGAGATTATCAGGCCCGAAAAAGTATTGCTATACTTGGTGCCTGGAAGGCTGGTATGTCGTCTTGACGCTTCCATTAGTTTTCATTCACCCTGCTATTATGCCCTTTATCGTTGTGCCTTTCCAAATATGTGTAGAGTATTTTTGGCAGTCTTTGTTACCTTATTATCAAATTTGGTCTATCATCATAAACAGTACTTGACAGGGTCATTATAGTATTATCACTTTTGCTGTTTATCTGTACTTTTTATTCTTTGTGTGCTAGACCAGATCTAAATGGTCGATGATGATCAGGTACATTTAACGATCTCGATCATCATCAAGTGGCTGCTCTTGCTAGCTGCTTTATTCCTTGCGATAAGTCTAACGAGCAAATACACTTGCGAAGTGAGCTTGCAAAGCCTTTGCAACAACTTCAGGATGCTGCGAGAAAAATTGCAGAGGTTGGTGAATTACTTTTACGCTGTATATTTCATTTGGTGAAGCTTCGGTTCATGCACCCATAAAACGTGCCAATTCTTTTTTTCCTTTTTAGATACAACGTGATTGCAAGCTAGACATAAATGTGGAGGAATACGTGGAGTCAACTATTAGGCCATATTTAATGGATGTTATCTATTGCTGGTCAAAGGTTAGTTCATTTTCTATGTATTTGAATATTTCATAGTTGCAACTTGAAAATATGAGCATTTCGTACATTCTCATCATTTGGGTTGCATTTTCTTTGCCCTTAGTATCTTGTTTTTTATTTGCTAAAGGAAAAATGATCTGTAATTTAACCTAGCTGCTTGTTTTTAGTCGATTAAGAACTGTTCTAAATATGTTTTGCTCTGTTCCTGTTACATAATTTACCTCCTTTTCTCCGAATTTGCTATTTGTTTTGTCATCATTTTTGTTGCAACTGTTGTTAGAACATTTTGACTGGTTTCATCTTTCCCTTCTCCAGCGGTTGTTTTCCTTATTTGCATTTATTGATACTTCTTGTTTATAATGATCCTTTTGTTGTTCTTGTTGTCATTTGCAATGCACTGCAGAGCCCTTGATGTAAATTGATCTGTCATATAACTTATAATTTTTATAATGTTTGATTTTTTTTTAGGTTGTTGGGGACAAAACAAATATGGTTTGGGCATTTTCTCCAAATAATTTTTCATCGAATGCAAGTCACGAGCCCGAAGCCACAAATGAAGGACATTGAAATGCAATTTAAATTTTTGTGAATGATTGACAACTCAAATGTTGACAAACTATGATACTTTTTTGATTACGACATTACTACTCTCTATGATACTTATTGAACGATATGTTATGTGTTTTGGCTGGTATGTTTTCTTAAATTATGAAGTCTTGATGATATTTTTTTACTATTTGTTGAGAATTGTTTTGTTTCTTGTATTGTTAGTGTATGTTTGAAATTAAATGATAAATTTTGTATGATTGCCATCGAATCTGGAATGTTATGTGTATAAATGCGGTTTAAAATAATTATTAAATATAATTTTTTATTTTATTTTTTACGTAGAGGCGGTTCAAACCGTCTCTTTATAATGAGATTTTGTTAATTTGTAGAGGCGGTTTAAACCGTCTCTAAATAGCAAACCTTTATAGAGGCGGTTTAAACCACCTCTATAAAATAATATTAGTAAAGACGGTTTGAACCACCTCTACAATACAACATTTGTAGCGGCGGTTTAAACCGCCTTTATGTTATTACGAAATTATATATATATATATATATATAAATAAAAAATTTGATGCGGTGGTTCAAACCGCCACTAGAGAACCGTCTCTAGTATTCCCCGGCGGTCCCCCAAACCGCCTCTACAACGTAGAGGCGGCGTCTACGCCGGCGGTCCAGAGGCGGTCATTAGAACCGCCTCTAGATCTTGTAGAGGCGGTTTAAACCGCCGCTACAATAACTAAGAACCGCCTCTACAAGCACATTTTGGTGTAGTGGATCACCAGTTCTTCCTCCAGGTTAGGGATGCCAATGGTACGAATAATCCAAATTTTATTCGAGTCCTTATCCGAGAATGGATTAACTTGGTATTAAATAAATATAAATTCGAATATAAATATAAAAAATAAAAATTTTACGAATTTAAATTTAGATATAAATTTTGATTGTACCCGATCCGAATCCGAACCCATCTCGAACCTGAATTGATTCGACGTTATATATATATATATATATATATATATATATATATATATATATATATATATATATATATATATATTTAATATTATATTAAAATTTATATTTTAAAATTTTAAATTTAAATTTAATATAATATATTTTGAAATATTGTAAAGAGAAAAAAAAATAATTGTTTCGAGTTTGAATTTTCGGATTCGGATTTTAAATTTTTGGTCGGATTCGGAATTAGATATGAATTTTTAAAATTCGTCGAATTCGAATTCGAATTTGATAATCGGGTTCGGATTTTTAAAAATTCGTTCCGAATCCGACTCATTGAACATTCCTACTTCAAGTGTCGCAAGTAACATTTTAGACTTAATTATATTTTAATATTATTTATATTGGTAATATTGTTAAATTTGTGATTTTTAATTCTGATATCACTTGTAGGCTAAGTATTGATTCTATCCTTTTGATAAAAAATCTAAAATAATATCCAAATATTTTTATAGAAAAATAAAATAATTAATTTATATTAGTATATTTTATATAAAATTATTTTATATAATAATTTAGAAATAATATTTTATGTAATAATTTAATTTATATCAGTATATTTAACTTATTTTCTATAATTTATCCATAATTTATATAATGAATAAAATATAATACTAGAAATATTCTTATAATTTTAATTAATTATACTATAAATTTCACTAGAAATTTAAAATTAAAAAATATATAATATATAAAAAATAATCTAATATATATATCTAATTTAATTAATTTATATTATATAATAAGATTTAAGTAAAAATATATTATCAAAAAGATAATATTTATATTAATATACTTATTTATATATCTATTTATCTAATTGTTGGTGTTTAAATAATTACACTATAAAATGGACGGCCGACCCACAATTAAGCCAAAAAAATAAGAACACGTGTTACATCAAGAACCGAAAACAAAGCACCAAAAAACGACGAAACTTTAGACGAAAACGGTAGACATAACTCACACAATCATGATTACATAAGCGTAACTTACGGAATAGTGGTTACAACATTACCCCGCTGCATAAAGTGACTAATAAAAGTGAGCTGATAAGAGAATATTATAAATAGTAATTTGGAAACTTATAATAAGGGTCTTATATTTCTGAAATAAAAATCACACTTTTTTTTTCTGCAATTTATAGCTTTTTAGAGTAAACTTATTTTTTCGCATCTATAGTTTTCTTTATAGCTTTCTTAGGAGTAGTTTACTTGAAATTCGTGTTTCCAAATTTTTAATAGAATTGATTCGGCTCTTTCAGCTGAATCTTTGATAATGCCCAGCTTACTTGTTTCTAGCTGTATTTGGATCGTTTGATCAGGACCTGGTTAAGTTGATCCCTCTCAAGTCTTATCGGGCGTGTCAAAAAATTATTGCGCTCAAACCGAATTAGACTATTGACTGGGTTAGACGAGACTGGTCAAAGATCGGTTCCCTTATTGATCCTTGAAGTGCGCTTTCAAATCAAACGATAAAATTGAGGAGGGATCGACTCAACCGAATTCTCTTACAATCAAACACTCGAATTGAACAGGAAAATTGACTCAGCTTATATTAACCGGAAGAACTTACTACAAGATCACAAATTAATCTTAGAAAAGCTTAGAAAGTTACTATGCTCTTAAGTAAACTATTGACTAAGCTGTTAACTAAGCTCTTAAACTGAACTAACCTCTTAAACTAGAATGTTGGAAATGTTGGAATTAAAAGAAATTAAATTGTTGTGGTTGCTTGTACATGTGAAGGAGCATTATTACAAATGGATTTCGCCTGTTTATAGTAGTGCGCTTTCCACCTACGGATATTCCCCCGCTCAGGTAGTGGCGAGTCTCTCAACCACGTCTTGTGCTTCACAACACGTCCCTTGTTTTGCGGGCACGCTCGGGTTGGAGGCGTGTTGGCCACGAACTTTTCATTCCATGAACTAAGTCGTTCCCACCTAAAATTTATTCGGGTTCGGGCATTTGTCTCTCGGCTCCTGGTATACCACATGTCTCTTTTGGATTTGCCCGAATTGGTTGACCATGTTGATCAACCTCTTTATAACATGGCTCTGTTTTTCCCATGCCATCACTTTCAAACTTCAAGAGGATTATACTTGGTGTTGTGAGGTCAATGGCAGGATATGGACTTTCTATATATCTAATGTGATGATAAATGGCATCCATAAATCTCTTATTATTGACACATTCCAATGCTGCAGAAGTAAAAACTAGACACACAACAAATTTGTTGAATGGATAGAGTTTTCATCGTCACGTTCGAGGCATCGGACAGTATAACTTGTCCATAAATTTTGGAATGCTACAAAGTGCTACTTTAAAATGATAATATGATGAAACACAACTAATATTAATTTTTCTTTATATACATAAATTTATTAAAATGAAGCTAATGAAAACTTGAGCTATCTTTGCTTTTTATTAGCCCATTAAAATCTTGTCACGTGGTGATGTCTTAAAAGAGTTAGTATCCTATTCTATGACGAGACGTCAGATTGGGTTGAATCATGTTTGAAATTCCATAAGCTTGGGTTCAGTATAGTCATGTTCGAAGTGGCGTGAGGCTCGTTGAGCTGAGTTATAATATAGATCCGTGGGCACTATGTCTGTATACTTTAAGGCCTCGTTTGGTAACGAGAACTAGGAGGGGATAAGGGTTTATCCCTCTAGTTATACCCAAACGTAATTAAGATCGGATTGAAACAGCTGTTCTCGTCTTTTTGGAATAAGCTGGTATAAGACTGGAATTACTATTCCAGCCTTTTCCTGGAACAAGACTTGTTCCCATTTGAGAATAAGCTTAATTAAATTAATATAATTTTAATTATTGTTTTAACTCTTTAATTAATCCAATATTTTAATTAATTTAATTATTTTATTAACTAATTATTTAAGTATTTAGATAATTAACTAATTATTTAAGACAATTAAAATTAAAATTTTTAACATTTATAAATTTTTAAATTTTAAATTTTAAATTTTATAGCTTTTAAAATTTTTAATTTTAATTTTTAATAAATTTATCATATAATTTTAATAAATTATATGATAAATTTTTTTAATAATTTTTTTATATATAAGTAAATATAAATTTTAATAATTTTTTAATAAATATTTAAAATTAAATATTTAAAATCATATCAGTAAAATTTTAATCATAAATTAAAATTTTAGTGCTTTTTATTCTTCTTATTTCTCTTTAACTTACCAAACACAATTTTTTTTATACCCGGTATAACTCTTAAACCCAACCAAACAGAAATTTACACTAGTTCCTGCTAATACCATAACTTATACCTATTCCCGGTATAACTAAATTTTTTTTATCCCCGAACCAAATGCAGCCTAAGTAATTTTATAGTATTTTTCTAGCAACTCGAACTTTTATAATTAATAGTTAGCTCCAACAATCAACACGTAATACCTCACTACCCATCTCTGTCTAAAGTTGGATCTAGAAATATAGTAATAACGACGATGAGGTGAGAAACTTGTAAAGGTTTTCAATGAGTATGGATGTCAAGAGGGGCAATACGGAATCACTAGGTCTAATAGCTGGTGTAGGATATATTTGTTTGGGATGTGAAGTTGGTTTTGATCATAAATGCTATTTTTATTATTTTGTTCGTCCTAAATCAATTCGTTGATAACTTCACCTCTCCATTGCACCATAATTATCATCCTCAATATGCAGAAGTCAATTATAAAGAAAAAGAAGGAGAAAAAATAATAAAAAATATTCTATTGTATTTTTTTTATCTGTAGTAATCGAAAATTTTTTAATCTAAAATTTGAATTTAAATTTATTTTTTTGAAATGTTTATAATACAAAAATTCAAATTTTTGGGAGTCTCGTGAAGCTGTCTCTCGATTAACTTATTTAGATTCGAACTCGGCAAAGTAAAATCACTACTTGATCTATCTCGTCAAACTGAACGCGATAGCGTGATCCGATTTTCAATTTGATGAGCCGATCACCTAGAAAATGGCGCAAAGCTGAGTTAAGTCGAAACTTAAATCATGAATAATAATTTGAAAATTTCGAGAGTGTTCTGGTGGAAGTTGGCTAACTTGACCCATCTGGGTCCAAACTCGACGATCCAAATACTCGATTTGAACGGTATTATTGATCTGAGTGCAATGGCGCAGTCAAAATTTGTGTTTGACGAGCCTAAATCTCAAAAAGCATGCCAAACTGTAAACGCCGTTGTATAAGATGGATTGAGAATTTATCGGGACTTAAATTTAACGAACCAAAATCGCTACTTGATAGGTTTCGTCGAGCCAGACAACGTGGTAGTGCCCGTTTTTTCATTTGACGGCATAATGCCTCGAAAAATGCAAAAAAAGCAAAAAATACAATATTTTGCACTAAAGAGCCTACATTTTGTGCTCGGTTAAGCGTGCAACTTCTTGGAGATGGGCCTCTTTGCAAATGTGATCTATAGAGAGAGACCCAGCCGCAAATTTTGTTGTTGCAAGGACTAAATAGCATTTTGTGCTAATCTTATATATAAATCAAAGAAGTGAACCCAAGTGCCCTAGCTAGCCTCGGATTCTTTGCACCCAGCCACCACCAGAAGACTCTTCCCCTCCCCCAGCGTCTTCCCCGACAGTTATACCACCGGCCGTCGCCAGGCATCACCGGAAGAACAAATTGGAGAGAGCCTTCAACATGATCTTAGGTTGGTTGAAGAAGAATCAGTCAAACCTTGTGGCATTGCACCCGAGCTCTTCTAAGGCTCTCCTTTATCTCTGGAGACCCTCCCCGAGGAGCGCCGACACCTGGTTCTGCCGCTCGCTGCCGGGAAACCTTCTTCTTCCTTTCTTTTTCTTCTTGGACCCGAGGTAAGCCGCCCTCCTTCCCTTTGAGTTTTCTGGCACCAGGGCCCTCTCCAATCATCTACTGACAACAGGGGGACTCCTCAGGTGTGGTACCTAGGTCTGAGAGCCATTGGTTGCCGGCGGGTGGGAGGAGATCGCCGGAAACCTAAAAGTGGCTGGATTTGTGCCCGAGCTCCATCCGACCGTTCAAACTCAGATTAAGCTCGTTGGTTCACTTCTGCTGGTCACCAGGAAGACCTCCAAGAAATTTGAAGCCCTTTGGTTCAGTGTAGAAGCCGGGAGAGGAAGCCCTAGGTCTGGGTTTATTGTGTTGGGCCGAGCAGCGCCGCCCGCCGCCGCCGTCGCTCCCCGGCGCCAGCCAACCCTCTGGTGAGTTCCCTTATGTCAAGAGCAACCTCCTTGATCCCTTGCATGCAGCCATAAATGATTGGTTAGCTCTTCACCATTGTTGCTATTGGATTGGCCTAGGTCATCTTCTCCGGCCAACCACCGTGCCGGGGTGCCGGAGCTAGGTTTGGTGGTGTCACTGCCACCTCTGGGAACCCTCTGCAACCGGTGCTTGCCTCAGGTTGAGGCTTGAACCCGAGTTGGTGCAAGTTCGGCCAACTCGAGCTCCTTGAGTATTATTTTTGAGCCACCTTGCTTTGGCAACATTTTCGGCTGTTCCGGGACACCTCGAAGGTGAGCCTCTGAACCTCCTTCGTCCATTGAGCATGATGCTCACCTTAGTTCATGCAATGATTGTGTGTTGATGCATGATTACCCATTTAGTGCTCTAATGCCTAGTAATCATGTTCACATTGTTGTCCTCGAGTCTCGCGATTTTTTCAAACAACAAGCACGGTCTTTATAACATCGAGGCCTAGCTACTAGTGCCTTTGGTTCAGTTTAAAAGTCCCTGAATTAGTATAGTTGCTTAAATACTGATAAAATGCATGTAATTATGCATATTTAGTAAACCCTAGGGGCTTATTTGTAATTGTGACCTTATGGGCTGTATTGGGTAGTGTGTACGAAGTCTTTGAACCTTTCGTTCGAGATTAATTGCTTTTTGTTGAGCGGGAATTGATTTACGAAGCGTTAACCAGTAAAATTGCCGTTTATCGGAGCCAGCACATGAGTAGTCGAGCAGGTTTCGGGATCGCCTACACTAAGGCGGGTTTTGCTTCGGTCCAAGCTTTATCATCTCGGCCCTATGGAGTACCATATTTGGTTGAACCCCTATATTTCATGCTAGCCCTGATCCTATCTTTGAGCTATTCTTCCATTGTTTTATTATCATTAGCTGGATATCAATATATTAGCTTATATTTGGACACATATCATACTTGCTTGGTCATTAGCTGGATATCAGTATATTAGCTTATACTTGGACACATATCATGCTTGCTTGGTCATTAGCTGAAGATTAGTATACTTAGTTTATATTTGGACATATGCCATATGTGATTGGTCATTACTTAGATTCACTCTTGCTCAGATATATTAGTTTCCTTGTATTCTTTACTGCATGAGATGGCCTATGATTGATATACAGTTATTGCATCCTGGTTAGGATTTCAGCTTGTTGTCGATTACCCGGTCCTTAGACCATAAGCTTGAGCATCAGCATTATGATCGCCATGCACTGCTGTACTTCACGTACGCCGTGGGATTGATCCCCCACCTTGCATGGTCTATTGGATGACCCGTGAGCCTCCTGGGAGCACCTGTGGGTGTGGGGTTATGTCAGCCATATTGGTGACCGGTAGTGACCAAAAGTGGCATCAGCCTGAGGTCCCTGTAACCGATAGTGGCTTTAGCCTTAGATCCTCGTGACCAAAAGTGGCACTGATTCGGTACTTGGTTTCTTTATTTGATGCATAGTTCATTCTATCATATTTTAGTATGCCTTATTCATGTATTTCAGTATCCATTTATGCTCAGTATTATGATTATGCTTTCTGCCAGTATTTACTTGTTTATATCAGCCTTTATCTACTGATCGTTTACTATCTGCTAATTATAGTATGCCAGTAGGTACGATTTGCTATTTTTTCGACTCGTTGTGTCCACTGGGATACATTTATTGTGATGACCCGGATCTCTGCGAAGGTCTTACGGAGTGAATTGTGGCTTCTGGAGGCCTATGATGTGTGTTGGAGATGGTTGCGCGCAAATCGGACCTCAGAATTGAACCCAACGCGATATTTGGATTAAGAATACCTGTCCGGATGCCTTCGACAAATTTTAGAAGTGGAATTTGGCAAAACGGACATCGGATTTGGACTTTGTGTGCGAAAACGATGAAAATAGACTATTTACTCCAAAACACGGATTTCGAGGTATGAATTACTGTTTCGGCAGGCCAGGGCAGCACGGCGACGACGGGCAGGCGGCGGAGCACGGCGGTGCGGGTGCGGGCAGGCGCGTGCGCGGTGGCGGGAAGGCCGGTCCACAGGATTTGACATGCACCGGGACCATCCAGCGGAGAGCATGCCACGTGTCGCACGCTGATTGGCGGGTCAACGCACGCGCGACAGCGCGCGCCTCGCGCCGGGCGCGGCGCACGGTGGACCCCGCCGGGCCACATGTCGCCTGCTCATTGGCGGGCGCAGTGACCCAGGCGGCCCGCCGTGAACCGCGGCCCACGGTTCCCGCCGTGGACCGCGCGGCCACGCGGCGCGCCCCGATTGGCGGGCGCGCGTGCGCCGAGCGCGCGGAGCGCGGAAGGGGCACGTGTCGGCACAGGGGCGTTCCGGGCGCGATTGGCGGGCCGGGCCGGGGGGCGGGTTCGGGCACCGTAGCAGCCCGAAACCCCCCGGGCGCCCGGAAATTGGGCCTAAAAGCCCAATAAATGGGATTTTCGGGTTTCTTTTGGTGGGGGCCTATAAATAGGCCTGATTCTTGGGCCTTTAGCCCCTTTTCTCGAGCCCTTCTGCCACTGAGCCCTAAAGCAACTTTGTTCCTCATCTTGTGCTGCATCTCTCGAGGGAGTTTCAGAATTTTTGGAGGGCGCGGCATCGACGGCTTCGGCGATTCGGCGCAGTGCGACGTTTCTTCTTCGGTGGCCCATTTTCGTCGCCTTTCGGTCCACTAGGTCCATAGAGCCACCCCAAAGGAATTTTTAGACGACTTTCGCGGTGTCAGTTTCACGAGAGGTAGATTTCTATTTTTCGTGTTTTTGATCCTCTCAGTTTTGGGTTTTATTGAGGTTTCTGGAACATCTTTGAACCCCATTCCTGCTGGTGGTTTTTCTGGACAGCGGAGGCTTGTCGGATTTTTATCTCCTCGCTTGGGTATCGGATTTCGGCCTGTGAAGACTCGATTGACATATACTCTTCGCGAGGATCCCCGTCGTATTTTTATTGGAATTTTTGGAGATTAGCATTTTCTAGACTGTTTTTACTGCAGCATGTGTTTGTGGGAACTTTTGCTTATTGCAATGTTTGGACCATATCTTTATACACAGGAGGAGTTTTTGGGTATTTTTGGGCCTGTTGGAATTGTGGGAATCCGAGGATTTGTCCCCGTTCTATTTTAGCCATTTGGATCTTGGATTGGCGCGCGCTTCAGGTGGGTTGCTTCGTCTCCAAAACCGGTGGACGGTTCTCTAACTCTATATTGTTAGTGAGCATGCATTATGTGAGCAGCATTAGAAAGCATGCTGATTATTACTTTCTATCTGTGTTAATTAAATGTTAGTGTTGGAACTTGACCTAGCACCCTGTCATATGTTGCATGTGTAACCAGACTAGTAGAAAACTCTCACTTGGGCTAGGATTATTTATGCTTTAGACATCCACACATTCTACTATATTCCTGGACATAGTGTTATCCTCGCCCGGGTAGTGGGCCGAGTGGTCGGGATTTATTTTGGTGTAGGATGCATGTTGCACTCGTGCTTGGGGGCAGAGTGGAGTCTGGTAGATGTAGCTAGTCTTATATCTGTGACGGGAGCCGTTTGGGTAAACGGTGGTCCCGGGATGTCGTGTTTCTCTGTTTTATGTGTCGCCACTGTGTTAGTGGCAGTAGTATACCAGTGATAGCAGGACCTTGAACCCAGAACCTTTTTGAACACACATGATTTTAGTCAACCAATATTTTTCTTCCAAACATCGAAAGGTCGCCGGAATCTACTCTTGTCTGATTGGACGAAGGCATTAGCCCTTTGGGGTTTGGGAATAAAACTTGTTTTCTAACTATTTTTTTCTAAAAAGAACTAAAAATTATTAAAAATAGGTCTTCCACAAATCAAGATGGTTTTACAAAAAGAAACTATTTTTAGTCTTCACTCCACGTGGGTTTGAGTGAAAAATGGTTTTCAGTAATAAATGTAACATTTTTCCTGTAAACTTCCTCACTCGAGAGGATTCGAGTGATCTAGGTTCTAAGGGCTACCTTTTTCTTTGGGTCGAGAACAACGAGATGCTATGCCTAGAGCCTGTTCTTGTTTGATTTGGATTAAAGGTTCTAGTCTTTCGGGGTTCCCGAATCCTTCATTGTTGTCGGCTGTGGAGTATACCCTGCTAGTGAGTTTGCATGTTGAATTGAGGTCCTTTTGGGGAGCCGTTGGGTTGACAGCGGTCCTGACTATTCGAGTACTTCCAGTTAGTGAGTTAGAGATGTGATTTGGGCACGGTTGATCTTGTTGATCATTGATTTGGATTATAGCCTGCATGGGCCATATTGAGCTCGACAGAGATGCGCGGATACTTTCCTCGGTAGGGTCGTGCCCCTCGAGTGCCGCTCCGGAGCTAGGCCTGTTACTTTGCTATCGCGACTTGTCAACGCAGTCCCTCTGGCTGGGCCAGTTTTTGCAGTCACGGACGCCCTACGTAAGTCCAGTCCTCCCCTCCGTGGATGTAATGGCAGTAAGTAGGCACAGGTTTGACTGGACCCCATGTGGCAGTCACTGTGATTGGGTTGATTGAGTATTTGGGTTAGAATCGATGCATCATTTTCATCTGTATCACCCATTGAGCATTGTAGATAGAGGCATGATAGCTGTAAATTTCTTTCTAGCTTATTTTTACCTTAGTACAGTTTTCCTGTTATCTTATGCCTCTAGTAGACTTAGTGGGCACACCGTCGGGCTTGGTAGCGGTACCCACTGAGAACTACTGTGGAATGTAGTTCTCACACCCGCTGTGGTGACTTTTTCCATGGATCCTTTCTTCAGTTCCTGCTGCTCCAGTTGCTGATCCTTTTGTTGCTGATCGAGGTGAGGGTCGCGAGCTAGTTCCCTACCCGTCCTTGGAGTATAGCTGTGCCCCCTTTTTGGAGCTTAGTAGTACAGTCTGCTAGATTATTGTTGTTAGTTACTTTTGAGGGTTTTATTTTTGAGAGACTTTTGTAGTGAGGTTCAGACTTGTACTTTTGGAGTTGTATTATCTTATTTCAGTAGTTTACTTTTCAGCTCTGATATCTATATAGCTGTAGTATCTTTTTTTTGCAAGTTAGACGCTTCGTCTATACGGGGCTTTCCATATGAGCGGTGGATCTGTTGGCGGACCCGGGTTGCAGTCTCGACCCCGGGGCGTGACATTTATATTGTATCTCACACTCTTTGGGTGACCACCATTTCAGATCAGTTGGGTGGCGGGATGTCGGGGCATTGATGTGATTGTAGTATTATGGATTTGGTATTCGTGTATTATTGTGAGGAATGGTTAAATTAGTTATGCTTAGTTTATATCGTTTAGTACTCTAATTGTGCACTTTATACTTACCTAATCGTGCATGTATAGAGAAGACTCTATCCAAATTGACAGAGCATTCCCTATGCATGTGGCGATCTCTTCATATACTGATTTTCAAGTTTAAGCTCTAAAAAAATAAATTTAAACCGCTTTTTAAAACTCGAAACATGACATTATCCTTTTAATTGGCAGTATAAAATTTTTTAATAAAATAAATAAAGAATCGAAATAATTATAGTTTCAAAGTCATGACTTTTTATTGAACAGATAGTGGTTGAAAAAAAAAAATTCCATGGAATTTTTTTTCGATCTGAAAATCTCTTCAATCTGAAAATTACTAATAGTCGAACAAACAAGCTTCTTAAAATTAGATGAAATAGAAAGTAAAGAAAACAAAAATATACTCATAAATAATTCTGACTTAATTATTATTCGGCCATTTTAATGACCGACTCAAGCTTGTCAGCGTGCACAACATTGAAATTAGTTATTTATTTTGCCATACTAAGGATAAAACTGAAATCGGCTAATGAGTTGCCTTATTCAGAAACTATAATATTTTTATAATTTAAAATAGTTTTATATAAAAATATAATAGAGCTAAATTTTTTAATCTGATTATAATATTTTGGATAATAGCTAAGTCCAAGCGGTTAAAAAAGTTAGACGTGCCCTAAAGTTTAAGTAGTTCTAAGTGACCTAAGTGAGGCGTCATATATAGTTGGTATTATAATTAATCACCAAGCCAAAATGGGATTCTCTGGTTGATTACTGCTGTGGGTGAAGCGCGACTTTTTATAAGATCGGATAAAGGCAAACAAAACGAGTCTCACGTCATCTGATATAACACTCAGAATTTGAAGTAGTCTCGTATAAAAAATATAATAAAACTAAATCCTTTCAATTCGACTATAATATTTTAAATAATAATTAAATTTTAAAAGTAAAAAATTGAAAGTACTAGAGTTAAAATAATTTAGGGTTTAAGTATTCAAGGTTGTGTGCCTTGTCTAACAATAATACTCTCTCTGCACTGAAGTACTCATGGTTAAATTTAGGCTAAAATACAGAATTTTTTTAAAAAATATTTATTTTTTTATTTTTTTTTTCTGACTTTCAAAATTTTATATTTTACTTTTTAAAATATTAAAAAATATTTTCAGAAATTACAGCGTTAATAAAGAAAATGAAATAATCATATTACTCTTACTTGATCTATAAAAAAATTTAATTTTTAATATATTTCTGTCATTTTAAGAATATTTTCGGTATAAATTATAAAAAAATTAAAAGAATATTGACGGAATTCTGACGGAGGGAGCAAAATACATCAACTTAAAATTTTTGAAAGAGTAAAATATAAATTTTTAATAGTCAAAAATATATATATATATATATATATTTACATGAGGGTTTTATGTAATTTAGCCTTAATTTTATAAATATTGTTTAATTTGGTTAGAGTTGAGCTAAACAAATTAAACTTAATTTATCTACTCACATCTGATTATTATGTTCACTACGGTTGGATTTTAAGTCAAATCAATTAAGTTAATTGAATCAGATCAGATTTAATTTAGTTGCACTTGATCTGACTCAATCATGTTGAGCTCAAGTCAAAACCGCATTAAATATCTTCCTAATCCAGTTAAATTCAAAATTTTAAATTTTCATCATTCCAAATTTCAAAATTCATCCAATTCCATCCAAATATAGTATTCAAAATTTAAACTAAAATTTGAAGCCTCAACCGACTCTCAAATATCTTTCTTCCACATAACTCCAATCACATCTTTATCTGTTCAAAATTTAATTTAAATTTTTAAAATTTAAAATTCCTCAACCAATCCCCTAAAAAACTCATTCATCCCATCCTCGATCGTTTCTTTTTTTTTGAGAGAAAGGTAGCATGTTACCCGCTTCGTTTATTTTTTAAATAAACTTAGCTGGAAATGTGAAACAACTAGGCTTCGAATTCGGGTCTCGGATATCAACCACCAAGTCCTTTGCCACTTGCACTAGGAACGGTTGATTCCTCGATTGTTTCTGTTGCTCCTTAAACTGTGAATAATTTATCATTTTTGGAAAGCAATGAATGATTCCAATTACTCGCACTCTTCATTTCTGCATTGCCCATGCAAGGATTGAATTCGGGATGAATTTTAAAAAATTTGAACCTGAACCTAATTACCAAACTCGAAATTCGAATTTGAATCCGAATTCGACGGATTTTAAAAATTTATATCCAAATTCGAATCCGATCAAAAATTTTAAACCTAAATCTAAATTCGAATCCAAAAATTTAAATCTGAAATAATTATTTTTTGTTTTCTCTTTATAATATTTCAAAACATATTACATTAAATCTAAATTTTTAAAATATAAATTTAAATATAATATTCAATATTTATATACAAGTATATTATATAATGTAAAATCAATTCGGGTTCGAGTCGGGTACATTCAAAATTCATATCCAAATTCAAATCCATCGGGTTTTTGTTTTTTATATCCATATTAGAATCCATATCTATTTAACATCGAATAAATCTATATCTAAATCCAATCTATTTAACATCGGATAAATCTATATCTGAATCCAAATTGGTCGGATTTTTGTTTTTTATATCCGTATCAGAATTCATATCCGTTTAACATCGAATAAATTCATTTCGTTCGAATTCAAATTTGGATAAAATTTCGAATATTCATATTCATTGACATCCCTAAGCAGTAGGATATCAATAGGTACGGATACCCGAAATTTTATCCGAATCCGAATCCGAACGAAATAGATTTACCCGATATTAAACGGATATGAATTCGGATATGGATATAAAAAATAAAAATCCGACGAATTTGGATTTGGATATGAATTTTGATTGTACTCGACTCGGATTCGAACCCGAATTGATTTTACGTTATATATTATATATATATATATAAATATTTGATATTATATTTAAATTTATATTTTAAATTTTTTAATTTAATATAATATATTTTGAAATATTGTAAAAAAAAAATAATAATTATTTCGAATTTGAATTTTTCGATTCGAATTTTAAATTTTTAATCGAATTCGAATTTGAATATAAATTTTTAAAATCTATCAAAGTTAAATTTAAATTTGAATTTTTTAAAATTTATTTTGAATTCGACCCGTTGACATCCTACCAAGCAGGTGAAAGCTCACATCAACACCATCAGAGGATGAGGGGACAAGGGCTCGGACCTCGGTCTCTTTGAATCTCTCTACTTAATCTTCGCTCATCGTTGGTTAAAGGGGGATTCGACGCCACCACACGATGCAGCTGCTACTACCGGTGCTGTCACTGCTGCTCCTTGAGGCAGTCAGGACAATATTATTGAAGATTTTTATCGAAAATAATATTTTTTATTAATAAAAAAAAAATTGTACTACAATAGAATACTATAAAATATTAAATATCTCGTGAAAATTCACGAACGCGAAAAGGGACGAGAGTGTCCTTAATTTATGCATGGAGGACTAACATTGGTTCATTGAGGCTGCGTTTGGTTCGGATATAAGCAAAAATTGATTATTTTGGGGATAAATATAATTTCAGATATAAGCGAAAAATGATTATTTCGGGGATAAGTATAAGTTCAGATACAAGCAAGAATTATAATAATTTTGTGTTTGGTTGAGTATAAGGATTGTACGGGATAAGAAAAATTATGTTTGGTAAGTTAAAGAGGAATAAGAATAATAAAGGGGATTAAAATTTATAAAATAAAATAAAAAAATTTAAAATTTTATAAATTTAAATATTTTATAATTTAAAAAAATTTAATTAAAAAAAATAATAGTAATAAGCAACAGGTGAAACCCTTATACCGGAATAACTTGGTATGGAGGGAACAACTGTTTCCCGCACACTTAAATGTTGTTTGGGTATAAAGAGAAAGATAACTCCCTTATCCCCTCTTATACCAGTTGCCTGAATGATTTAGTAGGACATTTGAAAATGGGTATAAAGAGAAAGATAACTCCCTTATCCCCTCTTATACCAGTTGCCAAACAGGCCTGAATGATTTAGTAGGACATTTGAAAATTAAATTCAAAATTCAAATCCAAATCATATCGACGTAGTTTTCTTTGGATCCTGAATTCCACATCAAACCAATTCAAGGGAAGTTTCTTTAGGCTCCAAATTCAAAATTTAAATCAAATTTGGGATTTCTTCGGAACCTAAAAATACAATTCAAATCAAATTGGGGCCTTCTTCGGGCCGTAAATTCAAAATTCTAATCCAAATCAATTCAAAGGGGCTTTCTTTGGACCACCCGAAATATAAAATTCAAATTAAATCGAAGATTTCTTCGGACCCCAATTCAAAGTTTAAATTAAATCAAAAGGGGATTTTTTTAAACCGCAATTCAAGTTTCAAATCAAATTTTAAAAAAATTTCTTTGGACCCCAATTAAAATGTCAAATCAAATCAAAATGGGATTCCTTCAAACTCTTATTCAAATTTCAAATCAAATCAAAAATAAATTTCTTTGGACTCTAATTCAAATTCCAAATCAAATGAAAAGGAGGGGTTTCCTTGGATGCAATTCAAATTTCAAATCAATTCAAAGTGAGATTTCTTCATATCCCAATTAAAATCAAATCAAATCAAATCAAAAAGGACTTTCTTGGAATCCAAATTTCAAATAAAGAAGAAATAAATAAATATCAAAGGATTCATGGATCATAAGTGCTAAATAATCATTCCAAAAATACGATAGAAAAGACGCATCTATCGCACTTAAAGGCTCAACTGTAATACTCACGAGATACGATCTATCTATTATTGAATATTTTGTCGTTAAATATATTATGAATCGCAAGTTCTAGATTTATTATTACAAAACAGAAAATTAATTTTATTTTAGCCAATAATAAATAACCAACAAGATTGCAACCAATCCTATTCATCTCATTAAACAGAGGCACTCAACTCAACTTAATCTAAATGAGCCCCTTCAACTCAGCCCAGTCTAGTCCATATGTGAACCCAGTCCACATACAAATATATATATATACCTTGGAAAAAAAAAAGAGGGAGTCCAATAAACAGATCTTTTTACCTTCATTTTCTATTCAATTGGTTTATGTTTGTTATAATTACAACTGGAGAAAAAAAAAAATATTTTTGCAACCCAATCACTCTTTTGAATTTGGAATAAATTCTCTTTATCAATTTATGTGAATCCAGTCCACATACAAAGTTTAGAATTTTGTAAACTTTCTCTCAAAAAGTGAAGTTACTAGCTAAATACCCATTCTCAAAATCTATCTACATCTATCTTTTAGTTTATCTTGTGAAGTTTCAAAATACATTAAAAATTAGGTAATAATGTAACTCGTCACACACTTTCGACTGGTGATTGGCTCAGATACTAAATGTAACCACCTAGCCCACTCTCAAAATCTATCTGGTAATTTATCTTGTGAAGCTTCAAAACACATTAAAAATTAAGTTACTAAGCTCTCAAGTGAAATTACTAGCTAAATACCCATTCTCAAAACTTACTAGCTAAATACCCATTCTCAAAATCTATTTAAATCTATCTTGTAGTTTATCTTGTGAAGCATCAAAACACATTAAAAATTAAATAATAATGTAACTCGTCACACACTTTCGGTTGATGATTGGATCAGATACCAAATATAACGACCAAGCCCACTAACAATAATAATTTATTAATTTATTAAATTTATATTATAGCTCAAAATATTTAAACTTAATTATTATTACTAGTGTCAATATTTTTTATGTATCCAATCATAATTTATTTTTATCCAATGTGGGACTATTGGGATGTCATAAAAAATATTTAGATTAATTTTAGAAATAAATCTATACTTAAAATACCCCTAAAATACTTTTATAGAACAGAAAGTTTGGTTGAATTTTTTTTTTTCCAAAAATTCTCATTTATTTAGATCTAATACCACTTTACTCCAACCAATCTCATTTGCGAATTTTTTAATCTATCTATAATTAAAAAGCGTAGATTTTAATATTTTATTTAATGCATAATGCTAATTCATTAATTTTGTATCATGGGATATAATTTAATGAATGACCCATAAAGTATATGTAAAGTTACATCTAACAAATTTTATTTAAAAAATCAATAATAAATAAAGGTTTCTTTGTTAATATTATCACCTGGTGTTTTGCCTAACTTTTGAAAAGTGTTTTAGACTCAATATAGCGTTTGGTAACCTTAATTTTAAAATCAGAAGCGGTTAAAATTTACTTTTTAAAATCTGATTATGATTTTAAACTCAAATTTTAAATTTAAATTTTTATTAAAAATTTAAATTTTTAATTTAATTTTTTATTAAAATTTAAATCTAAATTTTATATTTGAATTTCAACTTTTAAATTTTAAATTTGAAAACTTATAATTTAATATTTAGATATTAAATTTAAATTTTTAATTTCAAATTTTAAATTTAAGATAAATTTAAATTTTGAAATTTAAAATTTAAAATTTAAATATTAAAATAATAATTTAAAATTTTAAAATTTAAATTTTATTTTTGAATTTTAAATTTTAAATTCTAGTTTTAAATTTTAAATATTTCAATTTTAAATTTTAATTTTAAATTTGATTTAAAAAGTGAAATTTTAAAGTTTAAATTGTCAAATTTCAAATTTATATTTTAAATTGAACCATCAAATTTATAATTTTGTGCAAATTTAAAATTTAAATTTAAATTTTAAATTATTATAAAATAAAAATTGATAAAAAAAATTATTATTTGTAAATAGCAGAAAAATTTTAACAAATAACTTTACAAAATCTTTCAAAAAAATTAATTTTCATCTCAGTCAAATACTCTACAAATTTTAACCAAAACTAAATTTTCAAACTAAAATTAATTATATAAACATCACTTCCCAACAGCAAGGCCAAAGAAATCCTATGTCTTTTTTTTTTTTTTACTCTACTTTCAAATAATTGGCATGTTGCTGCATTAATTGTTATATTTTTCTACAAAAATGTTTAAAGATGTTGACAAAAGGAGGGCCAATTTCTGTCAACATGTTCTGGATGTGTACAGTGTTAGTTATGCGTCGCCTTCTGTACGATAATTGAGATGTCACAGTTTGATCCTTGTTTGTGGTTTCACACAATGATATTCATGTTTATGTCTTTACTGGATGTTCATTCTGGAACCTGGGATGCCTTGCAGGATGATTCCATCGGTCGAATACCGAAACCGACCGATGGGAATCAGGTTTCTTGAACCGATCAGTCGGACTAGATTGATCAACCGGATGGGTTTGTAGATTTTTAGCATGGGCTCAATTCATATATATATATATATATATATATATATACATGGTACGGCTAGAATACTATCGATAGCACCAAATAATTGGTGTTATCAAGTTTTCAGCCGTTAGATGAAAAAATATGCGGTTAGGATTATAGTGGTCCCCTAAGATTTTTACTATTCAACCAACAACCTAGTAAACCCTAGGGGACCACTATAATCTCAACCGCATATTTTTTCATCCAACGGCTAAAAACTTGATAGCACTAATGGTTTGGTGCTATCGATGGTATTCTAGTCTAATTCTATATATATATATATTATATATTATATATATATATATATATATAGAGAAGAGAGAGAGAGAGAGAGAGAGAGAGAGAGAGAGAAAGAGAGTGAGTGTGCGGTTACTATGTTATCGATATCACCAAGCACTTAGTGCGATCAAATTTTTTACTATTAAATCTATTTTTTTGATCATTTTTAACATTTAGATCATACTATTTTTTCAGCCACCCACTAAATCTTATGGGTTTACTATCATTCTAATCACACATTTCTTAATCCAAGGACAAAAAATCTAATAGCACTAATGACTTGGTAATATCGATAGCATAGTAGCCTAATTCATATATATATATATATATATATATATATATATATAGAGAGAGAGAGAGAGAAGAGAGAGAGAGAGATCTAGAGAGAGAGAGAGAGAGAGAGAGAGAGAGTCCGATTACTATACTTTTATAAATAAATTTTTTCATACGCATAAGTTTTCGACCCTTAAATAAAATAATGTGCGGTTAGAATTATTGTGGTCCCCTATGATTTATACTATTTCACCAATAACCCACTAAACCCTAGGAGAACTAATATCATCCTAATCGCACGTCACTTTATCTAAGGGCGAAAAAATGATGAATACAAAGAGATTTATACTCATGAAAATATAGTAACCCTACGCTATATATATATATATATATATATATATATATATATATATATATAGAGAGAGAGAGAGAGAGAGAGAGAGAGAGAGAGAGAGAGAGAGAGAAAGAGAGAAGATCAACCTCTTTGATCATTTCTACCTGTTAGATCATACTATTTTTCCAACCACACATCTCTTAATCCAATGATCAAAAACTTAATAGCATAGTAGTGTGTGTGTGTGTGTGTGTGTGTGTGTGTGTGTGTGTATATATATATATTGAGCTACTGTGGTTGTATAAATACCAAGCAATTTGTGCTTATAAGATTTCTACCGTTAGATCTACCCGCCTTTTGACTAATTTCATCTCTTAGATCATACTATTCCACCAACCACTCACTTAACACACACACACACACACACACACACTCTCTCTCTCTCTCTCTCTCCTCTCTATATGTTATGTATATATAGTAGAGGTTATATATATACTTTGAAAAGTACAAACCCAACCATTTTTGTGAATTTTTTACCATTGGATTTGCATTGTGATTTGTGCCATTGTACTTTCTCTTTCTCTTTCTTTAGTTGACTTTATAATTGCACAAATCTCAATGCAAATCTACTGGTAAAAAATTCACAAGCATAATTTGGCTTGTGCTTTTAAAAGTATATAAACTATACTCATATATATATATATATATATATATATATATATATATATATATATATATATATATATAACACTAAGTCATTAGTATTATTAAGTTTTTAACCTTTAGATAAATGGATTCTCCTGCTACTATGCTATCGATAACACAAGCATTTGGTGCTACCAAGTTTCCACCATTAGATCTATCCATTTAATCATTTTCATTTCTTAAATCATTCTATTTTCCTAACCACCCACTAAACTCTATGGCCCACTATCATCCAAACCACACATCCATTTATCTAAAGGTTAAAAACTTAATAATACTAATGACTTAGTGTTATTAATAATTTATATATATATATATATATATATATATATAGAATTAGGCTAGAATACTATCGATAGTATCAAGCCATTGGTGCTATTAAGTTTTTAGCCGTTGGATGAAAAAATATGCGGTTGGAATTATAGTGGGCCCCTAGGGTTTACTAGGTGGTTGGTTGAATAGTAAAAATCTTAGGGGACCACTATAATCCCAACCGCATATATTTTCATCCAACGGCTGAAAACTTGATAGCACCAATTGTTTGGTACTATCGATAGTATTCTAGCCGAGCTCTATATATATATATATATATATATATATATATATATATATATATATATAGCTAGGCATGTGTGCTTTTAGAAGCACGGAGACCTTCATGTTCCCAAGTTGTTTTCAATGTTGGAATTTTCGAATGGGCGATCGAATCCATTAAACTTGATTTAGAGTATTTTAAAGATTTAGAAAATAAATTTCATGATTTTCTGATTTCATTTGCTTAGTGATCAAAGTGGCTCAAAATCAATAATTTTAATGGTTGTGGTAAACCGTTTGCAAATTTAACGGTGTAGAAATTTTCAAATCACGTAAAATTTTGATAGAAAATTTTTTATACTATATAAAACAAGATCAATATTTTTGATTTAAAATTTTAGTATCATATCATCACATTTTGTGAAATTTTTATTTTCAGCCCCTAATTTTGAACCCTTTTGATTGCTAGATAAATGATATCGAAAAATCACAAAATTTATTTTTTAAATACTTCAAATATTCTAGATCAAGTCTAATAGAGCCGATCGTCCATTCAAAAGTTTCAACATCAAAAATAATTTGAGAGCATGGAGGCCACTTAGCTTTTAAAAGCACACAAGTCCTACTCTCCTACTCTCTCTCTCTCTCTCTCTCTCTCTCTCTCTCTATATATATATATATATATATATGCTACTATGCTGGTAATAGCTCCAAATCATTGGTACTATTAGGTTTTCGAACTCTGGATAAAGAGATGTGCGATTAGGATGATAGTGATCACCTCCTAGGATTTTTTAACTTATTTTGAGTTGGCTACTCATGCTTTCAAACTTTTGATCTTACTATCCGACCTTTTAATTTGTTTGATTTAAATTTGTCAATAATATTTTGAATTAAGAAAATTGAATGCTCTATTTATGTTTACAAATTTAATTAATATACTTCAAATAATTCTCACACTTATAAATTTTTAAGTCAAACTATTATTAACTTACTCAAATTAAATAAACTGAAAAATATAGTAATAAAATTAAAATTTTAAAATATCAAATAGTTAATTTAAAATAATTTATTGTTCAAATAAATTATATAGGCTTTTAACAAAAAGAAAAAAAATATATATAAACACTAAATCAAAATAATAATAATAATAAAATTGATTCTCTCCTGCACAAGCGGTTAAAAGCTTAATGATGGATATTCAAAGTTTCAAATTCTAAATCTAATTATTTCATATTATTAATTAATATTTTTTACAAAAATA
>CM054945.1:2366493-2427624 GCA_029168755.2 Tillandsia fasciculata
TAGAGCTATGCTACATATACACCCTATTTGGGATGTACATCCTATCCCTAGCCCATTCTAAGATGAGCATATACACCCCTTTAGGGGTGTGTACTTATAGAGCTATGCTACATATACATCCTATTTGGGATGTACATTCTATCCCTAGCCCATTCTAAGATGAGCATTTATTCACTCGTTATTTCGAAATGACGAATAAAATTTATCTCACTCTAAAATAAGTAAAGTGTAAAATATACACATCAAATGAGATGTACATTTAACTTTTTTTCCATATATATACTCATTTATAAAAGGTCAATGAAGACGACAAAAACATGGAAGTATTTTCTCCAAACATCTTGTCATTTGTCTTTTTTTATTTTTGAGATGACCAATGACAGAGATAGAGTGTAATAATCACTTTGTCACCACAATCCCAAAAAGAAATATCTACCACACAGTACCACACTAGAGGTCAAAAATGTATGGACACCACCTCAACTATTATGAAATTTGAAATGTCTTTTCCAACAGTTCCCCACTAGAGGTTAAAAATGTGTGGACAACCCCTCAACTATTACGGATTACGAAATGTCTCCTCCAACTTCAAATTTTTTTTTTCTTATTAATATTATTTTTTTTTTTTTACTTTTTAACTTGGATAATATCGCATATATCCTTCAATATTTCACAAATATATTATTTATTACTAATTTTTTATTTTAAATATACCCTTTTTTTATTATTCAAAAATACTTGATTTAAAAAATATATTTTAAAAAATAAAATAATAATTTTATAAAAATAACGACTATTTTTAATAATTCATTAACAGAATCTAACTATAAAAGTATATTTGAAATAATTTTAAATATTAACATTCTAAAAGGGATAAATAAAAAAATTAAATTTTTTTCAAGGGTATATAAGTAATTCTACTAAATTTAAAAATTTTATTACTTTTTAGCATATAAAATCGGACAACTAATATACAATTTTGATAAAGCCGTTAAATTTAATTAAGTATAATTATTCAAATAATCAAAAAATTAGAAATTAAGAGAATCGAAAATAATAAATAAAAATATCATTTTCAAAAAAATAAATTTGGCCTACATCTTCTTTTGAAAGTTCATTAGTGCACTTTTATCATCACTAAAAAAAAAAAATCAAAAAATAATTTCATATATCCCTACAAAGTTTTAAAATAACAAAATTATTTATGTACAATTTTAATTATCAAATATATTTTTTTAAAATTGTAAAATATATAAATTTATATTTATTGATTAACTATCATTAGCTGACCGTTAAATCTCAGAATTTGAGCCATTCTGATCTTATAAAATAATAAAAAAATTTTAAAATTTTTTAATAATTTATAATTTATGATTTACATGGAATGGCATAAGGTTGGAATAATAATATTAAGATAGATAAATAATTTTAAATATATTTTTTAAAAAAATTATCTAAAAGAGTAGAATGATATTTTGTAGAAAAAAAAAATCAATTTTAATACTATTTTGGATATGTGAACTATATATAGACTACTTTAATTTGGCTATTTAATATTTAAAAGTTAAAATATATTATTTATTTCTACAGATTTAATTAGTATATTTCGAATCGTTCCACCAATAATAGATTTATTAAATAATTAGTTTAAAATTTAATAAAATAATTCAAAATGATCTATAGTTTGAAAATTATTTTTCGTAATTTTATGAATTTGAAGAAAGTAAGGTATTTTTATTTTCCATTTATTTATGGCAAGAAACGAAAACTTTTTATAACTTTTTTCATTCAAATTTTTTTTTTACTGAATCAAACAAATATCCTTTCAACCAAATAAATATTAATATATAATTTTTTTTTTTTCTTTCTACAAATCAAACACTACAAAACGTAAAAAGATATTTCTATTGAATTTTTTATTTTTTATGAAAAGTTATTTTTCAAACACCCTCGAATTAGAAGAACAAGATAAGAATAACTATGCAATTTAATTGGTTTGTAGGGATACAAATGCACTTAATCCAACTTTAACTGATGTTCAGTAATCTTTGTTAAGGTATATATAAGTATAGGATCCTGTAGCTGCGTTTGGTTCGGGGATAAAAAAAATTTAGTTATACCGACAATAGGTATAAGTTATGATTTTAGCATGAACTAGTGTAAATTTGCGTTTGGTTCGGTTTAAGAGTTATACTGGGGTTTAAAGAAAATTGTGTTTGGTAAATTATATAGGAATAAGAAGAATAAGAGAAAATTGTGTTTGGTTGAGAATAGAGGAATAAGAAGAATTGAGAGGTTAAATCTTTTTATTTACTAATTTGCCCTTTATGATATAATTTAAAATTAAATAAATTTATGGTATTATTCAACCTTATATTTAATTTAGATAAATATTAAAAAATTTAAATAATATTTACAATTAAATATTAAATTGTAATATTAATATTTAATATTAAATATTAAATATTAATATTTAATATTAATATTTAATATTTAATATTAATATTAATATTTAATATTTAGATAAATATTAAATATTAATATTAAATATATTTAATATTAATATTAAATATTTAATATTTATTCGCTATTCCGCAATTCCTTCTGGAAGTGGGAATAGCTAAACCCACCCTTAGCGGGTTATTCCAGAATAACCCGCTAGGGATGGGTTTATCTATTCCCACCTCCAAAAATTGCGTTTGGATATAATAACGGGAATAAGGAGGTTATCCCCCTTATCCCCGTTACCAAACGGGGGCTTAGGAATGTATATTTTACACCCAATCTCAGAAAGGGATATATATCTTATACCACATCCTATTCTGAGATGAGATGAATTTTACTCATAATTCGATGTCATGAGTAAAATAATATTCACTTCACAATAAAGTGGGGTGTAGAATGTACACCCCTAAAGAAGTGTACACCTAGCATCGCCCTCTTTGCATTTTTCTTCTTTGCTGTGCCAAACTTTGTCCTTACCCTCCTTATTTCCTTCCTCTTCCTGCTCAGTTCTCCTCCTCTTTGCCGTCCGCAGTACCACACTCCGAGCTTCGTCTCCGGCGATCGATGTCGCGATCGGAGCAGCAGGAGATGTTAAGTAATGGAAACTACTTCACTGATGATGCTGAGCATCAAAGCAGATTCCAATACCCAACATGTCCTGCTCCTGAAGTTCCCCTCATGAAGAAGGTAATTAACAATTAATCTTTTACGTACATATATACTCCCTGGTGCGTACGTGCGCATGCAGCAGCGTTGCATGAAATTTAAGATAAATTAATAATCATCATCAAAAAAAATTTACAATTTTCTTAAACTGTAAACTTAATTTATATAATAATTAGATTGTTGAAAGAAGATTTTTTTTTTTTTTTTTTTTTTTTGATAAAAATCAAAGATATTTGGCAACACAATTAATATATATTTAAGAACAATTGTTTTTTTTTATATTTAAGAATGTTTAAAAGTTTTTCAAAATAATCTACTGTCATATTTAAAAATATCGGCAAATAAAAAAAAATTACCACATATATATAATAAATGGTTTGAAGCGTCGATATTTACTGTGTAAATTTTAAAACTCTAAATACTAAATTAATGAAAGATTTTAGCTTCAGCTATATTCCTTGGTAATTAAAGTATTAATACAATAAATGTTGTTTGGAATTTTTTAAAAAATTTAGGATATTGTTTTAAATTTTATGGCTTATAAAATAGTTTTGATTCCTTATCAATTGTATGATCTATCATGACTTCAATTTGACTGATTTTTTTTTTTTTTTTTAAAGTACTTAAAATTATGAAAATCTTTTCTTGATTACATATTTAATTACTAATTAAGATTTTAGGTGATTAGGGGTAAAAATGGAATCTCGAAACTAATCTCTATCAAATTTTTTGTACATCCTATTTGGAGTGTAAATCTTACACCTCATTCATTTTAGAGTGGAATAAATTTCACTCATCAAAGTGACGAATGAAAGACTCCTTATCTTATGATGGACAAGATGTATATCATACACCCTAAATGAATAATATTGCTCAAATAAAAAATAGTTCTTTAAAAAATTATTAATAAAACTAGCTAGTGGTATGCGATAAATAATTTATTATTTTTTAAATACCACAAATTATTTATTACTTTCTCAAAATACTAAAATTATTTTTACTGTTTAATATTATACGTTGTCTGAATTTTGGATATAAAAAAATGGATAAGTTTGGTTAAAACGATTAATCATTCACCATTTATATCTAATTTTACAAATAAAAATTTTTAATATCCATTTTTATAATTTAAATATTCTGTAAGGTTAATTGTCCAAAATTTCCAGTTAGTTAACTTTGAATCTATAGCAATATTTTGTATCTGATCAAGTGAAGCATAAAAAACACATTTTCATAAGATCTACTTAAATTAAGTTCATATCAAGGACATCAAAATTGATAATTTGAATGACCGATATAAACTATTTTTCAATTATTTATAATAAAGAAAATTTAATTTTATTTATTATTCAAATTAAATTAACTATATATCTCCATTTAAATTCAAGAAGCTATATATCCTTTCCATATTTCTGTGTGAAATAAATTTCAAAAGTGGATTTTTGCTCATAGAAATTTAAAAATTCTAAATTATATTACTATTATTCCTAAAAAAAAAAACAATATTGTGGTATGGATCAGTGAATGTTTATAAAGAGGTGGCAATTATTTGATTCTGGGTTAAAATCAGGTCAAATAATTCTTAGTAAGGTTCAAAGTATTACGGCATGGGCGTATCTTACAGTGCCCACAAGTTGGGGCCACGATATAAGAGTATTCCACGTGACTCTTCTTACTATGATACGTAGAACATGGGGCCTATCTTATTGTGTCTCCAATTTAGAAGCACTGTATAAGGACTAGGTCCCGCCTGATTAGACTTACAATTTTATTATGTACCCATGAATATCAACAGCTTATCCACAAATTTATCAGTATAGTTATTAATGTTTTATACACAAAAGAATTATGAATATAATGAGCGGATGCCCGTGCGTGTGTGTGTGTATGCGATGCAAGGCCGAGATGACGGTCGAAGAATGGGGCAAACTCCTCTTCGCCATGCCCGAGGAGGTCAAGAGAGGGTTTGCTTCTCCCAACTGGGACAAAGACGAGACTTACCATGACCCGACACCGGACTAGCGTTCGGTCAAGGGGTCAAGTAATCAGCCTCCTAAGAAGGAGGACGAGAAAGAAGAACAAGACCAGGCGATCCAGCGGGTCCTGGGTCATCTTTGCGGCCTAGGAAGGCCGAGGCCGCAAGCAGACGTCCCCAGGTGACTAGGAGCCCCACTATGACAGTAGGGTCACCACTTCAGCTACCAGGAGGGCCGAAGCCAGGGGGTGCCTCGAGGAGGTTTCGGCAGAAGAGCCGAGGACGGGCGAAGATGTGGACCACATTTGCGCCCATACCAAGACCAACTTCGCGAGAGCCTCGGCCCAGAGGCCAACTTTCCGCGTTTGGGGTCGAAGCCCCGAGTCTGGCTGCATGAAGACAACATGGTGGGGGCAAGAACCACCCCCCTCGCACCAAACGCCGAGTTCCCTTGGCTTACCATCGGGGAAGTTGATGCTCTGGCTTGGCGCCTAGTAAAGCAACACCAACTTCAGTCGTGGCCAAAGCCATGGCAAATGCGAGGGATCCTCAGGGAACACCTGAGGAAAGTAGGTGCACTGGCCGATAGCACGGCCGAACAGTTGCTCATCTCACTTGAGTCAAACTGGCAATATGGTCCGGCCGTGACAAAGGCGCAAAAGCGTCAGCAGCAGCGAACTCGAGCTAATGCGATGAGAGAAGCTATGACGGCCCAAAGGCCACGATCCGGCCTGAGCAAAGGGCGAGCCATGCTTTGTGCGTCGTTTCCGCTGATGAGGAACGATCATGGAGCTGGAGGGTCGAAGACACAGCCGCACGACAAATTGATCATGCCACAGTCAACAGTGGGAGAGCCAGGGGAGCTGACTCCCGGATTCGAGCCCTCGAGACAATGGTCCAGCGCAACTCCTGCACCTTGGGTGACCACGGCAGACGACCTCTGAAGGAAAGAAATGCGGAGGTCTCAACTGTTAGGTTTTGCGTAAAAATAAACGCAGCGGAAAAAGAAATCAAATAGACAAATATGAAAAATTTGAGATCTGATCTCAAAACCACGCAAAACAGGATCCCTCATGTATCTAAGATTAAAAGGAAGAGGAAGATCTAATCTTCACCTTTGCGCGGGGAGATCTACACCGCAATTTGATGATCGTGGAATTTGGTTCTCTTGAAGCCGCACACGCGTCCGGCCTCTACAGGTATCCACACGAGGTTGTCGACTTAATCGAAATTCTCACCGGGGTGCTAGCTCCCTTGCAAAGAACGTCTTTCTTTTAAGGTGGATATTTAGAAAAGAGGAAGACGAGGAAAGATGACGACTAGGGTTTTATTTTTCTTTTCTTTCTCTTAAAGAAAACTCGTACGTATAAAGAGGGATATAATCCCCTTTTATAATTATTAAGATAAACATTAAAATTAGATTTAAGTTTATCTTATTCCTAATCTGTTTAATCGATTAAATCCTAATTTAATTCAACTTGAACAATTCTAATTTGATCAAATCAAATTATTAATGCAACATTTGCACTTAAGTCCTCTCACAACTTACTAACTATTAGTAAGCCCTCTCTTGCAACATTTGCACTTTAATATCCTTAATTTGTAATAATTACAAATTAGTCCAATCATCAACATATTGATAATTAAGTCCTCAGGCGATTCAAAAATCGCGATCCAACTATCCGATCAGTCATAACCTCTTATGTGTGTGACCCCATAGGTTCTATTCTATCTGGTAGTGAGATATATTGTGATTACCATCAACAATATCACTGAAACTCTTTTCAGTGGGTTAGAACTATTCAAACTCAGCCCAACAAGAATTATCGATCATCTAGATAATTCTCGTGAGTCCCACAATCCACCAGTGATGCCTAGCAGCATGTAGTGGCATTCCAGTAGAATGAAATACTGAACCTCTAGGTGCAGTTAACATGTGATACAATCCTTCTATCCGGAGTCCCAACTAGACGAAGGTCATGGAATTGCTCGTCAAATTCTACCGTCTGTCATATGTCAAATTTATTCGACTCGAGTTTCTAATATCGGAAACCATTTCCGTTATTTACTACGCCTTGGCCAAGGTCTTCTAAACTCGGTCTCATAAATCACATAGGACTAACTCCCTTCTCTACTAAGGGCGATAGATTCCATATAGGTGTACACCCTATTCCTACAACGAACCTACTGTAGCCAACATGCACCCACTGCAAGGACCCAAATGGCTAGGGACCAAGTGTATATACAGTCAAACTACAGTAACCCCATTGTGAATAGCCGAGACACCGCAGGTCAAAGGACCAGGCACACTACTGCAACATCGAGTAAGTCACTGACGAGTGAGTAGACATCCAAGTGACTTCTCGTGATGATCACGCTCGGTACCCTTGTTCTCCAACAACCACCTGCACATTCGCTCCAGTGTCCCCACACTGTTGACTCAAGACTCGTCTACCCTAAAAGGGAAGCGACTATGCACCAATCTCACCGGATCAATCACTGTCCCCGTGATAATCCATCGATCGGGAGTATTTAGGAATTAATCACTAATGATACATGTCTCAAATTCTCAACTCTTGAGAATACGTATCATCATCTTATTAATTCCTTGGACAATTCATGGACACATACACAACACGAATGGAAATAAAAATCCAATAACATTCATAATGTAAAATGTCAAATACAAATTTATTTCCTAGAAAGAATATATGTGTCGGCCAAGTTGGCTTCTAGGGCATACATCTAACATCAACAACCTCTTCAGTTGAGGAACCCAAGGATACGAGCCAAGGGAAATCTCAGCCTATGATGACTCGGCAGAGATCAACCTGCTGGGGGAATACTGAAGAGACTACTGACCCAGGCCCCACTAGGGCCCGAAAGGAAAATACATGCTGAAAATGGTCGGCCGGGATAGATTTTCGGCCACTACACTCGAAGCCGACAATGGATAAAAGGAACGAACGGACGGCAGGGCCGAGAGATGGTAGTATGTCCGGAGCTGTCCAGCTAGGTCGTTCTGATGGAGAGGCGCCGAAAAGACGACGGGTGACAGTTTCGTCGAAAATAAAGAAAGATCGGCACCTGTCCACGAATTCCTCAGGCAGTAAGAAAATATCTTGCCAAGATATGAGGATGATCAATGTACAGTGGTATCCGAGCCAGAAGTTGACTCAATTTCGACAATCGTCCGAATGACACATTAGGCGATTGCTGAGAGGGCATTGTTGAGACCAGAATTTTCGCCACTTGAGGGAGTAACACGTGGTGTCTCCTATCGGCTAAAAGTATCAACCGACGGAGGTTGAGTCGGCAAAACAGGACTCGTGTCTCGATTTAGACTGTCTCGGTCGCAAAAGAAAATAGCTCGCAACACGTGACATCGGCCAAAGACATCAGCCGATGAAGAAAGGGGGATTTGTGCCGATCTCAGTCGTGCAAAAAAGTGGCACGCAACATAGGTTGTCGACTAAGTGCATCAGCCGATAGGAAGAGCAGCCGACGAAGGAAAACAATGCCTCATTTAGGACTAACTTCGGCCGCCACCAGGCATCGAACTGTCCCGATCAGACGACAAGCAGGCGGAGTCGGAATTAACCTTCGGTTGATCGAGGCGAAGAAGGAAAGACCCACGTTTTGTTTCAGACCGGTCTTAGGCGCGACACAAGACGCGACAAATGCCATCGGCTAAAGGTGTCAGTCAGTAGGGGAGTCAGCCGACAAGAAAAACAATCAACAGGATGGTTATCTTCTTATCCAAAACCGTCTCTCAGCCGAAAAAAGATACCAGGCCGCCCTAGTTTAGCGATGGAAGAGGCGGAGTCAGAGTCAATCTTCGGTTCCCTAAGCTAAAGAAAGAAAGACTATGAAATGAAGGAGTGCGAGATCGAGACGCAAATCTCGCAATTAACCCAGAAAGGCAAGCAACGCCCAGCGCTAAAAAGCGCCGAGGATTACGTTCTGGCGCAACAGATGAGGAAATGAATTTAGACGAAAAACAGCTTCTATCCTATCGACTCAAAAGAAAGTCGATGAGAATTTCACGATGACTCCCCTCAAATCACGCCGATAATTCAAATCGGCGCCTAACAATATGGTGCGGGATGTGTATAAATACCCGAACCATCAAAGGAAAATGGGTCCAGCAATCTCGTAAGCCCGGTACCATCCCAGATTCTTCATTTATCTAGGAGTTGGGTTAACTTAACTTTTCATACCTGCATTTACTGCTTTTCTAGGAGTAGGCTTTATTGTAATTCTTCTATCCCTACCTTCTTCCTTATATCCTCTTTTTAAAATCAATATAAAGTGTAAACCGGCTCATTTGGCCATGTCTTTATTTTACGCATTTAGAGTGTAAACTGGCTCATCGGTTGTGTCTTTATTTGCTTATCTTGCGTTTAAAAGTTACAATCGACTCTTTAGCCGTACATTTATCTCTCTACCCGGTTCGGCTATTCTAAGTCAAAACCGGCGATCTCTCTGTACCTCCGTAAACCCACTTCGACTATCACCAGTCGTTGCGGTCGTGAGAGTTTTCAAAGGAGAACCCGGCCGAGCGGATTTTTTCTCGGCACGATCGCTTGATTGTTGACACGCGGCGCATTTCGACACCTCTGGAGGGTCACCCAGGGGCGATCGCGCGCAAGCCATATTTTGACCCCAACAATAGTATATATATTTTTAAAAACACAAACCCAACTATATTTGTGAATTTTTTATCATTGAATTTGTATTGAGATTTGTGCTATTGTAAAATCAACTAAAAATAGAGAAAGAAAATGTATAATAGCACGAATCTCAATATAAATCCAATGGTAAAATATTTATAAGCATAGTTGGATTTGTATTTTTAAAAGTATATAAACTCTAATATATATATATATATATATATATATATATATATAGAGAGAGAGAGAGAGAGAGAGAGAGAGAGAGAGAGCTAGGCTGGAATACTATTAATAGTACCAAATCATTGGTGCTATTAAGTTTTTAATCCTTAAATTAAAAGATATGTGGTTGAGATGATAGTGGGCCCATTGGGTTTAATAAGTGGTTGGAAAATAGTAAAATCTAATGGATGAAAATAATCAAAGTGGTTGATTTAAGGGTAGAAAACTTGATAGCACCAATAACTAAATACTATTAATAGTATAATAGTCGGACTCATATATATATATATATATATATATATATATAATTTTTTAAAAAAGAAAAGTGAATACTCATTTGTTTTACCGGTCCTATTATTTTAACACTAATTTATTATCTATTGTATGTTGTGATGTTTTAAATAATAAGTTATATTTTAATCTTTTTGTATGTTTTGATGTTTTAAACAATATGTTATATTTTGATCTTTTAAAAATAACATATATATGTTATTTATATTTGAAAAGTATAAAAATAAAAAGAAAAAAATAATAATAGGTAATCCGTATATCTACCCGCCCACCGGCAGACAGATATGTGTAAGGATAATAGTTATATTTTCTCTCTTTAAAAAAAAAAAAAAAAAAAAAAAGGGATAATGGTTATCTAAAAATTTTTAGATAAATTCTATCCGTTTTCGCATAACTCGCGAGTTGGCAGGTCTACGTGTGACCGTCCCACCCCCTTTTTTTTTTTTTCCTTTTTTCTTTTTGGGCCTTTAGGCCTCTTTTAAATTTTTGTTTTTGTTTTCCCACATACATCTCTTTTGGGCCTTTTTTTTTTTTTTTTCCCCACATACATTTCTTTTGGGCTTTTTTTTTTTTTTTTCCCCCTCTAATCTGTTCGTTTAGTCACTTCTTTTTCTTGTTTGATCGCTTTGATCTTAAGAAAAAAAAATAAAAAAACAAAAAAATAAATTGAAGGTTGACTTATTAAATAGATAAAAAATTTACAATTTATCTTTTTGTTCGTATATTTTGAATATTTATAATTTAAAAAGCTTTTTTTAAAAAAATATAAAATTAGAAAAATTTTTATCTATAGTTTATAAAAAGTTAAAAATAGATATACTTAATTTTTATATAGTCAAATTTTTAATTATTTTAGGTAGATCTAATATTTTATTGAGATTTACGATAAAAGTATTTTTAACTTTGAAAATTTTAATTTTGGATTTAGAAGATTAAAAATACTGATAAAATTAAAAACTAAATTAAATTAATTGATATTTAAATTTGTTTAATTTATTTATCATATAATTTATTGTGAAATTTTTATGGATAGATTTATAATTTTTCTTAAAAATGTTAGTAAAAAATAATTTCTTTAAATATTTAGTAAATTTTTTATTGTACTTGTGAATTTTGTTATTATATTTTAATTTTTATTCTCTGCGAGATATAGTTATACTTTATTTTACATATAAAAAAGCTTACTACTATATTAATTGGTGAGTATAATAAGTTATATATATTCAATATTCACAATTATTTTACTAAGCCTTTCAAAATAATATTATAAGAATTTATTGTAACGACTCGACCCGCTAGCAATAATAACTTGTTGGGTCCAAACCACAACCCAAAATATTTAAGCTCGATTATTATTACTAGTTGGTCGGGTCGTTATATTTGATATCAGAGTCAATTATAAGCCGAAAATATGAGATGAGTCTAGACTGAGCTAAGGTTATATAGTTGGTAGAGTGCGGCTCTCCAAGTATCTCTAGGATGGGTAACCTCCTGAAAGTTGAGGCGTCATATTTATTAGGACTAAAAAAATTAAAATAAGTCCGTGTCAAAACGTGCCATTATGACACCTTGTGTGCCAAGCCTGTATTGTATCATGCCAAGTAACAATCAGTATATTATCGTGTGATAACACTTTACTTTTTTATTCTTACCAAGTATTGTTTTTTAATTGTGCTGCCCGCACACGTGGCATGGATACGTTCGGCCTAGTCCCTAAAGTCTATGGGTTTGCTGCCCTGTTTCGTGGTATGTCATCCCGTATCGTCTCGTATCAAAGTGTACCGTCGTTCTTCTATCGACCAGTGCCCGTTCATGTCAAATCAATACGATTTAGTACAAATCTATTTACTTACTCTTTAATTTTTCTATTTTAAAGGTCAAAAAAGATTTTTTGATGGTGTCACTTTGTTTCTACAGCAATGCTGATCACAATAGTACATGAACATCATGATATAATTCGCTGTAATTATTATGTTCCTTATTACTATAATATGTACCAGCAACAAATGAGTTTTCACTAGTATCATCAACTTTTATATATAGTCGATGGATCAATTTAGTAACTAATGATGATATTTACCATCATGATTGATCAAGTATGATTTACCTAGGTACTCAATATGCTATTATCAGTGGAAGATAAAAGTTTAAATTTTAAAGCTATGATTTGAACATACTGAATCATTTTAAATTTTACATGTTGTTAAGTAGTAATCTTATATTAAGATTTGAATTGAGCTTTTATGCTTTTAAAAATATAAAGTTATTAGTGCTTGTAGGTTTTTAGCCATTAGATGAAAAAATATGTGATTAGGATGGTAGTGGGTCCGTTAAGTGAGTGATGGGTGGAATAGAATAATCTAAAGGTTGAAATTAGTTAAAGGAGTAGATCTAACGGTAAAGTAGCCGGACTCTTAAGATTTATATACTTTCAAGGGTCGTATATGATGTAACGATTCCGCCCATTTATAATAATAACTTGTTGGGTCTAAACTACCGGTCCAAATGCTTAAGTTCGGTTATTATTACTAGTGTACATGTCTCTTATATACTTAATCATAATTCCATTCCCATCCGATGTGGTACTATTAGGGTGTCACAGATTCTCTCCGTTTAGGTCTGGCGTTCTCATTAGTCCAAACACACACACACTGCTCAAGATCACCCGACGATATTCGTCTTGTCTCGCTAGCCTTCGTCATTCTCACTCTTGCTCAGCCAAGACTCATCACACATTTCTGACTGGTGATTGACTCTAATACCAAATATAACGACCCGACCTACTAGTAATAATAACTGGACTTAAGTATTTTGAGTTGTGCTTTGAGCCCAACGAGTTATTATTAGTTACGAATCCGATCATTACATATGATTATTTTGATTTGGACTAGATAGATGAGAGAGATGCATTAAAAACATTAAAATATCCTAGAAGTAACACAATCTTAAAAAAAAAAAAAAAAAGCGTGCCAAAATCCTACTAGGGGGCACCGCACCAGTGGCACGCCTATCCTTGATTCTTATAATTTGTCAATGGTTTTATACTTTTGCAAAGACAAACTCGGCTTTAAATTTGAACCTGCTCTACTTTTGTTTTTTTTGTTTTTTTTTTTTTTTCCGGGCCCGACTGCTCTTCTGCAAACATCGGCTGCCCAACTGCTAAGTTCACTCCCGTTATGAATGAAGCGTTTCTTTTTTTTGGGGGGGAAGAATCAGGAGCTTTGGCCCCTACAACCAGAGATTGGAACCAACTAAGCTATTTTCAAACTAAAATTTGAATGTAGTTAATCAAACAATGGCATCTACAATACTAGCTAATATATATATATATATAAAATTAGGTTAGAATACTATCGATAGCACCAAGTCATTGGTGCTATTAAGTTTTTAGCCGTTGGATGAAAAAATATGCGGTTGGGATTATAGTGGTCCCCTAGGGTTTACTAGGTGGTTGGTTGAATAGTAAAAATATTAGGGAACCACTATAATCCCAACCGCATATCTTTTTATCCAACGGCTGAAAAATTGATAGCACCAATTGTTTGGTGCTATCGATAGTATTCTAGCCGGACAATATATATATATATATATATATATATATATATATATATATATATATATATATAAGGACTTGTGTGCTTACACGGAGCCCTCCGTACTCTTAAGTTGTTTTTAATATTGAGACTTCTAAATGGACGATCGGCTCCGTTAGACTTGATAAAGAATATTTGAAATATCTAGAAAATAAATTTTGCGATTTTTCAATATCATTTACCTAGTGATTGAAATGGCTTAAAATCAACGGTTGAAAATAAAAATCTCACAAAATATGATAATATGATACTAAAATTTTAAATCAAAAATATTGATCTTATTCTATATAGAATAAAAAAAAATTTATTAAAATTTTACATGATTTGGATATTTCTACACCGTTAAACTTGCAAACGGCTCACCACAACTATTAAAATTATTGATTTTGAGCCACTTTGATCACTAGGGAAATGATATCGAAAATTCGCAAAATTTAATTTTTAGGCCTTTTAAATACTCTAGATCAAGTTTAACAAAGCCGATCGTTCATTCGGAAGTCCCAATATCAAAAACAACTTGAAAGTTCGTGTTTTTAAAATCACATAAGCCTAGCGCTCTCTCTCTCTCTCTCTCTCTCTCTCTATATATATATATATAGAACTAACATGCTTTATCTAACATCAAATTAAGCTCATTGTTTTCAACATTAATCATGATAAATGGAGATATGGTATGCAGGTTGCTGCAGAATTTGTTGCCACCTTCATCATGATCTTCAGTGCTGCTGCAACACCAATAGTGGATCAAAAGTACAGTGGTGTAGAAGCACTTACAGGCAAAGCAGTTTCAGCTGCAGCAGCAGTCACAGTTATGATCATCTCCATGGGGCATATTTCTGGGGCTCATATGAATCCATCAGTCACATTAGCTCTAGCACTGTTTAAACATTTCCCTCTGCTAAATGTTGTTCCCTACATAGTGGCTCAGTTGCTGGGATCCATCTCTGCCTCATTTGCTCTTAAGGCCATCTTCTGTCCTTTCCACTCTGGTGGTGTTACTGTTCCTTCTGTCAGCACTGCCCAGGCTTTCTTCCTTGAGTTTGTCATCACTTTCATCCTCTTGCTTGTTATCACTACAACATCCACAGATTCACAAGCTGTCAGTTTATTTTCTTATTTCATTTATTTTCTTTGATTACATGAACTTTGTCCGAATCGTAATTCACCACTTAAACTTTAAAAGTACTAAAATTTACCACTTTAACAGTAATTTCGTCGCAGTTCGTCATAATGAAAACAGAAATACATGATCACTTGCATTCGAATTATTGCTGAGATGGTAAATACCGACATTTTAATGTTCGAACGGTGAACTGTAATTCGGGCAAAGTTTACATAATTTTGCAACTTAACTAAAGATTTTCTTTCCTTTTTGTTGGCTAGGTAAAAGAATGGATAGGAATAACAGTCGGGACTACTGTTTTGATGAATACTTTCATTGCAGGGTCAGTAAACCAAAGACTCTCTAGATAAAATAATGAGCGCGTGTTTGGCCTGCGCTGAAGAGAAATGTTGTTTGAGTAAAACTATTTGGAGAAGCTTCAATTCATTAAAATCCGCTCAATAGCTTTACAATAGAGAATCAAATTGGAGATTCTCATTCTGAGATTTGTAAGCCACTTTAGATATCTTCTCTTGCGAAAATGTTGAGAATTTTTTTTGGCTAAATTATAGAACCTTTCAGTAAAATTTCGCTTTTTCATTTTTTTTCAACTTTTAAAAATCTACACTTTGCCTTTTTTTAGTTACGAAATTATACATTTACCTTCCTACCGTCATCGTTCCGTAAGTGGTTGAAGGGTTGATACTGTTGATGATCAAGTATCAGTTTTAATGACTGCAGAGATGATGCTACAACACATCAAATATGGTCACAGAATCATAAAATTTATTACAGAACGATAACGACAGGAGGTAAGTATATAATTCCGTAATTAGGAAGGGACAAAGTGTAGATTTTTAAAAGTCGAAAAAAAAGAAGTGAAAAAATAAGATTTTACGGAGAATTTTGTAATGAGCAATGCTACTCATTTATTCCGAAAGAGATATATGATGTATACCCCACCCATCTTAGAGTGGGGTGTATTCCACTGGTTTGAAATGATCAGTGAAGTACATTCCATCCATTCTGAAGTGGGGTGTAAGATATACATCCCTTTTGAGATGTACAAGTAGTATTTTTCTTTTCGTTTTGTTTTTTTTATGAAACTAAGATGCTATTGGGAGATTTTAATGGCTAACTCATTGGGGAATCTTGAATCATAATAAAACTATATTAGGGGCCAAACAAGCTCTGATTTATTATTATTATTTTTTAATTAAATTGGAGTATTTATTTGCAAATTGAATTTATGCAGGCCATCAACAGGAGGATCAATGAACCCTGTGAGGACATTGGGACCAGCAGTGGCAGCAGGGAACTACAACAATATTTGGGTGTACATTGTGGCCCCAACTTTAGGGGCAATTACAGGCACTGGAGCATACACTTTTATAAAATTGGACTGGAAAAAATGAGTGAGAACTCAAGAATTTATGAGCATTAAAGTTCATGTACTATAATACTTTAAATGCTAAGGCCTCTTTCCATGTATATATATATATCTCAATATATATATATATATATTTATATAATTAGGCTAGAATCCTATCGATAGCACCAAGTCATTACTGTTGTCAAATTTTTAGCCGTTGGATGAAAAAATATGCGATTGAAATTATAATGGTCCCGTAGGGTTTACTAGGTGGTTGGTTGAATAGTAAAAATTTTAGGGGACCATTGTAATCCCAATCGCATATCTTTTCATCCGACGGCTGAAAACTTAATAGCACTAATTGTTTGGTGCAATCGATAGTATTCTAGCCCGACTATATATATATATATATATATATATATATATATATTTGGTAGCAACAGAAAAAAAATAAAAAGTAATATTTGAAAGTAATTGTTTTTTCGCTGGAAATTATTTTGAAAGAATTACCATCCATCACATTTGGCAGAGTGCCTTGTAAGTTAACCAATCATGATAACAATAATAAAAAAAAATATCTAAAGTTGGTGATTGGAAAAAAAAAAAAATGAGAGAGCAAAATAAGGCCTTAATCAAGCTATAAAATGAGATTGCAACCACATTAAGAAATGTAATGATTATAACAAGGGATAATTACCATTAGACCCTTCAAAACTTTTGAAAATAACTAATATATATATATATATATATATATATATATATATATATATATATATATATATATATATATATATATATTCCAAATATACCTACTATGTTTGTTCGTAATTCAAAAATACCCTCCATACTGCTATTGGTTAAGTCATCTTAAGTTTAATTCAGAATAAATTTTTATTTGAATTAAAATAAAAATTAAAATATCTCTTTTTTTTCTAGTGACAATAAAAAAATATATTTAAAAATAAATTATAATATTTTTTTTGCCCATAACTTAAGGGCAAATTAAAAAAATTGGTGACGGTAGAAGAGTATATTTGAAAGAGCTAAATAGTAATTTTATACTGATAATAATTGTTCATTTGGAATGTTAAAATAATATTTTTAATAGTAAATTTCTTAAAATGTGAAGAAAATTAGTTTTGACCGGACCAAATCTAGTCGAAGTAAAGTCAATTGAGATTCATTTGACGCAATTGGAACTGGAGTTCAGTAAAATGGTCAAAACTTTGCACGCGAGCTATATATATATATATATATATATAGCCCGATTACTATACTTTCAATAGTACCAAACATTTAGTACTATTAAATTTTTGGTCCTTGGATGAAGAGATGTGCAGTTAGAATTATAGTGGTCTCTAAGGCTGCATTTTATAGGTATAAGTTATGGTATTAGCAGGAACTAATGTTAATTTATGTTTGGATGGGTATAAGAGTTATACCGGGTATAAAGAAAATTGTGTTTAGTAAGTTAAAGAGGAATAAAAAGAATAATGAGGATTAAAATTTTAATTTATGACTAAAATTTTATTGATATAATTTTAAATATTTAATTTAAAATATTTATTAAAAAAATTATTAAAATTTATATTTTACTTATATATAAAAAAAATTATTAAAAAAATTTATCATATAATTTATTAAAATTATATGATAAATTTATTAAAAATTAAAGTTAAAAATTTTAAAAGTTATAAAATTTAAAAATTTATAAATGTTAAAAATTTTAATTTTAATTGTCTTAAAAAATTACAAAAGTAGAAGCAAAAATTTTATTTTTAAAATTAGTATAAATTTAAAAAAATTTATTAAAAAATTTGCATAAATTTAAACATTTTAAAATTAATAAATTTTAAAAAAAAATTTAGAAAAAATTATATTTTTAGATTTATTAAAAAGTAAGTTAAAAATTTTAAAATTTATAAAATAAAAAAATAAATTTTAAATTTTATAAATTTATTAACCATCTCATCATTAAAAAATAAAATAAAATAAAAAAATAAAAATAAATAAAAATAAAAATAAAAATGGGAGAGGAGTTGTTCCACCCGTGGGTGGGAATAGGCTATTCCCACTCCTAACGGATTATCCTAGGATAACTCGTTAGGGGTGAGATTCTCACCCCTATTAATTTTCGTTTGGGGATAAGGTGGGAGATAACTCCCTTATCCCCCTCTTATCCAGAGATTAGCTATAGTGCTTACGAAAATATATACTTACAATTTTTAGAACATTGGATTTATAATAAAACCACCTTTAAATAATAAATTATAGCGATTTAAGGATCAAAAAAATAACGTACGCTATTTTTATAAACTCTCTATAAAAATACTATCTGTACACTTTTAGTAGGGATGTAAATCTTACACTCTTACCACATAGGTTTAAAAGTTATTTGATTTTTAGTATATCATTGAAAAGACATGGTCCACGAAGGATATAATATTTTCAAATTTTGGAGTAGTTCTATATATAAGATATAAATAGAACTAAACTTTTTAATCTGGCTATAGTATTTTGGATAGTAATTAGGTCCAAAAAATTAAAAAAGTTGAACGTACTAAAAATAAATTAGTTCGATCATCTGAAAAGTTGGAGCATCACAAAGAATCTATTGGTATATACTTTACACCTAAACATAGGATGTGTGGGGATAACATTGTTCCATATATGACAGATAAAAATTTATAAAATTTGAATTAAAAATCATTTTGAGTCATCTATCTACATTTTTAAAATTTTAATTTTATTATCAAAATTTTTAATTTATATGATTTGAGTCAGTTGACGATAATACTTTAACTTCGATACATGAGCTAATTATTTACTTTAATAAATTTATAATTGCTAGAATTACATAAAGTATATTAATTAAATCTGTAAAGATAAAAAACGTATTTAAATTTTAAAATTAAAATATTATTGACTAACTAAAATTAAATAAATTAAAGATTATATAGTAAAATTAAAATTTTAAAATATCAGATACTTAAATTAAAATAATTTATAATTAAAATAAATTTTTTTTATTTTTGACTTGATAATTTTATGTCCCTAATAAAATACATCCCATATAATTTTTATCCAAATTTTCTTGTCCAAAATGGTACTACATGCTTGAGCATATGGCCAAATTTTACAAGAGAAAAGTGACCTAGGATTCTTTTCCATAAAAAAAAAAAAAAAAAAAAAAAAAAATTACAAATCCAAAATTGAATCATGTAGCTCTTCACCTAAGCAAAGTTAAATCAAATAAAATTTATTCAAAGTCTTAAAATATTAATAACATTGTTAAAAGATCCAATTACTCAAAAATATACATATATCTTGATTCAAATCCCATCAAATTATAATTCTATTTGATCTTTTTAGCCTAAAAATAAAATCTATTAAATTTCTTTTGAATTCAAATTTGGGTTCAAATTTGATCAACAAACTTACAATTATCATTCACATACCATTATCACCTCACTAATTTTGTCCAAAGTAATTTACTTGCATAAGCAATTTTTTTAGTCCCATCATAATTTCATAGAAACTTCTCAAAGTTTCATAGGTACAATGTTTGCTAGCTAGCTAGGAATATATATTTGGAGAACAAACAAATTGGGTACTACAATATGGTTTTTGGATTGAATTAGATGAATATTCAAAATTATTTGTTTTTTTTTTTTTTTATTTTAAAGCTCAAGTTTCTATTTTTTTTTTTTTTTTCGAGAGAAAGATAGTATACGCTATTCGTTTCGTTTATTTATTTTTTTTTAATTTTTTTAAAAAAATAAATTTAGATAGAAATATAAAGCAAATAGATTTTTTACTCATAACCTCATATATCAATTATCAAAATTTTTATTATTTGCGCTAGAAACGATCGATAAATTTTTAAAAAATTATAATATTTGATTTGATGCATTTAAAATTAACTAGTGTAATTTTAATTACACCAAAAAAAAAAAATCAGTGCAGCAATTGTAAAAATGTAACAGTAAGCAACAAGATAAATTATTAATAGTTATAATATTTTTTATTATATTAATTTTATCTAACTAAACTGCACTTAAGTGAGTTGGGAGCTTTAATTCATATTATTTTTATCTCTCTCTCTCTCTCTCTCTCTCTCTCTCTATATATATATATATATATATAAAATCTTTTATTTTTTTATTTTGATTTTGAAAAATATTTAATAATTTATTGAATCAAAATAAAATTAACTCGTAGCTCCCTGAAAAAGCTTAAATAAATAAATATAAAAAAAGGCACGAATCTTTTGATCTGAACCGTACATCGTGCGAACCCCTTCCTCTACGGGTCGCCGCGTGTAACTCGTTCGGTCGCACGTGCACCACGTGCGAAGCGACCCCACACCCCCCCACTACACACATGACACACCCACGTCCCCTGTTCCCACTATTTATACCGCGGACCCCCGTTCCCGCGCCTTTCGACCTCGGGATTCGCACCAGCCCCGGCTCCTTCCTCGTCGATGGCGTCGTCGCGCGCTCTCGCCGTCGCATTCGGCGGTGGCGGAGGAGGCGGCGCCGCCGCGCCGGAGATTTCCAGGCCGCGGCGGTGGGCGGGAGGGGCTCCGCGGCGGCGTTTAGGGCTCTCGAGGCCGCGGAGAAGCGGCGGAGGAGGTCTACGTGCTCGCGCGGGCGATGGAGGAGCGAGGGGGTCGAACGGCGAGGGCTTGATAGGGTTTGGGAGTGGGGGAGAGGTGGGTAAAAGGGGGGAGGAGGAGATGGAGAACGAGAAGAAGAGGAAGAAGGGTTGGGTTCATTTTGTGGGCATAGGAGGGTCGGGATTATCGGCGCTCGCAATGCTTGCTCTAAAACAAGTGAGATCTCATTTAACACCTCTTTTTCTCTTGTTTTTTCGTTTAATTAAGGCTAAATTGTAGAGAGTTTACCTTGCGCTTTAGATCGCGTCTCAATCACCAACATACATAAAAATTTGCATAAATTTAACCCGGATTTTACCACTATACCAAATAGGCTCGAAAATTTGAGATGGTTAATGAATTCAGTTGTAAATTTGTCACGTCCCGAATCCGACGCCTCGAATCCGAAGCGGAACAGACGTCGCATATTTGCTAGCGGCTTATTATTGCCAACGGTCGGGTCATCACAAATGGTATTAAAGCCGAATACCGGCCGGAAGTGTGGGATCTCACAAATGGTATTAAAGACGAATACCGGCCGGAAGTGTGAGAGCTAAGTACTATGTAAGACAAAGTACTACACCATTGATTTGGTGAGAGTCACTTCTTTAACCCGCAGGAGCCACCTCTAGAATCTCACAGCCCGACAATTTTGATCTGTTTTGTGTTTGTGATTTGGTTTGGACCCGACGAGGATGTTAGGATCTAAACGGAGGGAGTCTGTAACGTCCCAATAGTCCCACATAAGATGAAAAAAAGATTATGATTGGATATTGAATATATGATGCCACACACGCTAATAATAATAACTGAGTTTAAACATTTTAGGCCTAACGAATTATTATTGTTAGTGGGTCGGGTCGTCACAAAAACTTATACGAAAAAAGAGTTGGTGGATAACATTGGTTAAATTCTGTAAAGTGAAAGCATATAAATTGAGTAAAAATCCCAATAAAATGCCAATTTAGTAACTCTGTTAAAGGAAGAAGACTTTTTTTAGCTCAAGTCGACTAAGGGTATGTTTGTTACTCTGAAAGTGGAGGGGCTGAAGTTAATTTCAGCCGGAAATGTCCACTTCCATTGTTTTTGTTTGGTTTGTTGTAAATTAAATGTGTCAGTAATTTTACTTTCCCAAAACATCGTAATTGGCTTCGCCTTGGATGGTGGCGAGGCCAATTACTGAAGAGAAAGAGGTAGGAAAAATAAAAAGTTAACTGCTATAATTTTTTTTTCATCGTCTAAAGTGCTAAAAGTGAGACAACTATAGTTCGAAGCCATTAACTTCCTATCAAACAAACAATAAACAATGGCCGAAAAATAATTTTCACGTGAACTTCAATTCTATTGAAACTCATTTCCAATTACGAATAAACAAACAAGCCCTAAATCTCTATTTGGATGCATGAATATTTTATTTGGAATACCTCTTTTATCTATCTGAGAAGAATGTAGTATTTGGTGGATAAGGAGTGTGATCAAATGTCTAGGATGGTTACCATATTTGGCCTTTTAAGTCATTTTTTGCAGCGTAAGATAAATCACTCTGTAGGTGAAATATGCTATCATACTAGACCATGGACGTCGAGACCTTTCAAAGTGCAAAAATCAAATTCCTAACTTCCAATCACACAGTTATCATTGAATGTCTTATTCTAACATTTAAACAAGTCTGAAAGAATTGGACAAACATCAACCGTCCCTAGTGCAAGTGGCAAAGGGCTTAGTGGTTGATACCCGAGACCCGAGTTCGAAGCCTAGTTGCTTCACATTTCCTGCTAAGTTTATTTAAAAAATAAATGAAGCCGGTAGCATGTTACCTTTCTCTCTCAAAAAAAAAGAAGAAAGAATTGGACAAACATGTACATGTACATGCACGAGAAATAATTAAAACGTTTTTACTTGTATAATTATGATGTATTTGCTTCGTGTGCTATTTGCTGTCCACTTTAATTAAAAGAATTTTACACCATGTTATGTTGGTATTCCTTAGCAGTTGTATAAGAATCTGTTACCCTTTCTTTTATCTAGGGTTGAACATTTTAGACAATTATTTAGTTCAAAACATGTGAATAAGTTATCTTTGTAAGAAATTGCTTATCCCTGCTATAACCTGAACTTATGCTGTCATTATTAATCCTTAATTGAACTCAGGGTTTTGAGGTTAGTGGCTCGGATATTAAGTGGAGCAGTTTCATGGATCAGTTACAAAGAGCTGGTGCTAGGTTATTTATTGGGCACTCAGTAGCTAGTATGGAAGGGCTCACAGGATCTGCTCTTCCTGATGCAGTGGTAATTTCAAGTGCTATTCCGAAAGATAATGTGGAGATTTTGCATGCAAAGACCGTTGGAATTCCAATGTTGGTACTTCATTCTGCTTTCTCCTTTTCTTTATATTTTTCTCGACCATCAGTACCCTGTTACTTGTTCACGGAAATGCAAATTTCACCTGCAATACATCCATCAGTATCCACTGGCATCAGAATAGTCTATTTCTCCTGTTATCAATGATGATTTATTCCCTTTTGTAATCTGTATTAGTTTCGTATGCACATCTGGAACAAGGCAAAATGCTTCTGGAACCACAAACAAAATTTTCATTCCTTGAACACGTATACTAGATTTGCTTAAGTTTTTAAATGATTTCGGTCATACTCTTCATCCAATGTTACTTGAATGAAAGTTTCATTTTTTAAATAGCTTACATTACTTTGCATTGTTCAGATATAAAAGAGATGGTTGGCTAAAGATAATCACAGAGAAGTACAACCTTATTGCTATCAGTGGAACTCACGGTACTAAATCTTTCTAGGCTGCTTCTTTTATCTAATATGTTGGAACCCCCCTTATAGATATGATGATTTTCACATGCACTCCTGCAATATTGAACCTCATGCATTTTGCCCCATTGAGCTGTAGTGATGTATAATGTCTAAGGAACATTTATACAGGAGGCATGTCAAAAAACTATAGTTTTATAGGTTTCAATGTTTTAGGGCGCCAAAGTGAAAATAGCAGCATCTGTAGGGGTTTCCTGCATTTTAGCCTTTCTGTTTTGTATACTCTGTTCTATATGAAAACACCATACATTATTCTGTTCTATTCTGAAAGAAATGATCTTTTGCGTAGTAGTTGGTGTCGTTTCTATTATTCATCCTATTTTGCCGTCGTCTAGAACTTTATCAAACTACCTTTAGGTATCTCATGCAAATTGTAATGAATATTCTCTTGAAGGTGAATCTTGAGAAGTTAAGCCTATTAATACTACTAAGCATATCCATATCTATATCTATATCTATACTACTAATAAAAGAGGGATTTTTGTTGGAAATTTTATTTCAAAATTGCATACTATCTTTAAACCTAATGCCACTCTACTCAAAACAATCCCATCCATTAATTTTGTAATCTACCACTAATAAGTGTAGTTTTCAAGGTTCTTTGTTTTAAAAAAATTCAGTGGATTTATTTTGAACCATTAGATCTAATCCGATGGATGACAGATAAAATATCTGTCAATTTATATTCCAAACAAGGATTTAAGTATCCATTGGCACGGGCCGTATCTACCGTGCCGTACCGTGCCAACAAGATACCGACACGATACAGCTCCCGTGCCGATAACATAGTTCAAAACCCTTTTTTCTTAAAATTACTAAGTAATTTTCTTAATAAAGTTCAAAGTATTTGATAAAGATACATAATAAGTAATTACAAAAATTTGTTGCTAAAGAAATTAAATATTTCATGCCATTATGTGTCGGCACGCATTCATTTTTTGTGACCGGCACTCATCGGCACGGCTCGGCATGCACCGTGCCGTACCGTGCCGGCAAGTTTTCGGCACGATCCCGTGCCACGCCACTTAAATCCTTGATTCCAAAATACTCTTAATTATGTTCCTGTTGTGCTAGAAACCGAACTAGAGAGGATCTTGACCAGATCAAGTCGTTGACCAAGTCAAGTGTGTCTTCCGGATGTGGATCGGTTTCAAGATTGACCCTCGAATGCACCACGTTTGAATTCAAACGATTTTGTTTCAAGATTGATTGATTGAATCATGCCCCACGTTTCCAACCGTTTCTGCCTATAGCCTCTCCATTATCCGGCATCTTTTTTTCAGCTTCTAATGCACCACGTTTTCTTGTCTTCTTCGCCCATGTGGGCTAGGCGCGTTGTTCGGGCCGCGCATCACCTGGCACGATTTTTCTTACGCCAACAATTCCCAAAATATCTTTATAATATTGATAGCTTACTTAATTCTAGCCAACAAATTTTTCTCAAGTATGTAAACTCAAGTTTTCCAAAATTTCTCTCATTGTTGGGATTTGTGCATCAATACTCTCTCTTAAATTCACGTTTTCTCATTCTTCCTCTCTTTTTCTCTCTCCTTCTTCCTCTCTCTATCTCTTTCTCTTCCACTCCTTCCCTGTCATTCCTCTTCTTTATTTCATGAACTCGGTGCACCATGCACCACCATCAACAATGTACAGTCCTAAAATTGAAATTTTAATTTTACTTTATCGATGCATTTGATGGCATTTTCTATTTAATTTTTGTATGTATACACTTTAAATATTGTATATCATATATTTCCAAATAAATTTTTAATTTTATAATTAATCTATAATTAAAACGAAAAAGTATGATATGTACGCATGCACCGTGTGTGGACAACAGTTTATCTTTATCTTCTCATTTTTCTTTTAATTGGGAAATTATTGCCACACCCATTATATCAAAACTTCTCATACTAAATACAAATTGCGGAAATCAAATGGATATTCTCTCCAAATTATAAAAGATGAAATTATATCCTATAATGCCAAAAAAAAACTATATTAATAAAAAAAGATTTAAAAAAATTATTGCACTTTTAAAAATGTGTGTGACGTGCATTACAAGTCCACTTAACTAGTAGAAATAAAAGATTCAGGTTCGAGAACATTCAGGAAGGTGTTCAGTGTGGATTATTTGCGTACATAAACATTTTGCAAAGACATTCTCATCCATTGTTTCTCATATATATGATGCTAGGTAGATTACTGCGGGAACAATTTGACTTTTTCATTGGTTCTACTACTGCTGTTAATGCTGGAGAGACTTTGCACTCTTCTAGGAAGCAAAGAAATTTCAAAGAAATCTTACAGCTAAGATACACATTCTTCTAATCCAAGAATAGAAGCCCATTCTTCTTACTGTTGTAATTATTTCATTGAAGAATAATATTCCCTCCTGGTGTACATTTTGTAATACAATTATGTGATTAGCCCTGAAAAGATGGATACGTTTGAAAATCCCTGAAAAAGGAAATAATCCCCAAAACTAATATGATTAAAGTCAATGTATACATAATTTTATACAAAGCCGATTGATTTATGTGGACTTCAATTTTATGAAATGGAAAATCGAGTGCAATTGAACCGAACCTAACATAATCTATTAAATCGGCCGCCCGCATCATTTAGTCTGTTAAGATGTGTACACCACGATTGACATTGTGGTTCTTAATTTAATTCCTCACATTAAGCTTGTAACACCCCAATAGTCCCATATCGGATGAGATTGAGATTCTGATTGGATATATGAGACCATACACGCTAGTAATAATAACTTGACTTAAGCATTTTGGGCTGTGGTTTGAGCCCAACGAGTTATTATTATTGCTAGCAGGTTGGGTCATCACAAATGGTATCAGAGATGAATACCAGCCGAAAGTGTGAGAGCTAAGTGCTATGCGGGATAAAGTGTTACACCACGGGTTTGGTGGGAGCCACCTCTTGAACCCGTAGGACCCACCTCTAGAATTTCACATCGTCTGGTAATTCTGATCTGTTCTTTGTCTGTGATTTTGTTTGGACCTGACGACGACGTCAGAGTCTAAACGGGAGGAGTTTGTAACACCCTAATAGTCCCATATCGGATGGGATTAAGATTCTGATTGGATATGTAAGACCATACACGCTAGTAATAATAACTGGGCTTAAGCATTTTGGGCTGTGGTTTGAACCCAGCGAGTTATTATTGCAAGTAGGTCGGGTCGTCACAAAGCTGCTCTTGCTTGATTGGAAATTCAATCAATTTCGTCATTGACGCATGGGAAAGGGATCTTATGAGTGTATGTTGTTCGGAATTCTATGATGATGGCCACCTGTGCTAATGATATATCTAACCTTTAGAATCAATTTGACAAGTTAGTTTGATGTTTGATATGCAATTCTAAGGTCCTGGGTCAACTCAAATTATATTGGTTTTGTAGTAAAAAGTATGTGATTTCGAAATGCAGCTCGCTTCCTAGTTAAAGTGAAACAATAAAAGTTAACATTGAACTTTGTGGAGCTTTCTTCCTACTGTGAGAATTATTTTGGTCCACAATTAGAAATCTCCCTATGCATGAAACTCAGTTAGTTAAAATGAAACAAAAACAGTTGACATTGCCCTTAGGGAACTATTATTCTGACAGTTTAATTTTTCTTCTTGTTGTAGGAAAAAGTACGACAGCGGCAATGCTTTCCTATGTGTTGGATTCTATGGGCGATAATCCTATAGCTGTCGTTGGAGCAAATGTTCCTCAAGTATGTTCTTCTAAATTATATTGCAAGCAAAACTATTTAGTTAAGATAAGGATTAGATTTGAAGGTAGATTTTTTCCTCATATGATTAGCTAATATCTTTACATACAGCATGCTAAACTTAATAGGTTTATGACGGATTAACAAATTACTTTTCCATTGGTGCATCATCAAAACTCAGATTGTAAAATCGTTCAATAAGTGGATAGGTAGTGCTTGTCTTTTCACTAAGGAAAGGTCAAAATCATAAATGACAATTCACAAGGTTTCCTGTTATATTCTTCTGATTTTGCTACTTTTTTACATTCGAACAAGTTTAATGTCTGCAAGTCTAGCTACTCGTGTGTATTTCAAGGAATTATTTTACAATGTGATTCAGTATGACATAAGGATTTAAGTGCCCATTGGCACAGATTGTGTCTACTGTGTCGTACTTGTCGACAAAGTATTGACAAGATATTGTCCCATGCCGATGGAACGGCCCAAAACCCTCTTTTGTTGAAATTATCAAGTAATAATGTCACTAGAGTACAAAAAAATTGATAAAGAATATATTAAGAGCAATTAAAATACATTCGTGCCAAAGATATTAAGTTGTTTCACCCTAAAGTGTGACGAGTGATGACACTTTGTTATTATGCCAATGGCACACATCGATACAGCTTACTACACACCGTTCCATATCGTTCTAGCAAGTGCTCAGTACAAACCTGTGCTATAGCCTTTAAATCCTTGGTATGTCATGTGACTGACTATTGAAGGAACAAATGGTTGCACATATACATATGTACATGCGTAAAAAGTGACATGCTTACTTGAATGCATATGTTTTTATACTATACTTCGTTTCATAAATTAAGTTGTATAATACAATGTACATCATAGTTTTCAGGAGGAAATATTATTTCAGGCAGTGGTCCGAACTTTGTTTTGGAGGTATGCAATCTCAAACTTCTAAATTGCTGAATTACTATTGGTGTGACTTATGAGATTATATCTCCGTGCTACATTTATTATCTTTTTTTTTTCTAGGCTGATGAATACGATAGCTGTTTCCTTGGGCTGTCACCTTATATTGCAGTAGTAACGAATGTGGAATGGGATCATGTGGACATCTTCCCAGATGAGGTAATTGTGAATTTGTATATCATAAATTACTTCAGCTGGTTCTAAATGGACCTCTTTATTTAATGTTTAGGGTGCTGTTCAGAATATATTCCGGCAGTTTGTTCATCGAATTAGGACCGGTGGCCATCTCATATTATGTGGAGACAGGTAGACACATAACTGAGCAATACTATAATATTTGACTGTTGCATTTGACATTTGCAAACTACAATACTAGTTTATGAATATTATTACTTTGTTGTTGTTTCTTTCCTAATATAATAAATATATATGATTGTGTTGTGTATGGTACTAAAAACATAATATTATCTTATGACTTGGAGATTCAATTACATCAATGAAGTTGCTTTACTATTCTCCTTGTTTTCTAAGCTAGTCAACAATGGTGTGGCATGATAAGTTTTTTGTTCCATCTTGTAATGGATCATCATAAAACTCTCATTGCAACACCTATATAGGAAGCAGCAATGTTAGACTGATTATGGAGTTTACTGTATTGTACTCCATTACTTGTACTTACTATGCATTTGTTAATGGGAAAACAACACTAGAACCTTCGTCAAGTTAATACTTGTTAGAAGTAATGTGATACCCTAATAGTCCCATATCAAATGAGAAAGGAATTATGATTGAGAATATGAGGACTAGGGACTCGAGTAATAAGAACTGGGTTTAAATATTTGGGGCTAGTGGTTTGGGTCCAACGAGTTATTAGTGCTAGTGGGTTGGTTGGTATTTGAGTTGTTTATCAGTAGGAAGTGTGAGAGCTAAGTGCTATGCGGGATAAAATGCTACATCACTGGTTTGGTGGAAGCTACCTATTGAACTTGCATGAGTCACCTTAGAATCTCACATCATCTGGTAATTTTAATCTATATATGCAACTTGGCTTGAGTCCGACGAGAATATCATGATCTAAATAGGAGAGTCTATGACACCCCACTAATCCCACATTGAAGAGGAATTATGATTGGGCATATAAGGATCATGGACTACCAATAGTGGGTTTAAGCATTTTGGTTCAATAGTTTGGGTCCAATTTGTTATTAGCATTAGTGCATCAGATCGTTATCGAAAGCAAAACCAGGTACGTAATAGATCCGCCGCAGAGATAAAGTTTTTTCTATTCATACAAGGCGTCAAGCATTATAATCTGTCCATAAATTTTAAAAATTTGCAAGGTACTATTTTAAAATAATTATATGATTGATAATAATTTATTTTTAGATTTATCTTCATATGAACACATTCCTTATAATTTATAAATTCCGCTAAACTTTTTCTAATTACATTATATTGTTTCCAATTATGCATGGCATAGCTTTTTTATCAAAATGAGACTAAACAAAACTCGAGCTATCTTTACTTATTTAGCTCGTCAAAACCTCGTCACGTGGTACCTGACCACCCTCTCAGCCTACAGCTTGGATATGAAAATATTAACAACAATAGGGGTGAGAAACTTGAAAAAATTTCTAGTGAGTACAACTGTCAAGAGGACCCGTATGCACATATTAGGTCCAATAGGAGGCATAATAGAAATGAAACAACTATTTCTTCATCATAGGAAACATCAAACCAGATACAAATAGAAGGTATTGAAAGCAACAATAATTGTGTGCCTCTGCAAATAAAAATTCGAATGGATTTCGAAAGATAATGCGTCTTGTATCAAGTTATCCAATCATTATCTTGTTATTGACCCAATCGTACTAGCCTGTCATGTAGGATCCAGCCAAATCTTGTTTTCTCACGGGCTTGTCAGGAAAACCCAGCCACTCCTATTGGCTTGTCATGTTGGACCTAACCCTACATATCAACTTTGCAAAAGACCAACTACAAGATTGCTAACCTTGACTATGGTGGTTGTACAATAGCATGTATATTTTTGCAAGCTATAATTTAATGCATACTAGTGAAGGCACCCACATGCTGCGGCAGGTTGATTCCGTAGAAGTAAATAAATGAAAAAAAACTGAAGAAAGAAGAAACATAACATAATAAAAGTAAAAAAAACTAAAGAATAAAAAAAGAATAAAAGTAGAAGAAGCTGAAGAAGAAGCAATAGTAGTCGGTGCAGTAAAAGCATAAGAATACAAGCATAAAAAAGATAAAAAGAAGAATAAAGACAAAACCATAAGAATAATAAATTATATTTATAGCAACAGTAAAAGTAGAAGAAGAATAAAAGAAGTTAAAAAAAAAGAACTAGTAGGAACAACAACAGTAATAAAGTTATTAGAAGAAAAAAGACAAAACGAAAACGACAATAATAACAAAAGAAGAAGAATGAGTATACTAATAGAGCAAAAGGTGTATTTGCTGCCCCATTTTACCGTCCATTTGTCACTGCCATTTTTCAAGACTATAGAGAAAAAAAGTGAGAGGGAAAGCCTCCTGAGCGGGAGAAGTGAGTTTTTATGAACTTAGCAATTGATAGGCTTGTGAGAGGAAGAGAGAGGAGAGAGAGGATAATTCAAAATCGTAGCGTGGTGAGAGAGAAAGAAAGAAGGAAAGAGGAAGCGGGCAAATTCTGCGATTAGCAGGTTCCTTGTTCCCTCGACAGGATGTGACGGCGACTGGTGAGTGCGGCAGGATACGCTTCGGAATCGACAGATTTGAAATTGTTTTGTACACTTGATGCATAAATATATCTTATACACCGAATTTTTGAAACTCTATTATAAAAATTTAAACTGTATGAGTTTTTATAAATAGACTTTTATCGCGTAGAGTGCATCTATCGAATTATATTTTAATTCTATAATGATTATATTTTAATTTTATAATATTTATCTCTAAAAAATAAGTTAGTGCATGCGATGAACCAATAGACTGAGTGTTAGCAATAATTTGTTATAGTTGAGAAGGAAAAAATAGAATGGTGGAGGAGAAATGTTCTATAAGCCAGGTATAAAACTAAATTTTATACACTGTATTTTTGAAATATTATTATAAAAGTTTAAATTCTGTAAATTTTTATATATAGTCTTTTTATATGGTTTAGATCATATGTATTGAATTAAATTTTAATTTTATAATATTTATTACTTAAAAATAGGTTGTATAGTAAAAGATGAGAAAGAGATTGGTGAAAAATATGAGAGAGAGAGAGAGGGAGAGAGAACAATTGGGTTGAAAAAATAAAATGAGAGAGAGAGAGGGAACAAAAATTATGTAAAAAAAAAAAAACCACACACCCCCCAAATGCCCAATAAACTCCGCGTGACCTCCAACTGCAATTTCATTATATGTAACAGATGATCAAGGCTCCAAAACTCACCAAGTGATTGTGTTTAGTACTTGTCATGAGCTATGCATACAATAGGGAGCCACCAAGTAGTATACAAACATCAGCTATGCTATTGTTCATTATCAACTATTGGCATGCTTATCGACCGTTCCTAGCGCAAGTGGCAAAGGGCTTGGTAGTTGATACCCGAGGTCCCGAGTTCGAAGCCTAGTTGCTTCATATTTTTAGCTAAGTTTATTTCAAAAATAAACGAAGCGGATAGCATGCTACCTTTCTCTCAAAAAAAAAAAAACCTATTGGCATGCTTATAAAAATGCCAACTATTAAGATAATGTCAAGCATGCTAAACCAAGAATATCTCCAGTAATCATGGTATAGGAGAAAACAACCAACATGCAAAAGGAACAATTAATGATCATGCTTAAAATTAGCTATTAGATAAAAGGTAAGATCAAACCGCTATTGGAGAGCTTCCACCCACCTTACTATGAAACTTCTTGAACTCGCAGGAGCAACTTCTAGAATCTCACATCGCCTAGTAATTTCAGTAATTGTATCTAATTGAACCTGGGCCGTTAAGAGGTACCCCACATCGGGTGGGAAAGGGATTATTATTGAGTATATAAGGATCAAGGAATTTAGTAATAATAGTTGGGCTTACGCATTTTGGGCCAATGGTTTGGGCCCAACGAATTATCGCTGCTAGTGGGTTGGACCGTTTCAAATAATGTGAAATTTCTTTCCTATCCTGTTTCTTAAAGAGGACAAACAAACACAAAACCATCATCAAACTTTTAATATAATCAATTCATTTTCTCTTATTACATAATGTCTTCTCCCCTTCTAGTTCTATTTCTCTCTTTGGATTGTATATGGATAAGTATTCATTCATGTAGAGGCCCTTATTATGTAAGGGAGCATTTTCTGTGAGTTGAAAAGTATAGCAAACAATCTTGTTGAAAAGTATAGTAAACAATCTTGCAGATTGATGGTTTTCTATTCAGAAGTCAAATATCATTTGGTTTATATTTGTTTACTTTCTATTTGCAATTGACTCAAAGCTGTAGTTCAGTCCAGGTGCATATAAGTTGCTCAGTGAGTCCAGCAACAACAGTCTCTCTAATAGAAGCACATGCCCAAGCTCAACGGTACTCAATCATAGCTACAGCACAACAACTTATGGGTTTTCTGACAATAATGATTGGTGTGCTTCCTCTATCACTTCAAACTTGCAAGGTGGTCAACGTTATGCCCTGGTGATTCCCTCAACATTTTACAATGATCAGATTGTCCTTTCAATTAACTCCTATATGTAACAGTTGTCTGATCATTACATGCCAAAATATTATTTTTGACCAATCAAATTCTTAGTTGGTGTTCATTGTGCTAGTAGCGATTCAATATATGATTACATCGATTATGAATTCTCTTTAGACTTTAGAGGTTTGCAAAAGACCTGTTTAAATAGCCGGACCAACTCATTTTGGTTCATTTTGGTTTAAATCAGTTTTCTTCCAAGTTTTTCTGGGTTTTGTTTTGAAAAATTACCAAATTGAAAAAAAATGGGTCCTCTATGGACTAGCTATCAAGACAAAAAAGCCAAAGTATTCATATCTTTCATTGTCTGTTTAGTATTACTCTTTTAATCCGAAGAGGACTTGTTTTGCTGAATCATCTGCCATTAAAAGGTTTAGAGCAGTGATTTTGGCCAATCACTGGTTTTGCAGCAACCTTGCATTGTAAGTCACTCAATTTTGCCTTTAACGTAACATTTTCCTTTTGTTGTGTATTAATTTTGCATGTCGTACTCATTAAGATTTTGTGAAAGGGATGAAAAACCACTGATTCATGTATTATTGATTAAACTTCTTGCGTGATAAGCATCCGCTCTGTTTTACAAATAGAGCCATAATGGATGTGTGATACTATTATTTTCTAATTCTCAGCATTACAGAGGACGCCATATTGCAAATATTGACTTACTACTACCAGGAGTTCACAATGTCCTTAATTCCTTAGCGGTTAGTATATTCTTTATGTACCATGCCAATTTCCCATGTTTTACTAAGCATAGATCAATGCAAAGTATCTTAATTTGTTTAAGAAAGCTTTCTATGTGTCAACCAAATTAATGAATGGATGGATAATTTTGCATTTTGATCCTTAACTATCATTAAATTATGGAAATACTACTCTCACTTGTTTACTGGAATGAGTAGTGATACAGTGATTGTTTTGTAGCACTTTTAATTATGGTAAGTCTTGAATAGTCATCGCAACAATCAGAACATAGGTAGATAAATGACTACCCAACATAACCATATTTCTAAATCAACCACTTTTACCAATGGATACGATGCCAGTTGTAAAAAGGAATTTAAACAAGGCATCATTAAGATTTTACTCTGTCAAAAAAATTCATTGGTAACTCCTAACGTTGAATCTCCATCATTGTCGCTATATTATGCATCAGGCTGCCAGTGCAATATACAACTTCAATGAGACGAGATCATCGTTGCGATTAAAATTAATTCACAAAATTTCTAATGGCTTTGAAGTCTTATGTAAGGATTGTTGTGCCAGTGGCACAAGACCTGCTGGAATGACATGGTAGTAGGATGACAGTTTTAAAAGGCATTTAACCCTCTAAAGTACAAGGGCTTCTGGAACTTCGGCGCTGCCTCAAGAAAGTAAGGCACATATTTATACAAACTTCTAACAACAGTGGAATGCTCTCTGAAGGACATAGTAGTAATTTGGATAACACTTAGTGGAGAGAAGAGCATGAGGGGAAATACAGAGGAAAGAGAGACAAAACTTAGGAGGAGAAAATCAAATTTGCTGCTGGTACTCTCCAAAGATGTCACATCATAGGATCATGAATCTTATTCGGATTTGCTTCTAATAATCAACGTACATGTAAAATCAACAACTTCCCTGTTGTTGTCATACAGTTTCTTTCTTTTCAATAAGACCTCCTTAGGTGTTCTCGTCCTAGTCAAAACACGCTCTCTCTCTCTCTCTCTTTATAGGATTTGATTCTTTTTACTATTCTGTCTTGTAAATCAAATTTCTTTTGGGTAACATAACATTTTATATCCACAAAATCTACATTCTTCTTTGTTATTCTTGATTCGTCTCTTTTTGTGATCACAGTCACAAACAAACTATGGATTGGAACTTGCGATCCTCATTGGGGTTATAAGGGGGGTGTGTCATTCAGTAAACACTGGATAGCAGTCCTCCATCGATACCAGATCAACATCTTAACTAGTATAGGTATCAGTATAGAAGTTCATGCTATATTTCTCATGCTAGTTTTTTGCACCATGTGCACTGGCATGGCACAAGACCACAAGATGGAATGGGTATAGTTGAATCAGCTAATACAGAAAACGAGTATCAATGTGGATTGGTAGAATGTTAACTATGCCATAGGAGTCTGTAGACATGGATTACCTAAAATCATGGCCATAACATGGTGGAAATTCATGCAAAAGAAGACCGTAGGTAGATTCATTAGGTCTACCTATTGTTAGTTCCAATTTTTGAAACTTTAGGCCTTGTTATTGTTTTTGTTTTTTTTGTTTTTTTTAAATAGAGTTTCTACATAAAAAGGTGTAGGGGAGGATAAGGGATTGCTTGCAATTATTGCATCCAATGTGTTTTTTTGGTAACAAAAAATAAAAATTTAGAAACAGCTTTTTTTACTTTCAATTTTTTTTAACATTGTCATCTACCACTTGGTTGGGTGCACCTACTACTTGGCTAGGTGTGTTGCAAGCTAACCAATCATGACAATAGGAAAAAAGTTTTTTCACGGTATATTAAATTTTATAGAATTAGTGTTTTAAAAAAACAATATAATGGCACCAATGCCAAAGAGAGGCCTTAACTTTTTTTTTACTAGAATTTTCCTTAAAAATATTTTATTATGTTCTTGGTGAAAAATCATGGTAGTCTTATTTACTTGGCAAATGAGCTTTAAATTCATCGCTTGAAATGCTTGGGTAATAAATTTTTTACATCAAATCCAGTCCACCATATTAAATGCTCCGTTGTTATCATATGGCAATCTCATCATCCAAATTTATTTTGCTAAATTCTTATGTTGTTTATTCCATTTTCCAACTCGCAGGTTATTGCTAGTGTGGCAACATTGCTTAAAGATGGAAATAGCTTTGATAGTACAATTGATTCTGTGAGGATTCACTTGAGTACATTCAAAGGTGTTTCTCGACGATTCGAGTTGCTTGGTACTGTTAATGGATGCCAAATATATGATGACTACGCTCATCATCCGACAGAAGTTCGTGCTGTCCTACAAGCTGCAAGGCAAAAGTTCCCTTCTCAAGCATTATGGGTGGTCTTTCAACCACACACATTCAGGTTTTCTATGAAGATCTACAAGCTTCTAGACATGTTTCTTTTCTTTTCTTTCAAAGAAAGATATGTGTTAGTATTGTTAGAAAAATAATCGCACTAACTTTGATTGTGATTAAATTATCTAACAATCTTTGTTTAAAAAATTAATAGCATAACTTACCTTTAATCGCTATCCAAAAATTGTAGACGAAAGAAATTGAAAACGAGTGATCCGGAAGCGCGCGAGGCACTGTCCTAAGGCGTATTTCCCTCCTTTGTGCGGAATTAATCGAAAACACCGCCCCAAGATACGACCGGAATTCCTCCTCCTACGGACACGAACGCGGAAGAGGTTGACGGAATTTCTTCAACACCCAAAATAAAATTAACAATAAAATTTCTTAAATATCAAATCAATCCCTCCTCTTGTTTCTTTTTACTCTGCAAAAGAACACTCTTTAACACAGCCACTACCCGCTACCCCTGTATATATATATATATATATATATATATATATATATATATATATATATATATGCCCACGTGAGTGCCAACGTTAATTAGAACGTTGCGTTCTAATTAACGCATAGAGCGGAAGCGTAACGCGTGGCGCGTAACGGCCGCGTGTAACGCCTGAGCGTGTCCGCGCGTAACGCCCGAGCGTAGCGCGCGCTCTCGGACGTTACGCGTGAACGTTGAGCGTTAAAGAAATTATAAAATAAAAACAAAATCAAATCAAATCAAATAATAATAAAAAATAAAAAATAAAAAATAAATAAAATTAGATTTTGAATTTAATCAATAATCCCCCACAAAATTCAAAATCACAAAATAAAACAAACAAATTAATTACTAAATCATTGGGTGTTTATACTATGTAATAGGTAAGGTGTCTTTAAAAGACTTGACCTCACTTAGTGTAGATAGTTTCCATCAGAAGGAATCGGAGTGAACCAGGTCTTGAATTACGTTCCTTTGACCCTGATTTCAACTACCACACACACAGTACAGAAATCTCCGTCGCGGGTCTGTGCATTAATGGCCATGCACAGTATCTTGATTTTTCATAAGAATTTCTATGGACAGCCCACATCTCATAGTTGCGGCCTTATACAAATATTCTTATATAGGTGGTCTCCTCCAGGGATGTGTGTAGAGTCACATCTCGCAAAATTATTGCCTCGGATTCCATTAAGAGCTATAAGCTCAACCTCAACCACTACATAGAGCACAACTCACCATAGGGATGGAATTGAAACTAAAGTTCCTCTTAATAAACTGTAGAAAGTACTCTTTGGCCAACCTGACAGCTTGTTTTTACCACATTGAACCTTCTTCAAGGGATCTCCTATCACAAAGGTTGGGTTCCTACTGCAGGAAGGCCCTTTATGGGCAAAGTCCCATCCCCCTCGATGACTCTAGGACCTTAGTCCTATTCAGGCCTTTCGTCAAGCAATCTGCAAGATTCTGATCAGATCTGATAAAACTTAAAGAAACAACATCATGAGAAGTTAGCCATCTAACAGGCTTTTGTCTCAATTTAATATGTCTACTAGCTTTAGAATTTACCAATTTCTTTTTACAAAAGTCAATTGCAGCTCGAGAATCACACCGAATAGAAATAGGTGGAATAGGAGTAGAAATCAATGGAATTGAAGACAAAAGGTTCTTGAGCCACTCGGCTTCAAGACAAGTAGTATCAAGAGCAACTAACTCAGCCTCCATAGTACTTCTGGCTATTATAGTCTGTTTGGTGGATTGCCAAGAAACTGCACTACCACCAAGAATAAAAACATAACCAGAAGTGGATTTAATATCCAAAGAATCAGAAATCCAATTGGCATCGCTGTATCCCTCAATTACAGCAGGATAGCCAACAAATTTAAGAGCAAAAGAAAGAGTAACTTTAAGATAACGAAATACTCTTTCCAGAGCAATCCAATGAATCATACTAGGACTACTAGTATATCTACTCAATCTTGATATGGCATAGGCAATGTCGGGTCTAGTTCTATTGGTTAGGTACATCAGAGAACCAATAATCTGAGCAAATCTTTCCTGATTCACAGGATTACTAGTGTTCTTCACAAGTTGAATATTAGGATCAAAAGATGTAGAAACAGGAGAGCAATCAGAATAACCAAACTTATCAAGAACCATTTGGGTATAATGAGATTGGGTTAGACAAATTGAATCAGATGATCTAATAATCTTCATCCCTAAAATCACATCAGCTTCACCAAGATTCTTCATATCAAAATGAGTCGATAAAAAGGATTTAACTTGGTTAATCAGATCAAGATCAGGAGCAAGAATCAGGATGTCATCAACATAGAGGCATAGAAGGACACAACGATCGTCAAATCTTTTGAAATAGAGACAGTTGTCAAAATCGTTGGTCAGAAATCCATATGAAGCTATAACACTGTCAAATTTCTCATGCCACTGTTTAGGTGCTTGTTTTAGTCCGTATAGAGAGCGAACTAATTTACACACCTTATCCTCTTGACCAGGCACAGAAAAACCTTCAGGTTGAGTCATATAGATTTCTTCTTCAAGATCACCATGAAGAAAAGCGGTCTTGACATCCATTTGATGAATCAAAAGTTTATGAATGGATGCTAAAGCGAGAAGAATTCGGATAGTAGCAATGCGAGCAACAGGCGCATATGTGTCAAAGTAGTCAATTTCAGCCTTTTGCCGAAAACCTTGAGCAACAAGACGAGCCTTATACTTCTCTACTGATCCGTCAGTCCTAAGTTTCTTTCTAAAGATCCATTTACATCCTAGGGGTTTACTACCAGGAGGTAAATCAGTGAGAATCCAAGTGTTATTACTGATAATTGATTCTATCTCACTTTTTATAGCCTCCTTCCAAAAAGAAGCTTCAGGAGAACTCATTGCTTCCTTATAAGACGAAGGTGTACTTTCAATTAAGAAAGTAAAGAAGTCTTCACCAAAGTTCTTCTCAAAGCGAATTCTCTTACTTCTCCTTAATTCAGGAATAGGATGAGGTTCTACAGGATCTAAACTATAATGCAAATCAGATGCATGTATATGATCAGAAATAGATGCATGATCAAAAGTAGACTGATAATCAGGGGTAGATCTAGAGATGCGAGTTTTGAAAGAAAAAATATTTTCAAAGAAAGTTGCATCTCTAGATTCAATCAAAGTGTCATTGGAAATTTCAGAAATCTCAGAGTTAATCACAAGAAATCTATAGGTATTGCTATCTAAGGAATATCCAATAAAGATAGCATCTACAGTTTTAGGTCCAATCTTCTTTCTTTTGGGTTCAGGAATAGATACCTTAGCCAAGCACCCCCACACTCGGAAGTAACTCAACCTAGGTGCTCTTCCTTTCCAAAATTCATAAGGTGTCTGGGTTCTATCCTTAGAGGGAATCCTATTGAGGATGAAACAAGCTGATAAAAGAGCCTCCCCCCACAAGTTCTGAGGTACACCAGAACTTAAAATCATGGCATTAACCATGTCCAATAGGGTTCGGTTCTTTCTTTCAGCTACACCATTAGATTGAGGTGAGTAAGGAGCAGTTACTTCATGAATTATTCCATGTTCCTCGCAGAATAGGTTTAATTCATTTGAAGTATACTCGCCTCCTCTATCAGACCTTAGAATTTTAATCCTCTTATCCAATTGGTTTTCAGCCTCAGCTTTAAAGCCTTTAAACTTATAGAGGACTTCATCTTTGGTCTTCAAGAGATAGGTGTAACAATACTTGGAGTAGTCGTCTATAAAAGTCACAAAGTAGCGACTGCCTCCACGGGTAGGTACTCTATTAGAATCACAGACATCACTATGAATCAGTTCAAGAATCTGGGTATCCCTATAAGGAACAGATTTAAAAGGTTTCCTAGGCTGCTTAGCTTGGGTACAAATCTCACATTTAGATTTGGAATCAATCTTGAATTTTGGTAAGAGATTAAGATTGGTCAATTTCAGAATAGATTTAAGGTTCACATGCCCTAATCTGCCATGCCATACATCACAAGATTCAGTATTTAACACAGTAGAAGAAGAAGTAGACACTGAATGAGAAAATTTTTTATTATCAACAAAAGAAATTACATTCAATTTGAATAAACCCTCAGATACAAAACCTTTTCCAATGAACATTTCCCCTTTAGAAATTACAACTTTATTAGATTCAAGTACAATCTTATAACCTAATTGCACTAATAAAGATCCACTAATCAGGTTCCGTTGGATCTCGGGAACATGCTGCACATTGTGAAGGATCAAAGTCTTTCCAGAAGTTAACTTCAGTTTGACTGTTCCGATCCCCAGCACATTGACAGTTTTTCCGTCTCCAACAGTCACACATCCTCCACCTGAGTCCTGATAGGAGGAGAATAGGGACCTATTAGTACAAACATGGACATTGGCTCCTGAATCTAACCACCAATCTAAATCATGATAGGTGAGGTTAACATTAGGTATAAAGGAGACTGACCTAAAAGTGGAGTTCGAAGGTTCACCCTCAACCATGTTGACTTGAGGTTTAGGATAATTGTTCTGATTAGTTTGGCCCTTCTTGTAGACAACCTTCTCTTTCTTCCGATAAAAACATTTTGAAGCAAAATGATTGTCCCGGCCACAAACGTAACAAAATCCACCCTTCTTCTTATTCCCATTAGATTGGTTGGTGTTGGGTTTATGGGTACGGTTTGGGTTCTTACCCTTAAAGCCTTTACCCTTAGGTTTAAAATTTTTACCTTTGGGTTTAGACTCATGGCTTTGATTCGAAATCTCGGTCAAGTTTAAGTTTGATCTGTTGTCGGTTGGTTTAAACTCTCTAAGTCGATATTGGTCTTCTATTCTAATAGCTTGAATTACAGATCTAAGTTGAAGAGTTCCCTGAGTTCTTCTAAGTTCATGGGCAAATTTTGACCAGGAAGGGGGTAATTTGTCCAATAGGCAGGTAGCTTGATAGGTATCATCTAAAGTTGATCCATTTCTGTTAATCTCTTGGACAAAATTCTGAAATTGGTGAATTTGATCGTTTATAGGAATGTTCTCTACCATTCTAAAATTGTTAAAATCAGTAATGGTGAATCTAGCAGCGCCTTCATTATCTCTAATGTAAGCATCTTCTAGAGCACACCATAAATCTTTGGCAGTTAAATATTTCCTATATGTTTCATAAAGTTCATCTGAAAGGCAACTTAGTATTCTAAATCTACAGTGAAATTCAATTTTCTCGGGGGATCTGTCATATACAGGTTCAGTAACTGAGGTAGTAGATTTAGAAAAATCAACAGAAGGAGTAGAAGAAACTTTAGAAGTAGGAAAAGGAGGTGCTTTGCCAATTGCAGTTATAAGGCCTAAGGTAATTAACCAAGCCTCTAACTGTTCTTGCCACCTCAAAAATCCTACCCCTCTAAATTTTTCTGGCTTAAGGCTAGAAGAATCATCATAAGCCATTTTGGACAATCTAATTGAGGGAATAAGAAAATTCAAAATGATAAAAATGAGCTGCAAAAAAGGTTCAAAAAATCTTTTTAGACAAACAAGCATGTTGTTTAAGGTTTCTACCCTAGTCATCCAAAATATTTTAAGTATTCAAGTTGTTAATATTAATCTTTTATCTCAGTTTGTTCAATAGCAAACAGATGACTCAAACAATTAAAAATTTGAATTTGATTTAAATATTTTCGGATGTAAATGCAATCAAATAAAATATGTAAGCTGCAGAACAATATAAAAACTAAACTACTTTAACATATAAAAAGTAGGCTTTGTGCTTACTGGTTATGTGTCTTTATCTTAAGACTAAGGTTGTAGGTTCAAATACTATTTAAAACAAAAAAGTATTACTGTAGATAAAACTATATATAAATATACGTTTCTTTTTTTTTCTCGGAAGCTAAAACAGTAAATAAATTTTTATATATATTTTACTGTAGCTTTTTTTTCTTTTTTTTTTTTTTTTTTTTTTTCTTCTCGAAGCTAAAACAGTAAATAATTTTTTTTTTTTTTATATATATTTATTTTACTGTAGTTAAAAGGTGAAAACAGTATATATATAATAATTTTAAAGAGAACAAATAAATCACAATAATCTATATGCAATTAAAATTTTAAAATGCTAATCCCAATATGTTTAAGTTTGAATGTCAATCATACAAACAAGTTGACAACACAATTATATATAATATGCAATATATATTTTCTTTTCGGATTAGCACTCGTTAGATCGTTAATCACAATCAAATCGGAATACGCCTTAGACTGTTAGAAAAATAATCGCACTAACTTTGATTGTGATTAAATTATCTAACAATCTTTGTTTAAAAAATTAATAGCATAACTTACCTTTAATCGCTATCCAAAAATTGTAGACGAAAGAAATTGAAAACGAGAGATCCGGAAGCGCGCGAGGCACTGTCCTAAGGCGTATTTCCCTCATTCGTGCGAAATTAATCGAAAACACCGCCCCAAGATACGACCGGAATTCCTCCTCCTACGGACACGAACGCGGAAGAGGTTGACGGAATTTCTTCAACACCCAAAATAAAATTAACAATAAAATTTCTTAAATATCAAATCAATCCCTCCTTTTGTTTCTTTTTACTCTGCAAAAGAACACTCTTTAACACAGCCACTACCCGCTACCCCTATATATATATATATATATATATATATATATATATGCCCACGTGAGTGCCAATGTTAATTAGAACGTTGCGTTCTAATTAAGGCATAGAGCGGAAGCGTAACGTGTGGCGCGTAACGGCCGCGCGTAACGCCTGAGCGCGCCCGCGCGTAACGCCCGAGCGTAGCGCGCGCTCTCGGACGTTACGCGTGAACATTGAGCGTTAAAGAAATTAAAAAATAAAAACAAAATAAAATCAAATAAAATAATAATAAAAAATAAAAAATAAAAAATAAATAAAATTAGATTTTGAATTTAATCAATAAGTATTAGACACTCCATTGCAATGTGTTTGACATGTACTTTGTAGCCGTGTATCTGCGCTGATGAGTGACTTCTCGACTGCCTTCAATACTGCAGATCATGTGATAATTACTGAGGTAATATAGTCGTTCCTTTACTTTCTATGCAGTAATTACACTGTTAAACTTTTGGTGATATTTCACTTAGGTCGTCCAACTTTAGTTGGTTTCCATTAAGGCATCGAACTTTCATTTCTATTCCCATTGGAGTACTGTTCAAATTTCAATTAATTTTTTAGTGAAGTAATAATATGGCATCTAATTCAGCTACTGATAAATGATATGGTAATGACTGCATTTCAATTGTTATATCATCTCAAAATTATAATTATTCAACTATTACATCATCTTGAGAAGGTGATTTAGCAACCGAATTAGCAATCAGATCATATCTAAGAGATAAATTGGCATCATGTCATCTGTAGGAAGATGGTTTGGTAACGGAATTAGCTATCACTTTGTTGCTTTGGTTGAAAATTGATGCCTAGTGTAATGTAGTGACCTGATTGAAACATAAATTGGAGTTCAATGGCTAAGTTCACTCTTACCCAAAAGATTGATCTGGTAGGAAATAGGCCCAGCAATATATGTTAATACCTCCACTCATGTGCATAATGAATATGAAAAGCACGTGAAAGTAAAAGGCGAGGTAGGAGATGGGGATTTAACCCAATACATCATGCAGGAATTTGGCTTGCCTAATGTTGAAGATGGTGATTGAACCAATAACCTCACAAAACGAAAATTTTTAGAATTGGCTCTGATACGATGTCACCCAAAAGATCAATCTATAGGAAACAAGCCCAGGAATATATATTAACAGAAACAAATTGAAGTTTAGTGACATAAGTGAAATCTCACTTTGATGTTCGGTGAACAATGGTGTAATTTGCCCACTTTCAATGTTTTGGTGGTTGTCGTGTGTGGATTGTCCACATTAATTTTAGAGTACGTTGTTTTTATCTTTCTTTCCAGATTTATGGTGCAAGAGAAACAAGTAAATGGAACACGAATGCGAGAGATCTATCGGCTCTGATCACCGGCCCATCGGCTGAATATATTCCTAAAATGGTACGTAGATAAAAAATCCTGCTTTCTTTTTGTTAATTTATACTTCTATTTACTCTTGAAAATTGTTGTGTATCATAATGTATCACTTCAACAGAAACATTGACTTTTTTGTGCATTATTCTTACTTGCCGCGTTTCTTTTTTTTTTTCATTGTGAATTGCTTTTTGGTTTTAGGATGATGTGCTTGATAAATTGGTGCTTAAAATACTATCAGACAAGAATCAAGAAACAATAATCTTGACACTCGGCCCAACAGGTGCTTCACTTTGGAAGATTAATAAATAATAACCATAGAGTGTTCGGCTATTATATTTTTATGCGTGTCATTTTCGATGATAGAGCTTCTACATCGACCATCCATATTGTTTGACATAATTTAAAGCATGTAAACATTCTAGAGACAGAATTTCATACCTTTTTTGACATCATATATACCTTGCATTCAAAAGGACTCAAAATTGATAATTTTAATGACTGATATAGGACATTTTTCGAGTTTAATGGTGTAGAGGATTTATAATTGGACACTCTATTTTTAGGAGGTCGTTCGATTTTGACCGTTCATTTTATACCCGTTTGATCGACTCTCTTATCATTTCAAAAACATACAAAATTTATTTTTAGATACTTTAAATGATCTAAATCATATTTAACGGTATGGATAGTCGATTCAGAAGCTCTATTATTGAAAACAACTTATGAGTACGAAGGTCTCTGTACTCATAAGAGTATAGTAGCTCTACTTATCATGTGAACTTCAATCATGCCATCAGGATGATAATTTCCTCTATTACCCTTCACTTTTATAGGTGACATTGTAACTCTGGGACCGAAACTCCTGAGGGCATTGCAAGGAAAATCATAAAATGTCTTACGATGATCTTGGTATGGCCATCTGAATTCTTGTCTATTTGGTGTGCTTTTTCCTGCGTTTCTTTGTAAAACTTCAATAGAAATAAGAGGAAGGGGCTTCTCACTGCTGCTGTTCATTTCAGAAACCTCACACTGTTGCACAAGTTATTCTGAACTCAGATTCACCTTCCAACAGGGAATTTCTCGCTGACATCGGAGCCACTCGTAGGAATAGGCCTTGTTAAAACTAAGCAACTTTTTATTTATGGGAAACAAAGTAACTGTGCTTTCCTTCTATTGGTCATGTCATTTTATTAATTAACTAGCTTTCACCTCATGCAATGCACAGCCATTATCATAAAAAGAGCATAACTTAATTATATTCCATTCCAAGTGTATTTATATGAAAACCCAGAGAGCTAAATGAAAACCATGGAAAAAATTTGGTGTTTGAAGTGTGATGTGTTGTTCCGGGCACATGGAGAAAAAGAAAACATTTGCAAGCCCAATCGAAACTCCATTTGAGTTATAGAATTAAACAGCTATGATTCGGGTCGAATAGAGTTGTGATTGGATTAGCTTTAAATTCTGTGTGTTCTGGGGATTAAAATAGATTAGCTCAATACTTGCATAGAAATCCATTTGAATGTGAATTTTGATAGTTGAGATAAAAGGATAAATAAGCAGGGAGAACAGTATCATGAAGTTGGCCAGTATCAAAAGTTTCCTATTTATCCATTTTAACAGTTGTTTTTTTTTTTTTTCTTTGCAGGCTTAGTGGAGATAGCCTATGGATAACCTTATTCTTCTTAAGAACTTAAAGGGTAACTCTCCTACAATGTGACTTTCTATTTTCAAAATCTTGATTCTTGGAGAAGCTGGAACTGGAAAAGAGTGCTTGGTTAGATACCGAAATTTTTCGAAGAGGTATTGGTATTCAATTGAAGCAATACCATAAAGTTATGAATTATGGCTTTTTATGGGTGAAGAATCTCCTCAAACATGTTCCAGTAGTAATTAAATCTTGCATTTGTTCAATGCTTAATTTAGGATTTGGTTTAGCTCTTCTTAGAGGGTTTAAATGGTAGAAACAATATATAAGGGGCCATTCATTTTGCTGGTTTATAACATTTATGTTATATTTGGAAAGAAGGTCCAGTTCATTCCAACTTATCATGTCACTTGTGTTTAGAATTTAATCAGAACTTAGATATTTTCTTTTGTTTTGAGAGAAAGATAGCACACTATCTGTTTTATTTAATAAGTAATTGAATTTAGCTATAACAGTGAGACGAGATAGTCAGGCCTCAAAAGAAGAAAGGCACGACAAAAACTTCAAGATTAAACTAAGTGTAGAAAATGTAGAAAAAAGGCAAGTGTACTGGACGAAAAAAGTTGGAGAATCGTTTTACTTGACAACACATCTAATTCTTCATGCACAACTTGACAACACATCTAATTCTTCATGCACGCAAAAAATTCAAGCTACTCTTATTGACGATCATGTTATTTCTATCTAGCTTAATTTGATATTTTATTGTTAATGAATTATTCATGGTTTTGATCTAGTAATCATAATACATGCCTGCTAAGCTGGAATTCTTTGATGATTACACAACTTCACCAACACTTTTTAAGACTTCGAAAATTTTGTTGGTTGTAGAAAAAATTTAAACCCAAGTTATTATTATGTATATAGGTTAGAAATAGAGGAAAAAATCCATTAGGGCTTCTAATTTGTGTTCAAGCAATTGTTTGAGAACTAAAAAATCCTTGATGAAAAATTAGTAAAATATGCATACTCCATCCACCGGTCGGAATCTAATAAGGACAAATGAAATATCTTTGAAAGTTTAAGGACTAAAATTTAAATATTGTTGAAAAGTTCAAGGTCTTGAATATCGAATTTAAAAGATCAAGCACCAAAATGAAACTGAGAGTCAAAGTTTAGGTACCAGCACTGCAATTTACCCTAAAAAAGGGTAAAGGCCCTTTTGTGTTACATTTGCAAAATATAACAAAAACAACAACAACAACAACAACAACAAGAACAACAACAACATTTTGATATAAGATCAATGAGATTGCAACAGAGGTTATTTTACCAAAGAATAGAGCAACTGTTGTAGCCCACTACTTTGAGAAGAAACTTAAAAGACATTATTGCACATAAAAGATCCAAGGAAAACAATTCCCTGATTTAGATGGGCCGTCGCAGTAGCGAGGATTTATTGAAATTGAAATCACGAATCATTCGCACTATACAGCAGCACCAGCTCCGAGGGAACTTCGCGCAATCTCAAGGGCGTCTTCTACGGAAGAAGAACTCTTGAGCTTAGCTTTATCGACTACCGGCTGAGCTTTCGCAAGTTGAGGTAGAAGAGAGACCTCCTGAAAAGGAAATGACACCACAAGGCTATTACAGTCCAAAAGGAATTACAGATTTCTGTTAATGCTTACCCAAAAACTTTCATATGATGTATGTATATGATTCAGAGTATAAGATTTACAGTGATAGCAAGTAAAATACATGGAAACTCGACAAATTAACGCAATTTTGGACTTGTGTTACAACTAACAAACTGGCATTCCAAGCTTACAGAGAGAATCTCATTGTGGGATGTGATCAGTGGTCAAGTGTGGTCTTGTTCTTATTTTGTATAAGAAGTTTCTTATCATTGGTGTAGATAGTGAACTAATTTCAGGAATCTTTCCCTTTTTGAAATATGAACTGGAGTAGAATAAGAATTTTAATCCGGGAGACTTTACTCTTTTGTAGATTTCCCTTTCTGTAAAATTTCAAAAGCGCGATCTTCACTCAAAATCTATCATTGTTGCTGTTGACACCCTAGTACTGAAGGCTCGAGTCTAACAAAATCTGCTATATCAGTTAGACCACATCAAGGGTGATGAGTGAATCCATCCCTCTGTTTGGCCGCACGGTTGCGTGCTGCAAAAGCGGCGCACGACTGCGCAAAATGGGGGTTTTGGGAAAGCTCCAGTATCGGAGCTTGCCCAAGAAGCCCTGCGGTGCGGCCCGCACTGCAAGACCAAACAGGCCCTGTACCCCATTTCCACTAATAACTGGGTTGCACACCCGTACAGACTTAAGCCCTATTTGAATATAGGAATAAGATAGGGGTATTTACAAAACTAACCACCCTAACATTCGATATTACAAAAATAATCTCCTAAAAAATTTATTTGCAAAAATAGGCCTCCCGAAGTCAGGGGACCCAAAAGCGGTGAACCATTTGCCGCTTTTTTGAAAAGCGGTAAATGGTTCACCGCTTTCTGAAAATTTGTCGTAGTCCCGTAAAAGAGGCAAACCATTTGCCGCTTTTAAAAGCGGCAAATGGTTTGCCGCTTTTAAAAGCGGCAAATCATTTGCCTCTTTTAAAAGAGACAAATGACCTCTTTTAAAAAAAAGGCAAATGAGGAAACTATTTTTTTATATTATTATAATTAAGTTTTATAATCTAATTTATTGATTAAATAATAAGAATTCCTCTTATGTTCTTCCGAAAGTGAGGAAACTATTAAAATTATTGAAAAAATAATAAGAATTCCTCTTATGTTCTTCCGAAAGTGAGGAAACTATTAAAATTATTGAAAAATTAAATTTTTTAATTTTTTAATATTATTTACTAAGTAATCAAAAGATTTTTAAAAAATAACTATTTTAACTATGAAGCGTTTGTAAGTTTAACGGTGTAGAATAATTCAAGTTAGATGAAACTTTAATAGAAAAATTTATTTAATATTAAAATTTTTTTCGTATAAAATCAAAGAACTAAAATATTCTTTCTATTGAGGAGATCCGTTTTGAGTCATTATCTATATTGAATTCTTGATCAATTGCTTTTTTCTATTTTTTTCTTATTTTTCTTAGTTTAAATTTTAATAGCTATTTAAAAATTTTCTATTATTTATTAGAATATTTCGAATTTCTATTTTAATAATATAATAAAATAATATTTTTTTTTTATTAAAATAGAATAATATAATAAAAATAATAATAATAATTTTGAAAAGTTAAATAAGATTAAATAAAAAAAAAATCAAATGAAAAAAGAAAATAAAGAGAAGAAGATGGATTTTTATCAATCTTTATTTCACGTGTTACATAAGATTAAATAAAAGTAAATGAATCATAAAAGTTAAATAAGATTAAATAAAAAAAAATCAAATGAAAAAGAAAAATAAAGAGAAGAAGGTGAATTTTTATCAATCTTTATTTCACGTACTTTTAGCTCAAATAATAATATATTGTTAATTTGTTAATAATGTTGTTGCACTATAACCGATTATAGGATAATTACTAAATTGCCATCTCAATAAAAGCGACAAATCATATGCCGCTTTTTAAAAGCGGTGAATCGTTTACCTCTTTCAAAAGCGGTAAATGGTTTACCGCTTTTAAAAGCGGCAAACCATTTGCCGCTTTAATAGGCTTTGACATTTTCTGTAAACTTATGAATGCGGCAAATGGTTTGCCGCTTTTAAAAGCGGCAAACCATTTGCCGCATAAGACTATTTTTATAAATTTATTTTTCAGAAGCCTATTTTTATAATTATAAAAAATTTTAAGATTGTTTTTAAAAAAAATTCAATAAGATACCTAATGATAACTTATTTAGTATGATTTTTTTTTTTTGTGTGAAGCTAGGAGTTTAATTTTTACTCCTTAAAAGGTCTTATCATTTATGATTTGATAGGATAGCATATTTCACTAATTAGGTGAGTTATCTCATATTCCGAAACAATGATTCGAACTTCGGAATATGGCATTCATTCTAAACATTTGATCACCCACCTTATCTACCAAATATTATATACTTTTTGAGTAAATCGAAGGATATACCGAATCAGATGTTCATGCATCCAAACAGGGCTCTCGTAACGGTATTTCAACTCACAACAAGGAAGACGGTCAAAAGATATTATATCATGTTGTGTGCTTGTTTCACAAGCCTTCATTGGAATTATTTACAAAGCACTTAGCAAGACGGCCACTAAATGTGTCGTAATATCGAGTTTAATCACCATCATGATTGCAGAAGAAAAACAATGGACTAAACCTCATCTACCACCTGAACTTATTTATGTTCTTGACTAATAACTAGTTCAGTATTCTGTTATATATTTCAGAGGATACCTTGTGCTTCCTGCTCGATTCTAGCGATGATAAGGTGTAATTATCAAAAATTATATGAGCCACTAAATAAATTCTTTAAGTGCCTGTTTGGTTCGGGTACAAAGGAAGAATAAGCCCCATTTGTACCCAGACATTATAGGGTTAAGGGGGGGAACAAGGTGGAATACTTGTTCCCCCCCTTAACGGGTTGTCCCGGTCAAAACCGGTAACTGGGGGATAGGTGTCCCCTCCGGTCCCCACAACAACCCCCCCCCCCCCCCCCCCCCCCCCAACCCCATGTCCCTTCACGCTTCCAAGGCAGAGCCCCTTTTTTTTTTTTTTTTTCTTTTCTTTTTCTTTGCATGCTCTCGAGACAACCTTTTTATGTTATTATTTTTTTATTTTTTTAAATTAGAATTTTTAAATTTTAAAAGATATTTAAATTCATAAAATTTAAAATTTAAATTTTTTTATTTTATAAATTTTAATTTTTTAACTTTATTTTTTAATAAATTTAAAAATTTTATTTTATTTTATTTATTTTTGTAAAAAAAAAATTATTAATTTTAAAATTTTAAAATTTATACAATTTTTTATAAATTTTTGTAAATTTATATAAATTTAAAAATTAAAATTTTTGCTCCTATTTAAAATTTAAAAATTAACTTTTTTTTTTTGCTCCCACTTAAAATTTTATAAAAATTAAAATAATGAAAATTAAAATTTGAACAAATTTTGAAACTTTAATTTTTAAGAAAAAAACTAAAAAAAGTAGGGCATTTTAGTCTTTTAACACAAAAAGCCAATTCTCTATTTCTCTTATTCTTCAATCACTTCCAAACACTATTTTTTTTATACCTGGTACTAACCTAAAACCCAACCAAACACAAATTTATAATAATTCCAGCTTGTTCCAAAAATTATACTTATTCCTGATACTACTAGTTCTCTCTTATACCCCAACCAAGCGAAGCTTTAAGGCTATGTTTGATTCGGGGATTGTAAGCTTGGGGATAAATTTTTTTATACCTGGGATAGCTTGCTATTCCGGAATAGTCAGGGATAAAAAAAAAATAGTGTTTGGTTTGTAAAGCTGTTATTCTTATGAAAAGCTGAAATTGTGTTTGATTTATTTCTTAGAATAAGCAAGAATAGTGAAAATATATGGTAGTTATAAATCTATATTACCAATTTTGCCCTTAGCATTTTTCATGAGTGAACTCATGAATAAAATGTTGGATTGGTTTAAATTTTGTGTTAATTTAATACTCATTAATAACAATTTAATTTTTGTTATAATTTTTATTTTAATTTAATAATAATGTTTTGTTTTGCTGAAATTTTTTGTTTTACTCAAATTTTGGGTTTTTTTTTTATTTACTGAAATTTAATAGTGATTTTTTTTTTTTTTTTTGTTTTAATAACAGCAAGTGCAGTTTTTTTAATAACAGTAATTTTTAATAACAGCAAGTGCAAATTTTTTAATAACACCCATTTTTTAATAACAGCAGGTTGAAGCAATTGCAACTCACAATTACCATGTAACAGCAAGTGCAAATTTTTAATAACAACAGGTTGAAGCAAGTCAATTGTTTAATAACAGCAAATTTTTTTTTTTGTTTTAATACCAGCAAGTGAAATTTTTATTTTTTTTAACTGAAATTTTAAGTGATAACCTGGTGATCATGATTTATTAAAAATTTTATAGCAGCAAAATTGAAAGTATAGAAAATTAATACCATAATTAATTAAATTGAATATATGCAACCATCTAACTCAACATTAAAAAACTGCAACAGTGAAATTTCCGCCCATTGCCCCTGGGATAAACAGTGGAATTAACCAATTTTATGGTTTCCAGGGGTTAGCTCTTAACGGGTTATCCTTGGATAACCCGTTAAGAGGGGAATAATTTAACATTCCCATTTTACGTTAGTGTTTGGATGGTTTTGCAGGATAAAATGGGCTATTCCCATTTTATCCTGCAACCAAACACTACCTTAGAAAACATAGATGTCTTAAGCTTTATGCAATCATAATAAAGAACTCTAATAAGTGAGAATGCAACAATATGATCAATTTGTACAGGAATAAAAGTTGTACCTCCGAGCTTCCACTCTCGAGAAAAACTCCTTTTAATCTACTGTCTGAAAAAGCAAACAATCAAAAGTTCAACAGATTATCAAACAATTGTAGCAAGGAAATGGATAATATTGGGAACAACTGATTACCAGAGTCAATCCAGAAAGTTGCAACCTTTGGATCGAAATTTCCAACTTCAACAGTCTCACCAACTAATCAAAGCAGAATAAAGTGTTCAATGATGACCAAATAACAATGATTCAATATATTCTAAAGGGTAAACTTCACTTTTGGCCCTCAAACTATGAGGTGAGTGAAACTTTGGTCATCAAATTTTAATTTGTTATAATTTCTGACTCAAACTTTTTAAATTGTTGCAATCAAAGTCCCACAACTCAATTTAGTTGACTAAATATTGATGTATTATTAATGTGAAAGTGATGTAGCAGATTAATGATAAAGTAATAATTAAGATCCGCATCACTTCCGCATCAACGACACGCCAATATGTAATTAACTAAAAAGAGTGGAGGGACTTAATTACAACAATTTAGGCTGCGTTTGGTTCGGGTATAAATGAAAATTGGTTATTCCTGAAATAGGTATAAATTCAGGTATAAACAGAAATTAAAGTAATTTTGCATTTGGTTTAGTATAAGAGTTGTATCGGAGATAAAAAAAATTGTGTTTGGTAAGCTAAAAAGGAATAAGAAAAATAAAGGGGATTAAATTTTTAATTTAAGATAAAAATTTAAATGATATGATTTTAAATATTTAATTTAAAATATTTATTAAAAAATTTAATAAAATTTATATTTTACTTATATATATAAAAAAATTATTAAAATTTTTTTGGTTTTTAAAAATTTATAAATTTTTAAAAATTTGTATATAAAAATAGGTATAAATTTAAAAATTTTAAAAATTTGGTATAAATTTGTATAGATTAATAAATTATAAAAAAATTAAGAAAAAATAAAATTTTAAATTTATTAAAAAATAAAATTAAAAATTTTTAAATTTTAAAAATAAAAAAAAATAAATTTTAAATTTTATAAATTTAAATATCTTATAATTTAAAAATTTTTAATCAAAAAAAAAAAAAAAAAAAGAGAGAAAGAAAGGTGGAACAACTGTTCTCCCCAATACCGGATTATTCCAGAATAACCCGGTATGGGGGGAAACAGCTGTTCTCCCCCTCCCATTTTGGGTATAAGGGGTGTTATAACCCCCTTAACCCCCCTTATACCCGATACCAAACGTCCCTTTAGAGTTCAAACTAGAAATTACAACACATTAAAATTTGAGGACCAAAGTGTCACGCCCCTCAATAGTTTGAGGACCAAAAGTGTAATTTACCCCTATTCTAAACATAAGGAGAATTCTTGTCAAAATATATTTACCATTATCTCCATAAAATTGCCACCAGATTTTCTTTGCGCTTCCCTCATATTCGAAAACTCTCGAATAAAAGTATGGGAGATAATCATATCTAGATCAAATATAAAAGATTGTAGATTAGTAGGTAAATCAACGAACATTACCAAAAATATGGTTAATGTTAATAACTTACGGTTGAGTTTGGGCTGTTAGGAGTGTTCTAACACAATGTTGTGCCGACTTGCGAGCATGATCAACATGCTCCACTCGTGCCGTTCGGTTGTAGATCTTCATGGAATAACAAAATCAAATTTTAGTAAGTTGATACAAAAGTGAAGGAAAATCACAACAATATCTACCTTTAATGGAAATGCTGCTACATCTCCAGTGGCAAAGACACCAGGCAGACTCGTCCGGAAGTGGGAATCGACCTGTGAAATGGAAGATCTTCTCGCATTGGTTATAAAGGCGCAAACATGCTGAGCGAGGGAACGAGAAAGAACGCAATTTGAAGAATACGAACATTCCTCATATAAGTGTGAATGAAAAAACTAATCAAAGATATAAACCAAGAGCCTTTCACAAATGCCTATGGATGAACATAATTAGTAATACATGAATTAACAAGCAATGCGAGAGAAGTCTAGAAGAGACACGAACCTGTATTCCACCAACACTATTATTCAACCCAACAGCCTCGAAAGGACTAACAACTGGTTTTGCTCCAATACCTATGATAACCTGCACCAATAAAGACAAAATGAAAATTTCAACAGTTCGGAATAAAAGTTGATTATGATTGTTACCTATATAGGCAAGAAGGTAACACCAAATACATTTTCCAAATAATACTATCAAACTCAAGACAGCCTTGGGTTTCTATATCCCTACTTTCACGCCGATATCAATGATTACTACTATGCTTGTACATAAAAATTCAAATACTGCAGGAGCAATTTGAAAATAATAATAATAATTAACGGAGAGAAATAAATTTTGCAACAACATTTGTGTAATATCCTGCTATCATGAAAGTTGTGTTTTGTTTATGAGAGCAACAACTGCAACGACTAAGGTAGATCGTCAACAAACTGGCTAATTTTACAAGAAGCTTCTCTCTTGCCCAATTTTGCTTTGGAATTTCTAGGATTATTTTGGGATAGCTATTGTCATGTTAATATTCAGTCGTAAAAACTTGTTCAAGAGCCTTCTTAATTTCATTCATGATTTAGCAGACCCCACACTGTTCGGAGAAGGGATGGATGATCTGGCGACAATGATGGCAATGATGATTATGGTTTCACCCTTAGGTACCGTTTGGTTCAGGGATTATGAGCATGGGGATAAATTTTTTTTATCCCTGAAATAACTTGCTATTTCGGGATATGTAGGGATAAAAGAAAATTAGTGTTTGGTTTGTAAAGCTGTTATTTTTAGGAATAGCTGAAATTTTATTTTGTTCATTTCTCGGAATAAGCGAGAATAGTGAAAAACTATAAGTAATTATAATTTTAAAATAATAATATTTTATCTAATTAATTAATATAAAATATTAATTAAATAATAATTAATATTTGTATAAATTAAAGTTTATATTTTAGTAAATAATACCATTTAATTTTTAAAAAATTAAAGTTAAAAATTTTAAAATTTGTATAAATTTTAAAATTTTAAAATTTATTAAATTTATAAATTTATTAAAAATTAAAGTTACAAATTTAAAAGGTTATAAAATTTAAAATTTCTCTAAATTTAAAAATTTAAATTTTAATTATCTCGAAAAATGTGTAAAAGATGATGCAAAAATTTTAATTTTTAAATTTGTATAAATTAAAATATTTCTATAAAAAATTTAAAAATTTATATATACAAAATTTGTATAAATTTTAAAATTTTAAAATTTTAAATTTTTAGATTTATAAAAAATTAAAGTTAAAACTTTTAAAATTTATAAAATAAAAAAAATTACATTTAAAATTTTATAAATTTTAATTTAAATTTAAAAAAATTAAAAAAAATAAAAAAAAGATGGAAACAAGATTTTTTCCGGATGGGAACAAGCTTGTTCCTACCAATGGGGGGAATTTGTTATCTCCCCTCCTTAACGGGCTATTCCAGAATAGCCCGTTAAGAAGGGGAGATAACAAATTCTCCCTTTTTTTTTTTTTTTTTGTTTGGGGGATAAAGGGGGGATAACTCCTTTATCCCCCCTTATCTCCCAACCAAACATGACTTTAGAAAACAATAGCAATTAAAAACTTGTGAGCTGAACAAGAAAATCCTACGTAAAATGGGCAAAATAGAACATAAAAATTTAGTTCAAGAACTCAAAAAATTGTTCTTGCAAAATTCTATCCTATAATGAATATAGAAGAGCAAGAGTGGCTACCGTATCAGCTTCTATGACAGATCCATTTTTAAGTATGACATTAGCAACTCTTCCATCAGTGCCAGCTTCTAATTTGTCTATAAGAACTCCCTGATTTAAAAAAAAAAAAAAAAAAAAAAAAAAAAAAAAAAAAAAAAAGATGAAGAAATCTCATAATATGATAAAATAGTTAGTACCATAAAAAAAATGATCATTGTAAAATTGGAAATCACCTTCAGGAACTTGACACCGTTCTGCTGATAGAGCTCTTCATATCTACGAGCAAGTGAAGGTGTAAATAATCTTGGCATTACATGATCCTCCGGAAATATAATCTGTTTAGAACAAATTTTAAATAAAAAAGGTACTGAAAACACGACAACAATCTGACCTAATGTCTTGTTAAACAATCTTCAAATTCTATATAATTTGGGTAACAAAGATTTATTGAGCTGGTAGAGGTTTCTTAAAACATGTAAAACATATTCTATGATGGCTATCTAATAGTAAATTTAACGAGTCAAGTTTGTATTTTAACGAACAACATCATAATACACAGAAATATACATAACAAATACAAAATACATCCTTACAGTGGTATCTAGGTTCCAACCAGCAGCAGCAGCAGCTACCTCCATGCCAATGTAGCCACCACCAATAACAGCAACTTTTTTGGCTCTTCCCTAGAAAACCAATTCAAGTACAATAATTGTGATTCAGGTCAGAAAGCACGACTTCTTGAATGGAAAAAACAGAACATCCGGACACAACTTGTAGAGAGAAATGGATAGGGTCCTACTGTCCAATCTAGGAATAAAAAATAACATACTTTCTACATAAAAAATAAGCCAATTTAATTAACATTTGCATATAAGAAAGAGGCAAGTTCTACTCAGTCTAGACTGTTTTGGGTTAGTCTCCCAATTTTATTGAAATTCCAGCCAAAAAATATAAGATACAGATATCCTGCTTTGCAAATATTAAACGAACTAACGATTCCCAATTGGGTTATTAGGGTTCCCAAATGGGCAGTAATGGAATGACAGAAAAGCCATTAGTAATTATAGTTAAACAAGCACCACAAATGAAGAGAACAAAAACGTTGTTCAAGATTACTTAATTTCTATCCAGTTTGAGGGACCATAGCTCCACAATATACCAGAGAAAACTGAAAATATTACAGCTAATCATAGAAAGCAGCAGAATATACCAAGGAAGACACCAGAGAATCGGCATCTGCAACATCACGTATGTAATGCACGCCAGGTAAGTTTCCTCCAATCTTTTCAGGGAATCTGTAAGAAAGCATCTTAATTTAGCTATGAATACAAACATAAAGAACAAAGCTATAAGGCATCTAATATGTACAATAGTAGATTCTATAAGTGCCCATCTATTGGATGAAGGCTCATTACATGTTCTAACAGGTGTGCTGAATGAAAACTTCCTCAATTCGAGCTCTCCCCAAAAAAAAGGAAAAGAGAACTTCCTCAATTCAGTTCATGGTTTTAACTAAAAACTGTAAGTGAGAGAGAGTTCAGACCATAACTATGTGATGTTGGCAGAAAAGTCTGTTATAGTAATCACAAAATGAGGTATTAAAATTTTAAATGCATGAGAAATGAAGAATTCAATGGCCTTCTTCTGATCTCACATAAAATATTTAAACTGTTGCATAAAGATATTTCTTACACACTTCATCTCCACACAAGATTAGAACATTGAAGTATAATTTAAGATAATAAAGTTCAATTTATTCAAAAAAAAAAATTGTTTCATTTGACTGATCCAAACAAAATATGCGACATGTTGTAGCTTACAAGGTATTGATGATTACTAATAAGAAATTTGCTTTTATTATCTCATTCTAGTAACTCACATGATCAAACAGAGAATATTAGAACAATATTAGATAGATATAGTACTCAAAATTCTAAGTCTCAATCTCAAATACAATATAGTTTTGGCCAAGAACAAAATATTAAGAGAAACACACGTGTGACAAATTGGTTAGATCAGCTCAGCGGAACTTATCTCACTTGTCATCTTCTTTATAGTAGAAATGTAGAAATCTATAGTGGATTTATTAACTTGTTATCCAATTCTAAATGAAAACCACCTATACAACATCAGTTTATGTTAATCTACAAGAAGCCAATAACTTCTCTATGGTAGTGAGACAACAAAATACCTCTGCTAGAGATAATTACTCACATAAAAGAAAATTATGGAATGAAGTTCATTCCAGGAGATATCAAAGATAACAGGTTGAAGTAAGGTCTCCTAAAGCGACCACCATAAGGAAGGGTAAATATTTCAAGGAGAAAAAGATATTCTAGATATTCGAGCCAAACAATAATGTATTACAGAACAGTTAATATAAAAGTAAGTTCCTAAATGATGATGCAAATGGTAATATACTAAACTGCATCTTTTTATTCACGGACATGAATAGTGTATAGATTGTTCAAACAAGATCAAGGAATGGCTCAATCATTTTGAGAGATCAAAATTATCACAACATAACCAATAATAACGTAAAGAAATCTATCGCGTTCCAAAAGTTTCATCTCCAAATGAATGTGTCCTTGTATCTATGCAAACCACTAACGTGAATAAAGGAAACAAAAATAACTGCATTTCGTCACCCAGAAATCATTGTATATACCTTGTGGCCTCACAACCTGTCGAAACTATAAGAGATCCATACTTGAGAATTTTCCCTGATGCTGTTGTCACGGTCTGTTTCTGTCCATCAAATGCTACTACTGGGTCTTGATATAACACCTTGGAAGAAAACAACATGTAACTTCTGTTAAAACACTATGAAGCGTTGTAAGCAGATACAGTGGCATATTATGATTGAAGCATAGCCACATAATTCATAAGTCATTGTCACACAAATAATCTTTCACTAATGCAATACTTCATGCACTTGCATTAAGCAACTAACCATACTGTGATACATGCCTTTAAAGATGAGTTTTGTTGTTCAGAGTAAAAGACGCGCATATACAATATAATTCACAAAACAGTAGGATATAGCCAAACATTGCCAAGTCCTTGGGATCAAGATGACACAAGAAAAAAAAAAAAAAAAAAAAAAAAAGGACTTCCCGTACCTCTATTCCATGCTCTGTATACCACTCTGGTGTTTGCCTTTCCCCACCAGAACCAACACAGGTATGAAAACCCTGCATAAAAGGAAAATTTGCAGGCTAAAATTTTCTCAAGCTAAGGTTTACATTACACCTCTCAAATACCAGGTCTGTAAAACCTAATCACATTTAAGCTTTTTCTACAGCTTATTATTGAAATGTATTCAGTCGCAAAGCATCTAACAATCATTTTTAGGCAAAGTGATGTTTTATCCAACTAGCTGAGTGTAGTATTATGCAATAAAGGACATGAAGTAGGTTGCAGCAACAACACTTCAGTTCAGTAAATCAGATAATTACCGCCGGACTAAAACCATCATAACTTACAGCAATCTACAGTCAAATGCATACTCATTATATCAAAATATTACTTTTATTGAAAAAAATTTAGCTAGTTCTTACAGGCAAGCGTGCTGGCTTCTTATCTGGAGAAAATAAATAACCTTTGGTTAATGCTGGCCGTTCATATGGTGCAACAGCCTGCATTGTTTCAAATTCATATAGTTAGAAACCAATTAGACCTACAAAAGAAATCCATATAAATATGCATTTTGTGATTAAAGAAATAGCAGACCACGAATAAAGTCAAAATACTATATATTTGCATATAGTGGATTGACACGAAATTGCATCCAAACTTTCCCCAAAAGAGAAAACAGGATAAGTGAGTAGATGGGTTGAACGAATATATAAGCATCAAATCGTCAATATAAACAAAACCAGTCCATTTAAAATATGCCTCCTCATTTGCACACGTAATTCGTGGTTTGAGACTAAAACACATAGGCCAACCACATAGAACTAGTTGACACTCGCAACAGCAACATGTTTAACAAAAGCAGGTTCCGATAGTAAAGCTTTTAGTATCCAACATCCATGAAGCAAATTGGTTGGCCATAGGGCAATTTTGTAGATAAAGAGTCGAAAAAGTGTAGCTTCGTAACACTTCTTTCGAAAGTGTCTTAACCAACTTGGCAAAGCAATAGGGCCATTTGGTTACTGTGTTCAAACAGGCTACTAAGATATTCACAGTAGCTTTGCTGACAAGCAAAAAAAATTTGGCTCTTGGACGGTTATATGATTTAGGTTACCCAACAACCACTTATACCAAAAGCTTTTCTAAACACCATATAACCCTCTATTAAACAGGGACAAACACGAGGCAATGCTGCGCCACCCTTTTTCCACTATCTATCAACAATGAGCAAGGCCAAACACGAGGCAATGCAGGGCCACCCTTTTTCCACAAGCTATCAACAATGGGCAACGTAAAAATTATTAACACTACCGTCATGATCAATTAGTGTATAAGATGGATCAGTTTCTACATGAGCCTGCATTGGCCTTCAATCACATGGAGAACCAGTGCTGAGTTGAGAATGAAATCAAAATTCACACTATCAGTTTGTCTTAACTGATAGAATTCCTACAGCTTTGGTTTCACCATTTTCAACAATTTTGAGTTTTCATTTCCATGTCAGCAAAAAGTTTACAGCATATTCAAATAAAACAAATAATATGGAGAAATCAGAACAATTAGAAAAAGCTTAACCCAGCAATGGTTTATATGTTTGAGAGGTATTTAGATTGTTCTCATGAAGCATACTAATTCTTCATGCTGTCATTGTAAACAATAGCTTCTTTCCTTTTGATGTTTTGGCTTAATGTCAAATCTCGACAGACGTTTTATTCTGTCCCATAGAAAATTACACGCGACCAAACAGTTTT
>CM054945.1:2427724-2477724 GCA_029168755.2 Tillandsia fasciculata
AACCTAGAGTTTTATGTTCTTGGTGAAAAATCATGGTAGTCTTATTTACTTGGCAAATGAGCTTTAAATTCATCGTTTGAAATGCTTGGGTAATAAATTTTTTACATCAAATCCAGTCCACCATATTAAATGCTCCGTTGTTATCATATGGCAGTCTCATCATCCAAATTTATTTTGCTAAATTCTTATGTTGTTTATTCCATTTTCCAACTCGCAGGTTATTGCTAGTGTGGCAACATTGCTTAAAGATGGAAATAGCTTTGATAGTACAATTGATTCTGTGAGGATTCACTTGAGTACATTCAAAGGTGTTTCTCGACGATTCGAGTTGCTTGGTACTGTTAATGGATGCCAAATATATGATGACTACGCTCATCATCCGACAGAAGTTCGTGCTGTCCTACAAGCTGCAAGGCAAAAGTTCCCTTCTCAAGCATTATGGGTGGTCTTTCAACCACACACATTCAGGTTTTCTATGAAGATCTACAAGCTTCTAGACATGTTTCTTTTCTTTTCTTTCAAAGAAAGATATGTGTTAGTATTGTTAGAAAAATAATCGCACTAACTTTGATTGTGATTAAATTATCTAACAATCTTTGTTTAAAAAATTAATAGCATAACTTACCTTTAATCGCTATCCAAAAATTGTAGACGAAAGAAATTGAAAACGAGAGATCCGGAAGCGCGCGAGGCACTGTCCTAAGGCGTATTTCCCTCCTTCGTGCGGAATTAATCGAAAACACCGCCCCAAGATACGACCGGAATTCCTCCTCCTACGGACACGAACACGGAAGAGGTTGACGGAATTTCTTCAACACCCAAAATAAAATTAACAATAAAATTTCTTAAATATCAAATCAATCCCTCCTTTTGTTTCTTTTTACTCTGCAAAAGAACACTCTTTAACACAGCCACTACCCGCTACCCCTGTATATATATATATATATATATATATGCCCACGTGAGTGCCAACGTTAATTAGAACGTTGCGTTCTAATTAACGCATAGAGCGGAAGCGTAACGCGTGGCGCGTAACGGCCGCACGTAACGCCTGAGCGCGTCCGCGCGTAACGCCCGAGCGTAGCGCGCGCTCTCGGACGTTACGCGTGAACGTTGAGCGTTAAAGAAATTAAAAAATAAAAACAAAATAAAATCAAATAAAATAATAATAAAAAATAAAAAATAAAAAATAAAAAATAAAAAATAAATAAAATTAGATTTTGAATTTAATCAATAATCCCCCACAAAATTCAAAATCATAAAATAAAACAAACAAATTAATTACTAAATCATTGGGTGTTTATACTATGTAATAGGTAAGGTGTCTTTAAAGACTTGACCTCACTTAGTGTAGATAGTTTCCATCAGAAGGAATCGGAGTGAACCAGGTCTTGAACTACGTTCCTTTGACCCTGATTTCAACTACCACACACACAGTACAGAAATCTCCGTCGCGGGTCTGTGCATTAATGGCCATGCACAGTATCTTGATTTTTCATAAGAATTTCTATGGACAGCCCACATCTCATAGTCGCGGCCTTATACGAATATTCTTATATAGGTGGTCTCCTCCAGGGATGTGTGTAGAGTCACATCTCGCAAAATTATTGCCTCGGATTCCATTAAGAGCTATAAGCTCAACCTCAACCACTACATAGAGCACAACTCACCATAGGGATGGAATTGGAACTAAAGTTCCTCTTAATAAACTGTAGAAAGTGCTCTTTGGCCAACCTGACAGCTTGTTTTTACCACATTGAACCTTCTTCAAGGGATCTCCTATCACAAAGGTTGGGTTCCCACTGCAGGAAGGCCCTTTATGGGCAAAGTCCCATCCCCCTCGATGACTCTAGGACCTTAGTCCTATTCAGGCCTTTTGTCAAGCAATCTGCAAGATTCTGATCAGATCTGATAAAAATTAAAGAAACAATATCATGAGAAGTTAGCCATCTAACAGACTTTTGTCTCAATTTAATATGTCTACTAGCTTTAGAATTTACCAATTTCTTTTTACAAAAGTCAATTGCAGCTCGAGAATCACACCGAATAGAAATAGGTGGAATAGGAGTAGAAATTAATGGAATTGATGACAAGAGGTTCTTGAGCCACTCGGCTTCAAGACAAGTAGTATCAAGAGCAACTAACTCAGCCTCCATAGTACTTCTGGCTATTATAGTCTGTTTGGTGGATTGCCAAGAAACCGCACTACCACCAAGAATAAAAACATAACCAGAAGTGGATTTAATATCCAAAGAATCAGAAATCCAATTGGCATCGCTGTATCCCTCAATTACAGCAGGATAGCCAACAAATTAAGAGCAAAAGAAAGAGTACCTTTAAGATAACGAAATACTCTTTCCAGAGCAATCCAATGAATCATACTAGGACTACTAGTATATCTACTCAATCTTGATATGGCATAGGCAATGTCGGGTCTAGTTCTATTGGTTAGGTACATCAGAGAACCAATAATCTGAGCAAATCTTTCCTGATTCACAGGATTACTAGTGTTCTTCACAAGTTGAACACTAGGATCAAAAGAAGTAGAAACAGGAGAACAATCAGAATACCCAAATTTATCAAGAACCATTTGGGTATAATGAGATTGGGTTAGACAAATAGAATCAGATGATCTAATAATCTTCATCCCTAAAATCACATCAGCTTCACCAAGATCCTTCATATTAAAATGGTTCGATAAAAAGGATTTAACTTGGTTAATCAGATCAAGATCAGGAGCAAGAATCAGGATGTCATCAACATAGAGGCAAAGAAGGACACAACGATCATCAAATCTCTTGAAATAGAGACAGTTGCCATAATCGTTGGTCAGAAATCCATATGAAGCTATAACACTGTCAAATTTCTCATGCCACTGTTTAGGTGCTTGTTTTAGTCCGTATAGAGAGCGAACTAATTTACACACCTTATCCTCTTGACCAGGCACAGAAAAACCTTCAGGTTGAGTCATATAGATTTCTTCTTCAAGATCACAATGAAGAAAAGCGGTCTTGACATCCATTTGATGAATCAAAAGTTTATGAATGGATACTAATGCAAGAAGAATTCGGATAGTAGCAATGGCGCATATGTGTCAAAGTAGTCAATTTCAGCCTTTTGCCTATACTTCTCTACTGATCCATCAGTCCTAAGTTTCTTTCTAAAGATCCATTTACATCCTAGGGGTTTACTACCAGGAGGTAAATCAGTGAGAATCCAAGTGTTATTACTGATAATTGATTCTATCTCACTTTTTATAGCCTCCTTCCAAAAAGAAGCTTCAGGAGAACTCATTGCTTCCTTATAAGACGAATGCGTACTTTCAATTAAGAAAGTAAAGAAGTCTTCACCAAAGTTCTTCTCAAAGCGAGTTCTCTTACTTCTCCTTAATTCAGGAATAAGATCAGGTTCTACACGATCTAAACTATAATGCAAATCAGATGCAGGTATATGATCAGAAATAGATGCATGATCAAAAGTAGACTGATAATCAGGGGTAGATCTAGAGATGCGAGTTTTGAAAGGAAAAATATTTTCAAAGAAAGTTGCATCTCTAGATTCAATCAAAGTGTCATTGAAAATTTCAGAAATCTCAGAGTTAATCACAAGAAATCTATAGGTATTGCTATCTAAGGAATATCCAATAAAGATAGCATCTACAGTTTTAGGTCCAATCTTCTTTCTTTTGGGTTCAGGAATAGATACCTTAGCCAAGCACCCCCACACTCGGAAGTAACTCAACCTAGGTGCTCTTCCTTTCCAAAATTCATAAGGTGTCTGGGTTCTATCCTTAGAGGGAATCCTATTGAGGATGAAACAAGCTGATAAAAGAGCCTCCCCCCACAAGTTCTGAGGTACACCAGAACTTAAAATCATGGCATTAACCATGTCCAATAGGGTTCGGTTCTTTCTTTCAGCTACACCATTAGATTGAGGTGAGTAAGGAGCAGTTACTTCATGAATTATTCCATGTTCCTCGCAGAATAGGTTTAATTCATTTCAAGTATACTCGCCTCCTCTATCAGACCTTAGAATTTTAATCTTTTTATCCAATTGATTTTCAGCCTCAGCTTTAAAGGCTTTAAACTTATAGAGGACTTCATCTTTGGTCTTCAAGAGATAGGTGTAACAATACTTGGAGTAGTTGTCTATAAAAGTTACAAAGTAGCGACTGTCTCCACGGGTAGGTACTCTATTAGAATCACAGACATCACTATGAATTAGTTCAAGAATCTGGGTATCCCTATAAGGAACAGATTTAAAAGGTTTCCTAGGCTGCTTAGCTTGGGTACAAATCTCACATTTAGATTTAGAATCAATCTTGAATTTTGGTAAGAGATTAAGATTGGTCAATTTCTGAATAGATTTAAGGTTCACATGCCCTAATCTGCCATACCATACCTCACAAGATTCAGTATTTAACACAGTAGAAGAAGAAATAGACACTAAATGAGAAAAATTTTATTATCAACAAAAGAAATTACATTCAATTTGAATAAGCCCTCAGATACAAAACCTTTTCCAATGAACATTTCCCCCTTAGAAATTACAACTTTATTAGATTCAAGTACAATCTTATAACCTAATTGCACTAATAGTGATCCGCTAATCAAGTTCCGTTGGATCTCGGGAACATGCTGCACATTGTGAAGGATCAAAGTCTTTCCAGAAGTTAACTTCAGTTTGACTGTTCCGATCCCCAGCACATTGACAGTTTTTCCGTCTCCAACAGTCACACATCCTCCACCTGAGTCCTGATAGGAGGAGAATAGGGACCTATTAGTACAAACATGGACATTGGCTCCTGAATCTAACCACCAATCTAAATCATAATAGGTGAGGTTTACATTAGGTATAAAGGAGACTGACCTAAAAGTGGGGTTCGAAGGTTCACCCTCAACCATGTTGACTTGAGGTTTAGGATAATTGTTCTGATTAGTTTGGCCCTTCTTGTAGACAACCTTCTCTTTCTTCTGATAAAAATATTTTGAAGCAAAATGATTGTCCCGGCCACAAACGTAACAAAATCCACCCTTCTTCTTATTCCCATTAGATTGGTTGGTGTTGGGTTTATGGGTACGGTTTGGGTTCTTACCCTTAAAGCCTTTACCCTTAGGTTTAAAATTTTTACCTTTGGGTTTAGACTCATGGCTTTGATTCGAAATCTCGGTCAAGTTTAAGTTTGATCTGTTGTCGGTTGGTTTAAACTCTCTAAGTCGATATTGGTCTTCTATTCTAATAGCTTGAATTACAGATCTAAGTTGAAGAGTTCCCTGAGTTCTTCTAAGTTCATGGGCAAATTTTGACCAGGAAGGGGGTAATTTGTCCAATAGGCAGGTAGCTTGATAGGTATCATCTAAAGTTGATCCATTTCTGTTAATCTCTTGGACAAAATTCTGAAATTGGTGAATTTGATCGTTTATAGGAATGTTCTCTACCATTCTAAAATTGTTAAATCAGTAATGGTGAATCTAGCAGCGCCTTCATTATCTCTAATGTAAGCATCTTCTAGAGCACACCATAAATCTTTGGCAGTTAAATATTTCCTATATGTTTCATAAAGTTCATCTGAAAGGCAACTTAGTATTCTAAATCTACAGTGAAATTCAATTTTCTCGGGGGATCTGTCATATACAGGTTCAGTAACTGAGGTAGTAGATTTAGAAAAATCAACAGAAGGAGTAGAAGAAACTTTAGAAGTAGGAAAAGGAGGTGCTTTGCCAATTGCAGTTATAAGGCCTAAGGTAATTAACCAAGTCTCTAACTGTTCTTGCCACCTCAAAAATCCTACCCCTCTAAATTTTTCTGGCTTAAGGCTAGAAGAATCATCATAAGCCATTTTGGACAATCTAATTGAGAAAATAAGAAAATTCAAAATGATAAAAATGAGCTGCAAAAAAGGTTCAAAAAATCTTTTTAGACAAACAAACATATTGTTTAAGGTTTCTACCCTAGTCATCCAAAATATTTTAAGTATTCAAGTTGTTAATATTAATCTTTTATCTCAGTTTGTTCAATAGCAAACAGATGACCCAAACAATTAAAAATTTGAATTTGATTTAAATATTTTCGGATGTAAATGCAATCAAATAAAATATGTAAGCTGCAGAACAATATAAAAACTAAACTACTTTAACATATAAAAAGTAGGCTTTGTGCTTACAGGTTATGTGTCTTTATCTTAAGACTAAGGTTGTGGGTTCAAATACTATTTAAAACAAAAAAGTATTACTGTGGATAAAACTATATATAAATATACGTTTCTTTTTTTTTCTCGGAAGCTAAAACAGTAAATAAATTTTTATATATATTTTATTGTAGCTTTTTTTCTTTTTTTTTTTTTTTTTTTTCTTCTCGAAGCTAAAACAGTAAATATATATATATTTTTTTATATATATTTATTTTACTGTAGTTAAAAGGTGAAAACAGTATATATATAATAATTTTAAAGAGAACAAATAAATCACAATAATCTATATGCAATTAAAATTTTAAAATGCTAATCTCAATATGTTTAAGTTTGAATGTCAATCATACAAACAAGTTGACAACACAATTATATATAATATGCAATATATATTTTCTTTTCGGATTAGCACTCGTTAGATCGTTAATCACAATCAAATCGGAATACGCCTTAGACTGTTAGAAAAATAATCGCACTAACTTTGATTGTGATTAAATTATCTAACAATCTTTGTTTAAAAAATTAATAGCATAACTTACCTTTAATCGCTATCCAAAAATTGTAGACGAAAGAAATTGAAAACGAGAGATCCGGAAGCGCGCGAGGCACTGTCCTAAGGCGTATTTCCCTCATTCGTGCGGAATTAATCGAAAACACCGCCCCAAGATACGACCGGAATTCCTCCTCCTACGGACACGAACGCGGAAGAGGTTGACGGAATTTCTTCAACACCCAAAATAAAATTAACAATAAAATTTCTTAAATATCAAATCAATCCCTCCTTTTGTTTCTTTTTACTCTGCAAAAGAACACTCTTTAACACAGCCACTACCCGCTACCCCTGTATATATATATATATATATATATATGCCCACGTGAGTGCCAATGTTAATTAGAACGTTGCGTTCTAATTAACGCATAGAGCGGAAGCGTAACGCGTGGCGCGTAACGGCCGCGCGTAACGCCTGAGCGCGCCCGCGCGTAACGCCCGAGCGTAGCGCGCGCTCTCGGACGTTACGCGTGAACATTGAGCGTTAAAGAAATTAAAAAATAAAAACAAAATAAAATCAAATAAAATAATAATAAAAAATAAAAAATAAAAAATAAATAAAATTAGATTTTGAATTTAATCAATAAGTATTAGACACTCCATTGCAATGTGTTTGACATGTACTTTGTAGCCGTGTATCTGCGCTGATGAGTGACTTCTCGACTGCCTTCAATACTGCAGATCATGTGATAATTACTGAGGTAATATAGTCGTTCCTTTACTTTCTATGCAGTAATTACACTGTTAAACTTTTGGTGATATTTCACTTAGGTCGTCCAACTTTAATTGGTTTCAATTAAGGCATCGAACTTTCATTTCTATTCCCATTGGAGTACTGTTCAAATTTCAATTAATTTTTTAGTGAAGTAATAATATGGCATCTAATTCAGCTACTGATAAATGATATGGTAATGACTGCATTTCAATTGTTATATCATCTCAAAATTATAATTATTCAACTATTACATCATCTTGAGAAGGTGATTTAGCAACCGAATTAGCAATCAGATCATATCTAAGAGATAAATTGGCATCATGTCATCTGTAGGAAGATGGTTTGGTAATGGAATTAGCTATCACTTTGTTGCTTTGGTTGAAAATTGATGCCTAGTGTAATGTAGTGACCTGATTGAAACTTAAATTGGAGTTCAATGGCTAAGTTCACTCTTACGCAAAAGATTGATCTGGTAGGAAATAGGCCCAGCAATATATGTTAATACCTCCACTCATGTGCATAATGAATATGAAAAGCACGTGAAAGTAAAAGGCGAGGTAGGAGATGGGGATTTAACCCAATACATCATGCAGGAATTTGGCTTGCCTAATGTTGAAGATGGTGATTGAACCCATAACCTCACAAAACGAAAATTTTTAGAATTGGCTCTGATACGATGTCACCCAAAAGATCAATCTATAGGAAACAAGCCCAGGAATATATATTAACAGAAACAAATTGAAGTTTAGTGACCTAAGTGAAATCTCACTTTTATGTTCAGTGAACAATGGTGTAATTTGCCCACTTTCAATGTTTTGGTGGTTGTTGTGTGTGGATTGTCCACATTAATTTTAGAGTACGTTGTTTTTATCTTTCTTTCCAGATTTATGGTGCAAGAGAAACAAATAAATGGAACACGAATGCGAGAGATCTATCGGCTCTGATCACCGGCCCATCGGCTGAATATATTCCTAAAATGGTACATAGATAAAAAATCCTGCTTTCTTTTTGTTAATTTATACTTCTATTTACTCTTGAAAATTGTTGTGTATCATAATGTATCACTTCAACAGAAACATTGACTTTTTTGTGCATTATTCTTACTTGCAGCGTTTCTTTTTTTTTTTCATTGTGAATTGTTTTTTGGTTTTAGGATGATGTGCTTGATAAATTGGTGCTTAAAATACTATCAGACAAGAATCAAGAAACAATAATCTTGACACTCGGCCCAACAGGTGCTTCACTTTGGAAGATTAATAAATAATAACCATAAAGTGTTCGGCTATTATATTTTTATGCGTGTCATTTTCGATGATAGAGCTTCTACATTGACCATCCATATTGTTTGACATAATTTAAAGCATGTAAACATTCTAGAGACAGGATTTCATACCTTTTTTGACATTATATATACCTTGCATTCAAAAGGACTCAAAATTGACAATTTTAATGACTGATATAGGACATTTTTTGAGTTTAACGGTGTAGAGGATTTATAATCGGACACTCTATTTTTAGGAGGTCGTTCGATTTTGACCGTTCATTTTATACCCGTTTGATCGACTCTCTTATAATTTCAAAAATATACAAAATTTATTTTTAGATACTTTAAATGATCTAAATTATATTTAACGGTATGGATAGTCGATTCAGAAGCTCTATTATCGAAAACAAATTATGAGTACAAAGGTCTCCGTACTCATAAGAGTATAGTAGCTCTACTTATCATGTGAACTTCAATCATGCCATCAGGATGATAATTTCCTCTATTACCCTTCACTTTTATAGGTGACATTGTAACTCTGGGACCGAAACTCCTGAGGGCATTGCAAGGAAAATCATAAAATGTCTTACGATGATCTTGGTATGGCCATCTGAATTCTTGTCTATTTGGTGCGCTTTTTCCTGCGTTTCTTTGAAAACTTCAATAGAAATAAGAGGAAGGGGCTTCTCATTGCTGCTGTTCATTTCAGAAACCTCACACTGTTGCTCAAGTTATTCTGAACTCAGATTCACCTTCCAACAGGGAATTTCTCGCTGACATCGGAGCCACTCTTAGGAATAGGCCTTGTTAAAACTAAGCAACTTTTTATTTATGGGGAACAAAGTAACTGTGCTTTCCTTCTATTGGTCATGTCATTTTATTAATTAACTAGCTTTCACCTCATGCAATGCACAGCCATTATCATAAAAAGAGCATAACTTAATTATATTCCATTCCAAGTGTATTTATATGAAAACCCAGAGAGCTAAATGAAAACCATGGAAAAAATTTGGTGTTTGAAGTGTGATGTGTTCCGGGCACACGGAGAAAAAGAAAACATTTGCAAGCCCAATCGAAACTCCATTTGAGTTATAGAATTAAACAGCTATGATTCGGGTCGAATAGAGTTGTGATTGGATTAGCTTTAAATTCTGTGTGTTCTGGGGATTAAAATAGATTAGCTCAATACTTGCGTAGAAATCCATTTGAATGTGAATTTTGATAGTTGAGATAAAAGGATAAATAAGCAGGGAGAACAGTATCATGAAGTTGGCCAGTATCAAAAGTTTCCTATTTATCCATTTTAACAGTTGTTTTTTTTTTTTTTCTTTGCAGGCTTAGTGGAGATAGCCTATGGATAACCTTATTCTTCTTAAGAACTTAAAGGGTAACTCTCCTACAATGTGACTTTCTATTTTCAAAATCTTGATTCTTGGAGAAGCTGGAACTGGAAAAGAGTGCTTGGTTAGATACCGAAATTTTTCGAAGAGGTATTGGTATTCAATTGAAGCAATACCATAAAGTTATGAATTATGGCTTTTTATGGGTGAAGAATCTCCTCAAACATGTTCCAGTAGTAATTAAATCTTGCATTTGTTCAATGCTTAATTTAGGATTTGGTTTAGCTCTTCTTAGAGGGTTTAAATGGTAGAAACAATATATAAGGGGCCATTCATTTTGCTGGTTTATAACATTTATGTTATATTTGGAAAGAAGGTCCAGTTCATTCCAACTTATCATGTCACTTGTGTTTAGAATTTAATCAGAACTTAGATATTTTCTTTTGTTTTGAGAGAAAGATAGCACACTATCTGTTTTATTTAATAAGTAATTGAATTTAGCTATAACAGTGAGACGAGATAGTCAGGCCTCAAAAGAAGAAAGGCACGACAAAAACTTCAAGATTAAACTAAGTGTAGAAAATGTAGAAAAAAGGCAAGTGTACTGGACGAAAAAAGTTGGAGAATCGTTTTACTTGACAACACATCTAATTCTTCATGCACAACTTGACAACACATCTAATTCTTCATGCACGCAAAAAATTCAAGCTACTCTTATTGACGATCATGTTATTTCTATCTAGCTTAATTTGATATTTTATTGTTAATGAATTATTCATGGTTTTGATCTAGTAATCATAATACATGCCTGGTAAGCTGGAATTCTTTGATGATTACACAACTTCACCAACACTTTTTAAGACTTCGAAAATTTTGTTGGTTGTAGAAAAAATTTAAACCCGAGTTATTATTATGTATATAGGTTAGAAATAGAGGAAAAAATCCATTAGGGCTTCTAATTTGTGTTCAAGCAATTGTTTGAGAACTAAAAAATCCTTGATGAAAAATTAGTAAAATATGCATACTCCATCCACCGGTCGGAATCTAATAAGGACAAATGAAATATCTTTGAAAGTTTAAGGACTAAAATTTAAATATTGTTGAAAAGTTCAAGGTCTTGAATATCGAATTTAAAAGATCAAGCACCAAAATGAAACTGAGAGTCAAAGTTTAGGTACCAGCACTGCAATTTACCCTAAAAAAGGGTAAAGGCCCTTTTGAGTTACATTTGCAAAATATAACAAAAACAACAACAACAACAACAACAACAACAACATTTTGATATAAAGATCAATGAGATTGCAACAGAGGTTATTTTACCAAAGAATAGAGCAACTGTTGTAGCCCACTACTTTGAGAAGAAACTTAAAAGACATTATTGCACATAAAGATCCAAGGAAAACAATTCCCTGATTTAGATGGGCCGCCGCGGTAGCGAGGATTTATTGAAATTGAAATCACGAATCATTCGCACTATACAGCAGCACCAGCTCTGAGGGAACTTCGCGCAATCTCAAGGGCGTCTTCTACGGAAGAAGAACTCTTGAGCTTAGCTTTATCGACTACCGGCTGAGCTTTCGCAAGTTGAGGTAGAAGAGAGACCTCCTGAAAAGGAAATGACACCACAAGGCTATTACAGTCCAAAAAGGAATTACAGATTTCTGTTAATGCTTACCCAAAAACTTTCATATGATGTATGTATATGATTCAGAGTATAAGATTTACAGTGATAGCAAGTAAAATACATGGAAACTCGACAAATTAACGCAATTTTGGACTTGTGTTACAACTAACAAACTGGCATTCCAAGCTTACAGAGAGAATCTCATTGTGGGATGTGATCAGTGGTCAAGTGTGGTCTTGTTCTTATTTTGTATAAGAAGTTTCTTATCATTGGTGTAGATAGTGAACTAATTTCAGGAATCTTTCCCTTTTTGAAATATGAACTGGAGTAGAATAAGAATTTTAATCCGGGAGACTTTACTCTTTTGTAGATTTCCCTTTCTGTAAAATTTCAAAAGCGCGATCTTCACTCAAAATCTATCATTGTTGCTGTTGACACCCTAGTACTGAAGGCTCGAGTCTAACAAAATCTGCTATATCAGTTAGACCACATCAAGGGTGATGAGTGAATCCATCCCTCTGTTTGGCCGCACGGTTGCGTGCTGCAAAAGCGGCGCACGACTGTGCAAAATGGGGGTTTTGGGAAAGCTCCAGTATCGGAGCTTGCCCAAGAAGCCCTGCGGTGCGGCCCGCACTGCAAGACCAAACAGGCCCTGTACCCCATTTCCACTAATAACTGGGTTGCACACCCGTACAGACTTAAGCCCTATTTGAATATAGGAATAAGATACCTAATGATAACTTATTTAGTATGATTTTTTTTTTGTGTGTGAAGCTAGGAGTTTAATTTTTACTCCTTAAAAGGTCTTATCATTTATGATTTGATAGGATAGCATATTTCACTAATTAGGTGAGTTATCTCATATTCCGAAACAATGACTCGAACTTCGGAATATGGCATTCATTCTAAACATTTGATCACCCACCTTATCTACCAAATATTACATACTTTTTGAGTAAATCGAAGGATATACCGAATCAGATGTTCATGCATCCAAACAGGGCTCTCGTAACGGTATTTCAACTCACAACAAGGAAGACGGTCAAAAGATATTATATCATGTTGTGTGCTTGTTTCACAAGCCTTCATTGGAATTATTTACAAAGCACTTAGCAAGACGGCCACTAAATGTGTCGTAATATCGAGTTTAATCACCATCATGATTGCAGAAGAAAAACAATGGACTAAACCTCATCTACCACCTGAACTTATTTATGTTCTTGACTAATAACTGGTTCAGTATTCTGTTATATATTTCAGAGGATACCTTGTGCTTCCTGCTCGATTCTAGCGATGATAAGGTGTAATTATCAAAAATTATATGAGCCACTAAATAAATTCTTTAAGTGCCTGTTTGGTTCGGGTACAAAGGAAGAATAAGCCCCATTTGTACCCAGACATTATAGGGTTAAGGGGGGAACAAGGTGGAATACTTGTTCCCCCCCTTAACGGGTTGTCCCGGTCAAAACCGGTAACTGGGGGGATAGGTGTCCCCTCCGGTCCCCACAACAACCCCCCCCCCCCAACCCCATGTCCCTTCACGCTTCCCAAGGCAGAGCCCCTTTTTTTTTTTTTTTTTTTTTTTCTTTTCTTTTTCTTTGCATGCTCTCGAGACAACCTTTTTATGTTATTATTTTTTTATTTTTTTAAATTAGAATTTTTAAATTTTAAAAGATATTTAAATTCATAAAATTTAAAATTTAAATTTTTTTATTTTATAAATTTTAATTTTTTAACTTTATTTTTTAATAAATTTAAAAATTTTATTTTATTTTATTTATTTTTGTAAAAAAAAAATTATTAATTTTAAAATTTTAAAATTTATACAATTTTTTATAAATTTTTGTAAATTTATATAAATTTAAAAATTAAAATTTTTGCTCCTATTTAAAATTTAAAAATTAACTTTTTTTTTTTGCTCCCACTTAAAATTTTTATAAAAATTAAAATTAATGAAAATTAAAATTTGAACAAATTTTGAAACTTTAATTTTTAAGAAAAAAACTAAAAAAAGTAGGGCATTTTAGTCTTTTAACACAAAAAGCCAATTCTCTATTTCTCTTATTCTTCAATCACTTCCAAACACTATTTTTTTTATACCTGGTACTAACCTAAAACCCAACCAAACACAAATTTATAATAATTCCAGCTTGTTCCAAAAATTATACTTATTCCTGATACTACTAGTTCTCTCTTATACCCCAACCAAGCGAAGCTTTAAGGCTATGTTTGGTTCGGGGATTGTAAGCTTGGGGATAAATTTTTTTATACCTGGGATAGCTTGCTATTCCGGAATAGTCAGGGATAAAAAAAAAATAGTGTTTGGTTTGTAAAGCTGTTATTCTTATGAAAAGCTGAAATTGTGTTTGATTTATTTCTTAGAATAAGCAAGAATAGTGAAAATATATGGTAGTTATAAATCTATATTACCAATTTTGCCCTTAGCATTTTTCATGAGTGAACTCATGAATAAAATGTTGGATTGGTTTAAATTTTGTGTTAATTTAATACTCATTAATAACAATTTAATTTTTGTTATAATTTTTATTTTAATTTAATAATAATGTTTTGTTTTGCTGAAATTTTTTGTTTTACTCAAATTTTGGATTTTTTTTTGATTTACTGAAATTTAATAGTGAATTTTTTTTTTGTTTTAATAACAGCAAGTGCAATTTTTTTAATAACAGTAATTTTTAATAACAGCAAGTGCAAATTTTTTAATAACACGAATTTTTTAATAACAGCAGGTTGAAGCAATTGCAACTCACAATTACCATGTAACAGCAAGTGCAAATTTTTAATAACAACAGGTTGAAGCAAGTCAATTGTTTTAATAACAGCAAATTTTTTTTTTTGTTTTAATACCAGCAAGTGAAATTTTTATTTTTTTTAACTGAAATTTTAAGTGATAACCTGGTGATCATGATTTATTAAAAATTTTATAGCAGCAAAATTGAAAGTATAGAAAATTAATACCATAATTAATTAAATTGAATATATGCAACCATCTAACTCAACATTAAAAAACTGCAACAGTGAAATTTCCGCCCATTGCCCCTGGGATAAACAGTGGAATTAACCAATTTTATGGTTTCCAGGGGTTAGCTCTTAACGGGTTATCCTTGGATAACCCGTTAAGAGGGGAATAATTTAACATTCCCATTTTACCTTAGTGTTTGGATGGTTTTGCAGGATAAAATTGGCTATTCCCATTTTATCCTGCAACCAAACACTACCTTAGAAAACATAGATGTCTTAAGCTTTATGCAATCATAATAAAGAACTCTAATAAGTGAGAATGCAACAATATGATCAATTTGTACAGGAATAAAAGTTGTACCTCCGAGCTTCCACTCTCGAGAAAAACTCCTTTTAATCTACTGTCTGAAAAAGCAAACAATCAAAAGTTCAACAGATTATCAAACAATTGTAGCAAGGAAATGGATAATATTGGGAACAACTGATTACCAGAGTCAATCCAGAAAGTTGCAACCTTTGGATCGAAATTTCCAACTTCAACAGTCTCACCAACTAATCAAAGCAAAATAAAGTGTTCAATGATGACCAAATAACAATGATTCAATATATTCTAGAGGGTAAACTTCACTTTTGGTCCTCAAACTATGAGGTGAGTGAAACTTTGGTCATCAAACTTTAATTTGTTATAATTTCTGACTCAAACTTTTTAAAGAACTCAATTTAGTTGACTAAATATTGATGTGTTATTAATGTGAAAGTGATGTAGCAGTATTTATGATTAATGATAAAGTAATAATTAAGATCCGCATCACTTCCGCATCGCTTCCGCATCAACGACACGCCAATATGTAATTAACTAAAAAGAGTGGAGGGACTTAATTACAACAATTTAGAGTTCAAACTAGAAATTACAACATATTAAAATTTGAGGACCAAAGTGTCACGCCCCTCAATAGTTTGAGGACCAAAAGTGTAATTTACCCCTATTCTAAACATAAGGAGAATTCTTGTCAAAATATATTTACCATTATCTCCATAAAATTGCCACCAGATTTTCTTTGCGCTTCCCTCATATTCGAAAACTCTCGAATAGAAGTATGGGAGATAATCATATCTAGATCAAATATAAAAGATTGTAAATTAGTAGGTAAATCAACGAACATTACCAAAAATATGGTTAATGTTAATAACTTACGGTTGTGTTTGGGCTGTTAGGAGTGTTCTAACACAATGTTGTGCCGACTTGCGAGCATGATCAACATGCTCCACTCGTGCCGTTCGGTTGTAGATCTTCATGGAATAACAAAATCAAATTTTAGTAAGTTGATACAAAAGTGAAGGAAAATCACAACAATATCTACCTTTAATGGAAATGCTGCTACATCTCCAGTGGCAAAGACACCAGGCAGACTCGTCCGGAAGTGGGAATCGACCTGTGAAATGGAAGATCTTCTCGCATTGGTTATGAAGGCGCAAACATGCTGAGTGAGGGAACGAGAAAGAACGCAAATTGAAGAATACGAACATTCCTCATATAAGTGTAAAGGAAAAAACTAATCAAAGATATAAACCAAGAGCCTTTCGCAAATGCCTATGGATGAACATAATTAGTAATACATGAATTAACAAGCAATGCGAGAGAAGTCTAGAATAGACACGAACCTGTATTCCACCAACACTATTATTCAACCCAACAGCCTCGAAAGGACTAACAACTGGTTTTGCTCCAATACCTATGATAACCTGCACCAATAAAGACAAAATGAAAATTTCAATAGTTCGGAATAAAAGTTGATTATGATTGTTACCTATATAGGCAAGAAGGTAACACCAAATACATTTTCCAAATAATACTATCAAACTCAAGACAGCCTTGGGTTTCTATATCCCTACTTTCACACCGATATCAATGATTACTACTATGCTTGTACATAAAAATTCAAATACTGCAGGAGCAATTTGAAAATAATAATAATAATTAACGGAGAGAAATAAATTTTGCAACAACATTTGTGTAATATCCTGCTATCATGAAAGTTGTGTTTTGTTTATGAGAGCAACAACTGCAACGACTAAGGTAGATCGTCAACAAACTGGCTAATTTTACAAGAAGCTTCTCTCTTGCCCAATTTTGCTTTGGAATTTCTAGGATTATTTTGGGATAGCTATTGTCTATGTTAATATTCAGTCGTAAAAACTTGTTCAAGAGCCTTTTTAATTTCATTCATGATTTAGTAGACCCCACACTGTTCGGGGAAGGGATGGATGATGTGGCGACAATGATGGCAATGATGATTATGGTTTCACCCTTAAGGTACCGTTTGGTTCGAGAATTATGAGCATGGGGATAAATTTTTTTATCCCTGAAATAACTTGCTATTCCGGGATATGTAGGGATAAAAGAAAATTAGTGTTTGGTTTGTAAAGCTGTTATTTTTAGGAATAGCTGAAATTTTATTTGGTTCATTTCTCGGAATAAGCGAGAATAGTGAAAAAATATGAGTAATTATAATTTTAAAATAATAATATTTTATCTAATTAATTAATATAAAATATTAATTAAATAATAATTAATATTTGTATAAATTAAAGTTTATATTTTAGTAAATAATACCATTTAATTTTTAAAAAATTAAAATTAAAAATTTTAAAATTTGTATAAATTTTAAAATTTTAAAATTTATTAAATTTATAAATTTATTAAAAATTAAAGTTACAAATTTAAAAAGTTATAAAATTTAAAATTTCTCTAAATTTAAAAATTTAAATTTTAATTATCTCGAAAAATGTGTAAAAGATGATGCAAAAATTTTAATTTTTAAATTTGTATAAATTAAAATATTTCTATAAAAAATTTAAAAATTTATATATACAAAATTTGTATAAATTTTAAAATTTTAAAATTTTAAATTTTTAGATTTATAAAAAATTAAAGTTAAAACTTTTAAAATTTATAAAATAAAAAAAATTACATTTAAAATTTTATAAATTTTAATTTAAATTTAAAAAAATTAAAAAAAATAAAAAAAAGATGGAAACAAGATTTTTTCCGGATGGGAACAAGCTTGTTCCTACCAATGGGGGGAATTTGTTATCTCCCCTCCTTAACGGGCTATTCCAGAATAGCCCGTTAAGAAGGGGAGATAACAAATTCTCCCTTTTTTTTTTTTTTTTTTTGGGGGATAAAGGGGGGATAACTCCTTTATCCCCCCTTATCTCCCAACCAAACATGACTTTAGAAAACAATAGCAATTAAAAACTTGTGAGCTGAACAAAAAATCCTACGTAAAATGGGCAAAATAGAACATAAAAATTTAGTTCAAGAACTCAAAAAATTGTTCTTGCAAAATTCTATCCTATAATGAATATAGAAGAGCAAGAGTGGCTACCGTATCAGCTTCTATGACAGATCCATTTTTAAGTATGACATTAGCAACTCTTCCATCAGTGCCAGCTTCTAATTTGTCTATAAGAACTCCCTGATTTAAAAAAAAAAAAAAAAAAAAAAAAAAAAAAAAAAAAAAAAGGATGAAGAAATCTCATAATATGATAAAATAGTTAGTACCATAAAAAAAATGATCATTGTAAAATTGGAAATCACCTTCAGGAACTTGACACCGTTCTGCTGATAGAGCTCTTCATATCTACGAGCAAGTGAAGGTGTAAATAATCTTGGCATTACATGATCCTCCGGAAATATGATCTGTTTAGAACAAATTTTAAATAAAAAAGAAACTGAAAACACGACAACAATCTGACCTAATGTCTTGTTAAACAATCTTCAAATTCTATATAATTTGGGTAACAAAGATTTATTGAGCTGGTAGAGGTTTCTTAAAACATGTAAAACATATTCTATGATTGCTATCTAATAGTAAATTTAACGAGTCAAGTTTGTATTTTAACGAACAACATCATAATACACAGAAATATACATAACAAATACAAAATACATCCTTACAGTGGTATCAAGGTTCCAACCAGCAGCAGCAGCAGCTACCTCCATGCCAATATAGCCACCACCAATAACAGCAACTTTTTTGGCTCTTCCCTAGAAAACCAATTCAAGTACAACAATTGTGATTCAGGTCAGAAAGCACGACTTCTTGAATGGAAAAAACAGAACATCCGGACACAACTTGTAGAGAGAAATGGATAGGGTCCTACTGTCCAATCTAGGAATAAAAAATAACATACTTTCTACATAAAAAATAAGCCAATTTAATTAACATTTGCATAAAAGAAAGAGGCAAGTTCTACTCAGTCTTGACTGTTTTGGGTTAGTCTCCCAATTTTATTGAAATTCCAGCCAAAAAAATATAAGATACAGATATCCTGCTTTGCAAATATTAAACGAACTAACGATTCCCAATTGGGTTATTAGGGTTCCCAAATGGGCAGTAATGGAATGACAGAAAAGCCATTAGTAATTATAGTTAAACAAGCACCACAAATGAAGAGAACAAAAACGTTGTTCAAGATTACTTAATTTCTATCCAGTTTGAGGGACCATAGCTCCACAATATACCAGAGAAAACTGAAAATATTACAGCTAATCATAGAAAGCAGCAGAATATACCAAGGAAGACACCAGAGAATCGGCATCTGCAACATCACGTATGTAATGCACGCCAGGTAAGTTTCCTCCAATCTTTTCAGGGAATCTGTAAGAAAGCATCTTAATTTAGCTATGAATACAAACATAAAGAACAAAGCTATAAGGCATCTAATATGTACAATAGTAGATTCTATAAGTGCCCATCTATTGGATGAAGGCTCATTACATGTTCTAACAGGTGTGCTGAATGAAAACTTCCTCAATTCGAGCTCTCCCAAAAAAAAGGAAAAGAGAACTTCCTCAATTCAGTTCATGGTTTTAACTAAAAACTGTAAGTGAGAGAGAGTTCAGACCATAACTATGTGATGTTGGCAGAAACGTCTGTTATAGTAGTCACAAAATGAGGTATTAAAATTTTAAATGCATGAGAAATGAAGAATTCAATGGCCTTCTTCTGATCTCACATAAAATATTTAAACTGTTGCATAAAGATATTTCTTACACACTTCATCTCCACACAAGATTAGAACATTGAAGTATAATTTAAGATAATAAAGTTCAGTTTATTCAAAAAAAAAATTGTTTCATTTGACTGATCCAAACAAAATATGCGACATGTTGTAGCTTACAAGGTATTGATGATTACTAATAAGAAATTTGCTTTTATTATCTCATTCTAGTAACTCACATGATCAAACAGAGAATATTAGAACAATATTAGATAGATATAGTACTCAAAATTCTAAGTCTCAATCTCAAATACAATATAGTTTTGGCCGAGAACAAAATATTAAGAGAAACACACGTGTGACAAATTGGTTAGATCAGCTCAGCGGAACTTATCTCACTTGTCATCTTCTTTATAGTAGAAATGTAGAAATCTATAGTGGATTTATTAACTTGTTATCCAATTCTAAATGAAAACCACCTATACAACATCAGTTTATGTTAATCTACACGAAAGCCAATAACTTCTCTATGGTAGTGAGACAACAAAATACCTCTACTAGAGATAATTACTCACATAAAAGAAAATTATGGAATGAAGTTCATTCCAGGAGATATCAAAGATAACAGGTTGAAGTAAGGTCTCCTAAAGCGACCACCATAAGGAAGGGTAAATATTTCAAGGAGAAAAAGGTATTCTAGATATTCGAGCCAAACAATAATGTATTACAGAACAGTTAATATAAAAGTAAGTTCCTAAATGATGATGCAAATGGTAATATACTAAACTGCATCTTTTTATTCACGGACATGAATAGTGTATAGATTGTTCAAACAAGATCAAGAAATGGCTCAATCATTTTGAGAGATCAAAATTATCACAACATAACCAATAATAACGTAAAGAAATCTATCGCGTTCCAAAAGTTTCATCTCCAAATGAATGTGTCCTTGTATCTATGCAAACCACTAACATGAATAAAGGAAACAAAAATAACTGCATTTCGTCACCCAGAAATCATTGTATATACCTTGTGGCCTCACAACCTGTCGAAACTATAAGAGATCCATACTTGAGAATTTTCCCTGATGCTGTTGTCACGGTCTGTTTCTGTCCATCAAATGCTACTACTGGGTCTTGATATAACACCTTGGAAGAAAACAACATGTAACTTCTGTTAAAACACTATGAAGCATTGTAAGCAGATACAGTGGCATATTATGATTGAAGCATAGCCACATAATTCATAAGTCATTGTCACACAAATAATCTTTCACTAATGCAATACTTCATGCACTTGCATTAAGCAACTAACCATACTGTGATACATGCCTTTAAAGATGAGTTTTGTTGTTCAGAGTAAAAGACGCGCATATACAATATAATTCACAAAACAGTAGGATATAGCCAAACATTGCCAAGTCCTTGGGATCAAGATGACACAAGAAAAAAAAAAAAAAAAAAAAAAAAGGACTTCCCGTACCTCTATTCCATGCTCTGTATACCACTCTGGTGTTTGCCTTTCCCCACCAGAACCAACACAGGTATGAAAACCCTGCATAAAAGGAAAATTTGCAGGCTAAAATTTTCTCAAGCTAAGGTTTACATTACACCTCTCAAATACCAGGTCTGTAAAACCTAATCACATTTAAGCTTTTTCTACAGCTTATTATTGAAATGTATTCAGTCGCAAAGCATCTAACAATCATTTTTAGGCAAAGTGATGTTTTATCCAACTAGCTGAGTGTAGTATTATGCAATAAAGGACATGAAGTAGGTTGCAGCAACAACACTTCAGTTCAGTAAATCAGATAATTACCGCCGGACTAAAACCATCATAACTTACAGCAATCTACAGTCAAATGCATACTCATTATATCAAAATATTACTTTTATTGAAAAAAATTTAGCTAGTTCTTACAGGCAAGCGTGCTGGCTTCTTATCTGGAGAAAATAAATAACCTTTGGTTAATGCTGGCCGTTCATATGGTGCAACAGCCTGCATTGTTTCAAATTCATATAGTTAGAAACCAATTAGACCTACAAAAGAAATCCATATAAATATGCATTTTGTGATTAAAGAAATAGCAGACCACGAATAAAGTCAAAATACTATATATTTGCATATAGTGGATTGACACGAAATTGCATCCAAACTTTCCCCAAAAGAGAAAACAGGATAAGTGAGTAGATGGGTTGAACGAATATATAAGCATCAAATCGTCAATATAAACAAAACCAGTCCATTTAAAATATGCCTCCTCATTTGCACACGTAATTCGTGGTTTGAGACTAAAACACATAGGCCAACCACATAGAACTAGTTGACACTCGCAACAGCAACATGTTTAACAAAAGCAGGTTCCGATAGTAAAGCTTTTAGTATCCAACATCCATGAAGCAAATTGGTTGGCCATAGGGCAATTTTGTAGATAAAGAGTCGAAAAAGTGTAGCTTCGTAACACTTCTTTCGAAAGTGTCTTAACCAACTTGGCAAAGCAATAGGGCCATTTGGTTACTGTGTTCAAACAGGCTACTAAGATATTCACAGTAGCTTTGCTGACAAGCAAAAAAAATTTGGCTCTTGGACGGTTATATGATTTAGGTTACCCAACAACCACTTATACCAAAAGCTTTTCTAAACACCATATAACCCTCTATTAAACAGGGACAAACACGAGGCAATGCTGCGCCACCCTTTTTCCACTATCTATCAACAATGAGCAAGGCCAAACACGAGGCAATGCAGGGCCACCCTTTTTCCACAAGCTATCAACAATGGGCAACGTAAAAATTATTAACTACCGTCATGATCAATTAGTGTATAAGATGGATCAGTTTCTACATGAGCCTGCATTGGCCTTCAATCACATGGAGAACCAGTGCTGAGTTGAGAATGAAATCAAAATTCACACTATCAGTTTGTCTTAACTGATAGAATTCCTACAGCTTTGGTTTCACCATTTTCAACAATTTTGAGTTTTCATTTCCATGTCAGCAAAAAGTTTACAGCATATTCAAATAAAACAAATAATATGGAGAAATCAGAACAATTAGAAAAAGCTTAACCCAGCAATGGTTTATATGTTTGAGAGGTATTTAGATTGTTCTCATGAAGCATACTAATTCTTCATGCTGTCATTGTAAACAATAGCTTCTTTCCTTTTGATGTTTTGGCTTAATGTCAAATCTCGACAGACGTTTTATTCTGTCCCATAGAAAAATTACACGCGACCAAACAGTTTTGGTTGTTAGAAATAAGAGTACAATGAAGGAGAAGGAATCAATTTTCTGAGCTGTGGTATAATAGCTTTTACTATAGGCAGAGCAGGTTGTTGGGTAGTCGATTTATTTTCAGCCTATTATCCTACAGCTGAAGCTTTTTGGCTATTCAGTGGGTAACTGTTATACATTGTCCCAACTGCTGATTAAGACCCAGACCCACTAGCAAATAAGCCATAATTTCAAAATTCTCACTTTATCATTTGAAAATTTCCCTCACCTACAACATCAATTAAAAGTATCGTGCATCCAAAGACATTTTAACCAAGTAATCATAAGTCTCTAAGATGCCATTCCTAATGAACATGTGTTCAAGGTGTGCAATCCAGGATCAGATCCTCCTTTCATTGCAAGCAAGAAATATAATTGAAGCAGCAGTTACCGAGCATAAAATGGGGCGCAGATGCAAGTATACAGAAGACAGGAATAACATAATCTAGTCGCACAACGAAAAAAAATTATCTGCAAGCTAGGAAATTCTTACTTATACGGCTAAGTATCTTCTAGAGAGAATTGTGCAGTAACATGTTAATAGTTAAACTTAACCTCTTCAAAAACCAGCTAAACTTATTGTGTTTCTCAGATTACATTTTTTTCGTATTTCAAACAGCTAAAAGAGAATACTTACTTTACAATGCACTCCAAATCGAGGGATACAAAATAAATCCTTTGATCATTCGCTCAAAAGTGACTAAGCACCAAATTGTAAATGAAGAATCTATAAAAAAATTCTCTCTAAAACAAGGATTTAAGCTTCCATCGGCATAGACCATGCCCACCGTGCCGACATGATATCGGCATGATATGAACCTCGTGCGGATTATATGGCTCAAAACTCTTTTTTTTCTGACATTAGTAAATAGTTACCTCAAATAACATGCAAAATATTTGATAAGATATATATAATAAGAAATTAGAATGTATTGGTGCCGAATAAAATACATATTTCATGCCATTATAATATATGGCGGCACCGATGTATTTTTTTTGTAATCAGCACGCATCAGTACGGCACACACTGTATCATACCGTGTCAGTAATTTTTCGATACCACTACATTTAAATCTTTGCCCTAAAAGGTCCAGTAACTAAAAATCAGTGTTTTAATATTTTATATTCACCACTTCCTGATATCTTGATCCAAGACTTTTCAGTACTTCCAGAATAAAATGATTTGAACTCGAAATTTCCAGATCTGCGATCATATGAAAATTTTCGAACCAACACAAAAATTTAAGCTATCAGCGATCGCAACCGACCTCCTTGGAAACAATGCAGAGGCGGCCGTCGGCCATCCCGTGCTCGACGAAAGTCCGGGCGGCGTACCCGGCCGCGTTCCCTCCGCCGACGATCACAAACCTGCACATTGCAAATCAATCCAAATCCAAATCCATCACTCCCCATCCAAGAACAACACCACCAATCAACACAAATTACCACACATCAAATCAAATCAAATCAAAAAAGCGCGAGCTCACTCGCGATTCTCATTCGCGAAACCGGCGGAGTCCGCCGCCGCGGCGACGAAGGATCGCCGGAGCGCACGCCCGGGCGAGTTAGGGCACCGGGGGACTCGCCGCAACCCTAATCCCTGCTTCAGAGCCCACGAGGAGGAAGGAAGGGAGAAGATGGTGTTCGCCATTGATCGGAGAGCTGCGGAATGAAGGAGAGAGAGGAGAAATTAGGGTTTTGGTTAGGGTTTTTATTGTTATGATGAAATTGATTGGAATGAGGTGTACAAAGAAAATGGACCTGAAGACATGGGCGATGTTCTATTTAAGAGATTTTACTGTGAAATTATTATTGCTGTTGCTGTTGTTATTGTTATTTATTATTATTATTATTAGAATTAATTTGGGAGGGTTTGGAGGGCCGTTTGGCTCTTGCAGGATGAGAAAGGTCGAGGGATTTGGAGGAAGGGAGTTAAAAAAAAAAAAAAAAAACAAATAAATAAAATGGGGGAGGAGCAGAAAGCCAGACAGGAGGCCGGGCGAAAGTGAGGAGGTGAGGAAGACAGACGAGTGAGGCGGGCAGTCTGACGATGATGCCGAATTTGGAGACTGGCAGTCTGCAGGTGTCCGAATGGCCTTGCTACAGCTGGAGACGGTCGAGAAAAGTCTTTTTCGGATGTTTTGGATAAATAGCTGAACTTTTTTTAAAAATAATCTTTTTAATTTTTAAAATTTATGAAATAATCTTTTTAAAAAAAAATTTGTAAAAATAAATCTGCTTTCACAACACGGGCGTCACGTCGGGTGTCCACATTGAAGGCGCCGAGCGACTCAGCGCCTTCACAAATCGCGCCTTCATAAAGATTTTGTGAAGGCGCTGAGTCGCTCGGCGCCTTCAGTGCAGTTTGGGACTTACCAAATTTTCTGAAAAATTGGCCGAATCCTCAGGGCACGTATGGCACGTATGCGGTTGTAATGTTGCACTAAAGGCGCTGAGTCGCTCAGCGCCTTCACAAAATTTCTGTGAAGGCGCTGAGTCGCTCGACGCCTTCAGTGCGGCTGGGGACTTAACCAAATTTTCTAAAAATTGGCCGAGTCCTCAGAGCACATATGCGCTTGAAATGTTGCACTAAAGGCGCTGAGTCGCTCAGCGCCTTTCCACTAAAAAGGCGCTGAGCGACTCAGCGTCTTTAGTGTTGTACACTAAAGGCGCGAGTTGCTCGGCGCTTTAGTGTACAACACTAAAGACGCTGAGTCGCTCAGCGCCTTTAGTGTAAAACACTAAAGACGCTGAGTCGCTCAGCGCCTTCGTCTTGACTGCAACCCCCGCACGGGCTACAGTGCCATCACTTTCCCCTCTTCCAATCCAACTTTCCGTCTCCACCTATCTCCCTCTCCCGCAGCACAGTGCCGAAGCACATCACCTCTCTCCCTCTCCTGCAGCACAGTGCCGAAGCACATTTTCGTCGTCGCCGTCGCCGTCGCCGAAGCCCATTGTCGCCGTCGCCGTCGCCCATTGTCGCCGTCGCCGTCGCCCATTGTCGCCATCGCTGTCGACAAAGCCACTGTCGCCGTCGCCGTCTCTCTCGCTCTCTAGATCTCACTGTGAGCCTCTCCCCCCCCTCTCCCTCCCTTTCTCTTTCCCTCTCTCTCTCTCTCACTGTGAGGCGGAGCTCTCACAGTGAGTCTCACTGTGAGAGTTCTCTCCCTCTTTCTCTCTCACTCTCGCTCTCTCTTCCTCTCACTGTGAGAGTCTCACAGTGAGGAATCTCTCACTGTGAGAGTTCTCTCACAGTGAGAGCTACTGTGAGAGAACTCTCACAGTGAGAGATCCCTCACTCTCTCACTGTGAGATAGATCTCACAGTGAGGTTTCACTGTCGCCTTTAGCACTGTCCGCGCGAGATTTCACAGTGAGAGGTTTCACTGTCGGTCTCCTACTGTGAAGTTAAAATTAGTATTTTGAAGTGGTTAATTTTGTTTTATAGTTGAAATGGCTAATCGTCGCATGTCCCTAAGTGTTCATTGGGATGGACAGTTAGTTATCGATGAGAATGATCCAAAATATATCGGCGGTCGAAAAAAGTTAATCGCGATACGTTCTGATTCTACATATACTAGTTTCAAGACGAGAATGTATCGTTTAGTAAATTGTACAAGAGATGAATTTCATTTAAAATTTACTATTCGTTGCCCCACGATCGGTAGTGAATATTTAGCTCACGAAGTAGTAGATGATGAATCATTAGAGGGAATGATTGGATTATGTGAACATTATGATTTTGTGACGCTATACATTGAGAAAGAGCTACATCCGTCAGATAATTTTGAACTGCAAGGTCATTACACGAGAATGCTCCACAATTATATTGATGTGGGTCCTTCCGCCAATGTAATGGATGATCAAAATATTCCAAACGAAGGTGGTGTCAGAATGACAAGGTTAGAAAAATAACATAATAAATTGGTAATTTGTAATCTTCTTTAAATGGATTTAATCATTGTATATACTGCAGAGAAAGTTAGTATGACCCTATTGAGAGTGTTGTACCTTGCTCGGTAAGTAGTGTGCCACCAACGACCACATGTGTGCCACCTACGACCACACACACGCAAGCCACGACCTCACGCAGACACTGCACGACATCACGCGGACAATGCACGACCTCCCGTCTAGAACCAAGGATGTCTCATTTACAACGACAACCTTATGATTGGGGGTAAGTACAAATCAAATTAAATTTTAAATTTAAAATTTTAAATTAATGGCAATGTTGGAATTTTATTTTTACCAAATTTGCAGGTTATCTACTTTCTATGAACATTGGAATCCAACTGCTATTAATGATTTTGATACTAATGTTGACGAAGGAAGTGATAATATCGACGAAGGAGATTGTAATGTTGACGGGGGTGGTGATAGTGATATTAATTATGAGGATTCACCAATCAATGATGATCAGAATAGTAGTGAGGATGACGAACTGGATGTTTCATTTCCAAATATAGATGATCATCATGATGGAGGGTTAAATGATCTTGCAAATGCAATTTACAGTGAAATGGACAACCCACAAATAAGCAATGATTACGTAGACAATCCTGACGAGAAAAATGAATTTATTGATCATCCGGAACGTTTTCCTTCAGATTATAATTGGATAAATCAGTACGTTGTAGATCCTACAGATCTCGATATTCGACAAATCAATAGTGGTCTCCCTAGCATCGACGGGAGTTGGGCTGGACGTGTCTTTCATGAGAATGCATCTTTATTGGATGCTCTAGACCGGTGGCATATTGAGCATAATGTATAAATGAAAATATTGAAATCTACTAGAACGACTTACACTGTCAAATGCTTGGTAGAGGGATGTACATGGAGATTACATGCTTCAGTACTTAAAGATACGACATACTTTAGGGTAAAAACATGTGCTGGTCCACACACATGTGTAATTTCAATGCTGAACGCAGCGCACCGTAATTGTAATTCGACTCTGATATGTCAATTGATTCTCCCCGACATTAAAGGTTAGAATTAATATGACGCCAAAAGAAATTCAAGATACGGTGCGATCAACTTACCATGTTGACATAACATATTGGAAGGCTTGGCAATCAAAGAGTAAAGCATTACAATTTATTTACAAGAGCTGGGAGCAATCGTACACAGACTTGCCTCGTTACCTTACTATGGTGAAAGAATCTAATCTTGGTACTTTATGGCGTCTGGATCATAGGTGGCTCGCTGATGGGATTTGTCGCTTTGGTTGTGTTTTTTGGTCATTTGGACCTTCGATTCATGGATTCTCACATTGTCGGCCGGTAGTGAGTATTGATGCCACACATATGTACGGCAAATACGAAGGTTATGCTTTGATAGCGACGGCTGCAGATACAAATGATGGACTATATCCTTTGGCATTTGCAATTTGTGAGGGGGAGAATGCCGAGAGTTGGTGATGGTTTTTGCAAAACATGCGTCGGTATGTTACCCGTGATAGAGCCATTTGTTTTATACCTGATCGATTTTCTGAATTGATGGAAATAGTGGCTACTATCTATCCTTCAGCATAGGGTCACTTGCATCGTTGGTGTCTTCGACATATGAAAGCAAATATGAATAAGCGCTTCAAGAACGCTTATTTGTTAGATAAATTCTGGCAAATCGGAATTGCTGCAACACCGACGGCATATTATCAGCTGAAGAAAGAATTAGATGTGTTGGATCACGATGCTTGGCAGTGGGTCCATGATCTTGAGAGATATAAAGAGTACTGGGCAAGGGCATTTGATAGAGGTCGCCGGTTTGGATTGATGACTATGAATCTTTCTGAATCGTTAAATGGGGTACTTAAGGGCAGTCGTGGTTTGCCTATCACGGCGTTTGTTGCGGCTACTTTTTATAAGCTTAATAAGTATTTTTTTCGAGCGCCGTGCTCACGGTGAAAGAATGACGGACGCGCATGTCCCTAAAATCAAAAGAATAATTACCGAAAATATAGATACGGCGTGGGGACATCAGGTTGAATGATTTGGACCAATAGAATTTGAAGTCAATACTGGAGATTTCTCCTTCAAAGTGATCGTGAATGGAACAAATGTAGAATGTTCATGTGGTGAATTTCATCTAACGGGAATACCTTACTCGCATATCTTAGCAGTTTGTAATACATCACATATGAGATTAAACTATCATATTTTTTGTTCACCCTGGTATAGTACAGACTGCTATCGTGCGGCGTATGCACCACTTTTTCATCCTGTTCCTGATAGACGGCACTGGCCACGACCCCAAGGTCCCCCGATTGTACCATCTCCTATACGAAGGAAGAAAGGTCGTCCACGATCTACACGTATTTGTAATATAATGGACGAGGGGGGTGGCCGACGAGGAAAATGCTCAATTTGTAAACAGGCAGGCCATTATAGGAGCACTTATCCACAAAATGTAGAAAGAGTGCAACAAGGACGCCGGCGTATGACTTTCACAATTTTATTTATCTTGTCTTAATATTTATTTATTTTTGCTATCATGTTACTAATATGTAGATTACTTATTGGAGATGGCGGATCACGAGGACGCGGGGCTAGTTGATCCGTCTGTCCTTGTAGAACAGCATCGCCATAGGTCCGCATTTATCAGGACTGAGGTGAGAGCTATAATTTTTTTTTTTTCCATAATATAAATAAGTTGAATTGATGTTAGAGCTAACTATATTTTTTTTGCATCACAAGGGTATCGTGTTGTCTTGTTCGCAGAGTATGGGCGCAAGATCAACCAGTCGGAGCTTCACCATCCAGCTGTAATAGATTTACTCTGTCAGTCTGGATTTTACGGGGTATCACGACTCAGACGATTAGTGTTGGATCAGCCTTTGCTGGGCGCCCTTGTTGAGAGGTGGAGACCGGAGACCCAGACCTTCCACTTCTGCCACGGTGAGATGACCGTCACACTACAGGATGTGGCGGTTATTTCGGGTCTCCGTGTCCATGGTGCACCGGTGTCGGGATCTACGCTTCATGATTGGCCAGCTCTCTGCGCAGATTTATTGGGAGTAGTACCTAGTCACATCAAGGGGTCATAGGTATCTCTAGATTGGTTATATCAGCATTTTCATCATTTACCTCTAGATGCCCCTGCCGGAGCAGTTGTAGCTACGGCCCATGCATACATGCTATATCAGATCGGGGGTAGTTTGTTTCCAAACCCTAGAGGATATAGAGTTCATCTAAAGTGGCTACCACTTTTAGCTGACTTTGATATCTGCGGCGCGTATGCGTGGGGTGCTACGACGCTGGCCTATCTTTATCGAGTGCTAGGAGATGCCACGCTGAACGGGAAGGCCGGATGTTGCTGTTTTGGGACCCTTTTGCAGGTATAAAATCTAATTTTTTGATTTCAGTATTATCTTTATAAATTGGTATTGTATATTTTATTTATTATATTAACCCGTTGGCGTTAATTTATAGATCTGGGCTTGGAACCATATTCATATCAGCCGACCTACAGGCGTCATAGCGCTGCCCGATATAGTCGATCGATCTCTGGGTAGCCGGTAAAATATTTATTTGATATAGTAGATTTTTGTATTTCAAATGTAATTGCAACTAATATATGTTTTTTATAATCTAGATGGGGCAACGCTGGAGGACTACGTTTTGGAACCAATGTCAGGACGAGTGACATTGAGTTTTATAGAGACGAGCTAGATCAGCAGCGAGAGGCGCAGGTATGTAGATGTTTTATTGAATACTTTAAGTATATTTTTCTTCATCACTTTTATATTAACTGATCATTTTGTCCATTAATAGGTTATATAGATGTCGTACACAGATGAGATTATAGCTACATTACCATATTTCTGTGTGTAGGGCTCAGCAGTCTGGCGTGCAAGAACAGTCGTTATTTGCTTTCACATTGTCGAGATGCACGTGCCGGACCGAGTCCTGCGGCAGTTCGGTTTTCTCCAGCATATACCTCGCAATGTGGAGTCCTTCCGACGCATCACATCACGTGGGCGTCCGGATGAGGATTGGATCGCATTTCATGCTATCCACATTGAGAGGTGGTCCGGAAGGCTAGAACAGATTTTTTATCAGCTCCCGGCTACTGGTGAGGACCCACTGCAGGCGGCATCCGTATATATGCAGTGGTACTGGACGATTACGAGAAGGTGGATATCTCATCCAGTACAGCGTCCTCCGCTGACTTTTCATCCCCGTGGGCATGTCGAGAGGAGACTGGTATAATAATTTTTATATATAAATTTAACATGTTCAACTTATTTAATATAAATTTAATTTCTAAATTAAAATGCAGGTCGACACACTACGACAGGTTCATACTATTGTCGGCCAGTTATTGCATGACCGACCGCCGCCTGAGTTCACATTTGGGACTCTGACAGAAATGAACGAGAATATTCAGATGGTACTACAGCATGTACCATCTGTACCTACGTCCAGAGTTTCAGGCGGACCTTCATATGAGGTAGCGTCCTCGAGTCATCAGGTACTATTTAGCATAGAATTCAAATTAAGTTTTCAAATTCAAATTAACAAACTATTTACAATCTTTCAGGTGCCACGATCTCCATCTCCTACCATTCAGGCCCCGACGACATTTCCTTCGACGTCAGCGTCGCTCCCGCCACCAGTATCACGGACTTCATATACTTCTACATATTCACGCCGTCGTCCCTCGTCATCATCGCCACAGGAGATCCAGCATATTGCTGAGCAGGATGAGGGTGGTATCATCGAGGAGCTCGATTAGTTGGCAGCTGTCGAGCATCTCGATGATATACCTATTATGGAGATTGCTGTTCCCCGTGGGCGCGGGCGTGGGCGCGGGCGTGGCCGAGGACGTCGAGGTCGAGGACGTGCTCAAAATTGAGTTTTTGAGGTCGAGGTTGTATTATTGACATTTTTGTAATGTTCATTTTTGGTTGTTACTCAACTGTGATTTTTGAATGTCATGAATGTTGTGAAATTTGGTATTTGTGGATGTTGTTTCAGAATTCTGAATGTCAATTCTCATTATTTGCAACTTGTTGTACAAATTTGAATTTTTTTTAAAGTCAGGTAAAATGTTGGATGGTGTGCCAGCTAAAGGCGCTGAGCGAGTCAGCGCCTTTAGTGTTCTACACTAAAAGCGCTGAGTCGCTCAGCGCCTTTAGTGTTTTTTGTGAAGGCGCTGAGTTGCTCGGCGCCTTTAGTGTAAAGCACTAAAGGCGCCGAGCGACTCAGCGCCTTTAGTGTAACATTTCAAGCGCATATGTGCCCTGAGGACTCGGCCAATTTTCAGAAAATTTGGTCAAGTCTCCAGCCGCACTAAAGGCGCCGAGCGACTCAGCGCCTTCACAGAAATTTTGTGAAGGCGCTGAGTTGCTCGGCGCCTTTAGTGTTTTACGCTAAAGGCGCTGGGCAACTCAGCGCCTTTAGTGCAACATTATAACCGCATACGTGCCTTGAGGACTCGGCCAATTTTCAGGAAATTTGGTAAGTCTCCAGCCGCACTGAAGACGCCGAGCGACTCAGCGCCTTCACAGAAATTTTGTGAAGGCGCTGAGTCGCTCGGCGCCTTCAAGGTGGACACCCGACGTGGTGCCCGCGTGGCGAAAGCAGGGTTATTTGTACAAAAAAAATTTTGAAAGGGTTATTTTGTAAATTTTAAAAATTGGAAGGGTTATTTAAAAAAAAAGGTCCTAAATAGCTAGCTTTATTTTTTAAAAAATTTTATATAATTTTATGTATATATTTTTATAAAATTTAATTTTTTATATTTATTTCATCCAAAATCTATACATTTTTATTATTATCAAAAAAAATATAATTAATCATAGTTTAAATATTTAATTTTAATTAATAAGTAAAATAAATTTTTATTTTTATTTTTAATTTTTAGATATTATACTTAATTATAGTTATTTTTTTAGCAGTTAAAATTTTTAAAGGAATATATTTGTAAGGACAAAATTGATATTTTACTTATATTCTGTTAAAAAATAAATAGTAAACTAATGATAATAAACCTGAGGAATATATATAAATAACTTAGGACTTTTAAAGGAATAAATATAAAAAATTAAACTCTGTAGGAATATATTTACTATTCGATATATTTATAAGAAATTGTATGAAATTTTTTTTTTTAAGAAATAAGTTCGTAGGTAATTCATTAAAAAAGTAAAATTTAATTATAAATGAACAGTTTTGAAGAAATAAATAAAAGCACAATTAAAAAAATGGAGGGGAAAGAAAATATTCCAAAACAAAATGAAGTTCATAAACTTAACAACGAAAGAGAAAAAAATATATGGTAAAAACTTTTTATACACCCTATTTGGGGTATATATTTTACACCACATCTATTCTAGACTGGGATGAATTTCACTCGTCACTTCGAAGTGACTAGTGGGTGAGTGCCCACCCCAGAATAGTCATGGGGTAAGATATACACCCCAAATGGGGTGTACAGGTAGCATTGCTCTATATATATTGATTGGTATTCTAAACTTATACACCTAAACTTGAAGCCCATAATAGAAATAGAAAAAAAAAAAAAAAAGGGAAAAGCAACAATCTAGAATGAACCTTGTTGAGACAAAAAAAGTTGCCATCTTGGGAAGTAACATGTAGCATATATTATCGGCTAAAGAGATCAGCCGACGAAAGAATGAGTCAACCGAAGAAGGATCCGCATCTCAGTTCGGATTGATCTCAGTAGCGTGAGAACGCAGCACGCGATGTATGCCATCGGCTGAAGGCGTCAACCGATAGGAGAAGCAGTCGACGAAAAAATGATCGTCTCATTCATAAGCGAATTCGGCTAAAATCGAGGGTTTCATGGTGAATTCCCCCAAATTCCGTTGATATTTGAAATCGGCACCTATACACATGGTTCGGAGAGTGTATAAATCCTTACGTCATCGAATAGAAAGTGGTCCTACAACCTCATAAGCCCAGATCACCTCCTGCTTTTCATATCTTTACTGCTTTCCTAGATAGATTTACCGCAATTTCTAGAAGTAGATTAATTGTAATTGGTTACTTGTTACCCTTATAACATCCCTTTTCTACTCAATACAATCCCCACAATCGGCTCTTTAGTCGTTTGTTTTTTGACTCATTTTTGTCTCTTTCTCAATCTCCATATCTCGATTCGGTTATTCTAAGCCGGACAGTCGTGAGAGTTTACTGAGAAGAACCCGACCGAGCATATCCCTCCTCGGTGTGATTGCTTGATCCATTGGCACGCGGTGCATCACATTCCAGAGGGTCAACCGAACCAATCGGGGCCGGTCGACGATCGACGTTTTTCGGCCCCAATAAACATGTCACACCCCGAACTCACAGCGAAAGTACTCAGGCACACAATAGACCCGCCACGTGTGCAAGAATGCACCTCACACACCCGAAGCGTTGAAACTAACATACAAAAAAAAAACTAAATTTTACAACTAAGTATGTATCAGAGTAGAAAAGTAAAACTATATTAATATCTATCACTGCACAAGATACAAACATATCCACCTCTCAAAATAAATAAATATAAGTAAAGAGTTCTGGCCTGGACAATCCCGAGTACAGTGCTCACTATAAAAACTAACAAGGTGAACTATCTCTACCAAAAATAAAACTAGATAGGGGCCGCTATTTACGGTGAAATATCCTTATCTCGGTACGGAGCTGGCTCGAAAGGCGTTGAAAAGTAGACCACAAATGGGTGTGAGAACTACAAAACAATAGTTCCCAGTGGGTATGGTCGGTGACAATCACGGCCTACCCACTGGGTTTACTAGAGGCAAGATAGCGAAACTACACAATAAGCGAATAATATAATATAATAGAAAATAAAATAAAATATAACTATCATGCTTCTACATCAAAATCCAAAATATTTCTACCCTTATCCGAACACAACAGAAACCTAACACTAGTTGTCCTAACGGTACACCGGACCCAATCTTGAATTGACCGTCTCAACAATCCGGTCAAGCCCGCGCCGCCTATAAATAAGTCACTGTCCATCTCTCCCTACTATTCGGGTTGCACCCCAAATGGTGGTCTGTCGACAGTAAACACCTGCATACCTCCTATCTCCCATCATCCGGTCCTTGTGCCGAAAAAATCTAATAAAACTCAATTTGGCATGCAGGCTATGATCATAAGATGACCACAGATCACCAACGACACAAGACAGAAGCCCCAAAGTCAACACATGAATCCCCAACACAAAAGTACCACCTATCTCTAATACCCAACAACACAAATGAAAGTCAACCCCGGTCGACAATATGGATCACATTATAATCAGACAAAACCAAAAACAAGCTATAAATGAAACCTACCCCGATATCCGTGCAACACACAATCCTCGTACGTCCCCTAGCAATAAAATAATAATAAATCCTAACCCCGGACCGAACAGTCTCAAAACAGATAAAATATCACCAAAACACTAGCATGCATTTTCTCTACAACTAAAAAGTAATAAAAGCAGTCAAGAGTCTCTATGTCTAGCAAGCAAACATACTAAGTAATCCGCCATTCTCGACGACACGGAATCCACCTAGATCGCAAATTCTAGCAAAACAGAGACAGTGGTGAGATTGCACACTCAATGATGATCACCACACGTGAACTGATCCACCCTGAAAAACCAACAGCACCCTGGTCAACCGCGCAACAGAAAACTCTGACCCTAACAGTCCAACAAAAGGCACAAAGTTTAAATCTAGAAACACTAACGAACTACACAAAAAACAACCAAAAACCAACTGAAAAAGCCCAACAAATAATATAAAACAAAAGAAACCTACCCCAAAGTAGACACGCCGCCACGGTCAACACGCTCGTGGTCAACTCCTCGGAACAAACAACGCGCTCCGCGGCACTCCCCACGCGCTCACGACCTCCCTCTCCCTCCCCATTTCATTCGCTCTCTATTTCTCTCTCTAAAGCCCTCGGATGCGAGCAAAAGAAGAAAAGAGGAGAAAATAGGGGTTTGACCATGTTAAATACCCTCAAAAAGAGTATTTGGGCGCCCGAAATCCAATTTCAGGCACCCGAAACCGGACCAATCGGGTGGCCAAGCCAGAAAAGGGCGGCCCTAAACATTTAGGCCACTACAGTGGGCACTTTAGGCGCCCACTCATGCGCCCGAAATCACACGGAGGCGCCACACGTCCCACGCGCGTCAACGCGCATGTCGCGTCAACACGCATGTCGCGTCACGCGTCACGATGCGCACGCGCCCAACGGGGCGCCCACACTTGGCGGCCAGCCCGACCGCCTCGTGCGTCAAACCTGTGCGCTCTGCTTTCCCACGCCCAATCCGGCGACACCACGCGTCCTGTTTTTGAGGTGCAAACACTTTTTAAATTATTTTTATATTTTGTATTTTGATTTTAATATTATTTTAATTATTTTTTTATAATTAATTTTTTTAAAATAATGAAAGTATGAATCAATGATACTGATTTCATATAACGACTCGACCCACTAGTAATTATAAGGTGTCACAAACTCCTCCTGTTTAGGCATGATCCCAAAATTATCAAGCGATAACGACTCGACCCACTAGCAATTATAAGGTGTCACAAACTCTCCCTATTTAGGCTTGATCGAAATTATCAGGCGATGCGCGACTTGTCTCGCTAACCGAGACTTATGTCACTCAGACTCTGGCTTAGCCAAGACTCGTCACACACTTCCAACTGATGATTGGCTATGATATCAAATGTAACGATCTGACAACTAGAAATAATAACTCGTTGGATCCAAACCACCGACCCAAAATGCTTAAGCCCAATTATTATTACTAATGATCATAATCTCTTATATATTCAATCACAATCATATTTTCATTTAATATGGGACTACAGTGAGTGTCACATTTCAATTGTTATCATGAATCAAACATAAATTTTATAATTCAGTTTTTTATTCTTGTCTATTTTGATTTTCATTTCAATTTTATTTTTTATTTTGAACCAAATGCGCCAGGTGTAAGCAAATAATGTCTCCCAATATAATAGCATTTTCCTAATTAAAGACAATGGGAGAAAAGCCCCAAATTGACTTTAATTTGTAACAAAGAAAAAAATTAACCATTTATCTATTCTAGCTACACTACAATAAAACTATATTATATCGACACTTTTAAGTATTTCTAAAATCTGAAAAAAATATCACTGATAATAATACCGACACTTATTATTAGTGTCGTTATATGTGCAGTCGCTAGAGTATATAGCGACGCATTATTGTAATATGTCCCTATGATCTAATTTTAAATATAAATGAAATATAGATAGAACACTTACACAAAAATATTACAAAAATATATTCCTACAACTTAATTTTGTTGTAGTACTAGTTTTAGTAACAAGTGCTCTCCAAACCCTTTACTTTATAACTAACTTTATATAATTATTTTTATTAACTTTCTTTTAGAGATATAGTTTTATAAAATTATATAATGGTTAAAAAATAAATTTTTTCTCTCACATATAAATTTAATTGTTAAATAAATCAATTAAAAATTATATATATTCTAAATAGAATTCCAAAAAAAAAAAGAAAAAATTAGCTAAATATTATTTCTACAGAACATTCGTATCTTCTAGATTGCGCTGTCCGTCACTAGTTATAGTTATATATAAATGTGTAGTATGGAACAACATGCAGGAAGAATAAAGGATATTGGTACCCATGAAAAACAATATAAACGTAAAAATGTGATCAATGCATATAATAAAGTAATTATTTTATATTTAGAATATTTTTTTATATAGTTTTTGTATGAATTTGTTTTTTATTTAGAATGCGTTGAAATGTACAGATTATAATATTTTAGACAGAAAAAAAATTAGGTTAATTACATACGACTCTCTGTAAACATAATGAATAGCAGATATATCCGTATAAAGTTCAACTTTTCATATTTATCCCTTCAAAAGTCCAACATTATTCATATATATATCTCTCTAGTTTATTATCGTTAGTTCACTGTTTATTTTTTAACCGATTATATGTGAAATGACAGTTTTGTCCTTTCAAAAATGTTCCTTCAAAAAATAATGCAGAAATATCTGAAAGGATAAAAAGATAAATTTACCTCACTAATTAATCAAGATTAAGTATTTAACTTATGGTTAACTAGATTTTTCTAACAGAGATAGACGATAGGGATATATATGAATAACGTTAGACTTTTGAAGGGATAAATATGAAAAGTTAAACTTTGTAGAGATATATCTGCTATTCGATATGTTTACAGGGAGCCGTATGCAATTAATCCAAAAAAATTTTATCTGTTTGGCGAGTTTGGCGTACGCGGCTGTGCGGTTTTTTCTTTGGAACGACAAAACGTGACAGATTAAAATAATATCAGAGCGTAGAACGGCCCAAGAGTGATAAACCATACGAATTTAGGCTCAATTTTGAGTGACGATAATTTGTGAAATGTGGCAAATGACAAACCAATTGGATCAAGTGTTGATAGACTGCTAACGGTAAGTTAGAGATGGATTCAAGATGTGATTTATTTACAGCCGAGAGCGTTCATATTTGCAGCTGACAATATAAAATCAAGTGATGAGAGTAAGCGTCCTTCTGTTATTTAAGAGAGTCAAAAAATTAAGGGAGGTCGCTGTACTTCAAAAAGTGATGATGCAATGTAGCGCAAGTGGCAAAAAAATTTGATGGTTGATATTCGAGACTCAAGTTCAAAACTTAGTTGTCTCACACACTACAACAAAATTATGCTATAGCGACATTTTTAAGTGTTTCTAAAATCTAAAAAAAATATTGCTGGCAAAAATACCAACACTTATTGTAAGTGTTGCTATATGTGCCGTCGCTAGGGTGTATAGCAACATATTTTTGTAATGTGTCCCTATAATCTAATTTTGGATATAGATGGAATATAGATAGGATACTTATACAAAAGTGTCACAAATATATGTCCCTATAATCTAATTTTGTTGTAGTGACATTTCCAGCTAAGTTTATTTTAAAAATAAACGAAGCGGGTAACATACTACCTTTCTCTTAAAAAAAAAAAACTTTGGATATGATAATAAATTGAAATTCCTATTTTCTCAAGTATTTTATCTAATGTGACTATTAAACGTGTCTCGAATTCTAGAGTCGAAAGATTTTTTAACTTTATTTAAATTTGATCACCCATTCAGTTAAGTTAGGATAAATTATTCCTAATCTCAATGGATTTTGTTGTCATCGAATTATACCATGTCTTCTTGATATATCTTTAGTCCAATTAGGGTTTTAGTCAAAACAGAATTATTCCTAATCTTAGACTTAAATTAATTCTAGTCTAATAGGAGCTTAGCCACTTGTATAAATATAGCTTTTCTCTTGTGAATTTGGGTGTGTAATATATATGGTGTAACATATATATTATAGCATATTAGAGGGCTAGGGTTTTATGTTAAAAAAATAATTGCACTAAATTTGTTTGTGATTAAATTATCTAACTATTTTTATGATTAAATTTGAATAACAGAATTTACTTTTAATCGCTATGAAAATTTCAGAAATTGTAGTAAAAAAAAAAAAGTCGAAATAAATTAATCCGGAAGCGTGCGAGGCACTGCCCTAAGGCGTATTTCCGTCCTTCGTGTGGATTAATCGGAGTTACCACTCCAAGATACGACCGGAACTCCCCTTCCTACGAGCACGACCGCGGATACGACCGGAACTCCCCTTCCTACGAGCACGACCGCGGAAGAGGTTGACGAAGTTTCTTTCAACACCCGATAGTAAAATAATATAAAAAAATGAAATCGAAATAAAAATCAATTGTTTATGTATATGTATGAGTGTGTGTATATTAGCATATACACAATAGTACTTATAGGTGTAAGGTGTAGGTGAATGTTGGAATTCTCAATATTCACATCACCCATAAAGAATAGTTAAGAGTCCATGAATGCAAAAAAATGTTTAAAACTTAATTAAAATTTTAATAATAATTAAATGATAATAAATGAGAATCAATAAAATTAAAATTAATAATAAAATAATAAAAGTGATTATTGAGGGTTTTAAAAATTTTGAATATTATTCTAACATTTTATACTCACTTTAGTTACTAATAATGTCTCTTTTTTATTTTCAACTGTTGGTATAGACCCATGGACAAATCATATAAATTTTTATATGTTTTATTTTTCTACTATCTTTCTCGACTCTCTTTTTGATACTAGTCGAGGGACTAAATATTTTTCGCATTTGTCGTAACAATAGCCCAATGTTAGTTTACACCCTAAATTTATTTGTAGCACTTTAACTTCTTGTTATAGATTTTCTAATAGATTTTAGGCACTTTAGAAAGATAGCAAAGTGTAAAGTGGAGTGATCTGGTTATACAATTAGAGGATGATTTCGAAGTTCTTCATATATCAATAGCAGTTATGTAATTAGACATGTTATCGACATCATTTGCGAGTTTAACAGCAGGTACTTATGCTACATTAGAACGACAATTAAAAGTATAATGAAGTGGTATAGTGATAGATTTAGTTTTAGGCGTCATAGCTAGGTACGAACATAGAAAGAATACAAAATATAAAACACGACACAATTCGAACACGGCAGCTTTTAAAAGATTAGGATACGTACACAGACATGACCTAAATACCACAAATAAAATATAATATATATATATATATATATATATATATATATATATATATATATATATATATATATATATATATATATATATATAATACTAATTTTGCTAAAATACTATAATATTTCTCGTATGTTAATAAAATTTTCATTGATAGTTTATATATTTTTTTAAAAAAATATTATTCACTATAAATAATTTACTTATATTATCTAAAAAATATTTACATGTATTCATCAAAAAGCCAAAATATTTATTCTCTGACGATATATATGTATAAAAAAATGTTAAAATTATATGCATATTTTTTTAATTAGATGCGTCATGAACCCGCATCCAACGAGCGTCTATAGAATGTTCGTGTCGCACACAAGTCCGACATGGACATGCCCGCGAGTGTTGGACACGAACACGCAAGACTTATAGAAATGAATGTGTAATGTTCTAGCGCTTAGTAGTTGTTTAGATGCAATAGAGTTGGCTGGCCGATACGTCTAAAGAGTGTCGGATCGAGTGGGAGTCGTTTTAGCACGAAATGAACGTGAAAACAGACTCGAAACCACAAAACTAATTGAAACTAAAGTTTCTAGAGATTTCAGATGCCCGGATTATGTTTCGAGTGCCCGGATGGGCAGCTTTACTTGGAACAGGTTTTAAATTCTCTTCTCGGACGCTCGAAAGTTACTATAGTAGCTCGAAAGTGAGTTGGTAGCCTCCCTCGACTGTAATGCGTGGTGCTGACATGTGGCGGACAGTGGTTGTGTTTCAGATGTAGGTTCGAATGCCCGAAGGTAGCTACTGTACGTAGCTACGAAGTTTCGGATCCTCTTGTGAACACCCGATCTCAAGTTGATTGGCAGTTTTCATGGTGTTTCAAATGCTCGAATGTGGAATTAGATGCCCAAATCCTATTTTTCCTGCAGGAATAGGATAGGACTCTTGTGATTTGAGGGCTTATTTTATTGGTTCTTTTCTCTATAAATAGCTCCTATACACCAGCACTTCATCCTTTTTAATTCCTCTCTTGAGCCATCGAACACTTGAATCCATCTTCCTCTTCTCCAATCCCTTCTCCTCCATCCCTGTGGACTACTAGCAATAGCAAAACCAACAACGACAACATCATCAGTAGCTTAGAAGCTTGCAATTGGTGTGAATTGGAGCTTTGGACTGCTGTGGCGTGGTATAGCTGAAGAGAAGAGCTTGTGTTTGGACATCTTTCAAGTGGATTTGAGGTTGGTTGAACTAAATTTAGTCTTTTTGTTGTTGAATTGAATTTTTTATGGATTCTTTTGATTTATTCATTTAGTTGAGCTTTTAGTGATTCTTGTTGGGGCCGAATATGTCGGTCGTCGATCGGCCCCGATGGGTGGTTGACCCTCTGCATGTGATGCGCCGCGTGCTAATAGGATCAAGCCATCGAGCCGAGAAGGGATCTGCTCAGTCGGGTTCTTCTCAGTAAGCTCTCGCGACTGTCCGGCTTAGAATAGCCGAATCGGAAAATGGAGATTGAAAGAGAGGCAAAGGTGTGCCAAAAACAAACGGCTGACTAGTCGATTTGAAATCCTCAACTACTTCTTTTTGAGTCGAAACTTTCTCAAATAGGATAATAGTCGTACTTCCATCCAGTTTCATCCTCTTATTATCGCGCCGAAGCGTGATTCTCGGCAATTTCCAATGCTGGACGCCGCTTGCCGCTTCGGAGTCCGTTACGAGATTTGTGCCCCGAATCTCGAACTCTTTCTTTCCAGAACCCTTCCTTCTTCGGCTTGATCAGACGAAGGCTGAATCTGACTCTGCCTTCTTTGTTAGTTGACTGGGCGGTTTGATGTCCTTCTCTATCCGAAGTCGATCCTGGATGAGGCAAAAACTCTTCTCGTTGGCTGCTTCTCCTATCGGATGCCGTCTCCAGCCGATGGCATACATCACGTGTCGCTCTTTCACTTGACTGAGGTCGACGCGGGTCCCTCTTCGTTGACTCATTCTTCTGTCGGCTGATGTCTTTAGCCGACGGTGCACGCCACGTGTCACTTCCCCGAGTGGCGAAAATTTTGGTCTCAATAATGCCCCATCGGTAATCGTCTGACGTGTCGTTCGGGTGATTGTCGAAGTTGAGTCAAAGTCCTAGCATGCCTATGAAGCTCTTCTTAATTTCTTCCTTAGTCTTGTCGGCCGAGTCCTCGGCCCGTGTCACAATAGCCGAAGTTATTTTGTCGCCGGCTTCTTGTGCCGGCTTTTTTCCGGAGGCCTTTATGTGGCCTCGCCGAGGAGCTTCACTTGTGCCCCCTCTCAGTCACCGGGACAAAGGAGGTCTTATCCCGATATTCATCGACCGACATGTCTTCGGTCTTTACCTTCTTTTCTCGGCCTCTGTTTTGGCCGAAGATGGGCTCGGGACGTCTTCATCGTCCCTTGATGGCCATCTCTCACGTTGGGCCATCTTCCCGAGGTCCCGCTCGGCGGGTTCCTCGGCTCCTTATCGTTCCTCTGGCGCTTCTTGGCTGCGCCTTTGTGACGCCCCAATAGTCCCACATCGGATGTGGATGGAATTGTGATTGGGTTTATATGAGACATGGACACTAGTAATAATAACTAGGCTTAAGTATTTTGGGCTGTGGTTTGGGCCCAACGAGTTATTATTGCTAGTGGGCCGGGCCGTTATATTTGGTATCGGAGCCAATAACCAGCCTGAAGTGTGCAGCGAGTCTCAGCGAAGTCAGAATCTAGATGACAAGGCTAACGAGACAAATATCACATCGCCTCTGCTGTGTGTGTGTTTGGGCTGACGAGGACGTCAGGTCTAAACGGGGGGAGTCTGTGATGCCCTATTAGTCCCACATTGGATGTGGATGGAATTGTGATTGGGTTTATATGAGACATGGACACTAGTAATAATAACTGGGCTTAAGCATTTTGGGCTGTGGTTTGGGCCCAACGAGTTATTATTGCTAGTGGGCTGGGTCGTTACATGCATACTTCGGCCTCGTCGGCCGAAGACCCTTCTTCGCTTTCTCCGCTCGGTTCTTCGTAAGCCGAGCTTCGTTCTACGAAGGAGACGTTATATTCCTTCGGTTTCTTCCAATCCTGTCCGCGGCCCCATTTCGGTAGTTCCTTTTTATTGTTCTTCTGAAGAACCCCCAAATAAAAAAAATTTGGAAAGTAGCGACCCTCGAAATGGTCTCGGATCTTGAAGTGCATGCCGTTGAATGCTATTTTTGTAAATTCAGCCTCTGGCATCATGGCAAAGCAATGATTTCTCATTGCCTTGAAATGGTTGAGGAATTCTTCGACCAATTCGTCGGTTTTGGCCGAAGTGATGCTAAATCGGCAATCGAAGACTCGGGCAATGCCCGATAGAACTGCTCGTGGAACTTGGCCTCGAGCTCGTCCCAGCCGTGGACGGAGTCGTGAGGCAAGCTCGTATACCATGAGAACACCGTTTTGGTCAACGACGTACTGAACAGCCTCATCTTTACGAATGGGCTAACGGTTGCCTTCCGGCATTGGGCCGTAAATCGAGTGATGTGCTCGACCGTATTTTCGTTCTCCTTGCCTGAGAACTTGTCAAATTTCGGCATCTTCCAATTTGCTGGGTATAGATAATTCGTTTCAATATGAGCAGGATACGAAGACTTGAACATTAGTCGTGATGGTACCCATTTAGGACTATTTCTTTTTAGTAGTTCCTATGCCCTCCTTTGTTGACCTTTTTGTAGATACCTCCATTTTTGTTACTGCGTCTAATCGAGCTAAAAGAGTCGTGAGATAGTTTCCTACATCCTTCGTATGATGACTGACTTAGAGGAGCACCCAATAATAGCTGATTATGGAGAGTAGAGCTCATAATACATATTTGTACCTTTATTTTTATTGTTTGAGCGTTATTAGTTGTATGTATAGCTGTGAGTTCTGTATGTACAATAGACTTTATTTATTTATAGTAGTTTTATTTCATATTTGATATTTTATATTATAATTGTTTTTGTTTATTTTTATCGATTAGATGCTTCCTGTATACAAAAAAAATTTCGTATAAACGGCGAATTTTTTGACAAGTCCAGATTCTGGCATAACTCGGAGTGTGATAGTATGTGATATATAAATTTAGCCATACCATAATTTTATTTTTTCCTTAAATTTTATTCAATATATTTAGTGTAATTTAATTAGGATTGAACTAATAAATTGGGATGGATCTCTCCAAACAATTAACTTATGTGATATAAAGGAATTGGGCAATTCCAATATCCAAATACAGAAAATAAAATAAAATAAAATAAAATAAAATAAAATAAAATCAACTCTTATTTCAATTGAACTGGATCTTTCTAAAGTGAGATCTACTTAATTATATTGACATTTGGTTAATCAGACAGTTCAAAGCCCGTATGAGCATAAAAATGTGGCATATCTATTGGAATTCATTCAACCCAAAAGTTTATATATATATATATATATATTATATATATATATATAGGCTAAATTACAGAAAACCTCCCTGTCATATCCCGCTTTTCCATTTTACCCTCCTGTCATTAAAAAGTCGACAATCTGCCCCCTCGTAATTACCGAATTGTCTTTAGGGGACAACGACGTTAAAAGAAATGGTAAATTGACGAAAATACCCTCCTTTTTTTTTCTTTTCTATTCCGAAGTTTTTTTTTTTTTTTTTTTTTTTTTTTTAAGGGATATTTTCCAAGGGTATTTTGTGTATATGAAATTATATTTTCAAAAAAACTGACGTCAACTGACGGAGGGGTTATTGCACAATTCGGTAATTACGAGGGGCAGATTATCGACTTTTTTAATGACAGGGGGTAAAGTGAAAAAGCGGGATATGACAGGGGGGTTTTCTGTAATTTAGCATATATATATATATATATATATATATATATATATATATATATATATATATATATATAGTTGGGCTGGAATGCTATTGATAGCACCAACCCAACTTTGCCATCCATTTTTTAGCCCTTGGATCGCATTGAGATTCGTGCAGCCTCTTTAATGAGAAAAAAAAAAAAGAAAAGTAAAAAGAAAAAGTAAAAAGTAAAAAGCTTTTCTTTTTAATTAAAGGACTTGCACGAATCTCAATGCGATCCAAGGGCTACAAAATTGGTGGCAAAATTGGGTTGGTGCTATCAATAGCATTCCAGCACAACTATATATATAATTGAGCTCTTATATTTTTAAAAGTACAAAGTCATTGCTATTTATAAATTTTTAACCATTGGATGAAATATAAAATAAAATTATCTAAGGGATGAAATTAGTTAAAAGGATTGATCACAAAGTCATTGGTACTTGTAGAATTTTAACCGTTGGATGAAAAGATGGAATAGAATTAATGAATTAAGGGATGAAATTAATCAAAACAGTTGATCTAACAGTAGAAAACTTACAAGCAAACTTGTACAAGTATAATAGCCGGATAATATATATATATATATATATATATATATATATATATATATAGCTAAGATTGTATATTTTTAAAAGCACAGAGGTTTTGTGCTTCCAAATCGTTTTCAATGTTACGACTTCTGAATAAACAATCGGTTCTGTTAAACTTGATTTAGAGTATTTAAAAAGTTTAGAAAATAAATTTTGAGAATTTTTTATATTATTTGCCTATTGATCAAAGGGGCTCAAAATCAATAATTTTAATAATCGTGGTTAGATATTTGTAAATTTAACGGTGTAGAAATATTCAAATCATACAAAATTTTGATAGAAAATTTTTTATACTATATAAAACAAGATCAATATTTTTTTATCTAAACTTTTAATATCATATAATCAAATTTTGTGAGATTTTTATTTTAACCCGTTGGTTTTGGGCATTTTCGATCACTAGCTACATAAATGATAGCAAAAATTTATAAAAATTTTTTCTAAAATTTTCAAATATTCTAGATCAAGTCTATAGAAACTAATCGTCGATTCGGAAGTCTCAATATCGAAAATAATTTGAAAATACGAAGACCTTCGTGCTTTTAAAAGCACACAAGTAGAACTTATATATATATATATATATATATATATATATATATTATATATAATATATATATATATATATATATATATATATATATATGAGTAGGGTTTATATACTTTCAAAAGTATAAGCCTAAATATACTTGTGAAATTTTTTATCATTGGATTTGCATTGAGGTTTGTGCTATTTACTTTTTCTTTCTCTCTTTTTAGTTGACTTTATAATAACACAAATCTCACTACAAATCCAATGCTAAAAAATTCACAAACATAGTTCAACTTGTATTTCTAAAATGTTATAAACTCTACTATATATATATATATATATATATATATATATATATATATATATATATATATATATATATATATATTTATATATATATATATATATATCTATCTAGGGCTACTATGTTCTTATGAGTATTGATTTGTTTGTACTCATAACTTTTCTACCATTGGATGAAGGGATGTGTGGTTAGGATGATAGTGGTCCCCCTAGATTTAGTGGGTTATTGGTGAAATAGTATAAACCATAGGGGACCACTATAATTCTAACAGCACATTTCTTCATCTAAGCGCTGAAAACTTATGAATACGAAAGGATCTATACTCATAAAAGTATAATAGTCGAACCCATATATAGAAAATTGCTCCATATATATATATATATATATATATATATATATAGAGAGAGAGAGAGAGAGAGAGAGAGAGAGAGAGAGAGAGAGAGAGAGAGAGTTCGGCTACTATACTATTAATAGTACTAAGTTATTGGTGCTATCAAGTTTTCTACTCTTAGATCAACCCCTTTGATCATTTTCATCCGTTAGATTTTACTGTTTTTCTAGCCACCTATTAAACCCAAGGGACCCACTATCATCTCAACCACACATCTTTTAATCCAAAGGTTAAAAACTTAATAACACCAATGATTTGATACTATTAATAATATTTCAGCTCTATATACGTGTGTGTGTGTGTGTGTGTATATATATATATATATATATAAAAGTAGGAATAAGTACTTTTTGAGGAAGAATTTATTGGGAATTGTCCTTACAGTGACCATCGAATCTATTATATATATATAGCACGTGTGCAGAATTAAGTATTCATGGATATCATGAAAAAACGAGATTTGATAGTCTATATAGATCGCCGGGACAACTATTAAATTTTTCTTCACATATTCTCAAAGCAATTTAAAAATGTAAGGAACTGTTTGATAAACCCTTGGTACAAAATAATAGGTTAAATTATTTTATTTTTTAAATTTAAATTTTAAATTTTAAAATTTAAAATTTTACATTTGAATTTTTTAATTTAAAAATTAAAATTTAAAATTTAAAATTTAAAATTTTTCATCCAAATTTTAAAATTTAAATTTAAATTTAAATTTAAATTTTTTAAATTTAAAATTTAAATCCTAATTTAAAATTTTAAAATTAAAAATTAAAAATTTATTTTTTTTGAATTTAAATTTTTGTGTGGTCAAAGTTTAAATTTAAAATAGAGTATTTTTTAAAAAATCACAATCCAAATAGTAAAAAACAGAATAATTTTTTTATAGAATATTGAATTTTTGAAGATATCAAATACATTGTAAAATAAAACTCTATTTTATTTTTGGGTTAATTGCATACATGTCCCTCCAAATATGTCGAATTGTAAATATATCCCTACAAAATTCAACTTTTCATATTTATCCCTTAAAAAATCCACCGTTATTCAAATATGCCCCTACCGTCCATCTCTGTTAGAAAAGTTGATTTAACCCTAGGTTAAATGCTTAACCTTGGTTAGATTAAAAATTGAATTTACATATTTACCCTTTCCATATTATACCTTTATACTTTTGGAGGGATATATTTGTAATGGGCAAAAAAATAATTTCACATCGAATTAATCTGTTAAAAAATAAACAGATTCCAAATGGGGATTAACCAGAGGGGCATATTTGAAGAACTTTGGATTTTTGAAGGGATAAATATGAAAAGTTGAATTTTACAGGAATATATTTGTAATTCGACATATTTGGAGGGACATGTATGCAATTAACCTTTTATTTTTCATCTAAAATTATGATTAACTGAGGGGTTCTGATATGACGAGCGCAATAAAATATATATATATATATAACAATCGCAAAATTAAAAAAATTACCATATGTATGAAAAAAAAAATGAAGGGTACAATAATTTGCATAGAAAAAAATTTTACAGCAAAAAAAAATGACCGACAAAAATAGAAGAGATTTAACTATATGATAAAAAGAGCATATATAGTTTCCACCACATGCAATTATTTTTTTTAAAAAAAATTATTTTATAAAATTTGTTGGACCGTAAAGCTGTTAGCAAATCAAGAGTATAAAAACAAAAATAATAATCAAATTTCGAGACATATCTAACATGTTCTAATTATTAGTTAGTGGAATAACTTAGCTTAGCCTTTTAATTAATTATAATTATAATTATAATTATAATTATAATTATGCCATGGGCCATTTCCTCCCTTTGAAGGAATCAAGTGGACCTCAAGCTACAATTACTTTACCAAAGAGAATAGGAACTCTATGCAACACACCTTTTACTGTGTTGCTTCCCCACGAGCCATATATACTACTAAAAAAGTGTTAAACTCCTAACTCTACGCAAAGTCATAAAATTACTAACGCAAATTAAAGTGATAGAGTGGAGCCATTACTATTACATGACAAAAACAAGACCATAGAAAAGATCCAATTCACAAGTCAAACTCCTTTTTTTTTTTTTTTCTGTTATCTTCGCTATCTTTAGTCATTACATACACTCATTGCATGCTTTATATAGCTTAACCTCCAAACAATATAGTGAGAAAGCACCAAAAACAATAAATAATCACCATCCATTTTGAAAACCCTTATTTTAGATACTAGATAGAGATAGAGAGAGAGAGAGAGGGTAGGTAGGGAGTTTAGAGAGAGAATTTAAGGAGGAGCCATGATTATATGCACCTTATTTTTGGCCCTCCTACAAGGAGCTAGGAAGAGAAAATGAGCTTGAAAACAAAAATTCAGTGAGACACCCAGGTATGAACTGTCGGATAGCACTCAGTCCGAATGTCAAAGCAGAGTTGAGCGTTGTCTAACGGCTCAGACCTGGATATCTCAGCGAGGCGGGTCTCACTGAATTTTTGTTCGAAGGAGATTGGAAGGGTATTCACTGCTGAAGGAGCATTAGAGATACCCTCTCCTTCGATGGATTCTTGTACTTGGTCCCAAATGAGGAGGTTTGCAGGGTTATACTCATGCTGTGACTCAACCCACTCACTCATTAGATCTTCTTGCTTCTCAAAGTGCTCTCCACTTGTGTCCCCTTCTTCTTCCATGGCCACCATGTACTTCCCCATTCCGTCGACCAACGGAGGGAGATAGCCCGAGTCGAT
>CM054945.1:2482724-2550687 GCA_029168755.2 Tillandsia fasciculata
TCATTAGATTGCTCGAGAGAAAGTATTTCGTTAATTTAAAAGTAATCTATCTTATGGACTCATATTTGTTGGTTGTTCTGTACAACGATACCAATTGAATTTCTGATTCTTTGAACATCAAATCTATTTCTATTCGGTGTGATTCTAGAGCTGCAATTAAGTTTTTGTAAAATGAAATTGATAAATTTCAAAGCTAATAGACATATTAAATTGAGACAATAATCTGTTAGATGTCTAATTTTTATAATGTTATTTCTTTGAATTTTATCATATCTGAGCAGAAACTTGCAGATTTCTTGACGAAAGCCCTGAACAGGATTAAAATTCTAGAGTCATCGAGGGGGATGGGGCTATGCCCATAAAGGGCCTTCCTGCGGTGGGAACCCAACTTTTGTGATAGGAGATCACTTGAATAAGGTTCAATGTGGTAAAAACAAGCTGTCAGGTTGGCCAAAGAGCACTTTCTACTGTTTTATAGAAGAGTTTTATCTCCAATCCCATCCCTATGATGAGTAGTGCTCTGTGTAGTGGTTGAGGTTGAGTTTATAACTCTTAATGGGATCCAAGGCGGTAATTTCCGCGAGATGTGACTCTGCACACATCCATGGAGGAAACCACCTATAAGAGAGTATGCGTATATGGCCGCGGCTATGAGATGTTGGGTTATCCATAGAAACTCTTTTGAAAAAATCAAGGTACTGTGTATGGCCATAAATGCGCAGACTCACGACGAAAAATTCTGTACTGTGTGTGTGGTAGCTGAAGTCAGGGTCAAAGGAACGTAGTTCAAGACCTGGTTCACTCCGATTCCTTCTGATGGAAGCTGCTTACACTAAGTGGGGTTAAGTCTTTTAAAGACATCTCACCTATTGCATAGTATAAACACCCAGTTTTTTATTTTTAATTTTGATCTTGATTTTATTTTCAAAATAGTGAAATTTGAATTTTGTGGGGCATTGTTGGGGTAAAATTCAAAATCCCCATTATTTATTAATTTTATTTATTCCTTTTATTATTTATTATTATTATTATTATTATTATTATTATTTATTTATTTATTTAATTATTATTCTTTTTTAGCATGTAAGAAACCCAACGGAACGTGGCTTTCGTTTCCTATGCCTAACGAAATGTGGCTTCCGTTTATTGCGCCTAACGGAACGTGGTTTTCATTAAAAGCGCCTAACTAATTGTTACGTGTGTCGTGGGTTTTCTTAACGTTTGGTTTTTCTTCGTGTTGGTTTCTCCTCTGTTCTTACAGGATAAGAAAATAGAGGAAGAAATAGATACACCATATTAACCATATTATTTTCATCTTTTCATCTCTTTCTCAATTGGGTGTTGAAAGAATCTCCGTCAACCTCCGCCACGATCGTGCTCGCAGGAGGAGGAATTCCGGTCGTACCTTGGGGTGGTGTTCTCGGTTAATCCCGCACGTAAGGACGGGAATACACCTTAGGGCAGTGCTACGCACGCTTTCGGATCATTTAAATATTTTGAATTATTTGCCAGTTATATATTAATCATAATCAAATTCCTTAACATATATATATATATATATATATATATATATAGAGAGAGAGAGAGAGAGAGAGAGAGAGAGAGAGAGAGAGAGAGAGAGAGAGAGTTAGCGTGGAATACTATTAATAGTACCAAGTCATTGATGTTATTAAGTTTTTAACCATTGGATTAAAAAATGTGTGGTTGAGATGATAGTGGGCACCTTGGATTTAATAGGTGCATGGTTGGAAAAATAGTAAAATCTAACGGATGAAAATGATCAAAGTGGTTAATCTAAAGGTAGAAAATTTGATAAATCCAATAACTTGGTACTATTAATAGTATAGTAGCTGGACTCTCTCTCTCTCTCTCTCTCTCTCTCTCTCTCTATATATATATATATATATATATATACAAACACACACGCACGGTGGTCCATCATCCAATTATACATGCACACTCTTCATGAGTAAAACACCTAACCAAGCATATCACACTCTCATATATGATATATATAGCACCATTTCTTGCTTTGCATGTGATTACGAAAGAGGATCTACGACTCAGACTCTCCATCATAAAATATATGGACCACTTAACAATGACCTGGCTTAAATCCTTATGTAAATTAATTGTGATTTTATTTATTCAATATATATATATATATATATATATATATATATATATATATATATATATATATATATATTCATAAACTTTATTCACAAGGTTTCTAGCTAGCTAGGAAAGTGATGATGATAAAGTTGATGGCAATAATGAATTTGGTCGACTTCTAAAGCGTGTGTGATTTTATTTTTGCGTAAATAAGGGACATTCACTTTTATAATATCCCTTGAAATAGATATATTTTCATGTAATGCATTAACCGAAAATTGCTTGTATTTCCCTGCATGCTTTCAAAAATTATAATTTATATTTATATTTACATATAAAATTGGCTTATATTTGCATGTATATATGCTCCTCCCCCAAGCTTAAAAATAGGGCATCATTTGAATTGCTCAAAGGTGTGTGTGTGTGTGTGTGTGTGTGTCTATATATATATATATATATATATATATATATATATATATATATATATATATATATATATATATATATATATATATATGCACTATAATAAAATTATTTTATAGTCATATTTTTAAATATTTTTAAAATTATTAATTATAATGTACATGCCCTAAAAATATATCTCTACAATCTAATTTTGGATATAGATGAAATATAAATAGGACATTTGTACAAAAATATTATAAAAATATATATTTCTATAACTTAATTTTGTTATAATGATATAACCATAATTTCATCATAAAAATTCATTCTTTCAACATGCATGGATAAAGCTTAATTTGAGTCAATGTTTTTAATATTTTAATGTTTTGATAAATTTCATTTCAAATATATACAATTAAGTTTCAGATGGTTCTCAAAACTTTTCCCCCTTTATGTATAAAAAAACAAAAGTAAGTTTTTTTTTAAAAAAAAAAGAAAATTTGGTGTGGAGCCAATTTTGTGGATATCAATTATTGGAGTGAACATGAACAAAGGACAAGAATATTGAAACTATTGCAACCATAAAGAAGTGTCACCCTCAGATCTCTTTAAGCCTAAATTAAATTCATCATCATTTGTTGTCATCCAGGACCAAAACTGGAAGAAAGATTTTGTGCATTAATTACTGCAATGCAATTCCAACCTTGGGATGAAAAAGACACTCCATAATGGACCATGTCTCTATTCATTCTACCTGAATAGTAAAGATATATATCCTCTGAAAATGGAAAAAGAAAAAATATCATACATGATCTAAGCAAGATGTACTCTTAATTTATAATCACCATCAGATATTATTTATATAGAATTTTAAATTAGTATTAGTAATAACTAGCAATGATGAAATGTGAGTGGCAGGTGGAGAGGTGGTCTTCTTCTTTGTAGTTGGTGTTGCCCCGCATTATTTTTGTCTCAAACTAATCAAATTCTTTCTTTTGAATGAAAAATTATTAAACAATAAAAAATAATTATTATTCTTCAAAAATTTAACGATCAGAAAATATTTTTTATATATTTTATATACGACATTTTTTTTTTATGTCTGAATTCAAAATTTTTAATAATCTAAGATGTGAACATTAATTAAATAAAAATAAATTAAATAACACTAGGAGCATCTTAATTTGTACTCAAATTCAGAACCTTTTATTCTAATACTATATTAAATTATATAAAATAATAATTTTTTCTAATAAATTAAATTTTTAGAGAACAATGATTGTCGGCTTAAACTAGTAAAGAATGATATTTTTATATTTTTATATTTTTATATTTAATAAAAATATAATAAAAAAATTTTAAAAAAATTATGATAAAATGGATGAACTCTGGGAGCATTGGTACTTTGATTAGTTAGGGACATATTGATATGGTGCCATTGCCACATTTTAGACTTTTTCGTTTCAGTGGGACTCGTTTATAATAAAGAGTTTTTTCTCCATTAAATTCAAATGAATATAGGTAATAATGCTCTGCTTATGATCACATTCTCTCTCTTTTAAAAGTACAAGTTATTGGTGCTTATAGATTTTTAGTTATTGGATAAAAGAATGTGCGATTAGAATGATAGTGGGCCCCATAAATTTAGTGAGTGGTTGGTGTTACGCCCCGGGTTCCTTTCTGTAAATCTATTTTAAGAAAAACAGCGAAAAAATATATAATTTTTTTTTTAAAAAAAAATACCTTTAAATACACCCCAAGACGCATACAGACCCACCATAAATACAGGTAATTCCTCTGTTCCCATGGACAGAACATCCCCTGTATTTGCACGGCGTCACACATTGTACAATTTGACAACCATCAGTTTCAATTCACACAAAATTACCGTATTCACAAAGAATGCACAAACAGCTAAATAATTCTTAAACATGATGTTTTAATACTCTACAGTGTCCTTACCACAGATGATGCATATGCATAGATTATCAAGCATTCCTATTTTTTTAAAAATATTTTCCACGCGAAAACTTTATTTGAAATCTACTAATGCAATGAAATCAAAATTCTTTTCAAAACGGTTTTCCACACGAAAACATAATCTTTTGAAAATCGTCTACCACGAGGGGTAGAAAATATTTTGGCATAAAACCACGAGATTATAAAGACAAGAATCCACTTATTAAACCAAACAAGCAATCAGACATAAACTAAACCACCACAAATCTAAACCAATCGACAAATAAATATAGGGTAAAAAGGAAATAAACTATAAGGTATAGAACAAGATCTCGGGATTGCTAAGCTCTCTAGCTATGTCGTCATGCACCTCACGTATCGTCCTGACCGTCACCTCCCGCAATACCTGCAAATGGGGGTAGTGAGAAACCAGCAAGGGTCTTCCAGTGGGTACCGCAAGCCGACGAAGGCAAGCTGTACTCACTGGCAACCGAAAGAAACAAACAACTACAAGGTATCGCAAGGTCATATATAGTATCAACGAAAGAAAGCATAACAATGAACAGGTAAACAGAATACAGTAGCAAGAGAATATATCAAACAATCATATCAAAATCACCGCTAATATAAGCTAGAAGGATACTAATAACCAGTAACAACCGACGATAAACAAATACAACAGCAATCAAGACTGAAAAAATTACAACTACCAATCAATGCATAAATATCCGCTACTATAGAGAATAACAAATATGATAATGCATCAAACCGATGAATAGTCCAAATCACCCAATCATGAGCCATACTGGTCTAAAGACCTCAGGCGAAACCACTACCGCTCTCCCTGGCATATAACCCTAGTAGGGTCTGCATCAGGCTCACGGGTCGGAAGTACGATCTGCATCGGGCTCACGGGTCGGAAGTACGACCACCTTTCCGGAAAAGAACACCCTCTTGCAGTAGATCAAACTGCCGGTGTACGTGAAATGCACTCTGAGTTGTGGCGATCAATGCAAAATGCTCAATGGCCAACTGTCGGCAAATAGCCGAGATAGAATCAGCAAAGAATCACTGACTGAATCCAACAAGTCATATCACAAGTCTCAATATGCCACCAACCAATCAAGTCTACTATTTTCGAAGGAATGTCACAGTGTCACTGACCTATCAGGTCTATATAACTCAAATATCATACGATAGACACGAGATATCATAAATCACGAAGTCACCAAATCATGCTATGCCTCAAGATCATGTGCTATAAGCATGTCATATGAACTCTAGCAATCACAAAATACCGTTCTACTTCTAGGTCATGATGCAAATAGGAGAGTAGAGCAAAATATAAACGAAGTGTGTGGTGCTCAAGTGCTCAATATGCAAAGTGTGTAATCAATAAAGGAAACACGGGGGAAGGAAGGTCACCGAGCATGCACCACTAAACCAACTCCGGATCGAAGTACCCACCTAAAATCCGATGGAGCACCTAACAACCGAAAGTGCTAAAACTAGTCACCTGCACCTACGAAAGGTACCAAAAAATTATAAATCACCCGATACTAAATACCACTCTAAACCACACACTGGCTCACACTCCGAAAACTATTCAGGCTATTGGTACCTTTTACCGATTCTCGGAATTTGCCGGAGATCCCCGGCAACTCACCAAAACACAACCGAACCCACATAGTGTCCCAGAGAGTTCCAACGCTCAACAAACACCACCCGCGGCTCCAGACACACCTATTTGGGTGTCCGGGCAGCAAGACACACAAATGACAATAGGTGTGATTAACAAAAACCGAACAATACCAAGTTCCCAAATATGCCAATTTTGGCCCTGAAACCCACCACAATCTATCCACTGTCTCTGGACACACGAAAAAGCAAGGATAACCAGCCAACAAGGCTCGACAACAGACACAATGCGTTCAAGTTGACATAACTGAATTCCGAAACAGAACCGCGATCGAACGACCAATTTGGCCGATGATCGCGCCGAAATCCCGAAATAAGCACCGCAATAATCTATGTGTGATGACCCGGATCCACACGGTAGTTTTGCACCGTGTTCAGTAGCTTCTGGGGGCCTATGATGTGTGATGGAGATGGTTGCGCGTAAATCAAACCTCAAAATTAGACCCAGCGCGAAATTTGGATTAAAAATACCTGTCCGGATGCCTTCGACAAATTTTAGAAGTGGAATTTGGCAAAACGGACATCGGATTTGGACTCAGAGCGCGAAAACGATGAAAAACAGCTATTTACTTATATTTTTCCGAGCCTGGATGCCCAAAAATAGATTTCGAGGCATGTGTTACTATTCCGGCAGGCCAGGGCAGCACCGGCGGCGACGGGTAGACGGCTGAGCATGGCGGCGCAACAGCGAGCAGCGGCGCGGGCCGGCCGATCCACAGGACTTAGCATGCACCGGGACCAGCGGACGCGGCGAGTGGGACACGTGGCACGCGGGGAGTGGCCGGTCAACGCACGCAAGGCAGCGCGCGATTGGCGTCGGGCGCGGCGCATAGTGGACCAAGCCAGGCCACGTGTCGCCCGCCTAATGGCGGGTGCAGTGACCCGGCAGGCCCGGCGCGGACCGCGGCGCGTGCACCCCGCCGTGGACCGCGCCGCCACGCGGCGCGCCGTGGTTGGCTGGCGCGCGTGCGCGGGGCGCGCGGGGCGCGGCGCTGGACACGTGGTGCGCCGGGGTGAATCTGGGCACGCACAGTGCTAGGCCGAGCCGGATTTGGGCACCCGAATCCTGCGCCCGAATTCGGATCCCCTTTTTTTTGTGGGTTTGGGCTATAAATAGCCCATTTGTGTCTTCTTTTGAGGGCTTTTTCGGAGCCCTCTTGAGCCCATCTTCGATAGGGAGGTTCTTCATCGGATTTTCTTCGATTTTCGGCATATCGGGAATTTTTGGAAGGCGTTTCATCAGCTTCCTACTCGACATCGCGAGCTTCGACGTGTCTTCGTTATCGATCTTCTCCGTCGACGTTTCTTCCGCGAGCTCCACTGGATTGACGGGAGGGAGTTTTTGGCTGATCTTCATTTTCGTGTTTACCGCTCCTCTCAGTTTTGGATTTTTATTGGGGTATTCGGAGAATCTTTGAACCCCTTTCTTGCTGCTGATTTTCCTAGACAGTGGAGCTTGTTCGATTTTATCTCCGCGCTCGGTTATCGAATTTCGGCCTGTGAGGACTCGATCGACATCTACGCTTCGCGAGGATCGCAGCCGTATTTTTTATTGGAATTTTTGGAGCTCATCTCGCAGGTGATATTTCAGCTTCTTTCAGACTGATTTTGCCACAGAATTGTAACCTTGGGAATTTTTGCTTACCACGGTGTTTGGACTGTATCTTTCTGCCCAGGAGGAATTTTCAGGTGTTTTTTGGGCTCGTTGGAATCGTGGGAACTTGAGGATTATCCACGTTCAGTTTGGACCTTGGATCGACGCGCGCTTTCAGGTGGGTTGCTTTGTCTCCAAAACCGGTGGACGGTTCTCTAATTCTATGGAATAGTAAGCATGCATGATTGTGAGATGTGTTAGGAAGCATGTTAGAAAGAGAGATGATGTTTTTCTTGTGTTGTTATTGAGATCATATCGGTTAATGCTTCCTCTTTGTGTTAATAAATGTTAGTATTGGAACTTGGACTTAGCACCCCGCCATATGTTTGCATGTGTAAACCATATTAGTAGAGAACCCTCACTTGGGCTAGGTTCATTTATACTTTAGACATTCACACTTACATTCTATTCCTGGGCATAGTGTTTTCCTCGCCCAGGTAGTGGGCCGAGTGGTCGGGATTTATTTTAGTATAGGATGCATGTTACACTCGTGCTTGGGGGCCGAGCGGAGTCTGGTAGATATAGCTAGCCTTGTATCCGTGGCGGGAGCCGTTTGGGTAAGCGGTGGTCCCGGGTTGTCGAATTTCTCTGATTTATTTGTCGTCACTATATTCGTGGCAGTAGTGTACTAGTGATAGCAGGACCTTGAACCCAGAATCTTTTTGAACACACATGATTTTAGTCAACCAATATTTTTCTTCCAAATATCGAAGGGTCGCCGGAGTCTGTTCTTGTCTGATTGGGCGAAGGCGTTAGCCCTTCGGGGTCTAGATGACAGGGCTAGCGAGATAAGTCTCACAGCACCTAGTGATCTTGGGATGTGTGTGTGATTGGGCTAGCGAAGACATCAGGCCTAAACGGGAAGAGTCTGTGACACCCCAATAGTCCCACAACGGATGGGAATGGAGTTGTGATTGGGTATATAAGAGACATAGACACTAGTAATAATAACTGGGCTTAAGTATTTTGGGTTGTGGTTTAGGCCAAATTAGTTATTATTGCTAGTGAGCTGAGTTATTACACCTTAGCAGGCCACAGTTTGGATCCAGCGCCACCGCGGCCTCCGCCGCCCCTCCGGTCATCGCCGCCGACCCTCTAGGGCTCCAGGCCGCTGCTAGGGCTCGGGCTCAAGTTAAGCCCGAGGATGCCCTAGCGAGCTGCGAGCTCCCCTACAGCACCGCTGCCACTTATGGGCGCCGGCCGCCGCCTCCCTTGGTTCCCCTACGTCAAACCCAACGACCTCTGGATAGAGCTCCCCTCTGCTTGCCTCCAGGGACGGTCCCCCACTACTACTGCCCTAGTCCCCATGAATGGATGAAGTTGAGATGACCGAGCTTCCTTGTCCAGCAACCCAGAGCACTGAAGAACCTCCGGTAATGGAGCACGGCTCTCCTGAGGGCTTGTACATGATATGCTCCTTTTCGTCATAGTCAGAACCGCCCCCGATCGCTGTTAATGCAGTGTCGATTCTGAGAAGGGTTAATTGCATACATGTCCCTCCAAATATGTCGAATTGCAAATATATCCCTGCAAAATTTAACTTTTCATATTTATTTAATAACCCTTCAAAAATCCAAAGTTCTTCAAATATGCCCCTCTGGTTAATCCCCGTTTGGAATCTGTTTATTTTTTAACAGATTCGATGTGAAATGACTTTTTTGCCCCCTTACAAATATATTCCTCCAAAAGCAATACCATTATACTTGTTACAAAAATGCCCCTCTCCAAAAATCATAAAATTCTATCATCAAAATAATCCTTTTTTTCCCCTTTTTTTTTTTTTTTTTTTAAGGTATAATATGGAAAGGGTAAATATGTAATTCAATTTTTAATCTAACCAAGGTTAAGCATTTAACCTAGGGTTAAATCAATTTTTTTAACAGAGATGGACGGTAGGGGCATATTTGAATAACGGTAGATTTTTGAAGGGATAAATATGAAAAGTTGAATTTTGCAGGGATATATTTGCAATTCGACATATTTGGAGGGACATGTATGCAATTAACCCTTCTGAGAACATCAAAATCAACAATGTAAGTTGATCCGGTGCGCTTCCTGATGCACAATTTCATTCTAAACAGCGAGTACAAAATTCAAAATGTCGAGACCTTCGATCTAACGATATTGGTTCAACTCCAAAGGAGGAATCGAAGGTAATGAGTCCATAAAACTATACTTTTTAGCATAAAATATGCAATTATTGCTTATTTTGGGAGTTTGTATGTTAGCAGAATACATGTGCTGCCTCAGACAGCATGCACGAACAGCATATGACCTTCATATTAGTCGTTCTAGGTCCAGATATACACCTGTTTCAGAGCAATAGTCGATTCCTGATGCGGTTTTCGGCAAATTGTCGACCCGATTGTAAATTATCGACCCATTTGTTTAAGGATTTATGTTTGAATAGCATGGGGGCTCGAGATATGTCCTTTGCTGAGTTTAAATCACCCCATGGTGTTTGGAGACGACAAGTAGGCTTACAGTAGGTCCTAATGCCAAATCGGTACTTCACGGGTACTCGGCGGAGCGAGTTTTGGACTTTTATACACCCGACTTGCGCCACTTGATGTGTAGTTGTCTTGGCACTCAAAAGGTAGTGTTTTAGGACAGCAGGGTTAGTTGAATGATATCCGGAGTGTTTCGAAACACTTCTGAGTTGAACCGAACCTGAAAATGGCAATTCAGGCAATATCAGGCTCAAACTCATGTCGCGCGAGTTGTTGTTATTCACAGCAGTTAATAGGCTTTGTTTCTAGTCATTTAGTGAGGTTTGACACCTCTAGTCGCAGCAAGAGGGCTGCGGGTGGTTTCGGTGCCGAAATAGGCATCCCGGGAACCAAATCGGCGAATTACAGGATTTTAATATTCCGTTTTGGTGCACTTATTGTGCGACTGGCCCAACATCATAATGATTGGTGTTTTGGGATAGCGTGTGATTCACTAAGACATATGGCATGTCTTGGAACATTGTGGAGGGTACAGTGATGTTGTTTGCATAATTCAAAAATCGGTTAAAGAAATCGATGTTCTAATTGTTGTCAGGATGTGTTGTTGGGGACTTACGATCGTAGAGTGATATCAGTCATTGTGCGAGCCTGTTGGACTCTGATTGAGTTAGCTCGGTAGTTGGTTGAGTCGTTGGTGGTTAGTTATGGGACTGATGCTCCAGGTAGGTCGCGATGCACTTCGGTGCAGTGATAGGCATGTATGTTAGTTTAGTTGACTCGTGAGGGATTTACTGACACGTGATGTATTATGTTTAAGTTCCCTTGGCACCTAGAGGCATTGGCAGAGTCGTAGACTCGAACAGTCATCATTCATGTGGGTACTTCGATCCGAACATTGGTATAGTGAAACCTTACTAGGTACCATATTCAATAGACCATTTGGTTTGATACTAGCCCTGAATTCCTTTATCTGATTAGCACTTTGATTTTTCAATTCCGCATTATTTAGTCGCCTTGATAACTTGCCTTCGGAACGTTATAACCTTATGACCATACCATTATTGTGATACAAGACTTTGTACTTGGTTAGTTATATTCTTGCATCGTGATTGCAACCCTGCTTGATTTGTTGATAAATACCTAATTTTGTATTGTGTTCGATTCTTGACATCTTGTCTGTGCTTATCTGGATTGTGATCGTTGGTTATTATGTATTTGCTCATGTATATGCATCACCATGTGGTTATTTGCTTTACCTACTCATGACCTAGTTGACTGAGTGTCATTTGCGTTGATTACTTACTCCTGTTATCATGATTCGTAGAGTAGGTGATTATGATTCCTCGGAGATGTAGACTGAATTTGCCCCTTTTTATTTATGTATACACTAATGATTTGTGATGTTCTTGATCGGGTTAGAGTTTCTAGGCATAGTGTCGGTTGTCGGTCGTTAGACCGAGAGATTTATGTTTGTATGCATAGCCTTTGTGATCCCAGTTTGGAGTTTCTAGGCTTATCGCCATATTCCGATCTTTGGACCGCGAGCATTGAGTATCTGCATTGTGATCGCCATGCACCTGCTACACATGTCACGTACGCCTGTGGATTGATCCCTATATTGGTGTACTTTATCGATAGAGTGATCTGTCTGACCCGTGAGCCCCATTTCCTAGCTGCACCTGCAGGTTTCGGGTGATATTGAGCCCCTTCTCTATGGTTGTTCCTGCAGGTAAGGGGTTATATGTTAGTTTTGGTCGAGTATTAGCTTGAGGTTCTTGTGTCCAACAGTGGCACACGATTGGGTACTTTGATTTCCAGCACTCGATGCATTATTATATTTCAGATATTCCTATGTCTGTTGATTACTCGATATGTGTGACTTTCACATCTTTCATGTTATACTTAGTACCCTGCCTTGTTCAATTTTCTGATCGTGATAGTCATTTATGGTTTATGTATGTTGATTACTCCCGTGTATCACTAGCTAATTATTTCTTTTTATATCATGCTGATCGTACTTGTTTTGTCACACTCCGGGATGAAAAGGAGGATTAATTTTTTTTTTCCAGAGTTCAAAAGTTGTCCCCGGAACGTGAGCAGATTCACCACATGTATAAGATTTTTCGGTCCAAACGGACAGAGTCTCTTCTATACACGCATGGCTAGGCAATGCACAAGATACAACAAATACACATCTCAGAGCTTACTAAATGAAAGGCAATCACAATCAGCAGATATATAGCAGTAGGCATCGGTAAGTAAGAAATGAATAGGTAATAACAAGTAGGTGACTCCATAGATGAATGATGCTTGATATGCTCTGCAACGTCCTTGCTGAAAATGATGCAAATACACAAATCATCAAACATTCCTATTCTTTGAAAGTATTTTCCACCCAAAAATTTTATTTTAAAATCTAAAGATACAATGATAATCAAAAAATTCTTTTTAAAAATAGTTTCCCACACATAATTGAAATCTTTGAAAACCAGTTAAGCTACCAGGAGAGGTAGAAAATCTTTTTGCCATAGAACCACGATTAACAACATGACTTTATTAAACCAAAAACAAAACTTATTAACCAATCAAGCATTCACAGTAAACCAAATCTAAAATTATTTAACAAATAATTAAGGGTCAAGAAAGATAATAAATCGTAGCACATTGAAAAATAATCCTCAGGACCGCTAACCTCTCTAGCTACGTCGTCACCTTATACACGTCCTGACCGTCACTTCCCGTAGCACATGAAATTGGGAGAAAGTGAGAAATCAACTAAGGTCTCCCAATGGGTACCGAAAGCCGACGAAGCGAGCTGTTCTTAGTGGCAACCGAAAGATAAACAAATGTATGAGATACAATAATAACTACAATAGCATATCATATTTGAAAATGAAAGAGTAATATATGCACAACTACTGCTATTGTAAACTGAAAGTATGCATCAATTGGACTGATAGTCCAAATATATATATATATACCCAATCAACCACCATATTGGTGAAAAGACCTTAGACAATATCACACTATGCTTAACCTAGCATATAACCCTAGCAGGCGCCACATAGGGCTCACTGGATAGAAGTATCACCATTTCTCTGGAAAAGAACACCATTGTGGTGGCCAAACTGCTAGTGTACGTGAAATGCACATGAGATGTGATGATCGATGTAATATGATCAATAGTCAATCATCAGTAAATAGCCGACAAGAAATCCACAATAGAAAAAGTACCGACCAATCAGATCACCCAATCTCACAGATATAGATCTATTGTATAACGACCCGGCCGACTAGCAATAATAATTCGTTGGGCCAACAATTGGCCCAAAATGCTTAAGCCCAATTTTTTTTACTCGTGTCTATAGTCTCTTATAAACCCAATCACAACCACATACTCGTCCGATGTGGGACTATTGGGGTGTCACAAACTACCCCGTTTAGGCCTGACGTCCTCGTCAGTCCAAACGCACACACAATCCAAGATCACCATGCGATATGAGACATATCTCACTAGCCTCGTCATTCAGACCCTGACATAACCTATCACCTTGTCCTTCAGACCCTGACTCAGTCGAGACTCGTCACACACTTCCGGCCAATGATTAGCTTTGATACCAAATATAACGACCCAGCCCACTAGCAATAATAACTTGTTGGGCCCTACCATCGGCCCAAAATGCTTAAGTCCAGTTATTAATACTAGTGTCCATATCTCTTATATACCAAATTACAACTCCATTTTGATCCGATGTGGGACTATTGGGATGTCACAGACTCCCCCCGTTTAGGCTTGACGTCCTCGTCAGCCTAAACACACACACAGCCCAAGATTACTAGGTGATGAGAGACTTATCTCGCTAGCCCTGTCATCTAGAGCCAGACTCAGCCAAGACTCGTCACACACTTCCGGCTGGAGAATTAGCTCTGATACCAAATGTAACGACCCGGCCCACTAGCAATAATAACTCATTGGGCCCAACCACCGGCCCAAAATACTTAAGCCCAGTTTTTTTTACTCGTGTCCATGGTCTCTTATAAACCCAATCACAACCACATTCTCATCCGATTTGGGACTATTAGAGTGTCACATATCGTCGACCAATCAGGTCAATCTGGTCATGTGAAGACATACCAAATGAATACTGCTCTACACTAAATCATGATGAATATAACCGAGCATAAAAATAGAGCAAACAAAAACAAAGTCAAGTGGTGATCAAGTGCTCAACATACAAGGTATGTATAATCAAGTAAAAAAGAAAGGAAAAGAGCGTCGCTAAGCTAGCACCACTGTACTGACTTCAAATCAAAGTACCCACCTAAATCGGATGAGGCACCTATCTCCCAAAGTGCTCCTGATAGTCGACCAGACCTATAAAAGATCCACGAAGTCAAGGACTAAACTCTATGACTCAAAGCCACCCATCACACAATCCCAAAATCGTCGAAAAATCGATTCCTTCAACCGAGTTCCCGAAACCCAACGAAAATTCTCAAAAACTCACCGGAACACTTTCGAAATCCATGAAGTGCCTTGGAAGGTATCAAACCATACTATAAATCACCCGCTGCCCCGAAATGCACTAATTTGGGTGCCCAGACAGTGAGCACAAGATTTGACGCTAATAATTACATTTAAATGCAACTAAACCGTTATCAGGTTTCTAGAAATGCCGATTTCAGCTCCGAAAGCCTCTATTACCCACTCACAGTCTCCGAACATCTAAAACAGTGAGGGTAACCGGTGAACATGGCTCAGCGATGATTATGGGGCTTTCACGTTGATCGAAATGCAAACCTCGCATTAAAAACACGTAAAAATTAGCGATTTTGCCCATTAACGGGTTGATTCCCAATTTACACTATAAGAAGGCCATCAAACCTTGGACGATCAGTCTAGAGAGTGGTCGATTCACGCTGTTCGAGGCATCCCACATGGCCAAATTATCTATAAGACCTTAAACATGTATTCAATCACATTAAATAAAGTAAAAGTTGAGGTTTAGGGCTCGATACCAAAATCCGCGCACTTCGGATACCAACCGGCAGCGTAGGCTGATAGGTCTCAATGTGTCGAAGGTTGTGCTCACTGTCTGGAGCGAAGGCAGTGGCCGAGGAGCGCGCTGAGGCAAGTGGAACCATAATTTTTTACGTTGTCGGGTGTGATGCGGCCAAACACACAATCCGAGACGTCTTGGACTACAACGAAGGTGAGCACGGTTGTCCATGACACCTTTGGAGGACCGTGCTCACCTTCCACAAGGTCGTCGGAGGTCAAACTGGCCGGAAACAAGAGCCAATAAAAAACTGCACCAACTAGGGCACTCGGAGCAACACCCAGCCCTACTTGGGTTCAGGTGGCCTAGGGGCGCGCGCTCCGACCGTAGGAGGCTGCGGCCGACCAACGGAGGCCGACAGCTGGAGACGACGGCGGTGACGATCAAGAAACCGCGGCCAACCCGAGGTGGTATCGGGTTGGGTCCAGCTCTCCGATAGAGATGTCAACGGGTTGGATTTGGGGCGAATTTTCAAAAACCCAAACCCGAACCCGACTACCAAACCCGAATCTGAACCCGAATCCGACAAATTTTAAAAATTCATATCCAAATCCGAACCCGACCAAAAATCCAAAATCCGAAGCCGAACCCGAACCCGAAAATCCAAATCCGAAACAATTATTTTTCTTTTTTTCTTTACAATATTTCAAAATATATTATATTAAATTTAAAATTTTAAAATATAAATTTAATTATAATATCAGATATTTATATACACATATATTATATAATGTAAAATTAATTCGGGTTTGGGTCGGGTTTGGGTTCGGGTTGGGTACAATCAAAATCTATATCCAAATTCAAATCCGTCGGATTTTTTTTTTTTATATCCATATCCAAATCCATATACGTTTAACATCGGGTAAATCTATTCCATTCGGATTCAGATTCGGATAAAATTTCGGGTATCCGTACCTATTTACATCCCTACTTTCCGACAATGTGGTGGCTGTGAGACGTTGGGGAAACGTCGAAGGATGCTCAGGCATCCACCAGGGCCGGCGAAGACGGCCGGGCATGATGGTAGCGGCTGGAGAGAGGAGCAGCCTGAGCTTGCCCCGATTTGGTTCAAGGGTGGATCTGAGGCATGGGGACGCATGACAAACACTGGGTCTGGTCGAGGCAGTGTCTCCGGAGCCCAGGGATGCCGACAGTGAGGTCTCAAGGCGGTGCGGTTGTGGGTAGTGGATCTGTGCATTCGCATCATCTTCAGTAAGGACGCTATAGAGCATATCAAGCATCATATCTCTAAAGATTGTTTAGCTGATTGTGCATCCGCATTATGGTTGCTGTTTGTGTGTGAGTTGAGATCAGTTGGTTGTCATGTTGTATTGTGTGGTACGCCATGCAAATATAGAGGAGATTCTGTCCGTGGGTACTGAGAAATTCATATATTTGTGGCGGGTCTGTCAGTCCTGTGGGCAAGATTAAAAAAAAAAAAAAAAAAAAAAAAAAAAAAAAAAAAAAAAAAAGGGGCATTTTTTCGCTGACTGTTTTCAAATTGGCCTTAGTTCTGAAAAGTTTTATAAAAGGGTCTCCGGAGTATAATAAGTTCATAGTGGGTTCAACCACCGAGAATGAATGCTCTACACTTGGTCTACAGGAGGCATCTACAATAAAAAGCAAAAAGCAGTATACAGTAAGTAAACACAGAAGGTTAAGAAATGCCCCAGATGCCTCACCCACAACTGATCCCAACAAAGCACCTACTCCGGATCTTGGCTCAGATCTGCCGAGCACAGCTCACCAATGCAGAAGCTGAAGGGAATCATACATTTTCCAAGTCAGTTGACCTGTACGCATCCTAAGTGGAGGTTGAATCAATCGAACTGCACTCCCATCGGCAACCCTTCATTCATTTGGGTGAAGTTGGTTGTTCGTATACGTATGTTCCCCGGATTGGTCATGGGTGTCAAGTGGGGCGCCGAAAGAACTCGCACTTGCCACCACCTGGTTAAACAATTCTGCCACCAGGAGAGCCAGGACACCACCCACGTCACCTTCAGTGGGTATTTCATCACGAATTGCATGGCGCCTAGAGAACCGGGACATACCCACGTCATCCTCTGGTGGGCTCTACCCACAACACCAAATGGGAGGCCGGGATTCCACCGCCGTTACTACACCCATCATTAGCTCTATACACGCGTTTCCAGAGGAGTTGAAAGTATTGACCTACTCCTCAGTCAAGCGCTCTTATGCCACAATAGCCCGAAGGCTCACTACTCTGCTCCCCACTATTAGAGTTTCACCTCTAAGCTTCTTAAGCTATACCTAAAAACAAAAACTACAGTCACACTCTCACACTCAACTGAAATCCCACGGTTCCCCAACACACCCAGTTTCATTCTAAGGTCCACAAGCAAACACACAGTTCACAAAGACCACTAGATCTACTAGAACAGAACCTTAAAACTCATAAGTTCAAACATCCCCCCACAAAATCCTACAACCTCTGGGCTAACGAAGCTAGTTAATAACCCAATCAACACAAGATTAGTAGACAAGGCAAGAGATCATCCCTGTTCGGCGATATCCCTCACCTCAAGCTGAAGCATCTATAGAAAGGTGGCAAACGACCGCTGGGTCTGCCAAGGATTCCCACTCCTTGTTGGCTCAACCTGAGGAAGAATCTTCATGCTCCCTCCCTCCCGGCTCAAACAGGTCTCTTGTAAAAATATAGTGTTCCCTCCAGATAGACTCGTTTTCATTACTATATTTAGGGGAACCAACTAGCAACCAGGGAGAAATGTGACCGCTCGGCACTGACCAAGCGGTGGAATGTAACGTGGCAGATACTAGTGTGCATGACACGTTGCCCCCACTACACTCTTCATAATTACAACCAATGTATCAGCCTTGTCCCACCAAATATAAGACTCGTTAACTTCAAAAACCGATTTCGCTCGGCTGAAGCCGAAATGGTGTCTTACCCTTGCCTAAAGCATTAAACTCATACATGGTTGATTCGGTTCTTTACGTTATCACTACATATTAATTGTTGCATTTTTATCACTTGTAATAATGTATTTTGTCCACAAGCCTAAATAGCGCTTAAACTTATATTATATTGTTTTTTTTTTTGTTGTTTTAATATAAATTATATGCAACAAATGTCAGTGTAGCTGTTAATGAACAATACTAATAGTACATTTTATTTTGAAAGTAAGATATATATACACTTTACTCATCTAAAGATAAAAATTTTTTCGCTCGTTATTTTAAAATGACGAGTAAAATTTATTACATTTTAAAATAATAAAATATATGATGTATATTATAAATGGGGTGTACCAAAAATATTTTTCATAAATTATACATCTATAAAGTTTGCTTGGCCACAAAAAAAATAGGAAACACGTACCACTTTCTAATAAAAATTTTTTATTAACAAGCATAAAAAATATTATAATCATAAAAGTAAATTTTAAAAAATATATTTATAAAATTAATTTTATATATATGTTGAGTAATTTACTATTTTTTAAATACGATAAATTATTTATCACTTTATTAAAATATTAAAATTATTTTTACTTTTTAATATTATAAATTCTTTAGAGTTTGAATGTAAAAAATATGTAAATTTAATAAAAACGGTGAATGATTTACTGTTTAAATTTAATTTTATAAATAAAAATTTTGAATTTTATCTTTATAAGTGAAAAACTCTGTAGGATTAGATTATATTAATCTAAGATAACGAGAAGAGTAGATAAGTTTACTTATAAAATAAAAGATAATAATAAGACTAATACCAAATGAGATCTTAATATATACCTTGAATATTTTATATTTTAGGACACTTCAATAGTTTTAAATCGGATATGAATAAAATTGTGATTGAATTTATAAGAGACCAAAAATTTACTGGGTTTAAATATTTTGGATCGGTTGTTTGGATCCAACGAATTATTATTATTACTGGACTGGTCGTTACATTTGATATCAGCGCCAATCACCAACCGAAAATGTGTGACGAGTATCGACTGAGTCAGGTATGAAGGACAAGGTGACAAAATCTCGGTTGAGTCAGGATATGAAAAAAGATGACAGACTATGTCAGGATCTAAATGACAAGACTAACAAGATAATCTCACATCACCTAATAATTTTGGACTATGTGTGTTTAGATTTGGGCTAACAGAGACGTCAGGTGTAAATATAAAAAAATCATAAATACGAGTAATAATAACTAGACTTAAATATTTTGAATCGATTGTTTGATTCCAACGAATTGTTATTACTAGTAGATTGAATCGGTACATATTTAGAGCTTAAAATCTACTTTAATATGTAAATAATTACTAAAATTACAAGGATTAATTGAACCATTGGTTTCCAACCTTTGTCCTAGTTTTAAATTTGGTAGGTGCATAGCTTTTATTACTGATTTGGATTAGGGATGTCAATGAGTACGAATACCGAAATTTTATCTGAATCCGAATTCGACGATGTTAAACGGATATAGATATAAAAAATAAAAATTCGACGAATTTAAATTTGGATATGAATTTTGATTGTACCCAATCCGAACCCGAACCCGACCTGAACCCGAATTAATTTTACGTTATATAATATATGTATATAAATATTTGATATTATTATTAAATTTATATTTTAAAATTTTAAATTTAATATAATATATTTTGAAATATTGTAAATAATAATAATAATAATTGCTTCGGGTTCGGGTTTTGGAGTTTTGGTAGTGTTGCGGATCCATGCCTTCTTTTGAATTTGGATTGAGTCAAATCTAATTAACCGATTAAGTTGGTTATGATATAGATTAGATGTATGGAATATATTATTTGATCTTGAAAATAATTTCTTTTGGTGCAAAATTTATGTCTATCTATATATGTCCTAATCTTATTAGGATTGGTTGACTCTTTGACCGGCTTCATTATGCATTATATATATATATATGCATGGATGAACTTCGGAGATAAGAGGAGGAGAGAGAGAGGGAGAGAGAGGCGGTCGATGGGCCAAGTTAATTAGGATGCATCTCGGGCTAATTAGTGCATGAAGGTGCCGAAAATTAAGAGTATCAATTCTCTTGAGATTGTACGGCATGCAGGAGACTAATTAATTAGCGCCCTAATTAATTAAAAGGTGGTCGGGGATTCAAGCATCTAGCATTAGAGAAGAAAGCGAGACGGCACGCATGCGGCGTTGGGTTCGGCAGCATAGCGGAGGTTTTCGACCAATTGCTTGAGCGGTTCGGATCACTCGAAGCAACAGCATAAAAGATTTTGGTCAGAAATTTATATGCTTCTCTAATTTGGTCTTCTTGATTAAGGTTTTACGAAAATCTCTTTATCAGTTCTTTTCTTGGAATTTTTCGTTGGAATAAGAGAAAGGTGGGATTCACCACAAGGTTTTTAATTTTTTATTTGAAGAAGACATACGGTGTAAGCTTATATTTCTTTTACTTTTTATAGTGGAATACATCTCTTTCGCTCTTCCGTGGACGTAGGCAGTTGCCGAACCACGTAAAAATCTTGGTCTCTTCTTTTCGCATTGTTGTTACCGAAATTTTGGTTTTCTCTATTGTTCGTGCATCTGTGTTAATAGCGAATAACGGACGGTCCATTAAATTCCCAACAGATAGGGTTCGGATTTGGATATAAATTTTTAAATCCATCGAATTCGGGTTTGAATTCGGATTTGGTAGTCGGATTCGGATTCGAATTTTTAAAAATCCGTCCGGAATCCAACCGGTTGACATTCCTAATCTGGATAGAAATTATCACATGGTAAGGTCATTTGATGTGGAAATAAAACTCATTTAGGGTCTTATTGAATACACAGTAAAAAAAAAAAAAAAATCATGAATTTAATAAATTGTGATTTTGGTACTGTAACTTTAAAAAATTATATGATTTAAATTTTAAAGTGTTAAGATGCATATTACATAATTTCACAAATTTCTCTCAATTTAAAATTTTAGAAAAATATTAATTTTATATTTTAAAATTAGAAATTTCATAATTTCAAAATAAAAGGTAAAATTTAAATTTTAAAATTTAAAATTTAAAATTTAAAATTTAAAATTTAAAATTAAAATGAAAATTGTAAATTGTAAATTTTAAATTGAAATTTTAAAATTTTAAAATTTAAAATTTTAAACTTGAAATTTGAATTTTGAATTTTGAAATTTCAAACTAAATCTTTGAAAATTTAAAATAATCAAAATTTAAATTTTAAATGTTAAATTTTAAATTTAAATTTTAAATTTTATATAAAATTAAAATTTATTATTTTAAAATTAAAATTTTTTATTTTAAATTTTAAGTTTATAATTTTAAAATTAAAATTTATTCTTTTAAAATAATAAATTTTAATGCTTAAAATTTGAAATTTTAAAATTTATTCTTTTAAAATTTTGAAATTTTAAAATTTTAAAATTTTAAATTTTAAAATTTTAAAATTTTAAATTTTAAATTTTAAATTTTAAATTTAAAATTTAAATTTTTAAATTTGAAATTTGAAATTTGAAATTTGAAATTTGAAATTTGAAATTTGAAATTTAGAATTTAGAATTTTAAATTTAAAAATTTTAATTAAAAAATTAAAATTTTAAATTCAAATTTTAAATCCAAGTTTTAAAATTTAAAATTTATATTTTTAAACTTGTCACATTTTGAATGTGAGGGAGTTTAAGAATGGTGTAATTTTTTTTTCTTCGGTTAGAATTGATTATTATTTTTCTTTTTTTTTATACTATAGTTTAACTATATTTTAAAAAATATATTTTTTTTTTATATATTAAACGTATTATAAGATAATATTTCTGCGGGTATAGTATAGTTTAACTATACTATTTTTTAAGTACATCCAAAGGAATCCTTAGTAAAATTTAATAGTTGCCAACATGGCAGTTTTCTTTAAAGTAAATTGCGTTTTTAACGTGGGAATTCAATAAAGCTAAATAAGAAGCTGATAATAATAATAATAATAATAATAATAATAATAATAATAATGGGACCAATTTTTTTTTAAAAAAAAAAGGTTGTGGGACCAATTAATGGTTTGATTAACCCAAACTTGATAGATAATTATGTGGTCCATTTGTTCTTTTGGTTGATTGAAGTGCTACTACTAACATAATTTGGATCCTCCTCTCTAGCATGAGTCTAATACACTCATGACACATGATGAATTTATTGGACCATCACTTTCACATTAAAATTGCCCACAATAAATATATAGAGCATATGTTGGACTAGTGGTCACCAATGATGTGGCAAATGTAATATTTATATATAATTATTTAGAATAAGTTTTTTTTTTAGATGTGGCTAATGTAATATTTATATATAATTATTTAGAATAAGTTATTTATTTATTTATTTATTTTTGTATAAATTGTTGAACCAATAATAATATCTAAGTATCAGCCGTTCCTAGTGCAAATGGCAAAGACTTAGTGGTTGATATCCGAGACCCAAGTTTGAAGCCTAGTTGCTTCACATTTCCAGCTAAGTTTATTTTAAAAATAAACGAAGCGGGTAGCATACTACCTTTCTCTTAAAAAAAATAATAATATTTAAGTGTCAAAAATATTAATACGAAATACAGGACATAACAAACCTAAGCAATTTTAGAAAAATAAATTAAAAAAAATTAGAATAAGAATGTAATATAAACAACGCTAATAAAATATAATATTATTAATATAATAATATATATAAAAATAACAATTAATAAAATATTTATTAATAATTTTTTTATTTTTTTAAAAAAAAATTATCATACATAATTTATTTATACGGTTTAAAAAAAATTATTTATATTTATAAAAAATTCACAAATAATTATCATCTTATAATATTGTATATGCATAAAAAATTATAAAATAAATATATGCATAATTTGTTTAATAGAGTGTATCATTGATCTACGTCGAACGAGTGACAAGGACACGCTCAAATAATATTCAATTAGCTTTGACCTTATTCCTATTTTGTCGTTTTGTAGTTAAAAAAATAAATAAATAAATAAATATATATATATATAGAGAGAGAGAGAAAGAGAAGATAGAGTTTATATATTTTTAAAAGTATAAAGTTTAATTATATTTATAAATTTTTTATTATTAAATTTATATTGAGTTGTGTTATTGTATTTTTTTTTCTCTCTTTAGTTGATTTTATAATGCACAAATTCCAATACAAATTTAATGATAAAAAATTTACAAATATAATTGGGATTGTGCTTTTGAAATCATATAAGTTCTACTATAAAAGCACATAAGCCCTACTATATAGGTCTTATATGCTTTCAAAAGCACAAACCAAACCATGCTTGTAAATTTTTTACCATTGAATTTGTATTGAGATTTGTGTTATTTACTTTTTCTTTCTCTCTCTTTAGTTGACTTTACAATAGCACAAATCTCAATACAAATCCAATGATAAAAAATTCACAAACATAAACTGATTTGTGCTTTTGAAAGTATATAAGCTCTAATCATTCATATATATATATATATATATATAGTAATGCTAGGTGTACACCCCTTTAGGGGTGTACATCTTACACTCCACCCCATTCTGGGTGGGTATTATTCCACTCGTCACATCGAGTGACGAGTGGAATTCACCCCACCACAGGATGGGGTGGGGTGTAAGTATACACCTCTAATGGGGTGTATACTTATATATACCATAATATATATATATATATTATATATATAATATATATATATATATATATATATATATATAGCGTATGGCTATTATACTTTTATGAGTATAAATCCTTTTATACTCATAATTTTTCCGCCTTTGGATGAAGAGATGTGTGATTAGGATGATAGTAGTCTCCCTAAGGTTTAGTGGGTTGTTAGTGAAATAGTATAAATACTAGGGGACCACTATAATCCTAACCGTATATTTCTTAATTCAAAGATAGAAAACTTATGAATACGAAAAGTTTTACTCAAAAAAAATATAGTAATCGGACTCTATATATATATATATATATATAATATATATATATATATATATATATATATATATATATATATAATTAGGCTAGAATACTATCGATAGCACCAAAGCCATTGGTGCTATCAAGTTTTTAGCCGTTGGATGAAAAATATGCGGTTGGGATTATAGTGGTCCCCTAGGGTTTACTAGGTGGTTGGTTGAATAGTAAAAATCTTAGGGAACCACTATAATTCCAACCGCATATCTTTTCATCCAACGGCTGAAAACTTGATAGCACCAATTGTTTGGTGCTATCGATAGTATTCTAGCCGACTATATATATATATATATATATATATATATATATATATATATATATTATATTATATATATATATATATAGCTAAACTTCTATAATATTTATTATATTGGAGCTTCGATACTATATTCTCATTTTTAATTCCACGCTATTAAAATTGATTTAGAATATTTTAAATTTAATAAAAAATATTTTAACTATTCTAATCAGCAGTTTTGATCTTAAATTCAAAAATCTTATTCTCAAATTTTAAAATTATTTAATTTTTATTATTTATTTATTTTGAATGATTTATTTACTAAGTAAATAATATTAAAAAATTAAAATTTTATTTTCTAAAAACTTTATATATCTTAGATTGTGGATCGTTGATTTGAACACTCTAAAATCTAAAATGAGACTATATATATATATATATATATATATATATATATATATATATATATATATATATATATATATATATATATAAACAAACACTATAGCAATTTTATTCTATTACAAATATTAAATTGTATTTAAAATTAATTTATTGTAAATTATATTTTATTACAATAGTTCATAACATTGTGTAGGGATGTCAACGGATCGGGTTCGGGACGGATTTTCAAAAACCCGAATCCGAACCCAACTACCAACCCTGAACCTCGAATCCAAATTCGAATCCGACATTTTTTAAAAATTTATATTCAAATTCGAATCCGATTCAAAAATTCAAAACCGAATTCGAACCCGAATCCGAAAATCCAAATCCCAAAACAATTTTTATTTTTTTCCTATTTATGATATTTCAAATAATATTACATTAAATCTAAATTTTTAAAATATAAATTTAAATATAATATCAAATATTTATATACAAATATATTATATAACATAAAATTAATTCAGATTCGGGTCGGGTTTGGATTCGGATTGAATACAGTCAAATTCATATTCAAATCTAAATCCCTCAGATTTTTATTTTTTATATCTATATCCGTTCAATATCGGATAAATCCATTTCGATCGAATTCGAATTCGGATAAAATTTCAGGTATATGTATCTTTTGATAATACAAATTATATCATTTAGTCATTTATTATCACAAATTGCAAAGAATTAATTTCTAGTAGTAAAAAATAAGATATTTTTTCTACCACACTTTCCTATGACACTCAATTAAACCCATATTTCCATAATAGCAAGCAAAGCCTAAATGGGATACCAAATGCTATGTAAAATAACAAATACAAAAAAGACTTTCCTTAAATGAAGAGAGTATTAGGATGATTGTTGATTGATTGACACTAATAACTCACCACAAGTGATTGTGAGAGGGTTTTGCTTAGATGGATAGCAAGAGAAAGATCAAGAAAAGAATCAAAGGAGAGGGGGGGGGGGGGGGGGGGGGGGGAAAATGATTATCACATAGCTTTGGTGAGGAGCAATAGAGAATTAGGGCCTACCAAGTTCCTTCAAAATGTTGTAGAGGGAGAGATATATATAGAGAGAGAGAGAGAGAAAAAGGGAATGGTTCACTTAGACATTGTTTGTTTGGAATATAAGAGAGAAAATAAATTTTTATTTTTTTTATATTCAAGATATAATTTTGGAAGAGAGGGAACAATATATATGCTTTTTTTTTTGGGGCAATTTTTTATACATCTTTAAAAATTTTACTGTTTTTAGATTATCTTTCTTAGAAGACTAATATTAAAACTACTTTTCTTACGTTCCAATTTCTTTCTAAAATATCCTGAAGTTAAACTCTCCAACTTCTTTATAAAATACCCCTGAAATTAAACTGTGTTAGTGTACCGTTTGGAGCTGTCGTTATTTATGTGAAATTACCATTTTGTCCTTTCAAATATATCCTTCTACCATAACTAATTTTTTCTTATGTACTCTTAAAATTTTTAATAGTTTTGGTAGATAGAGACAAAATAGATATATCTGATAGTTTTCAACTCTGATTATTATTTAACTCTAGTTTAACCCTAGTTAACTTAACAAAGGGAAACGGTAGGGATATTTTTAATAACGGTGGAACATATGAAGGGTATATTGAAAAGAAAAAAATAAGAAGGATAAATCAGATATTTCTTCAGATTTTAGGGGTACACAAATAATTATTTTTTTTTATATTCAAACAGAAGAAGACGGAGAACAATATATATATATATTTTTTAAAAGAATAAGTTCATTTAAATATGAAACTGATGTTTCACTTTTTCTTCTTCTCTTTTTTTTTTTTTTTTTTTTTTTGAAGAACAAACTTAATTAAAATAGATAAAATTTTAATTATTATATTAATTTTGTAATTAATTTAATATTTTATCTAATCTAATCACGTAGTTGGGGTATAAGGAGGAGAATAAGCTCTTATTCTCGCCCTATATCCAAACACTATTTTGGAATATGAGAAATAGTAGTTCTCTTTTTAGAAAAATATGTTGGTATAATTTTAAAATAGATGTTTCACCCTCTCCCTTGAAATAAGTTTGTCGTCGCATGGGAACAAGTTTAATTAAAGCTTAAATTTAATTTTAATTATTATATAATTTATTAATTAATCTAATTAATATATTTAAGTCAATATTTATTTCTTAAATAGTTAAGTAATTAATTAATTATTTATTATTTATGATTAATTAGCTCATTAAAAATTAATTATTTAATGTGTTTATCTAATAACTAATTTGACTAATAAAATTAATTTCTTAACTAATTACATAATTTGCTAATTAATTAAAAAGTTAAGTTATATTTTATAATAATTATTTAAAATAAATTTTTATTATCTTATAAAATATTCATAGCTAATAAATTTATTAATTTATTAAATTATTTTTAATTAATATTTTAATATTAATTAATTAGATAAATTGCTTTTAATTTAAAAGGCTAAATTACAGAAAAATCCTCCTGTAATATCTCGCTTTTTTACTTTGCCCCCCCTGTCTTTTAAAAGCCTACATTTTGTCCCCTCGTAATTACTTAATTGTCTTTAGGGGGCTACGGCGTTAACGGAGGAGGTAAATTGACGAAAATACCCTTACCTTATATTGGAGAGAGAATGAGTTTTAGCTTATTTCCCGCCCTTCTTGAAGGGTATTTTGGGTATATCTAATAATATTTTTTTAAAAATTGACGGTTCACTCACGGAATGGTGACGGCGGAGGTAAATGCATATTTCGGTAATTACGAGAGGGCAAAATGTAGGCTTTTAAAAGATAAGGGGGCAAAGTGAAAAAGCGGAATATTACATAAAGGTTTTCTATAATTTAGCTAATCTAAAATTATAATTGCTTTTATATCCGCTATTCCAATCTAACCATGCAAACACTATTAATCGTATTTTCATCAAAGCAAAAAATTAATCTTATTTAATTTTATTTATTACAGAAAGTTAAATCTATTTAAAAAATAAATAATATTTACATATGTCTAAACTAAATGATTCCTTAATAAAAGGAAGGGTGGGTTAATATAACTTATTAGTCTTAGATAGGGGTGTCAATGAGCCGAACACGGGTCGGCTAATGTTCGGCTCGTTTAATAAACGAGCCGAACACGAGCTGGCTCGTTTAAATATCGAGATGAAAATTTCGGCTCGTTTATTAACGAGCCGAACACGAGCTGGCTCGCGAACAAAAATTTTAATTTTCATTCCTACTATTAGGTATAAAGTTGAAAAAAAATTAAAAAATTAAAATTTTAATTTAATAATTAAAATTCATAAAAAAATTATAGTCTAAAATTTAAATAGTAAAGTTTATATATATATATATATATATATATATATATATATATATATATATATATATATATATATTCAAGCTGTTATCGAGCAGAACACGAGCGAGTTGACCCCAGCTCGTGTTCTTGTTCGGCTCGTTTATTCAACGAGCGATTCGATCTCGAACTCATTTCGAGCCGAACACGAATTGACTCGCGAACAGCGAGCTGGATTACCACCCTTAGTCTTAGATGGATGAGATGTTATTTATTTTCAAAAATTATATTTATTTAAAAAAAATAAATATTTATTTCTAAGCTAAATGATTCCTTAATAAAAGGAAGGGTTGGTTAAGATAAGTTAGTCTAAGATGGATGAGATGTCTACACCATTAGCACCCCTCACTCTTTCTTTCTTTCTTTTAATGCAGTATTGTTGGTTCTAATTTGGACCCTACCCATGTCCTTTTTTTGAGGGCTATTGGGTCTCTCTCTCCTTGCCCCATGTCCTTTTGAGGCAAATATTGGATCATCACACAATATTGGGTCTCTCTCTCTCCTTGGATAAGCACACAATATTGGGTCTCTCTCTCTCTCTCTCTCTTCCCCTCTCCCCATGTCCTTTTGAGGCAAATATTGGATGATCACACAATATTGAGTCTCTCTCTCTCTCTCTCTCTCTCTCTCTCTTTCTCTCTCCTCCCACCCCATGTCTTTTTCATGGGTCTCTCTCTCTCTCTCTCTTCCCCATATGGCAATAGTGGATATCACACAATATTGGGCCTGTTTGTGTGTGTCCTAAAACTTAATATGTAAGTGAGGAATAGTCCCATGTCCTTTTGAGGCAATATTAAATTATTAATTGTGGGCTCACATATTATTTGCTCTCTCTCTCTCTCTCTCAATGTGTGTCTGAAAGCTTATTTAGTGCAGGTTGATATAATTTTTTCATTTTTTTAATATTTGTCTGAAAGCTTAACTAGTACATAGGGTATATATAAGTATACATTCCTTTAGGCAATGTTTGGTTCAGGAATAAATTTAAGAGGTATAAATTTTTTTATACCTGGGATAGCTTGCTATTTCGGGATAATGAAGTATAAAAGTTAAATTGTGTTTGGTTGAAAAGTTGGTATTCTCTGGATAGTTAAAATTGTGTTTGGTTAAAATTATGGAATAGTAGAGATAGTGGAAAAAGAAGATAGAATTTTTATAAAAATACCAACTTTGCCCTTAGCTTTTTTTATAGAAAAATTAATTTAATTATTATATTAAATTTGAAGCAATTTAATTATATATGTTAAAAAATAATATTTTTTATTTTATATTATATTTTAAGAATATAAATAATAAATTATATTTTATATTATATTTTATATTATATTTTTTTATTTTTTATATTTTATATTATAATTTATATTATAATTTATCTTTTATATTATAATTTATATTATATTTTATATTAATTTATATTTTATATTTAATTTATATTTTATCTTATAATTTATAATTTATATTATAATTTATATTTATATTATAATTTATATTTTATATTATAATTTATAATTTATAATTTATATTATAATTTATATTTATATTATAATTTATATTATAATTTATAATTTATATTTTATATTATAATTTAATTATAAATAATAAATTACAACTTTGCCCATTCACTACCCCAGGGATAAAATCCTATTCCATGGGGGGAGAGGAATAAGGCTTAACGGGTTATTCCAGAATAACCCGTTAAGCCAGGGATAAAAAAAAAATTTATCCCATGTCATTTTCTAACATTGTTTGGCAAGAATTGGGGATAAAAGGGGTTATTCCTCCTTTATCCCCCAACCAAACATTGCCTTAGGGATGTATATTTTATATCATATTCCATTCTGAGATGTGGTGAATTTCACTCGTCACTCGATATGACGAGTGAAATAATACTCATCCCAGAATGCGGTGGGGTGTAGGATGTACATCCCTAAAGGGGTGTACACCTAGCATCGCCCATCCCGGCAGATAGATAGTATTTCAATAATTATTAAATTTTATAATTAAAAAATTAATTATTTCTAGTGCAAGTGACAAAAAATTTTGTAGTTGATATTCGATATTCGAGTTTGAAGACTAGTTGCTTTATATTTCCAGCTATGTTTATTTCAAAATAAACGAAGCGGAGTAGCATGTTATCTTTATCTCTCAAAAAAAAAATAATAATAATAACTAAAAATTTACTAAAAAAAGAAAATTTTCTTATTTATATTATAAAAAATAATTTTATTTTATTAATATTTTTTTTAACTTTCAAGAGTTAAATTATTCTAATAATTTTATTTAATTATTCAATCAAATTAATAATTTTGATAGCAATTCTATAAATAAAATTTTTAACTAAAAAATTAAAGTTGGAGGACCTTTTTCAAATTTAGTCTTACATGCAATATACTGGTATGAACAAAAATTAATGCCACAATAACTAAGATACTATATTACTTTTACATCAATAATTTATTAATAATTAATTAATTAAATTAAATTGTGAGATTTAATTATAATAATATAAAAAATTTTAGTAAAAAATTATAATAAATTAAAATTTGAGGACGAAGGTTGCACGCATATCATAGTTTGAGGACCAAAAGTATTATTTATGCAATTTTCTTTGTATGATTTAATTTAAAACTCTGTTTAGTTATTAGTTATTGATTGTTGTAATATAATTTACTAAACGAGAGTAAAATTATTAAATTTGTAAATTATTATGAATTTAATAAAATATTCAATTTACTTGATAAAAATCTCCCAATTGTAACAGTCAAAAGTTGAGAAAAGGACAATCCAAAAAAAAAAAAAAAAGAGTCGAGGGCTCATTTTTAAAAATGCGTTTAGGTAAGGGGGTTTTCGTACATTTTCACCAACATTCTATTTCTCTTCTTGTACAATCCTCGGTTCATAATTTTAAGAAAAATATTTTTTTACATAAATGTATATTTTATACCTTATTTATTCTGAAATGAGATAAATTTTACTGATTATTTCGAAATAATTAATAAAAAGAAAAGTTAAATTACAGAAAAGCTCTATATAATATCCATTTTTTCACTTTGCCTTTGTATGATCTTTTAAAAACTCATTTAGTTATCAGTAATTGTTGTAATATAATTTACCCCCGCCCTCACCATTCCGTGAGTAAACCGTCAATTTTTTAAAAAATATTATTATATATACCCAAAATACCATTCAAAAATGACGGGAAATAAGCTAAAACACATTCTCTTTCCAATATAAGGTAAGGGCATTTTCGTCAAATTACTTTATCCGTTAACGCCGTTGCCCTCTAAAGACAATTCAATAATTACGAGAGGTCAAAATATAGGCTTTTAAAAGACAGAGGGGTAAAGTAAAAAAGCGGGATATTACAGTAAGATTTTCTGTAATTTAGCCAAAAAAAATTTATCTAAAGATAGATGGGTGTATATCGTACATCCGATTTCGAACGTACGAATAGTATTGCTCCAATTTTAATACTGATTTTATAATTTGAAAAATAGTTCTTGTACATCCGAAATCGGGTGTACATTTTATACCCCACCGATTCTGAAATGGGGTAATAAAAAAATTTTCATCTAAAAATAAATAGAGTGTATATCGTACACCCGAAATCGAGTGTGTACAGGTAACATTGCTTTTATAATTTTTCCACCCAAGACTCCCAGAATTTTTATTTTCATCCTTAATATTTTTGGGGATGTGTGGTTCCCAAAAAAAAGTTCTGTAAAATAATTTTCAGATTGTAAAAGTATTTTCTATCCATTTGATTTTCAAAAAAATATAAATTTTCAGAAAAAGCTTTTTTTTTTTTTCAAATTTTATGAAAAGTTTTCTGTTCGTTTTTAAAATTTTTATACGAAAAATAAAATCTATGAAAAAAAAAAAAGTAATTTTCCTGATTTTTCAAGGGTATAATTACAACTCTAAAATTTTTATTTATTTTTAGATAAAAATCTATACACTTTATATGAATTTTGACTCATTTTGATTTATCTTTGCAAATTTTATTTTGATACTCAATCTTTCAATTTATCTGATATAAGTCATTTAATGAGTTTTTCGATACAAATCAGCGCATTCGAATTTTGAAGCTCGAGAGTCACTAAATAACTCAAATAAAATGAATTAATTGGTTAGATAGCAAAATCAAAAAATTTAAAAAGTTAGGTAGTTGCATCAAAATGTGTTATTGTTTAGATATGTTCCGTACATTTTTACTTTTAGGGTCCATTTAGTTCACGGTTTGTAATATTCTGGTAATACTTAAATTGAATAGTTGTAAAAGGTGTCAGTGATATGGTAAAATTATTATAGATTTTTAGATAATGAAAATATTAAATTATCATTCATTATAAGATATTCTTGTGAATTATTAGTAATTCACTAATAATATTATATTGGTTATAATGATCCGATCTACTAGCAATAATAACTCGTTGGATCTAAATCACCGACCCAAAATATTTAAACTCAATTATTATTATTAATATCCATAGTCTTTTATATGCTCAATCACAACTCACATCGGGGACTATTGGGGTGTGACAAACCCATTTAGGTCTGACGTTCTTATCAGCCTAAACACACACAGTTCGAAATCATCAGGTGATGTGAGACTTGTCTCGTTAGTATTGTCATTCAGATTTCTGACATAGTCCGTCATATTATCTTTCAGACCCTGACTAAGTCAAGACTCGTTACACACTTCCGATCGGTGATTAGCTCTGATATCAAATATAACAATCCGGCCTACTAATAATAATAACTCGTTGGACTCAAACCACCGATCAAAAATGCTTAAGTCCGATTATTATTACTAGTGTCCATAGTCTTTTATATGTCTAATCACAACTTCTTTTCTATTCAATGTAAAACTATTGGTGTTTGACACTGGTTCTTACAATCTCGCACTCAGATCATTTTATAAATTAGTAACATACTCCATTGCAATTTTAAAAATTACCAAAGCATAAAGGTTCAAATTATAAGTAGATATAATATCTGCTTTGATAATGTCAAAATTTGCTCGGGACATATAACGTCCCGACTCACTACTACTAATAATTCGTTAGATCTAAATTATCTGTCCAAAATACTTAAGTTAAGATCCAAGATTATCAGATGATGTGAAACTAGGAGTGTAAAACGGGTCGGGCGGCCTGTGGCCCGCCCGGCCAGGCACGGTTACTATAGCGTGCCGGGCCGGCCCAATCCAAATTTTTAGGCCGTACTGGGCTATTACTTCAAGGCCCGTCGGCCCGTGACGGACCTGGGTCGTGCCGGGCCAATGTGCAGGCCCAAGGCCCGGCACGACACGACCATGTGTGCCGTGCTAGCCGGGCCAGCACGGCCCGAACCCTAAGGCCCAAGGCAACATGCCATAGGCTTGGGGTCAACTGTTGGGGAGCCCATGAACCTATTGGGGAGAAGTGCTCTTCTTCGCCCTTCTCCCCATAGCCCTCCTCCCAAAGTCTTTATGGCACTTTGGGAGATGTGGTTTTGGTCTAATGGATCAAAATTTTATAGTCCATTGGACCAATTTTTTTTTTTCAAATTTATTTTTTTTAATAAAAATTTATAAATAATTTTTTAAAAATTTAAAAATTTGTTATTTTATAATTATTTTTATAAATTTTAATTTTTTTTTATCAAAATATAAAATTAAATAGAAATAATTTATTATTTATATTTTAAAATTTTATATTTTTTTTAAAAAAAAAATTAAAATAAAAAATTTAAGAAGGCGGCCCGAAGCACGATCCAGCCCGGCACGGCCCGTGCCTTCCGGGCCAAAGGGCCGTGCAGGGCCGGATGCTTAAGAGATCCAGCCCGGCACGGCACGGCCTGGATTTGAATCCGAGCCGGGCCGGGCTTGCCCCTGGCCCGTTTCGGCCCGAGGCACGGCCCACATTACACCCCTATTTGAAACTTGTCTCGCTATTACTAGTGTACATGATCTCTTATATACTCAGTCACAATCTCATTCTCATCCGATACGAGACTATTTAGATCTCACAGAATATATTAATTTTTTAAGGGTAAATTTGCATATTTGGCCCTCAAATTTTAATTTATTATAATTTATGTCTCTAACTTTTATAATTATTGCAATCTAGTTCTATAATTAAATTTAGCTGACTAAATATTAATATATTGCTAAAATAGAAGTAATGTAATAATATTATGATAAATGGTGCGCTAATAATTAAGACACCGCATCATCTAGCATTAACGATGCGTTAAAATTTAGTAAACTAAATTGAATTATGGGACTTGATTGTAATAATTTTAAAAACTTGAGCCAAAATTTATAGTAAATTAAAGTTTAAGGACTAAAGTGTCGGCTGCAACATAGTCTGAGGATCAAACGTGCAATTTACCCATTTTCCTATTTTAAATGCACACTTGGTGGATCAAAACCCTCATTTGGGGTAGAGTCCATAGACCCCCTTGCTGGGTTGGGCTAAAGCCCAAAGTATAATTGTTAATTTCTAGAAATAATATCCTATATAACTCCCAATACTTCATAAATATTTTATTTATAACTCTCAATACTTTATAAATATTTTTTTTTATTTTTATTTTTTTCAAATATACCCTTCATATATTCCTTCGTTATTTAAAAATACACCCACTGGTATTACCAGTTAAGTTATCTATGATTAAACCCATATTAAATTTTTACCAGAATTTAAAAAAAAATTAAAATACATATTTTGCTCCTAACTTAAAGACAAATAAAAATGGGTTAATTGCATATAGGTCCCTGCAAATATATCGAATAGCAAATATATCCCTACAAAATTCAACTTTTTATATTTATCCTTTCAAAAATCCACCGTTATTCAAATCTACCCCTACCGTCCATCTCTATTAGAAAATTTGAGTTAACCATAGGTTAAATGCTTAACCTTGATTAGATAAAAAAAATAAATTTATCTTTTTACCCTTTATATATTATAATTATTTAATATATTATTTAATTAATTAGATAAAATATTAGTTAATTATTTAATTAAGTTAATTAATTTAATAAATAATTAGTTAATTAGTTAATTAGTTCATTATCTGGGTGAGCTCGCGGATCATCTGGGTGAGCTCGACAAAGGCTGTAGTCGTTCCCGTCGCGGTCGAAGGCGCGGAACACCTCGAGGAGCTGCGCCTGGTCCACCAGGGCCCGCTACGTCATCAGCGGCGCGATTGCCGAGGCTAGCTCCTCGAACTCGATCGCGCCGTTCCCGTTCGCATCCATGTCGGAGAAGAGCGCGTGGATCGCGTCCCCTCGGGGCTTCAGCCCCAGGGAGTGGAGCAGCGCCGCGAGCTAGCTGCGTGAGGCTCCCGTCCGCGTCCATGTCGAAGCGAGATCGAAGCTAGGAAGGAGATGACCGTTGGAATTTTTGGAGGAATATATTTGTAAGGGGGCAAAAAAATTATTTCACATCGAATCTGTTAAAATATAAACAGATTCCAAATGGTACTAAACCTGAGGAGTAGATTTGAAGAACTTAGAATTTTTGAAGGAATAAATATGAAAAGTTAAATTTTGTAGGAATATATTTGCTATTCGACATATTTGCAGGGACCTGTATGCAATTAACCCAATAAAAATAGTTGGTAATAATAGAAAAGTATATTTGAAAAATAAAAAATTAAAATACTTGTATTGCCTCTAACTTAAGACAAATAAAAATATATATATATATATATATATATATATATATATATATATATATATATATTACTATTTAGATTTTACGTCATCGATTTTTTATAAATTTTAATTATTAGATTAAAATTTTAATTTTTTAATTTTTTTTTAATTTTACACCTAATAGTAAGAATGAAAATCAAACTTGTTGTTCGCGAATCAGTTCGTGTTCGGCTCGTTAATAAACGAGTCGAATTTTTCAGCTCGATATTTAAACGAGTCAGTTCATGTTCGACTCGTTTATTAAACGAGCCAAACACGAGCCGACCTCACCTCTCTCGTGTTCGGCTCGTTGACACCACTTGTACCTATAACTCACTTGTACCTATAACATCGGCTCGTTGACACCACTTGTACCTATAACACTACTCTTTCCTACTCATTATTGAAGGCCACAATTTGCAATTTAAAAAGTTTGAGGACCAAATAAAGTTCGTATAAAAGTTTAGGGACTATAGGTGCAATTTACCCTACCCTAGCTTTTTCTTTTCCCCCTCTCCCTCCCCAAAATCCTCACCACTCTAGGGTTTTAGCGAGTCGTCGTCCTCGTCGTTGCGAGAGCGAGAGCGAACTAGGGCGAAAGGGGGCGAGAAGCGGAGGCGGAGCTCGTAGCCATGGCGTCCACCAAGGTGCAGAGGATCATGACCCAACCCATCGTATGTACCCCTCAGAAACCCTAAATTTTCCCTTTCTCTCCGCTTATTTCGATCTAACGATGCCCTTGTTTCAATGTTCTCTCGGGGTGCAGAATCTCATATTCAGGTTTCTTCAAAGTGTAAGCTCCGTTCGATCTCTCATATTCCGCAATCTTTTTCTCTTTTTTTTTTCTTGATGTTTTTTGTTAATTTTTTTTTTTTTTTTTTTTGGGTTCTTGGATTGGTGTAGAAAGCTCGTATCCAGATTTGGCTGTTCGAGCAGAAAGATTTGAGGATCGAAGGGAGGATCATTGTGAGTTTCTTAGCCATATCCCTTCTCTGACATTTAGGGTTATACAATTTACATTATTTTTGTTTGTAATTTTTCCCTTCTTTGATCTTGGAAATATGCTATAAATTCTTAGGTTAAGATTTTCTTTTTTTTGTGTGGATTTTTATGCAATTCTATGTTATTGTGCCATAACAATGAATTAATATGTTAATTGGAGCAAATTGTTTGTGAATCATTATATGTTAATTGGAGCAGTTTTGAGTCATTTCAAGGATATTTGAGGTGAATCGGTTGTCATCTTGTATGAAGTTGTTGCATATTTTGCATTTACGAGCTAGATTAATGGATGAAGAAGTGATTTTAAGAATGAATTAGTAGCATAGTAGATTACTTTGAAGAAAACGAGCTTCAAATCGGGGAATAGAACATGAGAAGTGATAGAAATTAGGATTGAGATTTTTTATGTGTTTAAGGACAGATCTAGAGAATGATGTTTTACTATGCGATGTCGGGGTTGTGGCATAGAATATCTCTGTACTGGGAGTTTTTGCTATTTCTAGTGAAAATGGTGATACTTGTTTCTCTTATTGGGTGATTTATGTGTCTTTTGAGTTTATTCTTGTACATAGTCGGTATCCAGAACTTACAGCAACAGTGGTTTTTGGTCATATTTTCTAATGTAGTGGCATGCTTGAATATTATCTACATGTGTGTGTTTTCAAAGGAGGAAACTGTTTAAATGTTTTACTTATAGCCTTTTTGTCTATATTGGATTAGATCATGCTTTCAAATGTATATTAGTTCCTGTGTAAAGTCTTATATATTAACTTGCGCCTTCTGCGTTGTTTTAATTGGTACCTAGGACTAGGCTGTTGGTACTCCCATTCCTAGGCATTTACCTATTATTATGTTTCCCAAATTTTCCCTACTCTATATTTTCATTTTCCCTTTTTAATATATCCATGTTACCTTGTTTGAAATTACGAATCTGTCTATTTTGTTTTGAAATATGAAATTCATAACCTATTTTGTCTCTTTTTGAGGTATGTAGGCAATTAGTATATTACTTGAAACTTCTACACATTAGAATGTTTTCATCATATTTTCCCTGTTTCTTACTTTTAATAATTGCCACTTCTTAATTGTCAGTTGTCACCATAGCACGACTATAAAGTAGTTGGCTACAAAGTAATTTTGTGATTATTTAGCTCAATTTTATGTGTTGCAGAAAATACTTTGCTGCTTTTGTTGTGAAATTAAATGATCCTTTTTATCTTCTCTTTCTTTTTAACTAGTTTGGGTGGAAGTTTGTACATTGGAAAATATATATGCAGGTCCCTGGCATTATGACAATTTCATAGAAGCCTCTAACTTTGCATCTTTTCGTAGAAATCCCATACTTGTATGCTTTCTTTATAAAAGTCTTTGCTGAGCATCTGCTAGCGAAATATCAGGTTGGGTTATATTAATGTTAACGATTTAAGTGTCCATCGGCACGGGCTGTATCTACCGTGTCGTATCGTGCCTATAAAATATCGGCACGATACAAGCCACCGTACCGATGGTACAGCTCAAAACTCTCGTTTCTTTAAATTTGTAAGTAATTTTTTCAATAAAGTTCAAAAGATTTAATAAGCAATTAGAATGTATCGTTGCTAAAAAAAATAAATATTTTATACCATTATGTGTCGGCACACATGTACTTTTTGTGACCGGCACACATCGGCACAACCCGTATGCACCGTGCTGGTAAGTTTTTGACATGACCTCTTGCCACGGCACTTAAATCCTTGATTAATGGTCTTAACCTTTTGTCTCTTTGCTGTCATTTGTAGCTTTAAAATAAACATACATATCCCTCTTTTACAATTAATATACATTAAAGTTACAAGAGCAAAACTGTAATGAAGGCATAGTATTTAAAGTTGTTGATAAAATATTTTCTTTAGCGACTTACTTGGAAGAGAAAATTTATGCCATGTGGTTCATATAAAAGGGTGAAAAGTTCTGGAAACTGTCTGAGAAGTTAGGAACCTATCTGAGAAACCCCCTTTACATTTTTAGTTAAGAAATATCTCATAGTGGTTTTATACATATCTCTCTTTTAATAGTCAAATAGCATTAATGGTTTTAAGTTTCATGTTGTATACTGAATTATTTATTTGTGGCAGCCCTGTGTAAATGCAAATGCATCGCCTGTGCATTTGGTCCATTTCTCTTGTTATTGCTTGACTGCGATGGCAGCTTTCTCAGTTGCATCTAGTCTCTGGCCATTAGTGTTTGGTCTTCATTTTTATAGACCTAACATTGTTCAAGCCACTGTTTTTTTTCTCTATCACACACCATAATGAACTCCAAGAAAGCCTTTCTTAATTAACCATAATTGTCAAAACTACTATTACCTGGCATGTAGTTGAACCTTTCTCAGTTGCTTCCTGCATGGCTATTTGAACTCCTCCAATAAACAAGTCTAATATAAGAATCTTTTGCAACATCTCATCCAAATTACTAGCATCATATTCTCATTATAACTGCCTTCTTCTAGCACTAATTTTACAAATACTCTACCCTTTCTAGCCCTCAATTACAAATCTATACTTTTATCCGCTACAGTTTTGTCCATTTCGATATCTACAGGTATTCCGAAAGCTTGTTATCTTTTAAGCGTTTTCGCTTTCTACCTGCTTATTAGAGACTTGTGATTATAAGATACTAAATTTACCCCAAATCATCATCTCTGCTATTTTTGCAATCTTCCTGTGAGCCCCTTGGTCCGAAATATATTTTGGCCACCTTCAATTGTAGATGTTGGCAAAATGAGTGATGGCACTATTAAGAAAATGATAGAACAATCTTGTATGCAGAGAGAAGTAAGTTTTTTTTTTTTAAAAAAAAAAATCTGTTCTAGGTGGGGCTGGCTTTGATCTAATCGCGTGCTTAACATTGGTATTTATTGCTGGATCAGTTAAATGAGGTCATTTCATGCTTGGTATCTCGATCTTCAAATCCTTAGTTCCTCTGTTGTCAAAATTTCTCATAACATATTTGTAGCTACAATATTCTGGCCATTCCTATTTGAGAAATAAGTAGTGCTGTTGCTAGATCTTCCTGGGACTCTGATTGTTTGGACCAAGTGAACTGCAATTCTTACAGTTATATGCTGGTGTTATTTTGTAGTTTCTATTTATCAACTTGCATAGTTATTTAGAAACCATATTCCCTTTATGAGGTGTATGTCTGGTAATGCATCAAGTCTTCGATATTTTAAACGGATGGGCACTATATTTATTAGAATAGTCATTCAAGGTCTTTACTGACATGATATATGCCGAAATGGCGCAGGGTTTTGACGAGTACATGAACCTGGTTCTCGATGATGCCGACGAAATCAATGTCAAGAAGAAGACAAAAAAAACACTAGGTCGGTAGTCTTGTTGGCCTTTCTATTGCTCCTCACTGTTTTCTGTGCCTTTGTAACTTGTTCCTAATATGCATGAATTTCGTACGTTCAGGGAGGATTCTCTTGAAAGGAGACAACATTACTTTGATGATGAACACGTAAGCGCTCCTTAGCACTCTTCCACTTTTCGTCTTTAACCTCGACAATCGTTTATTCGCCTACGAGATTGCCAAATTTCTTTTTTTTTTGCTTTCTTCAGGGGAAAATGATGAGCGGGGACCGTATTTCTCGGGAGGTTGTCTTAAGCTCTGTTTTGGCTAACTTGCGAACTGTGCTTTCTCTGTGCTATTTAGACTGGGATGACCATTTGTCGTTTAAAACTTTATTATAGTACATTGTAGACTGCAATGCTTTCAGTAGCAGTAGTGGCGACAACGAAAGCTTAGATTTGTTTTCGTACTCGGTGTAGTATATTGTCGGGAGGAATTACAAATGCTACTTGTTCTATGTTAAATCGTGTATCGGAAGATCAGCCACTTCTTCACCCCTTTTTTTGGAGAATTAATCTGCTTTTGGGCTGTGTATGGGCCATGTAGAGAGAGGCTGATAAATCATCAACAGTTGCTGGGCAATGTATGTTTCCAAGTCACTCTAGGTCGGTTCGTTGATGTTTCTACTTTGCTTGATAAGGAAAAGAATACGAGAGCGGATTGTCACGGACTTAAGCTTTTCGTCTAGTAAAATTCGTGTGGCGCCCGTCTTTCTGCTCGAAGAGGGCAAGTCTTGCTCTTTATTTGCTAGCCCGGATCTTCGCGCCCTACGACTAAATGCGCAAAAGTAGAGAAAAGAGAAAGGTGTAGTGGTTTCGTAGAAAAAACTAAGTACTCTCTTTACTTAGAAAATAACACTATAAAATACAATTTTTTTTGTTCAATAATTCTCTCTTGATGAACAATTCTCTCTTGTTCTCTTGGTCGTAGCCAACTCTCCTATTTATAGGCTTATGTATAACTCACTCACTTAGTCTACATTTATAAGTCATGACTTTTGGTATTTTCATGACATCAATGGTGGTGGTTGTAAGTCTCTTCACCTCCCAAATGTCTCTTTGTCTTCCACAAATAAGGTTGGGCTAGCTTGACAAGCCCATTTCGACTTGGACTAGAGACTTAAACTAAATTTTTTAAGTCCCTAACAGGTGCCTATGCAGTTATAATGTAATGTGCTTGGTCTGAGCTTCCCCTGCTCAGCAGTTTTTCCTAGTCTACTCCATGTACATCAGCTGTGTGTGCATGTCTATGTGGTAGTATATGTGTGCAAGCATTTGCAGGTGTTGTTTGATCAAGCAGAAGCGGGCCTGCTGCGAAAACACGAGAGAAGCTTTGTTGCAAGAATGCTAGCTTGCCAAAAATGAGCTTCTGAGTCTCAAAAGTAAAAGTAGAAGGTATGTGAGCGTTTATGAAGTTGTTTAGTGAATGGAAGTACAGTAATACCAATAGTCAATAAGACTCCCATTGGACAAATACTACGCATTATAGCAAAAGCAAAATAAATTTTATTGTTTTCTCAAATAGCTTGACGGCAAAGTAAATAATTTTTTTGATAGTTCTAACTGGCCAAATAAGTATTAGTATTTGAAATTCCTGCCCTAGTTCCAGCTTTAAGACCAAACAATTTCTGTTTGTCCATGCCTTGCAAACAAAGACTTTTCAATACATTTTGATGGAATACAAGGTGTGTATTGTATGTCACCTAATTATTATTTTTTCTCTTTTTGAGTATTGCCCATAGTAGGGGTGCAAACTGGGCAGATTGGGTGAACCTATTTTTTGCTCTTAGTTATTACTGTATTTGGAGCAGATTAAAATAAAGACAGTTTTTTTTTTTTTTTTTTTTTATTTTTTTTTGTAGTTTTTTAACAATCAGGATAAATCAAAACTAGAAAGGAATAGTCTTTCCGGCCAATTTTGAGTGAATTATTTATTTATTTTTGCTCAATAAATAATTATCAAGACAGAAGATAAATTTTACTAGTGATATCAAAATAATTAATAAAGAAGACTCCATATTTGAATTGGTGGTATGTATATTATATATTTTATTTGGAATGTGAAAGAAAAATATTATTTATACATTTTAAATAAAATATATATTTTACACTTATTCTAGAGTAAATTTTATTAGTTATTTTTAAATGATTAATAAAAAAATTTTTACTCTTGCATCAGTAGAGTGTACATCATATATTAGTATAGTATTATTCAAATACTGCAAGACAAAAAGTAAAAAAAAAAAAAAAAAAAAAAAACCCTCAGAAAAAATGGGTGTGAAGCCAAAGAAGAGCAACCCCAAAAGGCGGAGCTCGGAGCTCACCATCCCACCAACAATGGCGCCTCCTCCTCCTCCTCCTCCTACGCGCTTTAAATCCACCACCACCTCCTCCTCTCGCTATCGAAGCTACTTCTGCGGAGTCGCCTCTCTCCCCTCCGCTCTCGTCGTCGTCTCCTTCCTCCTCCTTGTGTTTTACCTCCCATGGCGGAGGGATAACCCCCCTCCCCCTCGATTCTACTCCTTCGATGTCGTCAATGAGTTCCCCCACGATCCCGACGCCTTCACCCAGGTAAGATCTCTCCCACACCCCCACCTTTCCATTTTTAGGTTAAGATGTAAGGAGATCGCTCGACTATTGGCCATTTTTTATATCGACGCTTCCTTAATGGTTGATTGTTTCCCGTTGTTTCGATTTGAATTTGTTTTCGTTAGTTGAATCGGGAAATTATGAGAATTTGCGAGATCTGAAGTTCGATCAGCTCGAAAAAGTGTACAAAACAGTTAAATTTAGTGGAATCACTCTTCAATTTAACGAAAACTCCAATTTCATTGATGGGTATAACTTAAATCAAGGGAATCAAAAGTTAACACATGCCAATCCAACAGAAAAAGAAACAGAAATTGAGAGGTTTATGCCAAAAAAAGCCACATTTTTGCCTATTGGTTGTTTTTTTTTTCCCCCTGTAATTTATGATTTGGGTATCATTATACTTTGTGTAGAATCTTCTTGTATCTGAGAACTGATGTAAGACCTAGCTTACTACGTGCTTGTTTGCATGGGCAGACTGGCTTATCTAACTAGCTTTTAACAAAGACCGACTTCCTCAACTACAAGCTAATTCGCTCTGCTTTCTTACTCGCCGAAAAAATTCGCCTCTATGGTTTGTTTCTGGGTTTTTTTATGGTCCTGATAACGATGAAAACATGTTATGGATCTGTGTTACTGTTGTTGCAGATCATTGTGAATTGGCCTGCGATAGCTAAACAACTTTATGATATTAATTTTCAAACCATTCTGGAGTCTGGACTCTGGAGGAAGAAAACAATGAATCTTTGACGAAATTTTGCTCCAATTTGGAGGACTAAAATGTGGTAGCAGTTTCAGACTGCCGTGTGGCTCTTCTCATATCATAATATGAGGAAGTAGGTTGTGGGGAGTGTTGAAGATAAACCCGTTTTTTAGCAGCTTAAGCTATTGGAGAATAAATGTTATTTCATATAATATAATATGTTATCGGAAGGTCTTGAATTCGAATCCTGTCAGGCTCCTACTCTCATTTAGTTTCGTCCCATTTAATTCGAGTCCACGTCTTGGGCCAATAAAAAAAATCTTGATCCCAAATGTAAGGGGGAGTGTTGAAGATAAAATAAAAAAATACCATTCTCTGGTAACTTAAGCTAAAGAACAACGGTTGTTTCATATAATTTAATAAGGAGAAAAATTCTCTTGTATCTCTCAAGTTAACATTTTTACACATTCAGCTGATAGACATCTCAGCATTTGCACCTTTAGTTTTTGTTTTGGTCCTGACTATTGATCCTCTTATGGAGTTATTGTTATAAAATCTTTTGATATGTTGGCTGGTTGCTTGATTTTTTATCCATGGACATGTTGCATACCTTATTTCTTTCTCTTTCTTCTTTGCAGGGTTTATTATATGGAGGGAATGATACACTATTTGAGTCCACAGGTCTCTATGCAAGGGTAAGAGGATATGTTGTAACTAACATATTTTGCTACTCTATAGTGATTGTCTGCTAATCACCTTAAAAAAAAAATGATTGTCTGGAGGTGAGATATTACTATTTACTTATAACTACGCAATGGTATCTCTTTGGTAAAAAGGATTTTATCTGTCCTGTCTTATTTGATTTATCTTTATTAAAACGCTCGTATGGTGTGTCATTTCATGTCTAATGGGGAACTTGTTAGTTTGTTTTCTTCGGGTGCACGCGCCTTGAGCTTCATTGAGCTAGTCAATAAATAGTTATTCTATTTCACATTGTTATTTATCTAATTGAAGATGCAAGAATTTACTTTTCATGACAAACCCATGTCGGTAAGCCATTGTCATGTTATAAATTTTTACCAGTGCCAACTATGCCAAGCATGGGGACTCCGTGCTTAGGATTTTAAAATCCGATCCCAGCATTGCTTGTGGGGTTTCTACAAGAATCCTCCTAGTGTACCACTTAAATCCTCTCTTATTAGTAACTTCATTTCTTTGCTTTGAATAATAAAACTTACCTCTTGTTCTTCAAAACCTCTGTTTTTGAGGTGTCAGACTCCGCTTAAGCAGGAATATCAATGGTACAATTATTAGCCCACAATATATAATTGTTGACACATGCTTTATTAAATAACATATTCTGTACAATTTTGATTTGCTTAGTTTTATGTTCCTGTACTGAAACTTCTGTTTTCTTGTATTTGTCAAATCTTCTCAAATCTAGTCATCAGTTCGAGAGGTTCTTCTGAAGACAGGAAAGGTAAATATTTTTGACTACATGCTATTACTATATCTTTGTTGTGTTACTATCATTTCGTTGTTCAAGTATCATCATGTGCCTAATTCATGTCATTATTTAACAAACAAGGGCATTTCGCTGCAACATTTCCAATTTGCAATGTGCCCCTCAATTTTCACATATTCTTCTCTAAAGTGTAGTTTCTTATGCAACTTGGTAGAATCTACTGAAGAATGAAAAAAAGCCCACTATAAACACTTGCTACACTAACCTGAACTGACTTGCAGCCTATATTGCCGGGTAGAATCTATTGAACAAGTGCTGTTGATTAGAATTGTTCGAAGAAACACTAGCAGTTTTTCACTCTTATGGGCCAAAACATGACTTAACCAAATAGTGTGGAAATACATGACGACCTTGAAACAAGTTGCTACAATAGAGCTGCAGAAAAAGAGATTCATATAACTGACCCCATTCATCAGAACTTACATCTCTTATGATGAAATATCTTTTGAAGCCATAAAATTTTGCAGCAGCATTACTTTTGACCTTTTTTTTAAGTGGTTGTTGATCAATATCTCTCACATGTATTACTTCGTAATAACTATTCATGAGTTTTCAAATTATCTATGCGGGTGGTGATGTCTGTTGTAGGTGCAATAAAGGGTCATGTAATTTTATGAATTTTAAGTTAAATTCAGACAAACGGTCATGTAATTTAATGATAAGTTAAATTCAGACATTCTAGAAACTTACCCTCATTTCAATGGTTGATAGAATAGATCAATTAGTGCAATACTACATAAAAAAATTGAAGTGTGTTATCTCAATAAAAATGCTCACTCTAGTGAACCTCGCAGTTCTAACAGCCATAATTTTTTTATTGTTGATCTACTTCCAGGTGCAGGCTTATCATGTAATGGATGGATCTTTATTTGGAGAAGGTCTCACTCTTTTAGGTGAAAGGTTATTTGGATGGATGGATCTTTATTTACTGTCCTAGTAATACATGATTGCTCATCTATATCTTCAATTACCAAAATAACTTAAGACTGTACTCTACATATTAAACTTTGAAAATCCTATCTGATTAATCCATTGTCAGAAACATCTGCTTTAATATCAACTTCGTTCAAGCTCATAGCATTTAGTCAAGGTTTAAAGTTACAGTTCTGGTTACAGTCCCAGAATTCCGGTCTCACTTCAAAGAGTTTCAGTTTGGTTGTTTCAGTGGATTCCTCATTAGTGAGTTTCAGTTTTTGATGTATTGTAAAGTCTATTAGCTTTTGAAAAAGATGAAAGCAAATAGCCTGCCCTATAACCCCAGCATTATGGTCCATCCGATATAAGTTAGTCTGATAGTTGCCTTGAAAAGCTGCCCATTTATCTTTGTAGTTATATGACAATCACACATACTCTAGAGTTACTACCATAGGTATCTCTCACTTTTAACAGTGTTGCTCTGCTTCTCTTCCTCGATGACATTCTTTTTGACAAACATTTGTACTTAAGACTGTTGTTCAACATGAATAACTATTTTTCAAGCTTTCTATGATATTCCTTTCACTTACAATGTAATCTTTTATGTAGGTTGTTTCAAGTAACTTGGTTGAGGAAAACCGGTTTCATATATGAGCGATCCAACTTCAGCAACGTTTGTGCTTTACCCAATCCTTGTATATTCTGCAGTCTATTAGTCATTCTCTCTTTATTTAATCTGCTTGATGTACAATGAATTTGTTGTCTGAAGTAATAATTCTCAACTCGGAAAACTGTTTGTCTCTTTACCTTCACATTATTTACTTTGAAATTTTCCCCTTATCTTGTCATCATATTGTGATTTCTGAATTGAGCAAAAATAATTACTTTTTAGAACTAAGGGATCTTCATCATATGATTGAAATTATTGTCCATCTTGTTTTCTTCCAGTAAAGATTATATTTTCTCTTCTACTGTTTATAGTCCTATTGCCGTCCATAAGTAGATGTGATAATTCACATTGTTCCTGCTTTTTGTATTAATGCTACACTTGTTTTTTGTTCTTGGATTATCACTCATGCCTTTTGTGATCTAAAACCCATTTAACTTAGGAAGTTTCTGAACTCGTCCATTTTATGTTGGACTCAAAAAAAATTTCTTACTCCTTTTCTAGATATACCCTTTAACAATGCAGCAAGAGAAAGTGAGTTGGGATTATTGTTTAGCTTGTTTTAGTTATTCATACATTCTTACCTCATAAATCATTTGTAGTTGCTCTTTCCTTTTCCAAATGCTAATTTGCTTCAAAATTCGGCATAACTTTTCTTGGAAATGAGATTGCAGCAAGAGGAGTTTACTCATGACATGAAAGATGGGTGGGGACTGGCGACTGATGGAAAAGTTCTATTTGGGAGTGACGGAAGCTCAACATTATATCAGCTTGATACTCAGACCTTGAGAGGTTTTGTTTTTTTTTTATGAATTTGATATATATTCTTTTCAGCATTTTCATTTTCTACATGCGATTTTTCATTTGTATTTTCCTTCGCTTGATGCAGCTATAAAAAGTGTCACCGTCAGGTACAAAGATCGTGAAATTCCATTTCTTAATGAACTGGAGTATGTAAATGGCGAAGTATGGGCAAATATTTGGATGGTGAGATAATTTTTTCCTTTTTTGATTTGAATGGCATAATTACAGTATCTTACTATTTACTCCAGTCAAAGTACATTTTGAGATTTATCTCTTTCCGATTTTTGTTCATTATTATTTGGTGGTTGAAAATTACTTTTTCTGTTTCTTGGTTTCTGATAATTCATTTATTATTCAATATTTATTATTTGAAATTCTAATTTCTGTTGTATCGCCAATTACGGTATCAACACTTGCATTCTAACACATTAAAAATTTTCTCTTGCTTTGCTTTATGTCTTGATTGAACAACTTTGATTGCACCAACTTTTGTTTTTTCTGAGGATGTAGGTTTAGCAATGAGAGGCTATTACTATTCTAGTTGTAATTCTTCCTTAGGTCCCTGATCTTCAAGTTGTACAGAGTGGGTAGCCAAATGTTTTCAAAAGCTTAATTGTGTTCTACCAGCAGATTGCGTCCATGAGAGTGAAGGGTAGTCTGGGGTATATGACTTGAAACTGCACATCAAGGCATCCTACTCTGCTATGAGTTAGTCTGCATAACACGAAAGTATCAGCTCAGCATGTGCACCCGGAAGTTTTGAATAAAAAATTTCATAGGTGGTCATGTGCGCAAATTTGCCGTACACTTTTACTTTTACAAGCCCAGTTAAATGCTAACTAGAATGTCACATAGAGTAGTTTTAACTGACTCTGATGGCATTCTAGAATTTTGTCGACTGTTGTAGGGACTTTGATCGAATCACTTAATGGAGTTTGAACTGTTGATAGAAACAATTAATATTTAGGGAGCAAAATGAAGTTTGGCTCCAGTTTGGTGATTTCTTCTTAATTTATTCACTTTCATATGCTCTACTCCTTCAGTTTATTCTTCCTTGTGTTCGAGTCCCTCCAGGTAATACACAGTTTAATGGAGCATGAAGATGCAATCAAGACTTGAGAATTAATGTGACTATAAAACTTTAGGACACCACGACACTCAAAATCGATAATTCATAATAATTTTTTTTGGTGACTCTCCCATCTTCCCTGGGTATAATAGCTACATTCTCAGATTATATGCTCTTATAAAGTTCCTTTTGCCATGAACGTGGCTGTGTTAGATAACATGATTGTAATGATTGATTTTTGGCGCTCTCACATGAAACAAATATATGATGGATTTTGCCGATACTTTTCTATGGTCTGCTTGCGAGCATAACTTCTAGCCAGTTATTTAAGTGGGTTGTGAAAATATGCACAACTTCTTTGTTTATGTAGTTAGTATTCATCATGTTGAATTTCAAAATTAATACTGTAGTTATGACATGTAGACGGATTGCATAGCCAGAATCTCTCATAAAGATGGTCTCGTGGTTGGTTGGATTCTTCTTCATGAGCTAAGGTATGCTTTTTTAACCAACGCACCTGATACCAAATTCTTTTTGGATTTAATAGTGAATTATTTAGGTAGGTCATTTTACATTGTTCTTCTGTAAATGTTTGGGAGTCAGCTTTCTTAGTGTTTACAATAACTTTGCAGGCAAGACTTATTACGATCTGGACATACTGTGAGTTACATTCTCCCTACTTATTTTTTTTTCTATATTTTTTATCTTTTTTTCTTTGCAAAGATATTGATGCAAATGAAGCCGTTTCATCTGTTATTGCAATTCTCTGGTTACTATATTCATCTCTATATGTAATTTATGGGTAAAAACATGTTACACACCGCAGCTTCTTATCTTTTGTCTCGTAAATTCTGTTTCTGTTGTTGATACCAATATTTCGTGAAATTTAAATTGGAGCCCTCCTAAGTTTGGCCTGTGTACTATCATATATATATATATATATATATATATATATATATATATATATATATATATATGTATAGACCATTCTCAACTATTACCTTCATATACACTACTCTAAAAGTTTCATCGAGTTTTTCTTTCTAGACATTCATCTCAATCTTGATGTTACCTGCAATTGCGAAAGATAAGCGTAAGCACTGATATCATAAAAGATTTGATGTAATTCAAAGATTCGATGCAATTCCAATTTAGTTGCTTAAGCATTGCCAAAATTGTCGACCATCATTATGTGCTGCCTAAATTTGTTTTCTTTTGATAGTGTTCTATTATGTATATAAGTTATTCATACAATTAGGTTTAGTATGCCTTTTTTTTTAAAAAAAAAATCCGTCCTAGGAATCATTATCATAATTAAAATCATTGTGTTCTCTTTTCTTCGAGAAATCTCATTCTATTCTTTTATTCGGACAACTACAAATATTGCACACGTCTTCGGCAGTTTCATTAACCTTCTAATACACACTTCTTGTAATCCATTTCTTTATCTAGTCACATCAGTGAACATTGACCAAATCATTGTAGTACATAGGACTCGCAGAATTCAAGAGAAAGTGAAAAGTTGAATCCTAACACAATTAGCAGGTTACAACTCTTCCCCGCCCCTGTGAAGATCACATGTGCTTTCTATGGTAGAAGTTTGAGATCATTGTCTGACTTATTAAAGATCTTGGTTCCAAATTCGATGAGAGGCATTCTTCGACTGCGCCTAAATTTACTGTACAGATTATTACTATCACAATAATTGTTCTGCCAAAGCTATACATCTAAATAAAACCCAACTAATTTGAGTATTTTTAGTTTGTAGAATTATGTGTCCGTAAAGCATGCGCTATTTTCTTAAAATATGCATTGACTGTTTATTATTCCTATCTTTCCAGGCTATAGATGTTCTGAATGGCATTGCTTGGGATAAGGAAACAAACCGATTATTTGGTTAGTTCTTGGGTTTTCTATTCACTTTTTTTTCAAAAAAAAATGGCAAAGGAAAAAAAAAGGGGTATTTTCATATCTGTATTTTTTTTTTGTCCTGCAGTAACTGGAAAATTATGGCCCAAGCTTTACGAGATTAAACTTCGTCCTATAACCGATCCTTCAAATGGAAGAATAGAGAACCTATGCCCAATTCGAGCATAAATCGGTAACAGAAGATGCCAACTTCATTATTTGGGTATACAACTGAAACACACATTGCCAGAAACTGTACTCTGATCTTCGGCGGTTGGTTGGTTTTCTGCCGGCTACTATGAATTGCCAATCAAAGTAGGTATTTTCGAGACATTTCCAAACTTGTGCTTCAAAATTGATCTGCAAATTACATGAAATATGATTAATCCTATTTATCTGGGGTTGGTTATACTGTTCCAGTTCTTTCAAAGTGAATGGCCATTGTAACTACCAAAAAAGGTATTCATGAATGGTTTGTAGATTATGGGATCTTCATATATCTACTGCAGAATGGCTTGTATTTGAGGGATCTCCATGCATTTTCACCATAAAGTAAAAGTAAGTTAATTTGCCCCCTCTTTTGGTTCAGCATATTTTTACTCTGTTATCCTGTGGTTTAAAAATTATATTTAATTATTCTGTGCCTTCGTTCTTGTTTCATCGTAAAGTTTTACTGTTAAATAGATAGTAGAGTAATATTTTTTTGTAAATCATAGGGTGGTAAATGTGCATATTAAAGATAGATAAAATGCTATATTTTTTCGCCGCATATCTGTCCTATTGAATGGTAGGTTCTTACGGTGACACTGACGCCTAATAGTCCCATATCGGATGAAAATGAAATTATGATTGGGTATATAAGAGACTATAGACACTAATAATAATAATAATAATTGAGTTTAAGCATTTTGATAGGTGGTTTGAGTCTAACGAGTTATTATTGTTAGTGGACCAGATCGTTATATTTGACATCAAAGCTAATTATCAGTCGAAAGTGTGTGACGGTTTTGGCTGAGCTTGGAAGTATTTTGGGCTGTGGTTTGGGCTCAACGAGTTATTGTTGTTAATGGGCTGGATCGTTACAGTGAAGTATAAATAAAATCAATGGCAACAGTTGGACAAAGTAACTTTTAACTAAAAGATTACATTCAAAATTGGGTGTACATCTATCCATCCCAGGATGGGCTTGTACATTGCAAATCGTATGTACGATATACATCCCATCCATACCAGGTTTGAGTGTATAATATACATTCCATCCAATTTAGGTTTGAGTGTATGATGTACATCCTATCCACCCATCCCAGGTTTGAGTGTACGATGTATATCCCATCCAAGAAATAAATAGAGTAAATTTTACTAGTCACTTCGAAATGGCTATTTTCATTCTGAGATGGTTGGGATGTACATCGCACACTCGATTTCGAATGTACTGATATGATTGATCTTAAATTAAATGGGCTTTTGCTTATATGCCCTTTACTGTTTTCAAATTTTTTAAAATTTACTCCTAAATACACCGAATGCACTTTTAAAATTCAGTCCATTAGTGAATCCCAGAGGAAAATGGGATATTTGAATAAATTTTATAAAATTAATAAAAGCATTTTAGTTATTTAGAAATAAATAAGATATTTTTAAAGTTTCGAAGAGCATATAAGATATTATCTCCTAAATTTTTTTTTAAGGTTTTTTTGTCCTTTGTACTAGGGTAATCTCAAAATCTGTGAATACAAGTTTTTAATTATATGCCATCAAATAAAGTAATTATAATTGCAGCGCTTTTGATTACATCTGAACAAACAAAATATATATAGTTATTACATTGTATTTATAATTACATATGTGATCCTGGGTCTAATCCTGGAAATTAATAAAATCTCAAGTCAAGAGTAAGCAAATCAAAGTAAAGGAAACCTGTACCTCCATTCTTTCTCTTGGTTTTTTTTTTTTTATGTCAAGGTTCAGGCAAAAAAAAAAAAATAGAATGCAATTTTTTAAACTTAAAAAATTTATTTGCAAAATAGGACTTTTTTTGAAAATAGCTTTTAAAAATTTGTATTTTTAAAAATGATCCTACAAAATTTATATTTACAAAAATGACTGAAGCCGGATGTGTGACAAGTTGAACACGAAAATTGAATTTTCGTGTTTAAACACGGCCCGTGTTTCTATCGGAAGAGGATTTGAATACAAATTCAAGTATAAATTATAAATTTAACTTTAGGATTTGAATACAAATTCAAATATCAAAATCAAATTTCAATTTCAATTTTAAAGTCAAAATTCTAAATTTGAATTTCAATTCAAATTTCTAATTAAGTTTTAAAATTATATCTTTAAATTCAAATTTACAATTTTAATTTCAAATTATTAATTTAAAATTATAATTTTAATTTTAACTCAATTCACTGGGTTAAATCGCCGTCTTTAGGAAGATCGGGACTTTCGTAAAAAATTTAAAAGACAGTAGATCGTTTACCGTCTTAAAAAAAACCGGTGAACGATTCAGATGAAAACACGGAAATTAAATTTTCGTGTTTAAATACAGAAATTCAATTTTCATGTTCAACTTGTGACACGTCCGGCTTACCCGCCTAAGTGGCAGTACATGTAGGCGGTACACATGGCGCACAGTTGGCATTCATAGAATTATTTTTATAAATATAAATTTTATAAGATTATTTTTAAAAATATAAATTTTTATATGATCATTTTCAAAAAAAAATCCTGCAAAATGACCTGTAAATCACATTTTATTTATTTATTTATTTTTATTTTTGATGAAGTAGCACACAAAAGTTAAAAGTTAGAGACTAGTATCCACCATTACCTTCTTGCAAGAATTAGCTTTGCATCACTTCAATGAAAAATAGTTTTTAACTTTTTTATTTATTCGTAAATATGTCATTGAACTTATAGAAACAGTCGTTATTTTTATAAAATTATTATTTTATTTTTTAAAATATACTCTTCTATTATTATCATTTTTTTTATTTGTCTTAAATTAGGAGCAAAAAAATAAAATTATTTCAATTCTTTACATGCTATTTTACTATTACCAACATTTCTTACTTGCACTCAATTTAGGTGCAAAATAGGTATTTTATTTTTTTTAAACTCAGGTAAAAATTTAAATCGGTTTAACCCAAGCGGAGTTACTTTTAAATAACGAAAAAATACAGGATGGATATATTTGAAACAAAAAAATTTAAAAATAAATAAGATATTTTAAAAATATTGAGAGATATATAAACAATTATTCCAAACATAATATATTTTGCTGGCTTATTATTTAAAAAAAAAAAGAAAAAAAAATTGGACAACATAACAACTAACTACAAACCACGTTCTAAGATAATAATTTTTGTGTAAACTAAAAAGTCACAACAAATCCTTACCCTGTAGTGATATTGTGACTTGAATATATATATATATATATATATATATATATATATATATATAGTCCAGCTACTATACTCTTTTTATAAGTATAGATCTTTTCGTATTTATAAATTTCGGCTCTTAGATAAAGGAATGTGCGGTTAAAATTATAATGGTTATCTAAGATTTCGATTATTTCACTAACAACCTACTAAATCTTAGGAGGACCACTATCATCCTAACCACCCTTCAGGCGGAAAAGTTATGAGTGAAATATTATGTTTTTTTTCTAAGACTGCTGCATTTTATAAATACAAAAGCAGTAGATCAAATTTCTGACTATTTAGTTCGCATAAAATTGTAATTAAAATTAATTTTATACAGATCTTTATAAATATATCGAATAATAGATATATTCCTACAACATTTAACTTTTTATATTTATTGTTTTAAAAATTTTAAATTATATATATATATACTCTTACCGTCAATATCTTTTAAAAAAATAAAGCTAATCATATGTTAAATACTTAATCTTAGATAGTGAGTGAAGTAAATTTATTTTTTTACTCTGTCAGATATTATACTTATATATATTTATTAACAGTTGAAACTTTTGTATGAATATATTTGTAAGGGCAAAATTGATGTTTCACTTATATTCTATTAAAAAATAAGCAGTAAACTAACGGTAACAAATCATAGGAATATATATATATATATATATAATATATATATATATATATATATATATATATATATGGGCACTTTTTTATATAAATATTAAAAATTTCTCTGTTTTCAGATTTACCCCTCTTAGAAGGCTAATATTAAAACTACCCTTTTTACGTTCCAACTTCTTTCTAAAATACTCCTGAAGTTAAACTCTGTTAGTATACCGTTTGGAGCTGCCGTTATCTGTGTGAAATTACCATTTTGCCCTTTCAAATATATCTTAAACCCTAAACCCTAAAACCCTAAACCCTAAAACCCTAAACCCTAAACCCTAAACCCTAAAACCCTAAACTCTAAACCCGGACAAAATAGGTATATCTGATAGTTTTCAACTCCGATTATTATTTAACTCTAGTTTAACACTAGTTAACTTAACAAAGGAAAACGGTAGGGATATTTTTAATAACGGTAGAACGTATGAGGAATATATTGGAAAGAAAAAAGTAAGAAAGGTAAATCAGATATTTCTTCAAATTTCAGAGGTACACAGACAATTATTCTATATATATATATATAACTTAAGACTTTTGAAAAGATAAATATAAAAAATTAAATTTTATAAAAATATATATTTTATTCGATATATTTATAAATAACTGTCTGAAATTAACCCTTATAATTAATATGTCCAGATTGAATCTTGCAAAAGTATATGTCCTGTGAAAAGCCAAAATAACTAGAAGCATGAATTTCCAAATATAGTATCTATAAATTCATTCTTTTAGATAAACTTCAATTAGCCTCTATGTGGTTTAGCCAATTTTAACTTAGCCACTGTAGTTTTGAAAAGTTTTACTCTGCTATATTATGTGTAAATTATTGTATTTTATAAATCACAAGATGTTTTAATGTAAATAAACTTACAAAATGCTAAATTTATTGTACTACAGGTTTTATAATATATCACTTTTTAACCATTCATATTTTCGTGCTATCAAACATTGGGAATTTCTAATTGACGATCGATTTTGTTAGATTTGTTCTAAAATATTTAAAATATCTAAAAATAAATTTTAATTTTTTAATATTATTTACTTGTTAGTGTTGAAGTTTTTTGGCAGAAAAAAACTATTTGACAATGCTCAAAAGAAGTTTTTCCAATTATATTATTAAACATCCTCCTCATCATGTAAAATTAGAATAACTATTGTTGCATTTGATTCAGGTATAAGTTAGAATTGGTTATTCCGAAAATAGGTATAAGTTCAGAAACAAATAATAACATAACTAATTTTGTATTTGAATCAGAATCGAGTTGTTTTCGAAAATAAGAAAAAAAATATTTAAATAGTTAGATTAGAATAGTAAGAATAAAAAAAATTATAATTTTAAAATAATAATATTTTATCTAATTAATTAATATAAAAATAGTAATTAAATAATAATTTAATTTATTTAATTAACTATTGCTAGATAAGCAGATAACCTAAATATTAATTTATAAAATAATTAATAATAATGAGTATTGTTAATAAATAGTTTAATTTACTACAATAATTAATAAATTAATAAATTAATTAGTTTATTATTTAATAATTAAATAATTCGTTTATAAAATAATTAGATTAGTAAAAACATTAAGTTAATTAAAGAGTTAATATAATAATTAAATTATATTTATTTTAATTAAAATTATTCTCAAGTGGAAACAAACTTGTTCCAGAAAAAAAATTGAAACAGTAGTTTCAGCCTTATATCAGCTTATTTCAGAAAGACGAGAACTGATGTTCCCATTCATAACCGAACACGTTTGAAAAATAAAATCTTATTTCAGCCCTTATTCTCTAACCAAATGATACAGTATTCACACAGAAAAGAGATTACAAAGATGTGGTATCCATAAATAGGAAAGGGAAATTTGAAAACCTAGCCATGGGAAAGAGCTTGAGCTTGCCCCAAGCCACAATATATCGCCATATATGTTATTTTTATTTTTATTCCGAAAGTTATAAATTCTTTTTTTAGTATTTATTTTTTTTTAAGATTTCAATATTAAAAAATATTTAGTAAATTATTAAATAGAGACAAAATTAATATGTAACAGTGAATTGGAGACTTCTTTGGAAAATTTTTCGCTGAAATTTATTACTAATTATCAGATACTCTAAATAAAAAAAAAAAAAAGAATATATATATAGTAGAGCTAATATATTCTGAAAAGCACGTCTAAATATGTTTGTAAATTTTTTATCATTAGATTTGTATTGAGATTTGTGCTATTTATTTTTTCTTTCTCTCTTTAGTTGACTTTACGAAAGCACAAATCTAAATGTAAATCCAATGATAAAAAATTCACAAGTATATTTGGGCTCATGCTTTTGAGAATATATAAGCTCTATATAGTATATATATATATATATAGAGAGAGAGAGAGAGAGAGAGAGAGAGAGAGAGAGTGAGTTTATATGTTTTTAAAAGTACAAGCATATTCATACTTGTGAATTTTTTACTATTGAAATTATATTGAAATTTGTGCCTTTTATTTTATTTTTCTCTCTTTTTAGTTGACTTTATAAAAATACAAATCTCAATACAAATTTAATAGTAAAAAATTCACAAGTATGGATGTATTTGTATTTTAAAAACATATAAACTTACTCTCTCTCTCTCTCTCTCTCTCTCTATATATATATATAGTCCGGCTACTATACTATCGATAGCACTAAGCATTTGATCTATCAAATTTTCTATCCTCAGATCAATCTTTTTAATTATTTTTATCCGTTAGATTTTACTATTTTTTCAACCACCCATTAAATCTAAAAAAATTATACCATCTAAATTATATATTTTTTAATTTAAAAATTTAAAAATTAAAAATTTAGTAACACCAATAACCTGATGCTATTAATAGGTCACTACGCTCTTTCTCTCTCTCTATCTCTCTATCTCTCTCTATATATATATATATATATATATATATATAAAATTAAGTTAGAATACTATCAATAGCATCAAGCCATTGGTACTATCAAGTTTTTAGTCGTTGGATGAAAAAATATGCTGTTGGGATTATAGTGGGCCCCTAGGGTTTACTAGGTGGTTGGTTGAATAGTAAAAATCTTAGAGAACCACTATAATCCCAACCGCATATTGTTTCATCCAACGGCTGAAAACTTAATAGCACTAATTGTTTGGTACTATCGATAGTATTCTAGCCGAACTCATATTATATATATAATATATATATATATATATATATATATATATATATATATAAAATTACCTAGCTGGCTTAGACAGCTGTTGATCACGTAAGTAATGGCCTGCACATCATCTTAGTTAGTTCGTAGCAGCTCATAGAAACCTCAGCTCACGTCTCACTTGCTGATTCCCACGCTAATAATAATAATAATAATAATAATAATAATATAATAATAATATAATACAACTGAATTTTTATATTTTAAAAAACATAAGTTATTCTATGATTAGATAAAAATATGTATAATTAGATTAATAGCCATTCTGATTTAAAAGGAAAAATTAATTAAAAATATAGATCTCTCGATGAAAAATTTAGTTGGACTAATAATAATAATAAACCTAAATTGTAAGCTTCCTTCTCAAACTATAAAGTCTGTAATATTTGTAATATTTTGATTCGTAAATTTTAATATATTATACTTTTTTATTTAAATTTTTTGAATTATTATAATTAAATTTTATAATTTAATTGAGTTGGTTAAATATTAATATATTATTAATGCGAAAATAATATACCCTTTCAATTTTTTTTTTTCAAAAGTTTATATGTTAAAATAATATAAAAATATCTAAAAGAATATAAAAATAAATTTATTTTACTAACTAACCAATGTTAAGTATTTAATCTAGTATTTAATTGACGATAAGGACTGGTATTCGTTTACAAAGAGCCGTATGGTAGGAACTGCAATTCGTTTACAAAGAGCCATAGGAAATTAACCATGTACATTTTTCTCATAATATATTTTTTTGAGAGAAAAATAGCATGTTATCCGTTTCGTTTATTTTGACATAAATTTAACTGAAAATATAAAGCAATTAAATTTTAAAATCAGAACCTGGATATCAATTTGAGTATCAATCATCAAATTTTTTTTTTTGTCAGTTGCATCAGTAACAGTTGATATTTTTCTCATAATATCATGCAGGTTTTTTAGTCTTTGTTTGGTGATGGTGAGTTAGAGGGCTTTTTTGAAATTGACCCTATAAAAATTTAAATTTTTGAAAATGATCCTGCAAATTTGTATTTGCAAAAATGGCCCTCTTCCTGCCATGTCAGCGAGCCACGTCAGCCGGACCGCCACGTCAGCTCGCCACACCAGCCGGCGCGTGGTGGTGGGTAAGTTAAACACGCAGGTACAACCTGCGTGTTCTAAACACGCAGGCCGAGCCCGCGTGTTCTACTTGCCCTAAACTTGTTCCAGGTGGTCCTGGAGCGGCGGCCCTTCATATACGTGGTCCGCGACCTACGGGCCCGCTACGGGGCCATCTTCACCCTGCGCATGGGGCAGCGCACCTTGGTGGTGGTTTCCTCGGCCGAGCTCATCCACGACGCCCTCGTCCGTAAGGGCCCGCTCTTCTCCTCCCGCCCCGCCGACTCCCCGACACGCCTCCTCTTCAACGTGGGCAAGTGCGTCGTCAACTCCGCCCCCTACGGGCCCCTCTGGCGCGCCCTTCGCCGCAACTTCGTCGCGGAGATCGTGGCCCCCGCCCGCGTCCGCAGCTTCTCCTGGATCCGCGACTGGGCCATCGCCGCCCACCTCGAGCGCCTCCGCGAGCAGCAGTCCCGCTTCGGCGCCGCGGGGGCGATGGGTGCGTGCCGCCTGACCATCTGCAACATCCTGGCGTGCATCTGCTTCGGGGCCAGGGTCCCCAAGCCCCACGTCCGCGAGATCGAGGAGGTGCTCAAGGACGTCATGATGATGACGTCGCAGCAAGTAGAACACACAGGCTGAGCCTGCGTGTTCTGAACACGCAGTTGGAACACGCAGGTTGTACCTGCGTGTTTAACTTACTTACCCTCACACACAAGCTGGTGTGACGAGCTGACGTGGCGGCCCGACTGACGTGGCTCGCTGACATGGCAGGAAAAGGGTCATTTTTACAAATACAAATTTTGCAGGACCATTTTCAAAAATTTAAATTTTTATAGGATCAATTTCAAAGAAAGCCCTGAGTTAGATGAATTAAGTCAGATAAAAAAAAGTATTCTGCAGATAGAATTATCGTCTTTATCATCAAACTCGTGTGTGTCAGTGTTTCGAATCTGCAACGAGGACACATGAGAATGAAAGATAGGACGGCAAACATTTTGATCAAATTTTAAGAGTCTAATTATTATACTTTTAAAAATATTAAATAATTAATATTTATAAATTTTTATTTTTTTTAATTTTTTTTTTTAAATTATGTTATTTTATCAATTATTCACTAAATTCAAAAAATCTATTATTATTCTATAATAACACTTCAATAATTTTATATCGGATAAAAATAAAATTATAATTGGGCATATAAAAAATATGAACACTAATAATAATAATTAAATTTAAATATTTTGGATTGTGTTTCAGTCTAACAAATTATTATTATTAGTGTGCTGGATAATTATATTTAGTATCAAAAGTAATCACCAATCAAAAATATATAACGAATTTCGATTTAGTCTGAATCTAGATAATAAAATTAGCAAGATAAGTCTCATATCATCAAAATTACGCATAACTACGTATTCTTTTCCGGAGGACTAAACCTTTATAAGAAAGCATAAGAGATCAAGATATGTAAAAAAAACAAAACCAATAAATTTTTATGTGAAGAAAAAAGAGCCTACTTATCTGACACCCGAAGCATTTGAGAAAAACAAAATGCAAAGCTTTTAATATTGAGATTTGTAACAAACACCATATATATATATATATATAGAGAGAGAGAGAGAGAGAGAGAGAGAGAGAGAGAAAAAGAGAGAGAGTTAGGCTAAAATGTTATTAATAGTATTAAATTATTTGTGTTATTAAATTTTTAACTCTTAAATTAAAAGATGTATAGTTGAGATGATAGTGGACCCTTTGGACTTAATGGATATTGAAAATATATAAAATTTAACGGATGAAAATGATCAAAAGGATTGATCAAAGAGTAAAAAATTTGATAGCACTAAATGCTTCGTGCTATCAATAGCATAGTAGCCGGACTTTATAGATAGTTAAACTGGAATGCTATTAATAGCACCAAGTCATTGGTGCTATTAAATTTTTAATTTTTAAATTAAAAAATATATGGTTGAGATAATAGTGGGTACCTTGAATTTAATAGATAGTTGAAAAAATAGTAAAATTTTTGAACAAAATAGTTATCTAAAAATAAAAAATTTAATAGTACTAAATATTTGATGCTATCAATAATATAGTAGTCGAATTCTATAGATAAAACCATTAAATACATTTTAACCCCCGAGAAAAAAAAAAAAAAAATCATCATAAAAAAGAGAAAGGAGTCAAATATCAAATAAATTGATGAACTAAATTTAACTCTACCACCCAGCATTTAAAAAGACAATTCAACAAACACAAACTAATCCATGCCAAAAACAAATGAGCATAATAACCCAAAAAAAAAAAACAAGCAACAAAGCTATCTCAATAAAAAAATAATAATAATAATCAAAATAAAAAATTGCATGCCCCCACAATTGATTTCTTTTTCGAAATCCTTCTATCATACAACCCAATAAAATAAAATTTTCTTTTAAACAAATTATTACTTAATTACACCATTGGTCTCGGCTTACACTTTTATTCTTAAATTTTAATTTATTATAATTTTTAGTATTATTGTAATTAAATTTTGCAACCAAATTTGATTAACTCAATATAATAATTAACAAACTAAATTAAAATTACAAGAATTGATTATAATAATTTATAAAATTGTATTGAAAATTATAATAAATTAAAATTTGAAGATTAAGTATGGCGCCACTCATAGTTTTAGGCTCCGTTTGTTTTTGGAACGGAACCGGGAATAGCGGGGATATCCCCCTTATTCTCTCAAACGCACCTGGAACCGTCTGGTATTGCTTATCCCAGAACAAGGAGAATAGCTGGTATAACAAATCCCACCTTAATATTTTATTATAAAATTTTTTACCATACTACCCTTTTTTCCTTACTTTTACCTTTTTTTATTACATAAAATATTCATCTCTCTCTCCTCTCTCCCCACCCCCCCCTTTTCCACCTCCCGAGACAAGCAGGCATCATCAATGCCTGTCTGCAGGCATTGATGATGCCTGCCTCTCTCTCTCTCTCTCTCATCTCCTTCCTCCTCTCATCTCCTTCCTCCTCTCCGCTCTCTCCCCCTCCCTCCCTCCCCGATCCCGGCCCCCCCCTCATCTCCTTCCTCCTCTCCGCTCTCTCCCTCCTCCCTCCCTCCCCGATCCCGGCCCTCCGATCCCCCGAGCCCGGCCCCCCGAGCCCCCCGAGGCCACCTTCTTCTTCCTCCGGGCCCCCGAGCCCCCGAGGCCGCCTTCTTCTTCCTCCGGCCCCCGAGCCCCCGAGCCGCCGCCTTCTTCTTCCTCCGCCCCCCGAGCCCGGCGAGCTCGTCGCGTTCTTCTCCCTCCGCCCCCCCGAGCCCCCCGTGGCCGCCGCCCCCCGCGCCGGGCCCCGAGCCCGCCGCCCCGCGAGCCCACCGAGGCCGGCCGCCCCCCCGCGCCTGGGCCCTCGAGCTGCCGCCTTCTTCTTCCTCCGCCCCTCGAGCTCGTCGCCTTCTTCTCCCTCCGCCCCCCGAGCCCCCCGCGGCCGCCGCCCCCGTGCCCTGGCCCCCGAGTCCGCCGCCCCCGTGAGCCCCCCTTGGCCGGCCGCCCCCCCGCGCCCGGGCCCCCGACCCGCCTTCTTCTTCCTCCGCCCCCCGAGCCCGAGCTCGCCGCCTTCTTCTTCCTCCGCCCCTCGAGCCCCCCGAGCCCGTCGCCTTCTTCTCCCTCCGCCCCCCGAGCCCCCCGCGGCCGGCCGCCCCCCGCGCGCGGGCCCCCGAGTCCGCCGCCCCCGTGAGCCCCCCGAGGCGCCCCCGCCGCCCGCCCCCCCGCGCCGGGCCCCCGAGCCGCCGCCTTCTTCTCCCTCCGCCCCCCGAGCCCCCCCGGCCCCCGGCCGCCCCCCGCGCGCGGGCCCCCGAGTCCGCCGCCCCGAGCCCCCCCGACCCCCCGGCCCCCCCGCCCCCCCCGCCCGCCCCCCGAGCCGCCGCCTTCTTCTTCCTCCGCCCCCCGAGCCCCCGAGCTCGCCGCCTTCTTCTTCCTCCGCCCCCCGCGCCCCGGCCCCCGAGCCGCCGCCCTCTTCTTCGTCCGCCTACTTCTTGCGCTCCTGTCGTGGTTACAGTGTTTCCAACATTGTGAATTGCCTGCCTTGCTGACTGTTGGTGCCGATCTGTTGGGTTGATTTCATTATCTGACTTGCGAAAGCCGAATTGACTACTCACGCAAAGTAAGTCCGCTCCATTAATCTCACTCCCCTATGATTGCTATATATATTAGTGAGATTCCATATGTTTGGTGTAAGTGAGTGTTGTTCGTATATATAATTGGAAATTAATGTATAATTGCTAGTTGCCGCGAAAAATGACCCAAAAAGGATGAAATTACCCAACCTTTTGCAATGATGATTGTTTCCATATTCATCAGTTGGATGGCAAGGATTTATAATCCATTGTAACCCCATGTGTAGTTGGAAACTAATTGAGCAAAATTATTATAAAAAAAATACACTATTTCTTGACAACAACCAAGGTTGAATATCATCCGGTTTGGGCCAACAATTTTAATTCCATATTAATAATTAATTTACACTACACCAATGTTGGGAAGCAATGGTAAGTGTTGCATGATCTTTACCAATAACAATTTATTTTAATCAGATGCGTCCTTGGAAGAGATTTTCTAGGCCTACGAATAACATCGAACAAACCCAAAACAACCGTCAAAATGAGAATATGCGGACAGAAGGTGGAAGTAGTTCGCGCCCACAAACGGGAACGCGAACACCTAACTCGACCGAATCTATGGATAGCACCCTATTATCTTTGTTAACAGAGGAGCACGCACTAGGAAACAATATAAATGGTACTTTCACAACTCAGGCGTGGAACCGAGTCGTTAAAGAGGTCAATTCTAGACATAATATCGACCTATCGAAGGACCAAATAAAGAACCGTATTAAAGTTCTGAAGAGAACTTTTGCATTATATTACTACTTAGCTAACAAGAGCGGCTGGGGATGGGATCACACGAACAACATTCCTACCGCTGGTGATAATGAAGACTGGCAAGCAGTAATCGCGGTAAAATTTATATTATTTGCGTTAAGATTGTAAGTTAGTAGATATTTAAATTGGTGAAGCTATCCTAATCCTCGTGTCTTTGTCCAGGAGAATCCGGCCTATGCAAAATGTAGGGATAAACCATTCCCTCATTATAAGGATATTGAGTTCCTTACTCAAAAAAATACGGCAACAGGCACATTCGGGTTCTCCTCTGATATGCCAACTCCCGAAACTGTTGATAGTTCATCTTCATCTTCTCCTCATGAGGATGATCCAGCTATACCACCCAGCTTTGAGAACATAATGCCGGGTTATACATCACGATCGCCAAGTCCTGCTCCTCTAGGACCAAACTTCGGTGCTAGTGGAAGTGGTTCAGGGCATAGCTCTTCGGGGAAAAGGCCTCGATCTCCACGCCGATCAACTACCCAGCGTAGAAATGTTGGGAAGCAAAAGGATGAAGGCACAAGTAACCACTTCGCTGAAATGGTGGAAATTGGGAAGCAAAAGCTTGATCTAGTCCGCCAAATGTACCAAGTTGAAATTAGCCAACGAGGCAATATCGCGACAATCGAGGAATGTATGGCCCGAGTATACTCTTTACATGGAATTACAGATGATCAGGTAGTGGCAGCCGCCGAGGCATTAAAAGATGACAAGAATAGGCAAGTATTCATGACAATGAACGACGCGCATGCTATAAAGTGGCTGGATCGCCAACTAGCGAAAGACACTCTTTTATTTCGACAGTTCTTCCCTTGAATATAATAGTTCAGTAATTTCATGTATAAATTATGTAGCTGGGAATGTATTATTTTAGCAACATTTGTGATGCTTAATTACATCTTTAAATTAGGTACCTGGTAATGTAATATTGTAGGAACATTGTGATGCTTAGTTTTATGTTTAAAATATGTACCTGGTAATGTAATATTGTAGGAACATTATGATGCTTTACTTTATGTTTAGATTAGGTATGTGATAATGTAATATTGTACTACTGTTATGTGTTTTAGTTGAGGATGATAACTACTATGGTATTTTTTCGAGACTTGTTATGTTGTATGTTGCATTATATACTTGACGTATTTGTTTGTAATGTTTAGACAATGTCTATATACTGCGACATATTGCTTGAATACAAACGGCTCTTTGCAGGAAAAATGGAAGCTTCGTTTTATCGCACCATATTTTCGTCCGCGATCGTTGCGAATATACTGACGATATTAGATGACGATGACGATTATTGGGAACAAGTCTGTTCGATGCAATATGATCAAGGTCATCAGACTGATGTTATTCCAATCCCGAGACAACCATGTCGAACCAGACCATTTATTGGGCATCAATTTATTGGTGATATATTAAATGGTCATCCAGACCGTGGGTACCAGTATTTCAGAATGATGACTACCACATTCATTGCTTTACGAGATGAGCTTGTTGGTAAGGGACTTATACATAGCTCAAGAAATATCAGCGTTGATGAACAGCTTGGAATATTTCTTTTTTGTATTGGCCACGGCGTTGCAAATAGGGTGCTCGCCGAAACATTCCAACATTCAGGGGAGACAATTAGTAGATATTTTAATAAGGTACTGCGGGGCATCGTTATGTTAAAAGACGAATATATCACTCAACCGACAAGCAACACTCAAGTTCATCCGCGGATCTCAGATAGTACAAATTTTCATCCTTTCAAGGTGATGTATTAAATATAAATCATTGGTATTTTATACGATTAATTATATGAGTATTGCCAACGACGGCTTAAAAAAGAAAGATATTGAATGTTCGATGTACATTTGCAGAATGCAATTGGTGCGGTTGACGGGACCCATATTCCGGCGATTGTCAAGTTGAGCGACCAAGCACGTTTTCGGTGTCGGAAAGGGTTTACATCACAAAATGTGATGGCTGCGGTCAACTTTGATCAAGAATTTCTTTTTGTTTGCACTGGGTGGGAAGGATCCGCCGCTGATATGTGAGTCCTCAGATGGGCGTGTGAAAGTGGCGGTTTCACAGTACCCGAAAGTAGTAAGAAAATCTGACAATTCACTATATTACAGTTATTAATTTTAATACATATATAATTACAGTATAACTTTTTATTATATTGTGTCGTTAACAGGAAAATTTTACTTGGTTGATTCTGGGTACGCAAACACCGACAAATTTTTGGCGCCGTATAGAGGAGAGCGCTATCATATCAGCCAATTTGATAGTAACGCACGTAGTCGGGTACATCGGAGCCCGAAGGATCTTTATAATCATCGTCATGCCCAATTACATAATGTGGTGGAGAAAACATTCGGGGTATTGAAAAAGCGATTTAAGATTTTAAATATTGCAACGCCGTTTCCGTTTAGGGTGCAGTGTCTGATTGCAATGGCTTGCTGCGTCATACATAATTTTATTATTAGACATCACGGTAGTGATCGATACTTCAATGATTCAGTTGACCAACATGCTACCGTTATGGAAGAGAATGACGAAGGTATTCAAATTCCTGATGCTTCATTGCCCGGTGCATCAGACTCGCGGCGGGGCGACGCCATTCGAACGGATATTACAGATCAATTGTGGAATAATAGAAGTTAGTCCGGCGATAATTATGTAGATAAATAAATTATTGTAATAAACAGATGTGTGTATATATTAGTAGGGAGTAATATGGAATTTGTAAATAAAAATTTACAAATCTTTACCAAATATACGAATTTTGCGAAATTTTAAAAAATTTTATGTTAAAAAAGTAATTATTTAAAATTAATATTATAAAATTGTAAATCTTAAAATTAAAATGTTGAAATTTTATATTTTAAATTTAAAATTTAAGTTGAAAAAATTAAATATTAAATTAAATGTATTATTTTTAAATAATATATTTTAATTACGATTATAATTTTACTTTTATTTTTTTAAACTATTAATCCATTAATTAAAACGAGAAAAACGAGTTTACAATATTTTAATGACATAATAAAGCTCGTGGGGGAAAATTTACAAATATTTAGCAAATATACAAATTTTGCAAAATTTTATAAAATTTTTGTTAAAAATTAATTATTTAAAATTAATATTATAAAATTATAAATCTTCAAATTAAAATGTTGAAATTTTATATTTTAAATTTAAATTTTAAGTTGAAAAATTTAAATATTAAATTAAATGTATTATTTTTAAATAATATATTTTAATTACGATTATAATTTTACTTTTATTTTTTTAAACTATTAATCCATTAATTAAAACGAGAAAAACGAGTTTACAATATTTTAATGACATAATAAAGCTCGTGGGCGAAAATTTACAAATATTTAGCAAATATACAAATTTTGCGAAATTTTAAAAAAATTTTTGTTAAAAATTAATTATTTAAAATTAATATTATAAAATTGTAAATCTTCAAATTAAAATGTTGAAATTTTATATTTTAAATTTAAATTTTAAGTTGAAAAAATTAAATATTAAATTAAATGTATTATTTTTAAATAATATATTTTAATTACGATTATAATTTTACTTTTATTTTTTTAAACTATTAATCCATTAATTAAAACGAACTAATCAATTTTTAACAACTTTTATCACATAATAACTCTTGGGGGCAAAAAGGTAATTTACCCATCTTATCCTCTTTATCCCTCCTATTCCTCATTATTAAACCAAACACAAATTCTCTTATCCCTGGAACCATCCCAAACGAGTTTAAGCTCTAGTTCCGTACTTTATCCTTATCCCCGGTATAGCCAATTCCAGCCTATCCCGATTCCAAACGCAGCCTTAGGGTGGGAAACTAATGGTGCAATTAAACCTCAATTAAACCTTGTAAATTAAGAATAACCTGAGAACTCAAACTTGGTTGGTTGCAGATATTGATTTTACCCATCTCTTTCTAGAGCAAAC
>CM054945.1:2550787-2619791 GCA_029168755.2 Tillandsia fasciculata
AAAAATATTAAATAATTAATATTTTATAAAATTTTTATTTTTTTTAATTTTTTTTTTTAAATTATGTTATTTTATCAATTATTCACTAAATTCAAAAAATCTATTATTATTCTATAATAACACTTCAATAATTTTATATCGGATAAAAATAAAATTATAATTGGGCATATAAAAAATATGAACACTAATAATAATAATTAAATTTAAATATTTTGGATTGTGTTTCAGTCTAACAAATTATTATTATTAGTGTGCTGGATAATTATATTTAGTATCAAAAGTAATCACCAATCAAAAATATATAACGAATTTCGATTTAGTCTGAATCTAGATAATAAAATTAGCAAGATAAGTCTCATATCATCAAAATTACGCATAACTACGTATTCTTTTCCGGAGGACTAAACCTTTATAAGAAAGCATAAGAGATCAAGATATGTAAAAAAAACAAAACCAATAAATTTTTATGTGAAGAAAAAAGAGCCTACTTATCTGACACCCGAAGCATTTGAGAAAAACAAAATGCAAAGCTTTTAATATTGAGATTTGTAACAAACACCATATATATATATATATATATAGAGAGAGAGAGAGAGAGAGAGAGAGAGAGAGAAAAAGAGAGAGAGTTAGGCTAAAATGTTATTAATAGTATTAAATTATTTGTGTTATTAAATTTTTAACTCTTAAATTAAAAGATGTATAGTTGAGATGATAGTGGACCCTTTGGACTTAATGGATAGTTGAAAATATAATAAAATTTAACGGATGAAAATGATCAAAAGGATTGATCAAAGAGTAAAAAATTTGATAGCACTAAATGCTTCGTGCTATCAATAGCATAGTAGCCGGACTTTATAGATAGTTAAACTGGAATGCTATTAATAGCACCAAGTCATTGGTGCTATTAAATTTTTAATTTTTAAATTAAAAAATATATGGTTGAGATAATAGTGGGTACCTTGAATTTAATAGATAGTTGAAAAAATAGTAAAATTTTTGAACAAAATAGTTATCTAAAAATAAAAAATTTAATAGTACTAAATATTTGATGCTATCAATAATATAGTAGTCGAATTCTATAGATAAAACCATTAAATACATTTTAACCCCCGAGAAAAAAAAAAAAAAATCATCATAAAAAAGAGAAAGGAGTCAAATATCAATAAATTGATGAACTAAATTTACTCTACCACCCAGCATTTAAAAAGACATTCAACAAACACAAACTAATCCATGCCAAAAACAAATGAGCATAATAACCCAAAAAAAAAAAAACAAGCAACAAAGCTATCTCAAAAAAAATAATAATAATAATCAAAATAAAAAATTGCATGCCCCCACAATTGATTTCTTTTTCGAATCCTTCTATCATACAACCCAATAAAATAAAATTTTCTTTTAAACAAATTATTACTTAATTACACCATTGGTCTCGGCTTACACTTTATTCTTAAATTTTAATTTATTATAATTTTTAGTATTATTGTAATTAAATTTTGCAACCAAATTTGATTAACTCAATATAATAATTAACAAACTAAATTAAAATTACAAGAATTGATTATAATAATTTATAAAATTGTATTGAAAATTATAATAAATTAAATTTGAAGATTAAGTATGGCGCCACTCATAGTTTTAGGCTCCGTTTGTTTTTGGAACGGAACCGGGAATAGCGGGGATATCCCCCTTATTCTCTCAAACGCACCTGGAACCGTCTGGTATTGCTTATCCCAGAACAAGGAGAATAGCTGGTATAACAAATCCCACCTTAATATTTTATTATAAAATTTTTTACCATACTACCCTTTTTTCCTTACTTTTACCTTTTTTTATTACATAAAATATTCATCTCTCTCTCTCCTCTCTCCCCACCCCCCCCTTTTCCACCTCCCGAGACAAGCATTCATCAATGCCTGTCTGCAGGCATTGATGATGCCTGCCCCTCTCTCTCTCTCTCTCTCATCTCCTTCCTCCTCATCTCCTTCCTCCTCTCCGCTCTCTCCCTCCTCCCTCCCTCCCCGATCCCGGCCCCCCTCCTCATCTCCTTCCTCCTCTCCGCTCTCTCCCTCCTCCCTCCCTCCCCGATCCCGGCCCTCCGATCCCCCGAGCCCGGCCCCCCGAGCCCCCCGAGGCCACCTTCTTCTTCCTCCGGGCCCCCGAGCCCCCGAGGCCGCCTTCTTCTTCCTCCGGGCCCCCGAGCCCCCGAGCCGCCGCCTTCTTCTTCCTCCGCCCCCGAGCCCGGCGAGCTCGTCGCGTTCTTCTCCCTCCGCCCCCCCGAGCCCCCCGTGGCCGGCCGCCCCCGCGCCGGGCCCCGAGCCCGCCGCCCCGCCGAGCCACCGAGGCCGGCCGCCCCCCCGCGCCTGGGCCCTCGAGCTGCCGCCTTCTTCTTCCTCCGCCCCTCGAGCTCGTCGCCTTCTTCTCCCTCCGCCCCCCGAGAGCCCCCCGCGGCCGGCCGACCCCCCGTGCCCTGGCCCCCGAGTCCGCCGCCCCCGTGAGCCCCCCTTGGCCGGCCGCCCCCCGCGCCCGGGCCCCCGACCCGCCTTCTTCTTCCTCCGCCCCCCGAGCCCCCGAGCTCGCCGCCTTCTTCTTCCTCCGCCCCCGAGCCCCCCGAGCCGTCGCCATCTTCTCCCTCCGCCCCCCGAGCCCCCGCGGCCGGCCGCCCCGCGCGCGGGCCCCCGAGTCCCCGCCGCCCCGTGAGCCCCCCGAGGCCGGCCGCCCCCCCCGCGCCCGGGCCCCCGAGCCGCCGCCTTCTTCTCCCTCCGCCCCCCGAGCCCCCCCGGCCGGCCGCCCCCCGCGCGCGGGCCCCCGAGTCCGCCGCCCCGTGAGCCCCCCGAGGCCGGCCGCCCCCCGCGCCGGGCCCCCGAGCCGCCGCCTTCTTCTTCCTCCGCCCCCCGAGCCCCGAGCTCGCCGCCTTCTTCTTCCTCCGCCCCCCGCGCCCCGGCCCCCGAGCCGCCGCCCTCTTCTTCGTCCGCCTACTTCTTGCGCTCCTGTCGTGGTTACAGTGTTTCCAACATTGTGAATTGCCTGCCTTGCTGACTGTTGGTGCCGATCTGTTGGGTTGATTTCATTATCTGACTTGCGAAAGCCGAATTGACTACTCACGCAAAGTAAGTCCGCTCCATTAATCTCACTCCCCTATGATTGCTATATATATTAGTGAGATTCCATATGTTTGGTGTAAGTGAGTGTTGTTCGTATATATAATTGGAAATTAATGTATAATTGCTAGTTGCCGCGAAAAATGACCCAAAAAGGATGAAATCACCCAACCTTTTGCAATGATGATTGTTTCCATATTCATCAGTTGGATGGCAAGGATTTATAATCCATTGCAACCCCATGTGTAGTTGGAAACTAATTGAGCAAAATTATTATAAAAAAAATACACTATTTCTTGACAACAACCAAGGTTGAATATCATCCGGTTTGGGCCAACAATTTTAATTCCATATTAATAATTAATTTACACTACACCAATGTTGGGAAGCAATGGTAAGTGTTGCATGATCTTTACCAATAACAATTTATTTTAATCAGATGCGTCCTTGGAAGAGATTTTCTAGGCCTACGCATAACATCGAACAAACCCAAAACAACCGTCAAAATGAGAATATGCGGACAGAAGGTGGAAGTAGTTCGCGCCCACAAACGGGAACGCGAACACCTAACTGGACCGAATCTATGGATAGCACCCTATTATCTTTGTTAACAGAGGAGCACGCACTAGGAAACAATATAAATGGTACTTTCACAACTCAGGCGTGGAACCGAGTCGTTAAAGAGGTCAATTCTAGACATAATATCGACCTATCGAAGGACCAAATAAAGAACCGTATTAAAGTTCTGAAGAGAACTTTTGCATTATATTACTACTTAGCTAACAAGAGCGGCTGGGGATGGGATCACACGAACAACATTCCTACCGCTGGTGATAATGAAGACTGGCAAGCAGTAATCGCGGTAAAATTTATATTATTTGCGTTAAGATTGTAAGTTAGTAGATATTTAAATTGGTGAAGCTATCCTAATCCTCGTGTCTTTGTCCAGGAGAATCCGGCCTATGCAAAATGTAGGGATAAACCATTCCCTCATTATAAGGATATTGAGTTCCTTACTCAAAAAAATACGGCAACAGGCACATTCGGGTTCTCCTCTGTTATGCCAACTCCCGAAACTGTTGATAGTTCATCTTCATCTTCTCCTCATGAGGATGATCCAGCTATACCACCCAGCTTTGAGAACATAATGCCGGGTTATACATCACGATCGCCAAGTCCTGCTCCTCTAGGACCAAACTTCGGTGCTAGTGGAAGTGGTTCAGGGCATAGCTCTTCGGGGAAAAGGCCTCAATCTCCACGCCGATCAACTACCCAGCGTAGAAATGTTGGGAAGCAAAAGGATCAAGGCACAAGTAACCACTTCGCTGAAATGGTGGAAATTGGGAAGCAAAAGCTTGATCTAGTCCGCCAAATGTACCAAGTTGAAATTAGCCAACGAGGCAATATCGCGACAATCGAGGAATGTATGGCCCGAGTATACTCTTTACATGGAATTACAGATGATCAGGTAGTGGCAGCCACCGAGGCATTAAAAGATGACAAGAATAGGCAAGTATTCATGACAATGAACGACGCGCATGCTATAAAGTGGCTGGATCGCCAACTAGCGAAAGACTCTCTTTTATTTCGACAGTTCTTCCCTTGAATATAATAGTTCAGTAATTTCATGTATAAATTATGTAGCTGGGAATGTATTATTTTAGCAACATTTGTAATGCTTAATTACTTCTTTAAATTAGGTACCTGGCAATGTAATATTGTAGGAACATTGTGATGCTTAGTTTTATGTTTAAAATATGTACCTGGTAATGTAATATTGTAGGAATATTATGATGCTTTACTTTATGTTTAGATTAGGTATGTGATAATGTAATATTGTACTACTGTTATGTGTTTTAGTTGAGGATGATAACTACTATGGTATTTTTTCGAGACTTGTTATGTTGTATGTTGCATTATATACTTGACGTATTTGTTTGTAATGTTTAGACAATGTCTATATACTGCGACATATTGCTTGAATACAAACGGCTCTTTGCAGGAAAAATGGAAGCTTCGTTTTATCGCACCATATTTTCGTCCGCGATCGTTGCGAATATACTGACGATATTAGATGACGATGACGATTATTGGGAACAAGTTTGTGCGATGCAATATGATCAAGGTCATCAGACTGATGTTATTCCAATCCCGAGACAACCATGTCGAACCAGACCATTTACTGGGCATCAATTTATTGGTGATATATTAAATGGTCATCCAGACCGTGGGTACCAGCATTTCAGAATGATGACTACCACATTCATTGCTTTACGAGATGAGCTTGTTGGTAAGGGACTTATACATAGCTCAAGAAATATCAGCGTTGATGAACAGCTTGGAATATTTCTTTTTTGTATTGGCCACGGCGTTGCAAATAGGGTGCTCACCGAAACATTCCAACATTCAGGGGAGACAATTAGTAGATATTTTAATAAGGTACTGCGGGGCATCGTTATGTTAAAAGACGAATATATCACTCAACCGACAAGCAACACTCAAGTTCATCCGCGGATCTCAGATAGTACAAATTTTCATCCTTTCAAGGTGATGTATTAAATTTAAATCATTGGTATTTTATACGATTAATTATATGAGTATTGCCAACGACGGCTTAAAAAAGAAAGATATTGAATGTTCGATGTACATTTGCAGAATGCAATTGGTGCGGTTGACGGGACCCATATTCCGGCGATTGTCAAGTTGAGCGACCAAGCACGTTTTCGGTGTCGGAAAGGGTTTACATCACAAAATGTGATGGCTGCGGTCAACTTTGATCAAGAATTTCTTTTTGTTTGCACTGGGTGGGAAGGATCCGCCGCTGATATGCGAGTCCTCAGATGGGCGTGTGAAAGTGGCGGTTTCACAGTACCCGAAGGTAGTAAGAAAATCTGACAATTCACTATATTACAGTTATTAATTTTAATACATATATAATTACAGTATAACTTCTTATTATATTGTGTCGTTAACAGGAAAATTTTACTTGGTTGATTCTGGGTACGCAAACACCGACAAATTTTTGGCGCCGTATAGAGGAGAGCGCTATCATATCAGCCAATTTGATAGTAACGCACGTAGTCGGGTACATCGGAGCCCGCGGGATCTTTATAATCATCGTCATGCCCAATTACGTAATGTGGTGGAGAAAACATTCGGGGTATTGAAAAAGCGATTTAAGATTTTAAATATTGCAACGCCGTTTCCGTTTAGGGTGCAGTGTCTGATTGCAATGGCTTGCTGCGTCATACATAATTTTATTATTAGACATCACGGTAGTGATCGATACTTCAATGATTCAGTTGACCAACATGCTACCGTTATGGAAGAGAATGACGAAGGTATTCAAATTCCTGATGCTTCATTGCCCGGTGCATCAGACTCGCGGCGGGGCGACGCCATTCGAACGGATATTACAGATCAATTGTGGAATAATAGAAGTTAGTCCGGCGATAATTATGTAGATAAATAAATTATTGTAATAAACAGATGTGTGTATATATTAGTAGGGAGTAATATGGAATTTGTAAATAAAAATTTACAAATCTTTACCAAATATACGAATTTTGCGAAATTTTAAAAAATTTTATGTTAAAAAAGTAATTATTTAAAATTAATATTATAAAATTGTAAATCTTAAAATTAAAATGTTGAAATTTTATTTTTTAAATTTAAAATTTAAGTTGAAAAAATTATTTATTAAATTAAATGTATTATTTTTAAATAATATATTTTAATTACGATTATAATTTTACTTTTATTTGTTTAAACTATTAATCCATTAATTAAAACGAGAAAAACGAGTTTACAATATTTTAATGACATAATAAAGCTCGTGGGGGAAAATTTACAAATATTTAGCAAATATACAAATTTTGCAAAATTTTATAAAATTTTTGTTAAAAATTAATTATTTAAAATTAATATTATAAAATTGTAAATCTTCAAATTAAAATGTTGAAATTTTATATTTAAAATTTCAATTTTAAGTTGAAAAAATTAAATATTAAATTAAATGTATTATTTTTAAATAATATATTTTAATTACGATTATAATTTTACTTTTATTTTTTTAAACTATTAATCCATTAATTAAAACGAGAAAAACGAGTTTACAATATTTTAATGACATAATAAAGCTCGTGGGCGAAAATTTACATATATTTAGCAAATATACATATTTTGCGAAATTTTATAAAATTTTTGTTAAAAATTAATTATTTAAAATTAATATTATAAAATTGTAAATCTTCAAATTAAAATGTTGAAATTTTATATTTAAAATTTAAATTTTAAGTTGAAAAAATTAAATATTAAATTAAATGTATTATTTTTAAATAATATATTTTAATTACGATTATAATTTTACTTTTATTTTTTTAAACTATTAATCCATTAATTAAAACGAACTAATCAATTTTTAACAACTTTTATCACATAATAACTCTTGGGGGCAAAAAGGTAATTTACCCATCTTATCCTCTTTATCCCTCCTATTCCTCATTATTAAACCAAACACAAATTCTCTTATCCCTGGAACCATCCCAAACGAGTTTAAGCTCTAGTTCCGTACTTTATCCTTATCCCCGGTATAGCCAATTCCAGCCTATCCCGATTCCAAACGCAGCCTTAGGGTGGGAAACTAATGGTGCAATTAAACCTCAATTAAACCTTGTAAATTAAGAATAACCTGAGAACTCAAACTTGGTTGGTTGCAGATATTGATTTTACCCATCTCTTTCTAGAGCAACCGGAATAGCAGCAGCAGCTGAAGCTGAAGCTGCTGCGTTTGCGAGCGGAGAAGCGCCGGGTGCGGCGGCGGTGGTGGTGGCGGTGGCGGTGGCGGAGTGGGCCAAGCAATGGAGCACCTCAGCGTGGCCGCCGACGATGCGGTGGAACACGGCACGCACCTGCAGCTCCAGCGGCTCCAGCCCCGCCTCCATAGCCCGGCACGCCTCATCCAACTCCGATGCCGATGCCGATGCCGATGCCGATGCCTCTTCCTCTTCCTCCCCCACCATCGCCATTAGTGACCTCCCGCTCCTCTCCACCCTCTGCATCTCCGCAAGTAACCCCGCCGCGCCGCCCTTCCGCTCGCGCCGCCGTAGCTCCTCCGCAATCCGCTCCTGGAGCGCCGCCATCGCCGTAGCCCACCGGAGGCTCCGCGGCGGCGGCGGCGGCGCCGCCGCAGCCGGGGAGAAGGCCGTGGCTGCGGCGCCGCCGCACGGCACGGCGGTGGCGAGCGCCCACATGGCGAGGCCGAGGACGGAGCTCATGGTGTACATGGCGAGGGCGAGTCCGCCGTCGCCGCCGGAGAGCTCCGGCGACCGCCCCGCCGCCCAGTTCTTTGACACGCTCCGCGAGAGCGATCGCGCGTGGGCGCCGCCGCTCGATCCGGTGGATCCGAAGGAGGGGGAGCGGAGGAGGACGGGGTCGGAGAGGAGCTTGGCGAGGGCGCGGCGGGCGCGGTGGATTCGAGGGTTGGGGTTAGGGTTTTGGGGGAGGAGGAGGGCGGAGGCGGCAATGTGGGCGTGGCGGCGCCAGGGGCGGAGGGAGAGGAGGGCGAGGGAGGCAGCGTTGCAGAGGTCGAGGGCCTTGAGGGCGCGGTCGAGGAGGTCGGCGACGAGGCGATCGAGCGGGGGGCGGGCGAGGGCGCTAGGGTTACGCGCGGCGGCGGAGAGGACGAGGGAGCGGAACCGGAGCTCGCACGCGAGGAGGGCGCCGAGGACGCGCGAGAGGAAGGCTAGGGTTAGGAGGAGATCGTCGGAGGAGGGGACGAGCGAGAGGAGTAGATCGGCGACGAACGATTGGAACCCCTCGAGGTCGTCGTCGTCGTCTCCGGCGCCGGCGAAGTGGTCGGCGGCGGCGGTGGAGGATGGATTGGGCCGGCGGAAGCTGAGGATGGAGAGGCCGAGGAACCCCTAGACCCTCCCCCACCTCCTTGGGGCTCCGTCGCCGCCATTAATGGCGTTCCCTCTGAGAGAGAGAGAGAGAGAGAAATGGAGGGAGGAGAGAGAAAGAGGAATTTGGGGGGTATTTATATTAGCAACTCTATGCAAAGGCTTATGGATTTTTTTTTTTTTTTTTTTCCAATAATTCTATTAAATTTTTAAATTGGTAAAATAATTTTTTTAAAAATTATTTTTATCAAATAAATATTTTTTTTTTTTAACAATTTAAGGCAGTGTTTGGTTAAGGGATAAAGATGGAATAACCCACTTTATCCCACTATTCATGCCAAACGACATGATTTTTGGCTGGGATTATCCCGGACAAACCTTGGTATTCTCGGCTATCCCGGGATAGCTTGGAATAAACTATTCCACCATTTTGGTGGAATAGTGCTATTCTAAGAATTAATTCTAAATTTTATTAAGATTATAAATTGAATTAAAGCTAAATTATGTAGACACAATTTATTATATATTATAATATATTATTTTTTATTATAAAATTATTAATTATATATATTAATACATATTATTTTTATTTAAATATTATAATGAATTATTTTTATTCAATTATAATTTATAATAAATTATTTTTTTTTAATATTATAATAATTTTTTTACAATAAATTATTTTATGACAAATTATTTTTATTAAATTATATTTTATATTAAATTTAACTATCACTTTTTTTTTATTATTCTCTACTATTAGATTTTTAAATTTTTAAATTAGAAAAAATTTAAATTTTATAACTTTTTAAATTTATAACTTTAATTTTTAATAAAATTATAAATTTAATAAATTTAAAATTTATACAATTTTTAAATTTTTTAACTTTAATTTTAATAAAATTAAACGGTATTATTTACTAAAATATAAATTTTAATTTATACAAATATTAATTATTATTTAATTAATATTTTATATTAATTAATTAGATAAAATATTATTATTCCCGCTATTCTTAAATTTAAATTTTTTATTTATAAATTTTAAAATTTTTAACTTTAATTTTTTATAAATTTAAAATTTTAAAATTTTAAAATTTAAAATTTTAAAATTTATACAAATTTTGATATATAATTTTTAATTTTTTTATAAATTTATTTTATTTATAAAAATTTAAAAATTAACATTTTTGCATAATCTTTTACACATTTTTTGAGATAATTAAAATTTAAAATTAAAATTTTAGAAAAATTTTAAATTTATAATTTTTTAAATTGTTGTAACTTTAATTTTTAATAAATTTATAAATTTAATAAATTTAAAATTTATACAAATTTTAATTTTTTTAACTTTAATTTTTAAAAAATTAAACAGTATTATTTACTAAAATATAAATTTTAATTTATACAAATATTAATTATTATTTAATTAATATTTTATATTAATTAATTAGATAAAATATTATTATTTTAAAATTATAATTATTTTTACTTTTTCACTATTTTCGTTTATTCTAAGAAATGAACCAAACACAATTTCAGCTATTTCTAAGAATAACAGCTTTACAAACCAAACACTATTTTTCTTTTATTCCTGACTATCCCGGAATAGCAAGCTATCCCAGGAATAAAAAAATTTATCCCCAAACTCATAATTGCCGAACCAAACATTACCTTAGTGTTATATAGTGGATAATTATATTAAAAACATTGAAGCGTTCATGATCTTTAAAAAAATGATAAATTATTTATTATTTTTCAAATATTTTCGTATGAAATTTAAAAGAAAATCGTTAACTACTTTTTTTAAAAAAAATTGATAAATAATTTATCCTTTTTGCATAATTATTCATAAAAATTATTTGATCAAATAATTATTTAGAGAGTTATTTTGACAATTAAAAATTTTAATAGGATTATTTGGAAAAAGAAAAAGAAAATCCTATTTGACTCTGCTGCAATTTTTTATTTTATTTTATTTTATTATTATTATTTTTTTTTAACTCAAGGTGAAGTTTAGAATAACTTAAACTTTAGGAAAAATATAAATGTACACCCCAAATGCTATTTTAAATCAGTTATTTAATATTTTGAAATTTTAATTTTACTATCTAATTTTTTAAAATTTTGTTTAATTTAAATTAGCCAGCAAAATTTTTATTTTAAAATTTAAGCTAATTACTTACTTTAGTAAACTTATATTTGTAAGAATTATATAAAATATACTAATTAAATTTGTAAAGATAAATAATATATTCAAAATTTAAAGTTAAAATGTCGTTGATTATATCGCGAATAGTAAAATTAAAATTTTAAAAATATTAGATAATCAACTTAAAATGATTCATTATTTAGATTGGTTCTGCATATTTTTATCTAAATATTTTTTATTGTTATTTATTTGTATAGCGGTAGAACTAAAATTTTCTGAATTTTACTGTTCATTTGAATAAAAATGAACTGTGTAAGATTTGAGTAGTATATTACTTTGAAGAGATTAAGTTTCTATTGAATATGAAGTTATTATAGAATATTTTGATAGTTATTTTTAACTCATAAATAAATAACTCTTAAAAAATAATTATTGGTTAATTATTTTTAATTATTAAATTTTTAATTACTAATTAAAAAATTGATCACACCAAACAGAAAAAAATAAAACTGTAGCAATTACAACTATATACAATCAAACAGACTGCGTGTAGTTACTACGGTAGCATTTATAATTCTATGTATTTTTAACTATACTATTTTTACAACTACATCTAACCAAATGACCCCTTAAAGTATACAGACATAACACATACGGATCTCGACCGTACTCGACCCATACGGATGTTGGGCCTATTGTTGGATTTTTTGTTGTTATGTTTATTGTGAATTGCAGACCCACTTAATTTATTGGGTCCATCCAACTCAACGTATTAATTTTATGGACTTATTATTACGAAATAGAAAGTTGAATATATTTTTAACTTATAAATAAATAACCAACAATACAAAATTAAGATAAATCAAACAATAGAAATAAATATTTACGATTAAAAATCATTTCATCTCTTTCCATCTTTGGTGAACCAAACAAATTTTTGTTTTTTTTTTTAGAAATAAGTAGTACGCTACCTGTTTCATTAGAAAAATGAACTAAGCAATAGAAGCGAGATAGCTTGGTCTCAAAAAAAAAAAAACAAAAAAAACAAAAAAAAAAAAAAAAAAAAAGAAGAAAGAAAAAGAAAGAAAGAAATAAGAAGAAGAAAAAGTATATATAAGCTCTACTCTATATATATTTGGGCTTGTGCTTAGTTGGGCTTGTGCTGTTTGGTCCCAATGCAAATCCAATAGTAAAAAATTCACAAGCATATTTGGACTTGTACTTTTGAAAGTGTATAATCTCTCCTCTCTCTCTCTCTCTCTCTCTCTCTCTCTCTCTCTCTCTCTATATATATATATATATATATATATATATATATATATATATATATTAAAGGAATCTAGACAAAAGGTTCGAAAAATTCGGGAGGGCAAACGCAATCACCAATCAATCTTTCGGATCCCTCCCATTGCTTTGAAAAGCTTCTAACCCGATTGACCACTTGTGATGACCCGGATCTCCGCGAAGGTCTTACAGTGTGAATTGTGGCTTCTGGAGGCCTATGATGTGTGTTGGAGATGTTGCGCGCAAATCAGACCCCATATTTGAACCTAGCGCGAAATTTGGATTAAGAATACATATCCGGATGCCTTCGACAAATTCTAGAAGTGGAATTTGGCAAAACGGACATAGGATTTGGACTTGGCGCGCGAAAACGATGAAAATGGACTACTTACTTGTATTTTTCGGAGCCCGGATGCCAAAATACGGATTTCGAGGCAAGATTTTACTGTTCCGGTAGGCCAGGGCAGCGCTGGCGGCGACAGGCAGCGGCGGAGCGCGGCTGCGGGGGCGCGGCTGCGGGGGCGCGGGCAGGCGCCTGCGCGGTGGTGGGCAGGGCGGTCCACGGGTTTTGGCATGCAACGGGACTAGCCAACGGCGGGCGTGCCACGTGTCGCGCGCTGATTGGGCGGTCAACGCACGCGCGACAGCAAGCCAGGCCCGGCGCACCGTGGACCCCGCTAGGCCACATGTCGCCCGTCCATTGGCGGGCGCAGCGACCCGGCTGGGCCGCCGTGAACCGCCGTGAACCGCGGCCCACGGTTCCCGCCGTGGACCGCGTCGCCACGTGGCGCGCCGCGATTGGCGGGCGCACGTGCTCCGGGCGCGCGGGGCGCGAAGCGCGTGACGTGGTGCGACGAGAAGGGTTCGGGCGCGCACAGTGTTAGGCTTGGGCCGGATTCGGGCGCTCGAATCCGGCGCCCGAATCCGAACCCCTTCCTTGGTGGGCTTGGGCTATAAATAGCCCCCTTTCTTGAGCCTTTGGACCTTTTTCCCGAGCCCTTTTGCGACTGAGCCCTGAAGTGAAGTTGTTCCTCTTCTTGTGCTGCATCTTGCGAAGGAGTTTCGGAATTTTTGGAAGGCGCGGCATCGACGACTTCGGCATCTTGGCGCAGTGCGACGTTTCTTCTTCGATGGCCCATTTCCATCGCGTTTCGGTCCACGAGGTCCATAGAGCTACTCCGAAGGAATTTTTGGACGATTTTTGTGGCGTCGGTTTCACGAGAGGTAGATCTCCGTTTTTTGTGTTTTCCGCTCCTCTCAGTTTTGGGTTTTTATGGGGTTTCTGGAACATCTTTGAACCCCTTTTTTGCTGGTGATTTTTCTGGACAGCGGAGGCTTGTCGGATTTTTATCTCTGCACTCGGGTATCGGATTTCGACATGTGAGGACTCGATCGACATCTACTCTTCGCAAGGATCGCCTTCGTATTTTTATTAGAAATTTTAGAGATTATATAGCAGGTGGTATTTAAGCATTTTCAGGACTGATTTTTCAGCAGTTTGTAAACTTGGAATTTTGTGTTGATTGCAATGTTTGGATTATGTCTTTGTACCCAGGAGGTGTCTTTGGGTGTTTTGGGACCCATTGGAATTGTGGAAATCCGAGAATTGTCCCCGTTCAGTTTCAGCCTATTTTTGGATCTTGGTTGACGCGCGCTTCAGGTGGGTTGCTTCGTCTCCAAAATCGGTGGACTATTCATTAATTCTATCGTGTAGTAAATCATACATATGATTGTTAGATGTGTTAAGAAGCATGTTAGATATAGAGAGGATGTTCTCGCGTTGTTATCATGATCATGTTGATGTATGCTTCCTATCTGTGTTAACTTAAATACTACTATTGGAACTTGACCTAGTACCCTGTCATATGTTGCATGTGTAACCATATCAGTAGAAAACTCTCATTTGGGCTAGGTTTATTTATACTTTAGACATCCACACATTCTACTCCATTCCTGGACGAACATAGTGTTTTCCTCGCCCAGGTAGTGGGCTGAGTGGTCGGAATTTCTTTTAGTGTGGGATGCATGTTACACTCGTGCTTGGGGACAGAGTGGAGTCCGGTAGATGTAGCTGGTATTATATCTGTGGCGGGAGCCGTTTTGGTAAACGGTGGTTCCGGGATGTCTATTTCTCTGTTTTATGTGTCGCCACTGTGTTCGTAGCAGTGGTGTGTTAGTGATAGCAGGACCTTGAACCCAGAACCTTTTTGGACACACATGATTTTAGTCCACCAATGTTTTTCTTCCAAACATCGAAGGGTCGCCGGAGTCTGTTCTTGTCTGATTGGACGAAGGCATTAGCGCTTCGGGGTTTGGGAATAAACTTGTTTTCTAACTGTTTTCCTAAAAGAACTAAAAATTATTAAAAATGGGTTTTCCTCAAATTAAAATAGTTTTCAGTAATAAATGTCACTTTTTTCTTGTAAACTTCCTCACTCGAGAGGATTCGAGTAGTCTGGGTTCTAAGGGCTGCCTTTTTCTTTGGGTCAAGAACAACGAGAGGCTATGCCTAAAGCCTGTTCTTGTTTGATTTGGGTTGTAGGTTCTAGTCTTTCGGGGTTCCCGGACCCTTCATTGTTGTCAGTTGTGAAGTATATCCTGTTAGTGAGTTTGCATGTTGGGTTGATGTCCGGTTGTGCAAGCCGTCGGGTTGACGGTGGTCCCGGCTGTCGAGTATTTCCAGCCAGTGAGTTAGAGATGTGATTTGGATACTGTCGATCTTGTTGATCGTGGATTTGGACTATAGCCTGCATGAGCCATATTGAGCTCGATAGAGATGCGCGGATACTTTTCTCGGTAGGGTCGCGCCCCTCGAGTGCCGCTCCGGAGCTGGGCCTGTTACTTTGCTATCGCGACTTGTCGACGCAGTCCCTCTGGCTGGGCCAGTTTTGGCAGTCACGGACACCCTACGTAAGTCCAGTCCTCCGTGGATGTAATGGCAGTAGGTGGGCGCAGGTTTGACTGGACCCTATGTGGAAGTCATTGTGATTGGGTTGATTGAGTACTTGGGTTAGAGTCGATGCATCATTTTCATCAGTATCACCCTTTGAGCATTGTAGATAGAGGCATGATAGCTGTAGACTCTTTCTAGCTTATCTTTTCATTATTACAGTTTTTCTATTATCTTATGCCTCTAGTAGACTTAGTGGGCAGACCGTCGGGCTTGGTAGCGGTACCCACTGAGAACTACTGTGGGATGTAGTTCTCACACCCGCTGTGGTGTCTTTCCCTAGGGACCCTTTCTCCAGTTCCTGCTGCTCCAGTTGCTGATCCTCTTGTTGCTGATCGAGGTGAGGGAGTCGCGAGCTAGTTCCCTACCCGTCCTTGGAGTATAGCGGTACCCCTTTTTGGAGCTTAGTAGTACAGTCTGCTGGATTTTAGTAGTTAGTTACTTTTGAGAGACTTTTGTAGTGAGGTTCAGACTTGTACTATTTGACAGTTGTATTATTTCTTATTTCAGTAGTTTACTTTTCAGCTCTGATATCTATATAGCTATAGTATCCTTCTTTTTGCATGTTAGACGCTTTGTCTATACGGGGCTTCCCGTATGGGCGGCGTATCTGTTGGCGGGTCCGGGTCGCAGTTTCGACCCCGGGGCGTGACACCACTAGCAATGGATCAGTATCCGTCTGTTGAAAAATCGTTTTGTTCCTTACATTCCAAATCACCCACCAAAGTATCGCCAAGCCAGCTAAATTCTTATTTACTATGTTGGGCCCGTCCCTAGTCATCCACTTCTTTCAGACCTGTCTAATATCATCACCCGTGTCCTCGCGTACCAAATCCTCTGGCGCCATTCACGACACAAATTGCGTGAACGCACATTTCAAAAAGAGATGGTCCGCGGTTTCGTTCTCTGAACCGGACAGCACACATAGTTTGCTCCCACTCCACCCCATTTTGACAAGAATATTCTATGTTAGTAGGAGCTTTTTGAGAACGAGCCGAACAAAAATCTGAGCCTTTGTCGGCAACCGGAGGTCCCAAAATTTTAAGACATAGGTATCCCTGAGCCCCTCGTCATTGAGTACTAAGAAAAACTTTACAGAAAAACTTTCCTTTGCGTTCTAGCGCCAAATCACACCATCATACCTTTGCCCAATCCTGAAACCCTCTAGTAAGCCTTTTAGTTCCAGAATGCGTCCACTTACGTGACTCCCCTAGGATTGTACTCTCAATATTTTTGTCCAAATCTATCCATCACTATTAATATACTCACTGATTCTTAGCATTTTAATAGGCAAACAAATTCTAGTAGGCAAAATAAAGTTACAACGACGGTATATAAAAATATTTTAATAGCATTACTAAAATTTGTTATGATATGCGAAATATGATATTAAATTTCAAAACATTAAAAAAAATTATTTTCTTATTATATATAACATCATTTTCTTGCACTTTGGAATGGAGCTAAGAGAGTGTTTGGTCTGGGTTTTTCTGCTAGGATTAGAGTTAATTCTGGTCATCTAATTTGTAATGTAATCTGGTCAGTAATGCATCATTACAAATAGTGCATAATTATTCCGAAAATATTACTGAGTGAGAGTGAGAATCTCGTATTACAGTTATCTTGCATATTATATAAAATTATAAGTTTACTTGAACATTCTAAACCCTTTCAATACGTTATTTTTAAAATTTTAAATTATCAAATTTTAAATTTTAAATTTTAAATTTTAAAATATAAAATTTAAAGTTAAATTGAAAAATTAAATTTTAAAATCTAAATTTGAAATATAAAATTTTAAAATTTTAAATTTTAAATTTAGATTTTAAATTTTAAATTTTAAATGTATACTTATATTTTAAATTTTAAATTTCAAATTTTAAAATTTAAAATTTATATTTTAAATTAAAATATTGAATTTATATTTTTTTTTTCATATTTTAAATTTAAATTTAAGTGTAAATTATATTAAGTTATAGTTTAGTAAAAATAATATTAAATTTGATCACAAGAGTAATTTTGAAATATATTATATTTTATTATCAGAATGATTGAATTTTATAAAATAAATAAAATATAAAAATTCTATATATACTGTAATCAACATTATATTACTGTATTAAACGAAACGCACAAATACAACATCAGTAATAATCTGACTCAGATATTTAAGATATCTGATTATATTAAAATAATCTGTAATATTATATAACGCGAAACAAATAATCATCCTTATAAATAACAATATGTTTTGCAATTTACGTTAATTTAAGTAAATCATAGAAAAATAAAGAAGCATATTTTATATGCTTCTCCACTCAAAATCGAACGAGCCTTATGATGGTACTCTTTTTTTTTTTTAATTATATTTTTATTTATAAAACTTGAAATGGGCTTTTTTTTTTTTTTCATTATGTTGGCTCATTCATTGTTGTTTGTGGCCCAGAACACTTGAGGCCTGGGCCAAAAAAAAAAACCTGGTACAAATCGCAAAATCTCGTCAGATGGGCTTTTTTTTTTTTTTTTTTTTTTTTTTTTTTTTGGGTCAGATCGATCACGGTTGGATTCGAAGGGCATCTCAGAAAAGAGCAATGATAGATGTACACTTCAAATATATATTAGGATTAATTTCATACACCCTTTTATAAATATGTCGAATAGTAAATATATTCCTACAAAATTTAACTTTTTATATTTATTTTTTAACCTAATATAAGTAAAATAACAGTTTTGTCCTTTCAAATATGTCTCTCCAAAAGTTCAACTATTAGAATAATGCAATAATATCCGAAAGAGTAAAAAAGTAAATTTAACACATTAACTAAACAAGGCTAAGTATTTAACTTATGATTAACTATATTTTTGTAACGAACATTGACGGTAGGGATTTATATGAATAACTTAGTAGTTTTGAAGATATAAATATAAAAAATTAAACTTTATAGTAATATATCTGTTATTCGATATATTTACAAGCATCTGTATGTAATTAACTCTATATTTTATATCCCATCCATCATAGGGCAGAGATTTTTTCACTAATCACTTCATGTGACTGACGAGTGGAGTAGGTGGAGTGTCCAAGTAGCATTTTTTTTAAAATTAAGTGGCATTTTTCATTTTACACACACACACTCTCTCTCTCTGTAGTTTAATTTTTATTTTATCAAAAATATTTTGTATAAAATAGGGTGAGAAAATATGAATTTATAAAAATCTACGATGACAAAGTAACAATGAGCTATAAACCACACGAAGAAAATTTGAAATTTAACTTAAAATTAACTCAGGCTCGAATATACCTAGCTCGATTTCATCGACGCTTTCTAATGCGGGCCTTTTGATTAGAGTTGTACTCCGTTTGGTTCGATTCAGTTTTGAGTAAAAACACTTAAAAGAGCTTGAAATATTAAGTAATTAAGTAATAAATTTGTAAAATCGACGCAAATCAAACCACTTTAGAAACCAAACCAATTTAAAGTGACCTTAAATTCAATTTGGTTCGAAATTTTGGTCAATAAGGACATTTTGATCATTCGAAGATAAATAAGATATTTTCAAAGTTTTGAATAGTATATTAGATATTATCTCTCTATTTTTAGAAATAATATTTAATATACCATCAAAATTTTAAAAATATCTAATATAAGTCCCGATGACCAAAATATTTTTTTATTGATTTGCAATTTTTTTTTTTTCATATATAACTATAACCTATATATGGAAAGCGATCCAACTGGGTTGGAAATTCTTCAAAATGTATGGAATGTCTTCTAATGCTATTATATGCATATCTAGCTTATCTGTTATTATAGCTGGTAAATCTGATAATTGCCTAAAAAATTACAGAAAGACAACCTTGAGCCCCAGATATTTTTAGTATGACCTAGAGATGATTTGACACTAAACTGTATATTTTCTTGCCATTCGAATACATCTGGACATTCATAAATTTCTGTAACTGATTTTAAGTTAAACTCTGATTTTAAATAATTTTTAAATATCAAGAGCATTATGGATAGTCCGGGTAGCTCGGGATGCATGTATCCTCGTGCCGTGGGGCCGAGTGAATTTTTAGAGCTTTATGGGATGAGTTTCTAGTGTCATGAGAGATTGAGCATTTGTTTCACTTCAGGGACGGAAGCTATGGGCGACTGTGCCTGCAGCCTGTTCTTGTTTGATTTTGGTTGTAGGCGTCAGTCTTTTGAAATTTCCGGGCCTTTTTGTGAGAGATTGAGGACTGATTCCATTGTTGGGTCGAAAGCTACGGGCGGCTATGCCTGCAGCCTGTTTTTGTTTGATTTAGGTTGTAGGTGTCAGTCCTTCGGAATATTCGGGCCCTTCATAGAAGTCGATTGGTTTACTCTAGATCACGGGTTGGGCATTAGCAGATTGAGTCGTGAAAGGTTCTCCGACTTAGCCATGTTTATTTGGGCATCTTCAGATTGAGTCGTGGAGGGTTCTCCGACTGAGTTATGGTTATTTGGGTATTCGAGTTTCTGATATGTTTGATCGTGGATTATAGCCTGCAGATGCCGCTTATTGAGACAGATGAGACACGCTTTTTCCTCAGTAGGGTCGCTCCCCTAGAGTTGCCGCTCCGGATGCGATGATGATGCTCCTGATGAGGCTGCCGTGCGTGGTACTGTGATAATCCGATTGGACACCCGTCGTTGATACAAGAGGGAACCTAATTGATACACTAGGGGGCGCAAGCTTGACTGGACCAGATTTGGCAGTCAGTGAGATTTGGGTTGATGTTAGCACCTCGTGAGCGAGTGGATGCATTGCATGTTCTTAGTTGAGTTTTCCTTTGAGCATGATACTTGAGGCATATTAGCTGTAGTTCCATTCCAGTTTTCATATTATCTATATGTATATCTATTGTTTTGCGTCCAGTAGACTTAGTGGGCATACCGTGGATATTGGTGATGGTACCCACTGGGAACTATGTTTTGCAGTAGTACTCACACCCGCTGCGGTGACAGGTTTTCCAGAGGTTGCTGTTCCGGCTTCTGTTTGTGCGGAGACAGCTGTTCGAGGTAAGGGCGTGGTCGAGTAGCTCATTACCCATTTTACTTGAGAGTCAGAGATAGATGTACCATGTATTTTTCTGATTCCACTTTTGTACTGGACAGTCTGAGAGATCTGTATTTGTATTTATTTACATAGCGGGAGAGACTATGTATTGTGAATTTATTTATATTCAGATGTTCAGTTCTTGTTTCTATAGCTACTAGTTTTATTTCAACTCTGACACATGTTTAGCTATAGATCTGACTTGTAGGGTAGACGCTTCGTCTGTGCAGGGGTTTCCGTACAGATGGCGGATCTGTTGGCGAGCCCGGGTCGTAGTTCGACCCCGGAGCGTGACACCTGAGATATAGGTGTCGGAGCCATAGGTGGCGGCGGCGGCAACGACGGCGGCGACCACCACGGCGACATAGGCCATGGCCATCAGTGCTGGCGATGGGGAGGCTGCGGAGGGCGGCTTCAGGCAGACTGTGACTAGGATCGTGCGCATGGCGGTGTTCTGGTACTTCACCTCAAGTTCTCCACCCCTAAGAGGCCCTCGGAATTCTTGGTGCTCACTCCAACTTCTTCCAAAAAGGAGAGATCCTGGTGAGTGCTCCAAATTCGTCGTAGGATGATCTCATTCTGTGATTTGATATTAGATTAATCAATTCGAGATCCTAGAATAATTTGTTTACATAGCTGTGATGGATTGTGTATGAGTTTAGTTATAATAATATTTATCGCTATATCGCGGTTCACTATACTAGTTTTTATAAAAATATAAAATCGATAAATTTTTTATACAAATTAATCTTAATATGATGTATATAATTTTATTTAATTTTTTAGGCTGCATTTGGCTGAGGGATAAAAGAGAACTAGTTGTTTCAGAGATAAGTATAAATTTGGAAACAAGTTGGAACTATTATATAAATGTGTTTGGTTGGGTATTAGATTAGTGCCGGGTATAAAAAAATTTGTATTTGGTGTGATAATGAAAAATAAGAGAAATAAAGAGTAATAGTTGTATGAAATGAAGAAATTGTCTTCAACCATAATAGTTTTTTTATAAAAAATTTACTTGTATGATTTTAAATATTTGGTTTAAGATAATTATTAAAAAAATTTATTAAAATTTATATTTTACTTGTATATAAAAAAATTTATTAAAAAATTTTAAAATTTTGAAACTTTATAATTTTTTTAAAAAATCAAAATTTTGTATATAAAAATTGGTATAAATTTAATTTTTTAAAATTTTAAAATTTATTAAAAATTAAACTTAAAAATTTTAAAATTTGTATAAATTTTAAAATTTTAAAATTAATAAATTTTAAAATTTATTAAAAAGTAAAGTTAAAAATTTTAAAAGCTATAAAATTTACAAATTCTCTAAAGTTAAAAATTTATAAATGTTAAAAATTTTAATTTTAATTGTCTCAAAAAATTACAAAAATGAGAGCAAAAATTTTAATTTTTAAATTTATATAAATTTAAAAATTTGTATAAAAAATTTGTATAAAATTTTAAATTTTAAAATTAATAAATTTTAAAAAAATAAAAAAATTAAATTTTTAGATTTATTAAAAAATAAAGATAAAAATTTTAAAATTTATAAAAGAAAAATAAATTTAAATTTTATAAATATAAATATCTTAAATTTTTTTAATTTAAATAATAATTAAAAAAAAAAAAGGATGTGTATAAGATTGGGTTGTTCCCAATTTTATTCCACCTAAGAAGGGGAATAGTTGGAATAGTTGTTCCACTCTACCGAATTTTTCTGGATAGTGCTCGAATACCCTTTTGTTCCCCCTCAATTTATACTCAATTTATAGTGTTTGAATATAAGTTAAAGAAATAATTGCCTGTGTAACCCTGAAATCTGAAGAAATATTTGATTTACCCCTCTTATTTTTTTCTTTCCAATATACCCTCCATACGTTCCACCGTTATTAAAAATATTCCTACCGTTTTTCTTTGTTAAGTTAACTAGGGTTAAACTAGAGTTAAATAATAATCGGAGTTGAAAACTATCCGATATACCTATTTTGTCCGGGTTTAGGGTTTAGGATTTTTTAGGGTTTTAGGGTTTAGGATTTAGGGTTTTAGGGTTTAGGGTTTTTTAAGGTTCTAGGGTTTAGGGTTTAGGGTTTTAGGGTTTAGGATTTTTTAGGGTTTTAGGGTTTAGGATTTTTTAGGGTTTTAGGGTTTAGGGTATATTTGAAAGGGCAAAATAGTAATTACATACAGATAACGGCAGTTCCAAATAGTCCACTAACAGAGTTTAACTTCAGGAATATTTTGGAAAGAAGTTGAAACGTAAGAAAGATAATTTTAATATTAGCCTTCTAAAAGAGATAAATATGAAAACAGACAAAATTTTAGGAACATATAGAAAATTGCCCCTAAGTTAAAAGGACTTATTCCTCCGAAACAAACAGGGCTAAATAATATATATAGAATCAAACGCAAACCAAACGGGTGAAATGACAAAGAAGATTTGACTCAACACGTGTAGGGAGATAATGTCAGCTCAAGTCTTCCCAGACTCACATCTGTCCCCATCTCCTCGTCCTGCAGCCCTTCTCCGACTCCAACAAACGCATTGAATCCGTCCAACTTCTCTTTTTCACTGCCCTCGTTATTTCCGCCCCCCTCTCCCCCTCCTCTTCCTCCTCCTCTCCTCCCCTCTCCTCTCCAACCCTAACCCTAATTCTCTCAAACCCTAGCTCCATGATCGATCCCTCCCCCTCCCCCTTCCCCTTCCCCCCGATCCAAACTATAGCCCTAGTTCCATGGATCCACGCCCCGCGGAGGAGGATGGCGCGGAGGCCACCTCCCTACTCCGCCGCCTCTCCATCGGCGGTGGAGGTGGAGGCGGAGGCGTCAACTCCTCGGCGGTGGCGTCGTCGTGGCTCGAGATACGGCTCTTCTACGTCCGCGTGGGGCCGTGCGCCGTAGAGGCGGCGCCGCCGCGGCTCACGCTGTCGCACCTCCGGCGAGAGCCAGGGGCCGCGCTCGAGATCAACGGCGCCCGCGTCCCCGCCGCCGAGCGCACCGCCGTAGCCCTCCGCCGCGACCGCCTCGACCGCGGCGCCGCCGGGGCCACCTACGTCGGCACCGACGGCGTCCGCCTCGCCGGCGCTGCGCTCGAGTTCGAGGTCTCCGACGACCGCGGCAACCTCATCCTCTGCGGCGCCCTCGAGCGCGTCGAGGCGCCGTGGAGCAACGGCGCCATCGGGTTCCCCGATCACCTCTCCTGCTCCTCCGACAGGGACCCGAGGACCGGGTGGAGCATGGATTGCTACTCCGCCGCGTCGATCGCCTCGTCGGCGTTCGCTCATCCCAAGCTCGGTACATCGTCCCCGTCGATCGAGGTCTACGTCGCCGGGTGCTTCGCGGGGGTGCCGTTGATCCTCTCACAGACCGTCCAGCTCAGCCCCAGGCGGAAGCCCGTGCGGCCTGGAGGGCTCGACTCGATTCCGGAGGACGAGGAGTCCTCCGGGAGGGGGCAGAGTAGCAGCGAGAGTTTGATCCCCCAAAGATCATCCCCTGTTGTAAGTAGACTCATTATCCTTGCTTCTTATATCAATAATTCAACCCTAAATTTGCATGATCTGATTGCTTTTCTGAATCTCTTCAGGTGGTTAATTAGTAGATTGTATGCTACTTTACTTTTTTTTTAATGCATGCATAAAGATAAATATTTTGAATTTTCGATGAATGCATGCAAATTCTTTTTAGACAATAAAGTATTAATTAGAATTTTATTAATTTCATTCAATATTTTAGCAAAATTAAAATTTTATTTATAATAAATATAAATTAATAATATTATATTTTATAAGCGGTGTTCTTCATATTGTGTCCCTAACGTAATTTTTGAAGCTGCCGAGTCGTCGTGTAAGTAGTGTTGTGTCCCGTATCCCGTGTCCGTCTCCGTCACACCTTGGTATTATTACTTCATGAAATTTGCCTGGAGTTGGATTTTGAGATAATTTTGGAGTTGTTGAAAAGTTGAACAATCTTCTCCCTACCCTACAAAAGTTTAGGCATTTTAGTAGTGTACTCATTCTGGAGATTCATTTTTCGGCATAAGTTGCTCGTTATAACTCTGCTTGAATGTATGATATATAGACTAGATGGCTTGAGTTTATTCTCAAAAGAAGGATATCATGATGATTTTCCCTAGTAATACTACAAATATTATACTGATCGAAGTGTTAGATTAGAGATGGATGCATAGAAATTTCCTTATTTTGGTAGCAATAGCCATTAATGAACAGGTGCATGTCCTACTTGTATCACGGTGGTCACTTTTTTTTTTTTTTTACATTTTTTTACTTGTTGATAGAGTCAAATATTGTAGTTCATGGGAAACGAGTTTTTCTCTTACGGCCGTTAAAGCAGAAGAGGACACAAACATAGTGGCGTATAATGTAACGCGCTGTTATACTTTTTGAGGTTCTAAACAAGTGATCTTCTTTCTATTTCCTAACCTATTATCTTAGCACTTCTCCTGGTTCAGTTGAATGATTCCAAACTGCTTTTTCTTGCTTATGAAATTATACGGGACTCAACATTAAGGGCATAACTTTAGAGGATTGAGGGTATTTAAAACCTTACCTTGGAATTCCTTAATATAGAGATTAGTAAGCACCAAGCTGCATATGGCCATGAAATTTTGGGTGTTTACTATCCTTGAAGAGCAATTCCTGTGGTTTGTCAGCATAGGAGAAATAGGCGTTGTTTGATAATCTCACAAATTGATCAGAGTAGTTAACTTCACCAAACATGTATTTTGTAGTTATATACACAACTTTTATAGTTGATTTTCGTAAACCTAGAAATAGTAGAGCTAATTAAACTAGAAGCACTAGGGTTGCGTTGGATGTTTTACCATCCTCGGAGAATATCTTTTAGGAGCTCGGGTGTTTCAAATGTCTATTTTCTTCTAGAAATTACTTATGATATCATGTTGAACCATACATAGAAATGGGCGTCTTTCCTTTTTATGGTGTTATTACATCCCATAGTAGGATAAATCCATACGGAAAATGCCATTAAGAGTTCTTAGATTAGTCACTCCATACAGAATAAGTGTAAGAATGATCCATTGGTGTGATTTGCGGTAAATTTATGTATAGTACATATTATTGCTTTTTATTTTGTTCTATGTGGTAATGGGGTTATCTATATCTATTTGTGAATTGGACTCTTTACAAATTTTTATTTCCATTGCTTAGTTTTTGATGAATTGGTAGTTTGTTTTTGGTTGAATTTGTGTCAATTCTGGTGATGGAGGGGATTTCAATCTTTAAGGTTTGCTTCTAGAAAGGGAATCCTATTGATTTCAAATTGATATATATATATAGAGAGAGAGAGTAGGGCTACTATACTCTTATCAGTATAGATCCCTTTGTACTTATAAGTTTCTGGCCCTTGGATGAAGGGATGTGTGGTTAGGATGATAGTGGTCCCCTAGGGTTTAGTGGGTTGTTGGTGAAATAGTATAAACCCTAGGAGACCACTATCATCCTAACTGCACATCCCTTCATCTAAGAGCCGAAAACTTATGAGTACAAAGAACTCTATATTCATAAAAGTATATTAGCTAGACTCTCTCTCTCTCTCTCTCTCTCTCTATCTCTCTCTCTCTCTTTATATATATATATATATATATATATATATATATATATATATATATAATTAGGCTGGAATACTATCGATAGCACCAAGCCATTGGTGCTATCAAGTTTTTAGCTTTTGGATTAAAGGATGTGTGGTTAAGATGATAGTGGTCCCCTAGGTCCTGTTTGGATCTGGTATAAAGGGGGGATATCCCCCCTTATACCCAAACAGGTTTGGGATATCCCGTTTGGGGATATCCCCCCAAACGGGATATCCCTGGGAATGGGGTTGGGATATCCCAACCCCAACCCCATACCCCCTGGAATATCCCAATCTCCCATCTTCTCTCTCTCTCTCTCACCCTCCCCCTCTCTCTCTCTCTCTCTCTCTCTCTTGCCCGTCCCTTCCCAAGGCACTCAGGCAGTGCCTTGGGAAGGGCTTTTCCCTTTTTTTTTTTTTTTTTTTTTTTCTCTTTTTTTTTTCGTTTTTTTTTCTTTTAGCTTCAGGATATTTTATTTTTTATTTTTAATAAAATTTTTTAATTATAAAAAATATTTAAATTTTATATTTATTAAAAATATTTAATTTAAATATTTAAATTTTAAATTTTTTAATTTTAAATTTTTGTAGTTATATTTCATAAATGTAAAAATTTTATTTTATTTTAAAAATTATTAATTTTAAATTTATACAATATTTTTATAATGTTTTTAAATTTATATACATTTATAAATTAAAATTTTTACTCCTACTTAACATTTTAAAACAGAACATTTTTTTTTTCTCCACTTAAAATTTTTATAAAATTAAAATAAAAAAACTAAAATTTAAATAATTTTTAAAATTTAATTTTAAAAAAATTATATAAAAAAAAGAATATTTAATTATTATCACTGAGTATGTATAAATTATTTATAAAATAATATTATTAATTTTATTTAATAATATTATAATTTTTAATCTAACTAAAATTATATTAAATTTTAATCGTTAATTATATATATTTATATTTTATTAAAGTATAAATATATTTATATTTTATTAAATTATATATATTTATAAATTTAAATTTTAAAAAATAATATTAATTTAAAATTATAAAATTATAGAAATTTTTATAATTTTTTTAAATTATATAAATTTAAAAATTAAAATTTTCACCTCCTACTTAAAATATTTAAATTTTAATTAGAATATTTAAATTTAAAAAATATTTAAATATAAATTTATAAATTATTTAAAATTAATTTTTATATTTTATAAATTTATATATATTTATATTTTATTAAAAAATATAAATATATTATATATTTTATTAGATTCTATATGTTTATAAATTATAATTTAAAAAATAATATTATTTTAAAATTGTAAAATTTATATAACTTTAAAATTAAAATTTAAATATATAATTAATAAATTCTAATATATATTTTATTATCACAGTTATAATATACATAAAAGTAAAGGTCACATCGTCATTAAAACAAAAGTCAACTTTATACCTCTTTTTCTAAAACCCAATCCAAACACTATTTTCTTACACCAGGCTTAAACCAGGTTTATCCTCATTCCAACCAAACACAATTTAGGTTTAAACCAGGTTTATCCCTTAGCTTATCCTATACCTGGTATAACTCATTCCGGTATAAGCCACATCCAAACGATACCCTAGGGTTTACTAGGTGGTTGGTTGAATAGTAAAAATTTTAGGGGACCACTATAATCCCAACCGCATATCTTTTTATCCAACGGCTAAAAACTTGATAGCACCAATTGCTTGGTGCTATCGATAGTATTCTAGCCGGACTTTCTCTTCTCTCTCTCTCTCTCTCTCTCTCTCTCTCTCTATATATATATATATATATATATATATATATATATATATATATATATATATATGTATGTATAGAACTAGGCTACTATACTATTAACAGCATCAGGTTATTGGTGCTATTAGGTTTTTGATCCTTGGATGAAGGGATGTGCAGTTAGGATGATAGTGGGCACCTAGGGTTTAGTGGGTGGTTGGAAAATAGTATGATCTAAGCCGTGGAAATGATCAAAGGGGTAGATCTAACGATGTAAAATTTGGTGTTATCGATAGCTTCGTAGGCGGTGGGAGCTAGGTTGGAATACTATTGGTAGCAAATTGGTTCCATTGCCGTCTATTTGTTTTCGATGATGGAGCTTCCAAAATGATGATCAGTATCGTTAAATATAATCTAGACCATTTAAACTATGTGGAAATCAAATTTCATACTTTTTAAATATTCTTTTCTTATCCATCAATTCGACACAAAAATGAACAGCTGAAAATGAATATCTTTCAAAAAATGATGATAGGAGTCTCGTAATCAAGATCGAGTGTATAGATCTTGTTTTAAATTGTTTAAAAAAATTTGTAACCAAAATTTAATTGATTTAGATTTTTTGACACCGTCAAACGAGCATTAGACTCATATCTACCATTAAAATTACAAATTTTGCAACCCTTTGATCATTAGGTCAATGATGTCGAAAAGATTTAAAATTTAATTTTTAAATACTTTCAGTGGTTTAGATCATGTTCAACGGTGTCGATCGTCGATTCGGAAGCTCCATCATCAAAAACAAACTGGTAGCAACGGAGTCCATTTGCTACCGATAGTATTCCAACCCAACTCTCTCTCTCTCTCTCTCTCTCTCCTCTCTCTCTCTCTCTCTCTATATATATATATATATATATATATATAGAACTAGGCTGGAATACTATCGATAGCACCATGTCATTGGTGCTACCAATTTTTTAGCCCTTGAATTAAGGGATGTGCGGTTACGATGATAGTGGTCCCCTAGGATTTAGTGGGTGGTAGGTTGAATAGTTAAAATCCTAGGAGACCACTATAATTCCAACTGCACATCCTTTCATCAAAGGATTGGAAACTTGGTAGCACCAATTGTTTGATCCTATCAAGTCAGCAATGGCTCCCAATTGAACCTCCTATTTTTCGAAGGGGGACTACCTAAGGATTTCTTCCACACCACCACAAAAAGACCCTGATTGCCACTAAAATTTAATGGGTTAGTCTTAACTCTTGGCCTAGTCTTAATTTGTTTAGGCTTGAATACGAGTTCACCAATTTAATCTTTACAAGGGGAGACTTAGCACACTGGCTAGAAATAGGTCTTAAGGCTTTCCAATTGAAGGTTACAAAAGGAAAGGAAAGGGAAAAGCGAACTAACGTTTTAGATACTATGAGTAGAAGCACTATCTATCTATATCTATAAACATATATTAATCCTCAATCCTCTTAATCCACGTGTCCTACGCGTAGGTTACAAATTTGGAAAATCTAAAGGATGCAGAATATTATGATTTATTTACGCCTAATCGAATTCCAAGAGAAAATGAAAAATAAATTTCAACCGTCACGATTGCGAAGAGGTAGGAAAAACGAACGAGCGAGATTCATTTTCGAAATTTATATTTTTTTTCTTTTTCTTTATGAGTATATAAAATTTTCGGAGCCAATATAGTGCAAGAGGAGACTTCCCTTTCATCACTTCGTGGACTCGTCGACTCATCTCTCTTTATCCATTCCCTTTCCCTCAAGAAGAGAAATCGAATGATCTTCTTCCTCCGAAGCTCTTAATTAGGGGTTAAGATTTTTTTTCTTTCTTTGTCGAAGCTCTCTTCGAGAACTCGAACATGGCGAGGTCGTCAATTTGGTACTGCTCTATTCTCCCTCTCGCTCTCGTAGTTTTTTTTTCTTTTTTTTCTTTTTGATTTTATTTAATTCCGAGTGGTCTAATTTATTCTTTTTATAAATCCAATTTTGTACCATGTGCAGATTTTTTTTTCGTACTTCTTTATTTTATTAATAAATTAGGTATATGGGATCTAACAAGAAAGTCAGATGGAGCAATTTCGAGGGAAGCATGAAAGTATAGTGGGAAATTCTGCCGAGTTATTTGCTAGAACCAATTCCAAGTGTTCCTCTCTTTGGCAACAGACCTTTGTCAAGATAATTTTCGGATTATTGGCCCTAAAACTATTCCGGTTGCCAAAATTCCTATGATTTTGTTTTTCGAGAAGACAGAATTGAAACATCAGAGTTCTGTATCCTCTGAAATGCATGGAATCGCATACTCCTCGCGCATTAGGTGTTGCGGTAGACGGTAGTCATTAGGAACTAATACAACTCCGTCTATATCTCGTTCTGAACCACATTTCCGATTTCTGTTTGCTGATAACTCTCATTCAACTTCCCTGCACTCAACAATGCTAATATCTGTAGGTCGTCGGTGAAGAAGAAGAGAACGAGTACGACCCTGAAATGAAGGCCGTTCACAACTACTATCCCGAAGGCTGGTACACAGACGACGATGGCCAGCTGTCGTGGTTTAACGCCGGCGTGAGGGTAGGTGTCGGGATAGGCTTGGGGATGTGTGTCGGGATAGGGATCGGCGTCGGGCTCCTCATGCGCTCCTACCAGGCAACCACCAGAAACTTTAAGAGGCGCTTCTTCTGAGCATCTTGTTTCTCTTCTCCAGCCCTAATACCATCCTACTTTGCTGAATTGCTCCTACCGAAAGTTTTGGCCGAAAATAGACGAAGAAGCTCTCTGTGGTTCTTTACGCGCCTCCGAACAGAGAAATGCAAACCCTGTATAGTTTACTGCTGGTTGATAAGTTTTGCTTCTCTGTCTGTCTGTCTGTCTCTTTCTCTCTCTCTCTCTAAATATATATATTTGTTTTCTTGAGTTGAGCTAGTAGTATATGAATAGTGTTTACTATCAACTTTTTTATCTATAGATTACTACTATTCAATCTATTTTCGCGCTAAATTCTAGACATCTAATGGTTAAAGAGTTGACAGTAAACACTATTTTCATACTATCGGTAGTATTTTAACTCCGCTATATTCTACATTGTAACTGTACTTATCATATCGAAGGCGCGTCCTTCTGGCGGTGATGGTTGACATTAAGAGGGAACTAACTCTGAGCCGGCCTGGGATGCGGTTTCCGGGGCCGGCCTCTCGGAATAAAAGAATGCTATATATAAATCTTGTGGGTCCTGTATGTATGGTGCAGGAACTTTGCATGTGCTCCTTTTCTTTTTTTTCTTCTTTGTATATATTTTGTGTTAAGATGGTGTTTTGAAAACCTTTTTTTTTTTTTTTTTTTTTTTTTTCAGTATTTGCATTGATTTATGTTTAGATTTTACTGAATTTTCATACTTGTTTTTTGTATTTGGGTGCAAATCCGAAGCCGGTGGTCTCCACCACCTAATTATTTTATATTAGTGACTAACCTGCGCTACGCCGCGGTATTAGTGAGTTAGTAAAACTTAGGGAAAATGAATAGAAACAGAATCTTCAAATTATAAAAAAAGTGTACGGAACGAACTATGGTAAACAGTAAATTGGTTTTGCCAAATTACAACAAACTACAACATAACAAAAGAAAGTTAAACGGTTGAAATATAGTTGTTGGTTGAAAGTATAAATTTTTTATAATTTTTTATTTGTTGTCTTTAGTTTGTTCATTAGTATCTTTGGAGGTACATATATAATAAATAAATATTAGTTGTTTTATATAGAGAGCGAAGTGTTCAATTAAAAAGGACGAAGATGCTTAATTAGATGGTACATTGCATAGTAATGTATGCAGTTTCTTAAGCATGTAAAACTAATAGCCTACAAAGTGAAGTTTCAAGTGTCTCAAAATGAAACCAAATCCGAAGAGGCAACTCTAGGAATTGCGTCGACTGCCTGCTGCATAGCATGCAAACAGAGCATGCAAACAGTTTCTTTCACATAGGGAAAACCAGAGTCCTTTTTTCATATGTGCCCGAGGGGTCTTTTTCTAATTGTGAAGTGGAATAGAGGCGCTCATTTACAAATTAATTGATGCTTCCATGTTTCATTCCGTCTCTGGACGGTCTTTTTTTAAAATGTGCATACCTTAACAGAGAGTGTAAAGATACACGAAAGTTGTTCTTCTTTTAATTACTTTCTTTGGATCTTGGTCTTTTTAAAAATGTGCATACCTTTAACAGAGAGCTTAAACTTTTACATTAAAGCTGTTCTTCTTTTAATTACCTTCTCTTGGATCCTGGTATTTTTTGAAATGTGCACACACTATAAAGTGAATTAGATACACATGTAAAAGTTGCATGTAGAAGGCAATAGAGAAAGTTGCATTAAATATGGCACCACAACCACACAAATCCACACAGTAAAACTATACATTGCAGATTAAAGCCATCATAAATTGAACACAAGCAAAGGAATCACAGAAAATAAAGTAGCAATCAAGCATCAATGCACCATCACCAAGAATAAGTAAGTAGAGAAGGCGTGCTAAACAGAGCAGAAGGCAAAGGAGCAAAACGAAAAGAAAGGAAGAGAGCTGCACACAAATCGCAAGAGACTTCCTGTTGCGACCTACCAAATACAGGAAGAAATAGTGGAAAACATTAGCACAAATTCATATATCAACTGGTGTAGGACCAAATAATTAAGAAAGAAAATGAAAGAATACCTGTAGAATTAAAGGGCTCTTGGATGATGCTAATTAGAGTGCCCTACCAAATAAAAGTAACACACTATTTTATTTAATCCCACATAGAAAAGTTTAGAGAAAAGCTTAGAGGAATACTCAACCTTTCCACCAAAATATGAATATGGACAGTCCTCTGTTCTTCTGAGGAAGGGGCACCCATATTTATAACATACAGGCAAGAAGAAGTGAGTAGCAGGTGACGATGGGACCAACCTCAAGTGAGTAGCAGGTGACGATGGCGACCAACTTTATCATCACCGGCCACCAGCACTTACATAGAAGTGAGTAGACAACGAAAGTCATGGACCATAGTAAGTGTTACAAATTTAGTTTCTGAAGTTTGACCAGGACTACAACCTATTTTGCCATTGTAACTTTTCAATTGAAAGAATCCAGTTCCTCATGTTAATTTACTGTGACAATTAGGTCCTTCATTAGTCTGGCAGCCAAAAAGTGCTATATCAGCACCTTCATTTATAATTTCTCTAAGTTCAACTGGAAACTCCAAAGTCAATCTTTGTGAAAAACTTGAAACTGACATCAAATTTCGCGGCTAAAATTGAAATTGGAGGATGGGAAGCCACCATGGTCACATTTCTGGCGCTAAATTTGTAGGCAAGCCAATAAATAACTAAAAAAGTATTTACGAAATTCACATCAACCCCTATCTAAACAATCAGGAAATGGAAAAAATCAGATAATTTGTATTCAGAATGGTAAGATGTAGAAGTTTGTATCATGGGCTTGTCAATTTTTTGAGTTTAAGCTAAACATGCATACTGACATACAAAAATAAACGTGTTTTAAATGGGCAGTAAGTAGGTAAATAGTACGCAGGTAGGTAGGCCAAATTGCTGATAATCCAACATTCCATTTTTTTTTTTTTTTTTTTTTTTTTTTCTGTTTCCATTTTCATAGGAGTTAGTCCAACATTCCAACTCATATATCAAAATTAAATATATTTCTAATCCATATCTATTTAACAAATAAATTTCAACATATTCTATTGATTTGGCTAAGTATGCCCATTAAACAAACTAAGGAGCAATTAATCATTTTATTTGTGATTATTAAGAGAGAAAAAAAAAACAAACTTAAACAGAGTAAATTCTCAATAGCTAATGTAAACAGATCCACTAAAACCTCAACATCATCAAATCTTTCTACAATGGAGACTATATGATATCTAAACGAAAACAAACAGAGAATTTTAATGAAGTTAAACAGGAAAAAAAAAAGCATGAAAATTTGAGACAAAATTTTACTTTGCTCCCTTCGATCCCAAACTGGAAGAGCTGAATCCAACGCGGCCTCACGAACTCCGCATTAACATCCGGATACGGCTCCGGACACAAATACCTATACCAACAAAAAAAAAAAATAAAAAAACCCAATTTTTACCGCAAAAAAGCTCCCAGAATTTCCAAATCCCATCTACAAAGCCCAAAACTTAGGCAAAAGAAAGAAAAAAAAAAAAAAAAAAAAAAAGCGAGAAATCGAGGGATCCTCACACGACGGAGCGGAGGCCGAGCGAATCCAAGAACGGAAGATTATGCAGAACCGGGAAGCCGCAGCGGTAAATCCCCCGATCGACCATCCCAAAATTGGAAGGGGCTAAAAGAAGCACCTCTCCAACAGCGCTTCTCCCGATACCGGCCACCAGCACTTCCGATGGTAAGCAACATACATTTCAGAATGCACTCACAAAGAGGCAATGATGGCAGAGTCACAGAGGCATTCTCTCGAACACTTGGTGAGCAAGCATCACCGGCCACCAGCACTTGTATAGAAGTGAGCAGCAGGTGACGACGGCGACCAATCCCATCATCACCGGCCACCAGCAATTCCTGATGGTAAGCAACATAAATTTCAGAATTACAGAGGCATTCCGTCGAACACTTGGTGAGCAACACGTTGGTACTGTACAGGCCGGTACAGTCAACCGAAGAAGATGACGCAACAGTAAGAGAAGAACAGGTGAAGAGGGAGGACGGTAAGAGACGGAGCCGAGCCGAGGAGGAGAAAGAGGGAGGGGGCGAACGGGTCAGAGCGACCAATCCCATCATCACCCATCATCACCGGCCACCAGCACCTTTATAGAAGTGAGCAGCAAGTGACGACGGTGGCAGCGCGCAGCTCTACCGTACGATCGGCCGAAGGAGGTGACGCAACAGTAAGAGAAGAGGAGGCGAAGAAGGAAGGCGGTCAGAGTAGAAGGTGGGAGTGCAACGGGAAGAGGAGAAGGGTCAGAGGAGAAGGTGGGAGCGCAACGGTAAGTACTACTGTAGCAACACGTTGTGTAGCAGCAGGGGAGGGAGAGGATAGGTTGTGTAGCAGTAGGGGAGCACGTTGTGTAGCAGCACGGAGAGGGAGAGGACGTAAGCACAGAAAACTCGTCAAAAACTCGGAGAGCGGAGAGGTTGACACGTAAGCATCGAAAACTCTCGATTCATGTCTTATTATTGATTGATATATATCTGGTAGCCTCATTTTTTTTAAAATTTTTTTTGTATACAATCAATCTTATCTTTTTAATCTCTTTTTTAAAATTTTTAGTTATCTTATTTCACTAAAAGAGTTTTTTTATATACCTAAAAATTGGCCATGTTTGGTTGTGCACTAATATGTTGTCAGGTATAATAACTCTTCAATTTATTCAGATGGCTTGTAATATTTAGTAGATGAAGAGCATGATCAAATGTCTAGAATGATATTTTATTGAGTCTTTTAAATTATTTTCACTTGTTAAAGATAATGCACATTTTGACTGTCAGGACCTTCCCATAAGAAAATACTCCTAGGCTATTTTGGATGTCAGAATAAATTATATATTGATATTTTGTTTGTAGGCATAGGTGAAATGCATAAGGAATATTTATGTGACGCCTCGTTTTTTCAGTGGATCATCTATTTTAGAACTATTTTAGCTCTAGTATATTAGTCCTTTTAATTTTTTGGGTCTTGTTATTATTCAAAATGGTATAATCGGGTTGAGAGATTTAGTCTTATTATATTATTTATATATGGACTAATTTAAATTTCGGAAGTGTCATATTCTTTTTCTTTAAGTCCTGATGTCCACGTCAGGCTCAAAGATATTTAGAAGTATCCGACGTTGTGAGACTCGTCTCGCTAGTCTTAGCTAATCTTGTGGAGAGCTGCATTCTATCCACAACGGTCATTAGCCGGGGAGTCTCACTCTACCCGCTATATAATTTTGGCTCAGTCGAGACTAATCTCACATTTTTGGCTGGTAATTGGTTTTGATACGAACGGTGACGCTCCGCCTTTCCAGGAGTCATCTATTTTAGAACTATTTTAGCTTTAACACGTTTAACTTTTTTAACCTCTTGAGTCTTGCTACTACCTAAAATACTATAGTGAGGTTAAAAAATTTAGTCCTATTATATTATTTATATATAGGGCTAATTCAAATTTCGGATGGTTACAGTTTATAGATTTTGTTTGTATATAAAGATAAATTATTTTGTAGGTAAAATGCCCAATCTAACTCGAATGGTTCAATCATAACCTTGCAAAAAACTAAAATCAAGCTTATGGTTTACAAGCACAAAAGAAAAAAACTCATAGGCCATGCTTGGATGTCATAATAAATTGGAAAATGCTATAGCATTACTATAGTATAATATATTTCACCTGAAAAATAATTTATTTTATTTTAATAAAATAATTTAAAGGTAAAATATAGGGACAGTTTATTTTCTTCCATCTCTTTATTTTCTTTGTCTCAAATTAAGTTTATTCTTATGATTTTGAACACCTTTGTTTCTGTTAAATTCTAGGGGCAATTTTCTATATATCCCTAAAAATTTTTCTGTTTTCAGATTTACCTCTCTTAGAAGGCTAATATTAAAACTACCCTTCTTACGTTCCAACTTCTTTCCAAAATACCCCTGAAGTTAAACTATATTAGTGTACCGTTTGAAACTGCCGTTATCTGTGTGTAATTACTATTTTGACCTTTCAAATATTCCCTAAACCCTAAAATCCTAAACCCTAAAACCCTAAACCCTAAAACCCTAAACCCTAAACCGTAAAACCCTAAAAAATCCTAAACCCTAAACCCTAAAACCCTAAACCCTAGAACCTTAAAAATCCTAAACCCTAAACCCTAAAACCCTAAACCCTAAACCCTAAAACCCTAAAAAATCCTAAACCCTAAACCCTAAACCCGGGCAAAACAGGTATATCTGATAGTTTTTAACTCCGATTATTATTTAACTCTAGTTTAACCCTAGTTAACTTAACAAAGGGAAACGTTAGGGGTATTTTTAATAACGGTGGAACGTATGAAGGGTATATTGGAAAGAAAAAAATAAGAAAAAATAAGAGGGGTAAATCAGATATTTCTTCAGATTTCAGGGTTACACAGGCAATTATTCCTAAATTCTACTCGTACATTCAAAAATGGGCGCAAATATTACACCCTCCATCCTACTGTTCACAAAAAAATTTAAATAATTTTTATTAAAAATGAAAAAATTGATGTGATAAATAAAAAAATTATTAATTTTTAGACGGAGCTAGTATAAGATATACATTTCATTTTAGGATGTACTAATTATTAGCTCTTTGTTTTTAGAGTGTTTTTAAAAAAATTACATTTTTGGTCCTCAAATTATGCAATGCCTAACATTTTGCTCGTTAAATTTTAATTTATTATAATTTTTAGTTTGAATTTTTTAAATTATTAACTCACACAATCCAATTCAGTCGGTTAAATATTAACAAATTATTAATATAAAACTATCAAAATGATGTAAAAATATTATGATTGATGATGCGATAATAATATTTAAGATAGTTCGTCAATTCTATATTAATAATTTACTGAGTTGTGGAACTTGAGCGCAAAAATTTTGAAAGCTCGAGACAAAAATTATAACGAATTAAATTTCGAGCACCAAAGTGTCACGCAACTCATGATTTGAGGACCAAATGCGAAATTTATTCATGTTTTTATTATGTGTATATTTTTATTGTGTTTATGTTAGGAGACTTTCCAAAATCTTCTCCTTCATTACCTATGAGTTTGAGCAAATTCTCAAAAGAATTTAATTTTTTTTAAAAATTACAATATATAAAAAATCAAGAGTATAATATTTGATACCCATGTAGACCATGCATGATAAATTTGCAGTTAACTCTCTCTCAAGGAAAAAAAAAAAGCTTTAAGACTCACATCTTGATATCTTGATATCATACTAAAACACTAAGAGAAAATTGTGGCAGAATATTTTCAAATTCTATTGAGAGATACCCATTAGGAACTCTTAGGGAGATTGTGTTTTATAATAAATCTAGAATTAATTACATACAGCTTTCCGTAAATATATCGAATAGCAGATATATCTTTATAAAGTTTAATTTTTTATATTTATTCTTTCAAAAATCCTAATTTATTCATATATATCCCTCCAGTTTATTACTGTTAGTTTATTATTTATTTTTTAACAGACTATATATGAAATGACAGTTTTATCTTTTCAAAAATGTCCCTCCAAAAGTCTCAACTGTTAAAATAATATAAAAATATCTGGAAGGGTAAAAAGATAAATTTATCTCACAAACTAACTAACTAAGATTGAGTATTTAATCTATAGTTAACTAGACTTTTCTAATAGAGATAAACGGTAGGAATATATATAAATAACGTTAGATTTTTGAAGGAATAAATATAAAATGTTGAACTTTGTAGAGATATATTTGATATTTGATATGTTTACAGAAAATCGTATGCAATTAATCTATAAATCTAATAGCAAGAGGTCCAATAAAAAGCCTAACAGAGATTAAGTCAGGTCGAAATTCGTGAGCGTTGTGATTGAGTCCTTAAGTGCGATTGATGCGTTATTTTTAGCTGTATATATTTTTTAAATAATTAATTATCGCTTACGATCCATAAGTAGTATCAGAGTCAATTGCACGGATTTGATTCCCACGTGCTAATATTAAAGATGCAAGTATTGCGGATTAAGATTGGGGACTTTTACTGAAATTGTATAGGAGGACTAAAGATTAGGAGCTTTTACTGAAATTGTATGGGAGGACTAAACATTAGGGCTTTCACTGAAATTGTACAGGAGGACTGAAGATTAGGAACTTTCAATGAAATTATATTAAAAGTGGAGGGAAAATTGTTGGCTATTTATTGGCTAAATAGGAATGAAAAACAAAATACAAGGACTTTTATGGAAAGAAAAAAGATTAGGGACTTTCAATGAAATTGTATTAAAAGTTAGCTACCTACATAGAAATTTTCCTTTCTTCGTTGAGCAATACACTTAATTTTGGATGTATCGATAAGGTGAAGATTTATTTTGCTTATCATTTTGAAGTGACTAATAAAACTTACCCTACTTTTGAATGTATTAAAAGCATTTTCCTTCTTATCTTTGTTACTTCTTGAAAAATTGTTAATTATAAAATTTTACAACTAAGAGCATGTTTGATTCCCAATATTTAAAAATTTCCATCAAAAATTAACTTCTCAGTAAATTATTATCCTAGAATTAAATTCCAATATTGTAGAAACACTTTTATCTTTTATATATATATATATATATATATATATATATATATATATATATATATATATATAGAGAGAGAGAGAGAGAGAGAGAGAGAGAGAGAGCTTTATATAATTAGGCTGGAATACTATCGATAGCACCAAGCCATCGGTGTTATCAAGTTTTTAGCCGTTGGATTAAAGAATGTGTGGTTAAGATGATAGTGGTCCTCTAGGGTTTACTAGGTGGTTGGTTGAATAGTAAAAATCTTAGTGGACCACTATAATCCTAACCGCATATTTTTTCATCCAACGGCTGAAAACTTGATAGCACCAATTGCTTGGTGCTATCGATAGTATTCTAGCCGGACTATATATATATATAATATATATATAGAGAGAGAGAGAGAGAGAGAGAGAGAGAGAGAGAGAGAGAGAGATTCTTATCTCACACCCATTTTTGGGTGTAGATCCTACACCCCATCCATCCAAGGGTGGAGGCTTTTTCACCCATCACTTCGAAGTGATGGGTGAATTTCACCCCACCCTAGAATGGGTGGGGTGTACGATGTACACCCAAAAATAGGTGTACACTTAGCCTTTGTTTGGTTCGGGTACAAGGGGGGATATCCCCCCCCTTGTACCCAAACATAATGGAACCGGGGGGGGATTCCAATCCCCCCCATTTCCCAGTTGTTCGGTATAAGCCCGAACAATCCCCCCCCCCCCCCCCCCCCGGTACAATACCCCCAATCTCTCCTCTCATCAATTTTTACCCTTCTTCCATTATTACCCTCTTCATTCTCTCTCCTCCATTATATACAATTATATTTTTTAATTAATAGATAAGTACAATAAATATTAAATAGTACAAAATTAATATTAAAACAAATTAATTTGCAGTACATTTAACACTATTTAACACAAAAAATTGAATTTTTTAAATTATATATCTTACAAGAAATATTTATTATTATTTTTATATCAAATTAATAATTTTTTACATCAAAGAAATTAACACTAATTTTATATATTATCTAATTAATTAAATCATATTTATTACAAATAACATAATTAAAAAGTTATAATACATTATTTATTTACCAACTTTTACCCATACATAAAAATGTCAAAGGGCATTTACGTCTTTTTACTCAAAAGTCAACTATTTATCCCTCTTATTCTTCATTCCCAACCAAACACTATTTTTTTTATACTGGTACAAACCTATATCCCAACCAAACACTATTTTTACTTTATCCTACCTTATACTCAATTTTATACTTGTACCTGGTACTACTAATTCTCACTAATTCTCGAACCAAACGCTACCTTAGGCTTTGTTTGGTTTGGGTACAAAGGGGGATATCCCCCCCTTTGTACCCAAACACTATTGAACAAAGGGGGAACTATTAGGTACAGTAGTTCCAGTACAAACAGAATAAGCTGGAATAACAGTTCTTACTCATTATTTTATAAATTTTTTTTTTACCAAATTACCCCTCCTCCCCTCCTTTCTCTTTTTCCAATACACTCTCATCATCACAAATCCCTCTCTCTCCCCTCTCTCTCTTCTTCCCAATACACTCATCATCACAAATTTCTCTCTCCTCTCTCTTTTTTTCTTCTTCCCAATACACTCTCATCATCACAAATCCCTCTCTCTCCTCTCTCTTTTTAATTTAATTAGATATTAAATTAAATATTATTTTCAAAATTTTAGAAATTTTATTTTGATTTTGATTTTATCATAATTTTTATAAGACTTTAAATTTTGAAATTTTATATTCGAAATTTTAACTTTAATTTAAACAAATAAAATATTAAATTAAATATTATTTTCATAAAATATAATTTGAAATTTAATTTCGATTTTGATTTTGATTTTGATTTTAATTTTATCTTAATTTTTGTAAGGCTTTAATCCATTAATTAAAACGAAGAAAGTAAAAGTTATTATTTGAAAATTAAAAAATTTTATGTTTAAAATTTATAATTTAAAAATAATATTATATAATTTTAAATTTTAAAATTTAAATGTTGAAATTTTATATTTAAAATTTTAAATTTAATTTGAGAAAAAAAATATTAAATTAAATATTATTTTTAAAAAATATAATTTGATTATGATTTTGATTTTATCTTAATTTTTTTAAAGCTTTAATTCATTAATTAAAACGAACTAATTATATTTTAACAACTTTTATCACATATTAAATCTTGAGGGTAAAAAAGTAATTTACACAACTTAACCTCTTTATTCCTCTTATTCCTCATTATCATACCAAATACAAAATCTCTTATCCCTAGAACCATCCCAAACACTTTTTTACCCTTGTTCCGTACTTTATACTTATACCTGGTACTACTAATTCTCACTAATCCCCGAACCAAACGATACCTTAGTATTTTTTTTCTTATATTATCTTATAATACCGGAACTCCGATATTATAATTTTGATTTCGATTTTAGAGTGTTCAAATCAAAACGATTCACACCGTTAAATATAATCTAGGATTTATAAAATTTTTAAAAATAAAATTTTAATATTTTTCAACATCGTTTACTTAGTAGATAAATCATATCAAAATAAACAATAAAAATTAAATAATCTTTAAAATTTGATTTTATATATATATATAGAGAGAGAGAGAGAGAGAGAGAGAGTTCTGCTAGAATACTAGCATAGTAAACAAATTTTATTACTACCGATTTATTTTCGATAATAGAACTTTCAAATTAACGATTGTCATCATTAAATATAATCTATACTATTTAAAATATTTAAAAACTAAATTTTATATTTTTTAATTTTTTTTTTCTTGTAGACCACATTAACAGCTGAAAATAAATAATTTTCAAAAGTTAAAAACAAAATTTACATATTCAAGATCAAGAATGTAAATTTTATTTAAAATAGTTTTAAAAAATTTATGACAACAATTTAGTTTAACTGTTTTGGATTCTTTTCTACCATTCAACGAGCAAACGTTCCACATCAACTGGTAAAATTATAAATTTTACTATTCTTTGATCATGAGATCAATGACGTAGATAATGCATAAAATTATATTTCTAAATAAATCGGTAGCAAAAATAAATCAGTAGTAACTGAAAGCCATATCATCACAATCAAATCAGTAGTAACTGAACCCGTTTGCTACCGATAACATTCTAACTCAAACCTCTCTCTCTCTCTCTCTCTCTCTCTCTCTCTCAAGTTTAGCTAGTTTTTTACCGTTAGATCTATCTGTTTGATTATTTTCATCCCTTCGATCATACTATTCCACCAACCATCTACTAAATCCTTCGCTATTACAGTCTTACTATCAAATCAGCAAGAGAACCAAAAAACTTACTATACAATTTTTCCATGATTATTTCAGAAAAATATACATCTATAGTTTGTAAAGCTAATAAATTGATGAATCAAAGCAATTAATCAAAACCAATTAAGAACCAAAAGAGCATTCAAGTAAATATGTAATAGCCAGAAAAAGAAAAAAGAGAGGGATTTTTAAATGACCGTGATTGCTCCCGACGAGCTGCGAGAGGATACCTTGCTCAAGCTACGGGGCTGCGGCGGCGCGATGGTCAGATCCAATTCACGATTCTCTACCGACGAAGGCGCCGATGCGGGATGATGAAGTTCTGGTGATGAAGTGTAGTGCAGTTTCGGATAAACAGGGGTGAATGCAGTCGAATTGGGTCGAGACATCGGAGGGGGCTCATGAGGGATCTTTAGTTTCGACACGAAGGAAGACTGCGAGATGGCCTGGTCCAAGGATGTCCTGAAGATGCTCATCTGCTGCAAAATAAAGCCTGATATTCCTGTGGTATATATATATATATCAAGGTTTTAAGTATCCATGCACGGGATCTACCGTGCCGTGGTACCACGATACAGGTGCCGATGACACAGTTCAAAACTGTAATTTTCTTAATAAAGTTCAAAATATTTGATAAAGATACATCTAAAGAAATTAAATATTTCATGCCATTATGTGTCGGCACGCATGTAATCATCGGCACGGCTCGGCACGCACCGTGCCGTACCGTGCCGGTAAGTGGCACGACCCCGTGCCACGGCACTTAAATCCTTGATATATATATATATATGTGTTTGATACTTAATGAGAATTATTGCAAGGGAGAGATAGTGCACTTGGTTTACCATGTGAATGTTGCTGTCCATGTATTGTGCTCTTGTGAGCCCTCCGATCGACGGAAAGGCCGGGAAGGATTCTTCAAATTGAGATGCGAATTGCATCGTGTTACAAGACGAAGCTGCCGCCTGTAAATCAATCACAGACATTAGTTTACAAACACACAATTCCAAATAGAAAAGTGATAACTATGCAGCAATTACCGAATGGGCGAGCTGATTAGTCTTCTCGGCAACCTCCTGGGCTTTCAGTACTGACAATGGCGAGGCAGTATTTCCAGAGGTTGGAGTCTGGATAAACTTAAACCACTCATCACTGAGATTACTCGATGTGGATGCGATAGTACGCGACAATTTTTCAGGCAGTGTAAGAGAATTACTTGATCGTTGATCCCGACATCGAAGAGGCTGGATCGGCGCTTCTTCTTGTTGGGGTTACTCTGCCTGAGAAAGTACTTCTGAGCGTGGCTGGCCACCTGAGTTGGAGTCCTAGTAGGCACGAAATTCTTCGAGATTCCTCTCCAGTCTCCCTTCCCGAGCTTTTCCAGTCCCGCAAGAAATGTCCGATGCTCGTCTTCAGTCCAAGGAACCGCTGTAAAATGTATGGTCCAACCAAAGAATGGATTAGAAATTTTCAAATGATTCAATGCCTAAGAGAACATCACCGATGAGCTTCATTTTCGTGATAGTTAAAAATGTTCGACAAAATTTACAATGGTGGTTCTTAGCATATTTGATGTGTGTTATTGTAATTTCATGGTTTCAGGTTTCTAAATGCTCGAATTGCATTTTCTATATATTAAGAAGTGATCAAATAAATTAGCGGTTTGAATTTATTAAATTTCAACTTATTCGCTGATCACTAAAGAAGGTGCTTTTGCCGGTTCCATTCTCAATTATAAGCCATTTCATTCTATCACCAAGTTCTAAGTTGAACTCTCATAGTTATAGAACATTCCTATGCTCAATCTGGTTCCGTGAACAAATCCTACTATTTCTTCATCAATGTTTCATAGAATACCAATTTTGACAACAATAATTATGCAAAAAAATATGATATAAAGGCAAATGTTATATAAGAATCTTCGTCTTATTACGAGAGAAAATTGAATTTCGAGGAGAGATTGCTCATGCACAGCCTTATACAGGCACAAGTACGCGTTTAAGGGCTCTAGATATACAAAACCAACATAAAACAAGATATCAAAAACATATGAAACCAATATAAAATGGTGACCGCCAAAAGCAAATCTGGTTTTGATGGATTGAAAATGCTAACTAATCAGATAAAAGTAGAGTGAACTGCTTGCAGAGGCTGATCTTATGATATTATGTGCTAATGTTCGAAAAATCTACTTTACATCAAATTTTGCTAAGGTCAGTCAAACACGTAACGAACATTCTAGTGCTCATGGATTTGTCCAACAAATTCAAGTTAGCAGTAAAAGTGCAAATTGGACCATTCACCTGGATTTTATTCATCACATTTCACTTGCAAAGGCCGCATTTCATCAATCTTTGAATCCTATTTGAAAGGTTACAACTGACTATTTAATTTTTTTTATTACTATGCGCTTTTCGTTGTTTTTGTCATGTTATGATTGTGTGATCTGTGATTGAAGCAGTTTAATGCACCTCGTGTCAATTTGACAATCTTATGAGCACTTGTGGATGAAATTTTTTCATGAAAAGGGTAGAAAATAAATGTTCAATTAAACAAATTTTGCTAGATGCCGCTTTGACTCAGGTAATTCATAATCGGTATCTTTGATAATAATTCTCCATATCATGTTCTAATATTAGCTTTGATTACAACAATTATTACATGCTGCAATCAGTAGATACTTAGAATAGGGTTATACAAGACTGCCACTATGTTCTCATTTCAAAATTCAATTTTTATTGACTCAATGCTAAGTAACCAAAGCATATTTCTACTTATAGAAATTTTCTAAATTTGCAAATATCTCTTTCTAAATGCACTAACTACACATTTGGAATAAAAATATGTCATACATGTCCCCTAAATGCAAAAGAAAATTACCATATCATACAAAAAAAAAAGTAACAATAAAAAATAAACACATCTGGATATAATCTTAAGGAGCTGAACAAAATATCAGATGCAACAACACAATAATACTAATAAAATTCTACACTATTCTTACACTAGTGCACAATTCACCCTTCTTGATATATATGGCATTCACATCGCACAATACATATATCCGAGTACGTCTCCTGTACTTTTGAAAGTACGGAGGCCTCCGTGCTTATAAATTATTTTCGATGATGGAGCATCCAAATTCACGACTGGTTTCGTCGGGCATGATTTATATTATTAGAACTATTTAAAAATCAAATTTTATAATTTTTTGACAATATTTATCGAGTAATCAAAGATTCTCAAAAATGACTATTTTACCGGCTGATGTAGTACGTTTGTAAGTTCAACTATATAAAACAATTCAAATTATATAAAATTTTAATAAAAAATTTTATTTAATATCAAAAGGAAGATTAATACTTCTGATCTAAAATTTAAATTTTTTCATCACTTTTTTACGAAATTTTTATCTTCAGCCGTTCATTTTAATTAAATAAAAGAACTATGAAATTTGGCTGTTCCAAAACTGTAGATTATGTCTAACGGAACCAATTTCCGAATCGAATGTTTTGTCATCGAAAATAAAAGAACTATGAAATTTGGCTGTTCCAAAACTGTAGATTATGTCTAACGGAACCAATTTCCGAATCGAATGTTTTGTCATCGAAAATAAAAGAACTATGAAATTTGGCTGTTCCAAAACTGTAGATTATGTCTAACGGAACCAATTTCCGAATCGAATGTTTTGTCATCGAAAACAATTTACAGAGACCTCCGTATATTCGAAAGCGCAGGAGCCTAGCTCCATATATCCATTCATTTTAGAGTTTACACATAAAATTCGTTATTCCATCAAAGATTATAGGATTTTAATCCTCTAAAACGCTGCAAATTACAGAAAAAAAAATCGAAGGAAATTAAGGAATCAGAAGGAATAATCGCAGCAAATAACAATCAAGAACTCACCTCTCTTCCTCCCCTGCGCCCTCCTCCTCTTCGCCGACCTCACCAGACCTCCATCGGAGAGGTACCCGTCCTCCTCCTCCGCCGCCGCCGCCGCCGCCGCGTCGGCGGCGACGAGGTTGCCCATGCTCTTGATCTTCCTCATCACCTCCTCCCCCTCCTCCTCCTCCTCCTCCTCCTCCGCCGCCGCATCGCACCTCCACCCCTCGACGATGCGCACCCCGAAGAGCCTCACCACCCTCTCCTTGCGCGAATCCCGATGCTTCGTCGCCTCATCCTCCATTGTCGACCTCCTCTTCCTCTCTCTCTCTCCCCCCCCCCTCTCTCTCTCTCTCCTCTCGAGAATGGGACAGAGGAGACAGAGAGAGAGAAAGGGGTTAAGAGTGTATTTATAGAGAGAGAGAGAGAGGGGGGGATGAGAGGGGACAAAATTGGTAATTGCTATGAATTTCGGATAAAATTACGCAATTGCCCTTCCGAGTGTCCCACACGGAAGAGAAAACACCACACGCTAAAATTCCTCCACCAAACTTATCAAAATTACTTTTCAGTAATTATTTTTATTCTTAATTCTATACCGATTTATATAAATATATCCAATAATATATATAATATATTTATAAAATTTAAATTTTTTTATAATTATTTTTTAAAAAATATTACTGTTGTTACTTAGACAGATAAATTTATTTTTTAATTTTTTCAAATATTTTTTTACTATTTTAACCATCGGAGATCTTGAAGGACATAATTACAAGAATAACATTAATATTTTAATTATATTTTATTAAAAAATAATAATAAATTAATAATAATATATATTTTTTTTGGTAAATGTCAATTTCACAGATATCTCTCAAAAATTATAAATATTTTACTTTTACTATTATTTTTACCACCATAGATTATAAAGTTTTGAATAAAATCACATAATCACTTACTAAGCAAACCTTATAAATGTTCAATATTTCTTTAAAATGGCCAATATTATTTTTACCATTTCACATTATAATTTTTGGATAAAATTATCAAAACATAAGGGGATACAAATAAGGATGCCAATAAGTACGGATACTCAAAATTTTATTCGAATCTGAATCTGAACGAAATAGATTTACCCGATGTTAAATGGATATGAATTCAGATACGGATATAAAAAAAGAAAAAATTCGGCGAATTTGAATTCGGATATAAATTTTGACTGTACCAAATTCGAACCCTAATTTGAAGCCGAATCCAAATTGATATTACGTTATATAATATATATGTATATAAATATTTAATATTACATTTAAATTTATATTTTAAAATTTTAGATTTAATGTAATATATTTTGAAATAGTATAAAGAGGAAAATAGAAATAATTGTTTCGGCTTCGAATTCGGATTCAGGTTTCAAATTTTTGATCGGATTCGAATTTAAATATAAATTTTTAAAATTCATCGGATTCAGATTCGAAGTCGGATTTTGAGTTTGTACTCGAATTCGGATTCGAGTTTTTAAAAATTCGCCCCGAATTTGACCCGTTGACATCCCTACGCATCTATGAATATGAATACAGATAGGAGATACCACTCTAAATGGATTCTTCTATTACTTACCAAAATTGCTTAGGATTTATTTACCAATATTAGAGTAGGACTATGTGTGCTTTCAAACTTATAAGTTATTTTTAATGATGAAACATTCGATTCGAAGATCGATTCCGTTAAGCATATTATACGCTATTAGAACTATTTAGAAATTAAGTAATTAAAGAGTTTCAAAAATTACTATTTTAACGGTTGATGCCGCACGTTTGTAAATTCAATGGTATAGAACAATTCAAATTAGATAAAATTTTAATAAAAAATTTATATAATATCAAGAGTGAGATTAATATTTTAGATTTGAAATTTAAGTCTTTTATCACTATTTTTTATAAGATTTTTATTTTCAGCTGTTCATTTCGGGACTTCTTGTTCATTAAGCAAACGAAATCAAAAAATTATGAAATTTGGTTTCTAAATAATTTTAACATTATAGATCAAGTCTAACGGAATCGATCGCCAAATCCGATGTCCCATCATTAAAAATAAAAATAATTTAAAAGTACAGACAGAGATATACGTAAAAGCATAAGAGGTAAACGCTGATATCATTTTTACCACTATAAATTATAAAATTATGAACAAATTGTAGAATATCTTTAGAGTTTTCTTACCAAAATTATTTTGCAATTGTTCTTTTAAGAGACAAATTTGAAATGTGCGGTCAAAAGTTAGAAATATTTTGGATATTTTTGCAAATCTTTTGAATTTTGTAATTTATAGTGATAAAAGTGATTTAATGTTTATAACTTCTGATTGCATGTTTCAAATTTGTCTCTTTAAAAATTATTGACAAGTAATTTTGGTATTTATAGTGATAAAAATGATATGGCAATTTTGAAAATATTATCCATAATATTTTTAACTTTTGAGGGCATGCATCAAATTTTACACTTTAAAATTTTATTGAGAAGTAATTTTGTTTTGGTAAAAAAAATCCCAAAATTAATTTTATTTTATAAGATGTACATTTTATTTAGGAAGAAAATTTTATTTGTATATTCAAAAGAAGAGTATAAATCTTATACTTTATTCTAAAGTTTATGAAAATTTTAATATTTTTTAATAAAAATAAAAAAATATCCTAATAAATAAAAAAGTAGTTTTAAAATTGATTGGAAGTAAGTGGGTATTTGGCCTAATTATTGAAAAGTAACGTTGAATCTCCAAGAGTGATTTTTTGTTCAATAGAGTATATGGCTATTTCATTTTTAAAATCTAATTTTGATTTTTAGAATTAATTTTTTAATTTTTTAGGGTCAGAATCAAAAGCAGTTTAAACTTATGTCTTGAAATCTGATTCTAATTTTTGTCTCAAACAATATAATTTCATATTCTTCTTCTTTCTTCTTTGTCTCAAATAGTGTAATTTAATATTAAAATAGTACAATTTCTGTTTGAGAATATATTGCACTGTTTTAAATAAATTGTACCATTTAGAATAAATTTGCCTCTACAAAATAAAAAAGATTGTCACTTTTACAAAATCTCAAAACTAATAAATTTTTTATACAAATTGGCTTTTAATTTTATAAATTTTAAATTTAAATTTAAATTTAAATTTTAAATTATTTTAAATAAAATTCAGTAAAAAATTATTATGTGCCAACAGTAATTTTTTTTTTTTTGCCAAACAGCTCTAAGCTTTTAAATTCAAATTCATATTTAAACTCAATTTCTAATTTAATATTTTATATTTAAATTTTTTAATTTTAAAATTAATAAAAATTAATTCTACAGATTTTTTTATTCTAATTTTGGACTTACATTTAAATTTTAAATTTTAAAATTTTAATTTATATTTTATATTAAAATATCAAAATTTCAATTTTTGTAAAATATCAAAATTTCAATTTTTGTAAAATTTTAAAATTTAAATTTTTAAATTTTAAATTTAAATTTATATTTAATATTTTAATTATTTTAAAATAAAATTCACAAGAAAAAATTATTATTTCCAGACAGAAATTTTTTTGCCATATAGTTTTATAAAATTATTTCAGAAAAAAAAATTTTATCTAACTTTAATTAAACGCTCTACAATTTTTAACCAAAATTAATTCAATAGAAATAAATTTTTAGAATTTAGCCGATACGAATACATTTTGAAATCACTTTTTCACTATGACTGTTAAAAATTTATAATTAGTCAAATGACCCTTCAAAAAATCATTTTTGGCAAAATAACCTTTCTTTTACCAAGTCAGTGCCAAATGAATTTTTTTTTTGAAATAATTCACTATTTTTATAGAATTTTTATGAAGACGGTGAATTATTTTCTACTTTTTTTACGGCGGTGAAGATCTAGTACAAACGGTTCATTGTTTTATAGTATTTTTTGAAAACGATGAATCACCCACCGCCTTCAAGAAGGTGGTGAACTTTATTGTATTTTATAAAAATGGTGAATCATTCGTCGCCTTCTTGAAGGTAGTGAACGATTTATCGCGCTTCAAAGAAAAATCCCATTTGACAATAACATGGCAAAAGAAAAATTATTTCACCAAATTTTATTTGGAAAATGCTACTGCGGAAGGACCTGCCCGTCATTCCTGCCCCCAGCCATCTCGGTGAGCCCGCCCTGAGGTATCGAAGCCGCCGGTTGTACTGGTGGAGGTGGTGGCTCGTAATGACCAGCCTGTTGCTGAAGTGGTCACTGAGAAGGGACCTGCCTGTTGATCCTGCCCCCAGCCTGAGGCTGGACGAACGGCGGTGGGGGAGGCAGAGGAACCTCCCAGTAGTTTTCTTGTTGATGGTCGATGTTCGGACCCATCGGTCCCGCTCCCGCCTGGTACGGGATGACTTGCGGCTGTACTACCCCAGCGGCTGTGCCGCTTGATAAGTAGCCGGCGGCGGTGCAACTTGTGGTTGCACTGTCAGCATTGCCAGCGTCATCATGATCGATTGCATCGGTAATTGCTGAGATAGTATAGAGGCATATCCTCCACTATATGGCTCCTTTGGGGCCTGCTCGACTTGAGCCGCACTTTCTTTCCTACCCGTTACCACAACCAACATTGAGTCGAACCGGGCATCCCGCGCTCGGCTGTTTCTTTCGAGGGACTCATGAGTCCCTCGATATTTTCTAACATTTGGGTCTTTTGCCCGAATATCTAAGCTAGGGTCGACTCCGGTGGTGCCGACTTTCCGATCGTCTCCGGGACCTCTAGTAGCGTTGGTGGCTGGTCCTCCGCGTGTCCAGCGCTACTGTCTTAGTTGTTCCCCACATCCCTAGGGACGACTCTACTCTTGAGAGTCAAACTGCTGTCCTCTGACATTATAACGATAGAAGAAGGTAAGAGTTACCTGAGCGTCCCACCGGGCGTGCCAAAAAGTTGTTCGTGCCGAAACTGTCGCACTGACCGTTGACCGGGTTCGGTCGTCGATCGGCCTCGCTGGGTGACCCTCGTGATGTGATGCGCCGCGTGCCAATGGATCAAGTGATCGGGCCGCGAAAGAATCCGCTCGGCCGGATTCTTCTCAATCGAACTCTCGCAACCGTCCGACTTAGATTAGCCGAATCGGGATGTGGAGATAGAGAGAGTTCGGCCTAGAATAGCTGAACTGGGATGTGGAGACAAAGTGTCACGCCCCGGGTGCAAATCAGGACCCGGGCCCGTCTACAGATCCGCCGTGCACATGGGATTTCCCGCGTACACGAAGCGCTGGTCACCTGCTCTGGTATAAAATGTACAACAAGAGCATAATACAGAGCTGAAATAGAAGAACCACATAGTATCTCAGACTGGAAATACAAATACAAGCTGTAATATATACAATAATCTTCCAGCTCACTAAAATAGTACAACCAGCTGGCGGAAGCCAGACCCAAAATAAAAGGAGAATATCACAGTCTGAGTGAAGGGTGCAATATCTGTCTACTAGCTCTCAGCCTCACAGGAGATCTATCTATTCAGCGATCCCCTTACCTCGATCAGCTGCCGATGGCCTAGCAGCTCCCGCAGATGACTCTGCAAAATAAAGGAGAAGAAAGAAACAGAAAACAACAATGGGGGTGAGAACTACCAGATAAACCAGCAGCCTCCCCTAGTGGGTAAAACCTCAACTCTGACGCACCCACTAGGACCACTAGAGGCAAAAGGGAAAAGGGGAAGTGGTAAGATACATAAGATGCTGAAACAGGAAAACTACCACTATTATGCTGTCAAAACTGTATGCATGCATCAGAAATAGTATAAACCCAATCTAGTCACCAGAAACAACTGGTACTGCCTGCTCAGCAGAATCTGCACACACGGCTCGAAACCGCGGGATCGGCTCACACGGCTCGCATCCCAACATAAGTATCAGACCGGCACACACGGCTGGGTCCGAGAAAGCACACCTCCGGAGTGGCACTCGAGGGGAGCGACCCACACGAGTAAAATATCTCTGTCATCAGTATCACAAGCATCTCTGTAGCACATGTCTCAATATAGCAGGACTGGATCATAACCATGATCAAAGTGGGAAACTCCATCCACTATAGAAACCCAATCCCCAACTGATGCAATAAATAAACCAAACTCAACCCCAATCTGATGCAAGGATAAACATCTGGTCAACCGCCTACTGTCCGCGGTCACCGCAATACCCCACAAGTCCACAATCTAGCACAACCTTGGCTACACTATCCCAAACCCCTGCTCACACTTGAGCAACAACATATGAATGCAAAGGACAACAATGAAACATGTTCAAATCCCAATATGATAGTGTAGCAATGAATAGTGGCCTTACCTGATGTCCGGGCATGCATGCAACTGTCTTTATTTTTAAAAGTTGTAAAATAGTGTCAAAGGTTTAAAACAATTGATTTACTGAATAAAAGTCATTTGCATGCGAGATCATAGCCTTTGTCTCAATCACAGTGTCCCAATATAAGTCATCATATCATTTGTGGGGTTATATTAAATTTTAGGGGAGTTTGTCCCAGCGGTCCTTGTCATTTGTCATATTAATTTGTCCCAATGGTTCTCATTAATTGTCCTGTTAGTTGTCCTGTTAGTAGTCCTGTTAGTTGTCCCAATTGTTCTCATTAATTGTCATATTTTAGGGGATTTCTAGTAATCCCAGTGAGCTTGTCAAAAATGAGGTAAGCAACAACCGCCCACCTCGAACAGCTCAAACAACACCCCAGGTAGTCTCCTGGTTGTCCACAGTCCTCAAATCCTGCAAATCAATGCTCCCGGTATAAATACAAATCCCAAAAAGTACAATATTTGCTGTTTTTCAGACAGCACGGGAAAAGAGGAATTTTTCACCTCTAAAATGAGCTCCTAAAATCCCAGAAAAATCACGGTTGCGTTCCTCGCGAAGAGTAGATCAAAATCGACTCTTAAAACGCCTCGATCTGACGCTCCTACGTCAAGATAAAAATCGGAGAAGTCGGTGCTGTCCAAAAATTATCACAGTAAAAAGGGGGGTCAAAGAGGACTTGAAACTGTGCCAAAAGTACGAAACGGAGCAAAATGATCAACACGGAAATCGAAGCCCTACCTCTTACGGTCGCGCTGCCGCAAAAATCGTCCAAAAATTCCACCTGGTTAGCCCGCAGTGAATTTTCGACGGAACTGCGACGGGAAATGGGCCTAAAAAGAAAATCGTCGCAGTGCGCCGCGTCGCAGATATCTCACTATCTGTAACTCCTAAAATCCTGAGATTTAGAGAGAGAGAGAAGAGAGAGAGAGGAAGAACTTTCGTAGAGGGCACTTTTTCTGATTCTCTCTCTCGGCTCGCAAATCGAGGTGCAAAGAGAGGGGGTGGGGGCTCTTATATAGTGGGCCAAAGGGAATATTCCCACACGGGATCTGGATCCGAACAGGAAACACCGAAACGGGCCAACCAGGAAGCGCCACGTGTCCACAAACAGGAAACAGCCTGTGCAGGGCCAATGGAAATTCGCCACGTGGCCACGTGGTGCACGTGGTTGCTCCGCGCTCCGGGTTTTCCGGAAGATGTCGGCCAATAGGGTGCGCCACGTGTCACCCTCCCACACGCTTCTAGAAGCCGGCCAGCCAATCAGGAGCTGCCACGTGGCACGGGAAAATTCGGTGCACCCGGTGCACGCCATGCCATGGACCGCGCACCAGCGCCCCTGCCCGCGCCTGCCCGCGCTGCCCGCGCCTGCCCGCGCCGCGCTCCTCCGCGCTCCGCCGCTGCGCCGCTGCTGCGCCGCTGCCCGCCGCCCGCCGCCGCTCGCCGCCGCCGCCGCCGGCCGGAACAGTAATTCCGGCCGGCGGTTACTGTTCCGGTGAACAGTACCAAGTGCCGAAAAAAAAGCGAATATACCATTTTGACCGTTTTCGCGCGCTGAGTCCAAATACGCCGTCCGTTTCGCCAAATTCTCATCCGAAATTTTGCCGAAAGCTCCCGAAAATTCCCGTTTGCTCCGATTTTCGCGCAGAGTCTATTTTAAATATCCAATTTCGATTCTACAAGCTCCGTTGCACTGTACAAGCTCCCCGCAGTCACTGTTTAATGTTGCACAGTTCCTGCGGGAGTCCGGATCATCACATCCTCCCCCACTAAAAAGAGTTTCGTCCTCGAAACGAGACTAACAACAATCCTCAGTCCGATGTCTCGAATAAGTAGGGGTGGGCATCCCTCATCTCCGACTCGAGCTCCCATGTAGCCTCGCGCTCGTCATGATTGCTCCATTGGATTTTCACATAGGGAATGGCCCGATTGCGCAATTCTCTCACCTCTCGATCCAGAATTCGCAGTGGGCGCTCCTCATACCTCAAATCCTCGCTGATCTCCAGCGGTGTGAAGTCGATGACGTGCGATGGGTCGAAGACATACTTCCTCAAAGTAGAAACATGAAATACATCATGGACACCAGCAAGCCTCGGAGGAAGTGCAAGTCGGTAGGCAACTGGCCCGATACGCTCCAATACCTCAAAGGGTCCAATATATCGGGGGCTAAGTTTCCCACGAATGCCGAACCTCCTGATTCCTTTGGACGGCGAGACTTTCAGGAATACATGATCACCAACCTGAAACTCTAAGTCTCGTCGCCGAACATCGGCATAACTCCTTTGTCGGCTTTGGGCGGTCTGAAGATGCTGTCGAATCACTCGGACCTTCTCTTCTGCCTCTATCAAGACATCTGGTCCCAAGGTCCGCCTCTCGCCCACGTCACTCCAATAAAGCGGTGATCGACACTTGCGTCCATACAATGCTTCAAACGGAGCCATCTGAATGCTCGCTTGAAAGCTATTGTTGTACGCGAACTCAGCTAAAGATAAGTGTCGAATCCACCCTCCGCCGAAATCCAAGACGCAAGCCCTCAACATGTCCTCCAGGATTTGTATCGTCCGCTCTGACTGCCCATCAGTCTGCGGATGAAAAGCTGTACTGAACCTGAGTTCAGTCCCCAAGGCTGTTTGCAAACTTTTCCAGAAATGCGAAACAAACCTCGGGTCTCTATCTGATACAATGGAGGCGGGTACTCCATGTAATCTCACTATCTCATCCAGATATAACTGGGCTAGTCGCTCAAGTGGCCACGTAGTCTGCATGGGCAGAAAGTGCGCCGACTTGGTAAGTCGATCCACGACTACCCAGATAGCGTCTGCTCCTCCCTGTGCCCTCGGAAGTCCGACCACGAAATCCATCGTAATGTGGTCCCATTTCCACTGGGGAATTGGGAGACTCTGTAACTTGCCAGCTGGCACTCGATGCTCAGCTTTCACCTGCTGACAAGTTAAACACTGAGCCACAAATCTCCCGATATCCCTTTTCATGCCATTCCACCAGAAGTGTGCCTTGAGGTCCTTATACATCTTAGTCCCACCAGGATGTAGGGTATAAGGTGTATAATGGGCCTCTCGCAATATCTGCTCTCGGATCTCCGCATCCGCTGGCACACATGCTCGGTTCCTGTACCTTAGTACTCCCGAGGCATCTACCGTAAAGTCCCCTGACTGATTACTCGGAATTTGATCTCTAATCCTGGTCAAGTGGGGGTCCTCACTCTGTTTCTCCTTGATCCTGTCCAGCAGAGTGGGCTGCACGACTAAAGATGTCAGTCTAGCAGAGACCCCAGGGGACACAACCTCTATCTCGAGCCGTCTCATCTCCTCTAATAGCGGTGCCTGGTCTGTGATCAACATAGACAAACTTTGCACCGCTCTCCTACTCAAGGCATCAGCGACCACATTAGCTTTGCCTGGGTGGTAGAGAATATCTACATCATAATCCTTTAATAGCTCTAACCACCTACGCTGCCTTAAATTTAGCTCCTTTTGCGTGAACAGGTACTTTAGGCTCTTGTGGTCGGTGTAGATTTCACAGTGCTCTCCATATAGGTAATGACGCCAAAGTTTCAGTGCAAACACTACAGCAGCAAGCTCCAAGTCATGGGTAGGGTAATTCTTCTCGTAATCTTTGAGTTGCCTTGATGCATAAGCAATTACCCTCCCTTCTTGCATCAACACACAACCAAGTCCACTGTGTGATGCGTCGCTGTAGATCACATATCCTTTCCCCATAACAGGGAGGGAAAGGATAGGAGCGGTCATCAGTCTATTCTTTAGCTCCTCAAAGCTCCTCTGACAGTCCTCACTCCAGATAAACTTCACTCCTTTACGCGTCAAGCGAGTGAGGGGTGTGGAAAGCTTCGCAAAGCCTTCCACAAACCGACGATAATACCCAGCTAAACCCATAAAGCTACGCACCTCAGAAACCGTCGTCGGTCGGGGCCAATCCCGGACTGCCTCAATCTTCGCCGGGTCCACCGCCACACCTGCGGCGGAAATCACATGGCCCAAGAAGACTACCTCCCGAAGCCAAAACTCGCATTTTGCCAGTTTGGCATACAACTTCTTCTCTCGCAGAAGTTGCAGCACAATCCTTAAGTGCTCCTCATGCTCCGCATCACTTCGGGAGTAGATCAAGATATCATCAATGAACACTACCACGAATCGGTCTAAGTATGGTCGGAAGATCCGGTTCATTAAATCCATGAATGCGGCAGGGGCATTAGTTAGCCCAAAAGGCATAACTGTAAATTCATAATGCCCGTACCGTGATCTGAATGCCGTTTTCGGAATATCCTCGGCCTTCACCTTCAACTGGTGGTAACCGGATTGCAGATCTATCTTAGAGAAGACACAAGACCCTTGCAGCTGATCAAAAAGATCATCAATGCGCGGCAAAGGGTACTTGTTCTTGATGGTCACTTTATTTAATTCCCTATAGTCCACACATAGTCGAAGTGACCCATCTTTCTTCTTCACGAATAGCACCGGCGCTCCCCAAGGCGACACACTCGGCCTAATAAAGCCCTTATCCATTAAATCCTGGAGTTGCGCCTTAAGCTCTCGCAACTCAGCCGGTGCCATCCGGTAAGGAGCCTTTGAGATTGGCGCAGTTCCTGGAACTACGTCAATCACAAACTCAATCTCCCTATCTGGCGGCATGCTAGTCAGCTCAGGTGGAAAAACATCCGGAAACTCGCGGGCAATAGGGATATCCCCGAGTCCCGGCGCCGCCGTAGGCCCCTCAACAACACTAGCCAAAAAGGCTACACATCCTCGATGGATCATCTGCCTCGCTCGGGAAGTCGAAATCATAGAGGCAAAGAAAGCACTCTGACATCCCCGGTATACCAACATCTCCTGGCCTGGCTCTCTAAAAGTGACGGTCCTTGCGGCACAATCAATAGTCGCAAATACCGAGCCAGCCAGTCCATCCCGAGGACCACATCGAAGTCCTTCAGCTGTCTCAAGACCAACAGGTCTGCTGGCATAATCCAGGACTCGATTTGCATCGGGCAGGACCAACAACACTCCTCCACGTGCAAGGTGTGATCGGGAATCTGAACCTCTCGTGCACGTGGCAAAAGTCCTACCTCTAACCCATGTAATGATGCAAATGATCTACTAATAAAAGAATGCGATGCTCCAGTATCAAATAAAGTACGAGTCCTAATGCCAGAAAGTAAGGTGATACCTGCCACCACATGATCTGCTGCCGAAGAGTCCTCTACCTGCGCAGCATACACTCGCCCACTCTGAGCTGGAGGGCGATAATCCGTGGGATGGGAAGAAGATGGCCTGCTTGCTGGAGCATAGGGCCGCTGAGCTGTCGACCGCTGCTGCGATGAAGATGGAGCAGATGCTGAAGAAGGGGTGGTGGGGGCCGAAAAGGGGCACGAAGCTCGAATGTGCCCGGGCTGTCCACATCTATAGCAGCGACCCCACCTTGGTCACAGGTGTTGGAAAAATGCTGACCTCCGCAGAAAATACAATTGCCGGGGGCCCGTGGCTGTCGTGATTGCTGTTGAGACTGCCGCTGTCGCTGAGGCTGCCGCTGCGACCCACGCTGCGACGACTGTGATCTTTGCTGCTGTTGCCGCTTCTGGGATCCACCAGGCCCTCGCCGCTCAGACCGTCCTTGGCCGGGGAACTGTGGCTGCGGCGGTCGTGGCGGCCTCCACGAACTAGATTGTCCCCCAACCTCCGGTGCCGGTCGCTTCGCCCCCGGGATCACTACGGGAGCTGGAGCTACCTCCCCCATCTACCTCCCCGCACTCAACGTAGAGTGCCTGCTCCATCGAGGCCTCCAAGGTCTGCAACCTACGCGAGCGAACCAATTGAAAAAGGTCCCGGCGCAATCCTCGCTCGAACATGTAGATCCGGTGCGCCTCGTCCCTGGCCACGTTCGGTACACATGCCAACAATTGATTGAAATTGGCAATGTACTCGTGTACGGGCCGATCTCCTTGTCGGAGGTTTCTCAACTGTTCCTCCAACCTCTGCCGGACGCTTTCCGGAAGAAAGCCCCAAGAAGGAGATTGCGGAATTCCGCCCAGGTCAGGAGCTGAGCCCCAGGCGGACCAGCCGGTCGAACACGCCGCCACCAAGCTTCGGCGTTGTGTTCCAAAAAGTTCGTCGCCAATATCACCTGATATCGTTCCTCGATAAACAACGTCTCAAAACGTCGCTCCATCGCCGTGATCCACGACTCTGCCTCCCACGGCTCAGTACTTTGCCCCGAAAAATGGGGTGGGTCAAACTGGCGAAACCTCATCAACAGGTCCACCACTCCCCGCTGCTCTGCCGGGGTCAGAGATCCTGTCAGCCCAGTCGGCTGTCCACCAGTACCCCGAGCAACAGGGGATGCCGGGGTCACCGGTACAACTGGGGGATTCACAGCAGGGGAAGAAGGTACGGGAGAATTCTCTGAAGGTGCTACAACAGGCTGCGCCCTCTGCTCTAACATCTGCGTCAGCCGACCCATAGCCTCCTCCTGACGCCGAACAGCCTCTGACATCTGGGCCATCTGAGCCTGCAGCTCTTGCACCTCACTCTGCTGGCCCTGCCCGGACTCCTCCTGATCGGGTTCAGGGGAATCAGGCTGAGAACGCGTCAACATCCTACGTCGCGGAGGCATCCTACCACAAGAAACCACACTCAGTATCATACCCCACACGACCCAATCTAGCGAAAGTCAAAGACATTCCCCTATTTCTGTGACTTTATGTTGTCTGCAGCCAACATAACTGTCCACCAGAAATAGGCTATGTCGATCCCTCTTCTCTCACTGGAAGAGTCAAACAAATAAATCAACGACTTTCGCAAAATGCCACGTCTCTCATGCCCTATTATCCTAGGGTCTGCCAAAAGCCTAGGGTTTCCTAAGTCCCAACTGAACTATCCCTAAGCTCTGATACCAACTTAATCTGTCACGCCCCGGGTGCAAATCAGAACCCGGGCCCGTCTACAGATCCGCCGTGCACACGGGATTTCCCGCGTACACGAAGCGCTGGTAACCTGCTCAGATATAAATGTACAATAAGAGCATAATACAGAGCTGAAATAGAAGAACCACATAGTATCTCAGACTGGAAATACAAATACAAGCTGTAATATGTACAATAATCTCCCAGCTCACCAAAATAGTACAACCAGCTGGCGGAAGCCAGACCCAAAATAAAAGGAGAATATCACAGTCTGAGTGAAGGGTACAATATCTATCTACAGCTCTCAGTCTCACAGGAGATCTATCTATTCAGCGATCCCCTTACCTCGATCAGCTGCCGATGGCCTAGCAGCTCCCGCAGACGACTCTGCAAAATAAAGGAGAAGAAAGAAACAGAAAACAACAATGGGGGTGAGAACTACCAGATAAACCAGTAGCCTCCCCTAGTGGGTAAAACCTCAACTCTGACGCACCCACTAGGACTACTAGAGGCAAAAGGGAAAAGGGGAAGTGGTAAGATACATAAGATGCTGAAACAGGAAAACTACCACTATTATGCTGTCAAAACTGTATGCATGCATCAGAAATAGTATAAACCCAATCTAGTCACCAGTAACAACTGGTACTGCCTGCTCAGCGGAATCTGCACACACGGCTCGAAACCGCGGGATCGGCTCACACGGCTCGCATCCCAACATAAGTATCAGACCGGCACACACGGCTGGGTCCGAGAAAGCACACCTCCGGAGTGGCACTCGAGGGGAGCGACCCACACGAGTAAAATATCTCTGTCATCAGTATCACAAGTATCTCTGTAGCACATGTCTCAATATAGCAGGACTGGATCATAACCATGATCAAAGTGGGAAACTCCATCCACTATAGAAACCCAATCCCCAACTGATGCAATAAATAAACCAAACTCAACCCCAATCTGATGCAAGGATAAACATCTGGTCAACCGCCTACTGTCCGCGGTCACCGCAATACCCCACAAGTCCACAATCTAGCACAACCTTGGCTACACTATCCCAAACCCCTGCTCACACTTGAGCAACAACATATGAATGCAAAGGACAACAATGAAACATGTTCAAATCCCAATATGATAGTGTAGCAATGAATAGTGGCCTTACCTGATGTCCGGGCATGCATGCAACTGTCTTTATTTTTAAAAGTTGTAAAATAGTGTCAAAGGTTTAAAACAATTGATTTACTGAATAAAAGTCATTTGCATGCGAGATCATAGCCTTTGTCTCAATCACAGTGTCCCAATATAAGTCATCATATCATTTGTGGGGTTATATTAAATTTTAGGGGAGTTTGTCCCAGCGGTCCTTGTCATTTGTCATATTAATTTGTCCCAATGGTTCTCATTAATTGTCCTGTTAGTTGTCCTGTTAGTAGTCCTGTTAGTTGTCCCAATGGTTCTCATTAATTGTCATATTTTAGGGGATTTCTAGTAATCCCAGTGAGCTTGTCAAAAATGAGGTAAGCAACAACCGCCCACCTCGAACAGCTCAAACAACACCCCAGGTAGTCTCCTGGTTGTCCACAGTCCTCAAATCCTGCAAATCAACGCTCCCGGTATAAATACAAATCCCAAAAAGTACAATATTTGCTGTTTTTCAGACAGCACGGGAAAAGAGGAATTTTTCACCTCTAAAATGAGCTCCTAAAATCCCAGAAAAATCACGGTTGCGTTCCTCGCGAAGAGTAGATCAAAATCGACTCTTAAAACGCCTCGATCTGACGCTCCTACGTCAAGATAAAAATCGGAGAAGTCGGTGCTGTCCAAAAATTACACAGTAAAAAGGGGGGTCAAAGAGGACTTGAAAACTGTGCCAAAAGTACGAAACGGAGCAAAATGATCAACACGGAAATCGAAGCCCTACCTCTTACGGTCGCGCTGCCGCAAAAATCGTCCAAAAATTCCACCTGGTTAGCCCGCAGTGAATTTTCGACGGAACTGCGACGGGAAATGGGCCTAAAAAGAAAATCGTCGCAGTGCGCCGCGTCGCAGATATCTCACTATCTGTAACTCCTAAATTCCTGAGATTTAGAGAGAGAGAGAAGAGAGAGAGAGGAAAACTTTCGTAGAGGGCTTTTTCTGATTCTCTCTCCTCGGCTCGCAAATCGAGGTGGAAAGAGAGGGGGTGGGGGCTCTTATATAGTGGGCCAAAGGGAATATTCCCACACGGGATCTGGATCCAACAGGAAACACCGAAACGGCCAACCGGAAGCGCCACGTGTCCACAGAACAGGAAACAGCCTGTGCAGGGCCAATGGAAATTCGCCACGTGGCCACGTGGTGCACGTGTTGCTCCGCGCTCCGGGTCTTCCGGAAGATGTCGGCCAATAGGGTGCGCCACGTGTCACCCTCCCCACGCTTCTAGAAGCCGGCCAGCCAATCAGAGCTGCCACGTGGCAAGGAAAATTCGGTGCACCCGGTGCACGCCTGCCATGGACCGCGCACCAGCGCCCCTGCCCGCGCCTGCCCGCGCTGCCCGCGCCTGCCCGCGCCGCGCTCCTCCGCGCTCCGCCGCTGCCCCGCCGCTGCGCCGCTGCCCGCCGCCGTGCGCCGCCGCCCGCCGCCGCTCGCCGGCGCCGCCGGCGGCCGGAACAGTAATTCCGGCCGGCGGTTACTGTTCCGGTGAACAGTACCAAGTGCCGAAAAATAAAGCGAATATACCGTTTTGACCGTTTTCGCGCGCTGAGTCCAAATACGACGTCCGTTTCGCCAAATTCTCATCCGAAATTTTGCCGAAAGCTCCCGGAAATTCCCGTTTGCTCCGATTTTCGCGCCAAGTCTATATTAAATATCCAATTTCGATTCTACAAGCTCCGAAGCACTGTACAAGCTCCCCGCAGTCACTGTTTAATGTTGCACAGTTCCTGCGGGAGTCCGGATCATCACACAAAGATTTGAATCTAACACGGCTGAGGAGCCGATTAGGAAATTGTATTATTGTAGGGAGATTACAAGAGTAATAGGGAGCCAATTATAGGTTAATCTACTCCTAGAAAATATGGTAAGATTATCTAGAAAAGCAGTAAATGCAGATATTAAAAGGTATGAAATAGCAGGGGTGGTTCTGGCTTACGAGGTTGTAGGACCCATTATTCTTCGATGTTTCGGATATTTATACACTCCCGAACCATACATATAATCGTCGATTTGAATAATCGGCGTGATTTGGTGAGAATTATCGTAAATTCCTTTTGAGTCGAATTTACTCAAAAAGTATAGTAGCTATTTCTTCGTCCAAATTCATTCCCTTATCAAACGTGCCGAAGCGTGATCTTCGGTGCTTTCCAATGCTTGGCGCGTCTTTCCGTTCTAGAGTCAGCTATGAGATTTGCGTCCAAATCTCGCACTCCTTTTTTTTCAGAATCTTTTCTTTTTCGACTCGGGCAATGCTTCCTCCGCTGCTGGACTGAGGCGGTATAGTGTTCGTCTTCAGTCGAAGTCGATCCTGGGTGAGGCGATGCTCTTCTAATTTCGTCTGTTTTTTCTGTCGGCTGACGTCTCCATCCGAGGGCGCATGCCATGTGTTGTACTCTTATGCGACCTAGGCCGGTCTCAGTCAAGACGCGACTCTCTCTTTGTTGACTTATCCTCCCGTCGGCTGATGTCTTAGCTGATAGTAGACGCCATGTGCCACTCTCTCAGTTAGTGAAAATTCTGGTTTTAACAATATTGAATAGCAAATATATTCATATAAAGTTTAACTTTTCATATTTATTCCTTCAAAAGTTCTAAGTTATTCATATATGTCCCTACCATCAATATTCATTAGAAAAATATAGTTAACTATAAGTTAAATATTTAATTTTGATTAGCTAATAAGGTAAATTTATTATTTTATCCTTTTTAGACATTCTTGTATTATTTTAACAGTTGAAATGTTTGGAGAGATATATTTGAAAGGACAAAACTAATATTTGACATATATTCTGTTAAAAAATAAACAGTGAAGAAATATATTTGCTATTCTATATATTTATACAGAGATGTATGAAATTAACTCAGTAAAATTTGTATAGGTTTATTTAGCTAATTACAAAATTTTTAAAAATTATTTTGAATAAATAAATAAATAAATAAATCCCTTTTCCTACGTCGCATTGACAGATGTGGGGCAGCGATTCCGTTGGGGCCGGGACGTGAATCTTCCGTTTCGTCACTTCACCTCGTCTTCTATTTAAATCAAAACCCATCGATCCCCTTCTTCTTCTTTTCTTCTTTCTTCTCTCCTCTCCCCTCCTCTTCCTCCCCATTACTATTCATTTTTCCAGATCCAAAAGGGAAAACCCCCCGAATCTCTCGAATCCAAACCCTAATCTCGATTCGAATTCGTCCAATCCGGTCTTCGTCTCCGTGTTCTCGATCTCCTGCGACGGCGGCGGCGGCGGCGGGGCCATGGCGGAGGGGGCGGCGACGTCGTACGTGAAGCTCACTAAGGATCAGGATGCGCCCATGGAGGAGATCCGCCCTGGCGAGCTCAACCAACCCGTCCGCGTCCCCGAGGTCCTCCTCTTTTTTTTTTCTTTTTTTTTTTTTTTTTTTCTTATTATGGAAGGGTAAAAATGGATTGAGATCCTGTGAATTATAAGCGCATTTTGAAATTGGATCTTAAACTATAGGTTTTGGTTGATATTGTTCTTATCTTCCATTTGGTTTGTGTGATTCGAAACATGTCGATGAATTGGATTCGAGATTTTGTTAAATTAATTAGTGACTACGTCAAATTTCATGCCTTCATTAGTTTTTTTTATTTATTGAACCTATTTTTCATTTTGATTCATGTTTTTTTTAAAATTTTCTTATTATGGAAGGGTAAAAATTTGTGGAGATCCTGTGAATTATAAGCACATTTTGAAATTGGATCTTAACTATAGTTTTTAATTGATATTGTTGTTATCTTCCATTTGGTTTGTGTGATTCGAACCATTTCAATGAATTGGATTCGAGATTTTGTTAAATTAATTAACGACTACGTCAAATTTCATGCCTTCATTAACTTAATTGTGAATTTTGTTAATTTTTATAGCTACTGAATCTATTTTTCATTTTGATATATGTTTTTTTTTTCTTTTATGGAAGGGTAAAAATTGGTGGAGATCCTGTGAATTATAAGCGCATTTTGAAATTAGATCTTAAACTATAGTTTTTGCTTGATATTGTTGTTATCTTCCATTTGGTTTGCGTAATCCGAACTATTTCGATGAATTGGATTCGAGATTTTGTTAAATTAATTAGCGACTGCGTCAAATTTCATGCCTTCATTAACTTAATTGTGAATTTTGTTAATTTTTATAGTTACTGAATCAATTTTACATTTTGATTTATGTTTTTTTTTCTTATTATGGAAGGGTAAAAATTGGTGGAGATCCTGTGAATTACAAGTGCATTTTGAAATTGGATCTTAAACTATAGTTTTTGCTTGATATTGTTGTTATCTTCCATTTGGTGTGCGTAATCCGAACTATTTCGATGAATTGGATTTGAGATTTTGTTAAATTAATTAGCGGCTACATCAAATTTCATCCTTCTTAACTTAAGTGTGATTTTGTTAATTTTTATATTTATTGAACCCATTTTCCATTTTGAGTCATGTTTTTTTTTTTTTTTTTTTTTCCTTATTATGGAAGGGTAAAAATTGGCGGAGATCCTGTGAATTATAAGTGCATTTTGAAATTGGATCTTAAGCTATTGTTTTTGGTTGATAATGTTGTTCACTTCCATTTGGTTTATGTGATCCAAACTATTTCGATGAATTGGATTGGAGATTTTGTTAAATTAATTATCGAGGCAGCCAAATTTCGTGCCTTCTTTAACTTAATTGTGAATTTTGTTAATTTTTATATTTATTGAACCTATTTTTCATCATGTTTTTTTTATTTTCTTATTATGGAAGGGTAAAAATTGGCGGAGATCCTGTGAATTATAAGTGCATTTTGAAATTGGATCTTAAACTGTAGGTTTTGGTTGATACTGTTGTTCACTTCCATTTGGTTTGTGTGATTTGAATCATTTTGATGAATTGGATTGGAGATTTTGTTAAATTAATTAGCGAGGCGGCCAAATTTCATGCCTTCTTTAACTTAATTGTGAATTTTGTTAATTTTTATAGCTATTAAGCCTATTTTTCATTTTGATTCATGTTTTCTTTTTTTATTATTTTCTTAGTATGGAAGGGTTAAAATGTATGGAGATCCTGTGAATTATAAGTGCATTTTGACATTGGATTTTAAGGTATAATTTTTTTTTGATTGATGCCCGATCAATTTTCATTTATTTTAATTTGAGTTATTTCAGTAGATTGGATTTTTTTTTTTAATTGAATTTATTTTCTTCACTTTATTGGTGGCCTAAAAGAGAAAATTTAATGCACAATATTCGGTGGTCGATCTAATGAATTTAGTTGATTCAATAGGGGATTTTGTTAGATTAATCATTGAAATCGTCAATTTTTTTTTGAATTTAACAACTTTTCATTGGTAGGAAGTGTGAAATTTTTTAATTTAGAACTTATGGAACCCTAAAATAAACTCAAATTAAACAAATAAGACTGTCTACTTCCAAAATTGACTTTAGTTGAGAGGATCTCCATTTTTTTTTTCATAGTTTCTTAGACCAATTTGATCATGTCCTCGCCGGTTTTTGATCATATGATCAGAATGTGTGGAAGTTGTTGTATGTAGTTAGTTTGATTTTACCATTTTGTCCCAATCTTTTTCTATTTGGTGGAAACAGTTGGAGCTACGGAGGTGCCACGAGTGCGGGCAGCCGCTTCCGGAGAGCTACGAGCCACCGGCGGACGAGCCCTGGATGACAGGGATTTGTGGGTGTGCGGAGGATACTGGGAGCTGTAAGATATCACGGTCCTTGGGATAAACGTTTGTCTTGATCATTGTTTGTTGATAAGGCATACTTTACATTCTTTTATGTCAAAATGACCGAATTATCTGACACCAAATTATAGAAAGTAGAAGACAGAAATTAGATCTGATTTAGAACTTAAGCTTGCTATTCAAACAGATTTGGACAGCTTTTACGGAAATTTTTCTGCAGGATTTGTGAGTACTTATGCTCTTGTAAATGCCCATCATTTTGGACTTCACTAAAGCATTTGAATAAGGCTTTGATTGAGGCTGTGTCGAAAATCACCTTTTATATAATACAATTATACAGTTGTTCAATGCTCCTATAAGATGGATGTTTGGTGCAATAACACTTTGCAGGAATGAGTACGAAAGCCAGTTCCATCATTTGATCCACGCTACTAGTGAAACTGCTATTTTATTTTATCATCTGTAATTGAACATTTGCTTTTTAATCTTTATTGTGATGCTGAACAGTCGAATCTTTTGCCTTTCCACGTCAATGTGCCATGCCATAATATTTGTTTGTACATTTTGGAGTTATCATTAACATATGTGATTTTCTGTTGTTCTTCTTATGCCAAAACTGACTTTCGTCGATGAAGGCTGGACTGGATTGTTCTGTCCTTGTGTTTTGTTCGGGCGCAATATTGAGAGCCTCAAAGAAGATATCCCTTGGACACAGCCATGCATTTGCCACGCAATCTTTGTTGAAGGAGGCATGGCACTTGCAGCTGCTATAGCAATCTTTCATGGTATCGATCCGAGGACCTCTTTTCTGATTGGAGAAGGATTAATGTTCACATGGTGGATGTGCGGAATATACACTGGTCTCTTCAGACAGTCTTTGCAGAAGAAATATCATCTCAAGGTACTAATTAAATATTCCTATTAAACTCTAAATGCTATTACATGTCACAAATACCAAAATATAGTTTGTTGTAATGACCCGGCCCACTAGCAATAATAACTTGTTGGGTCTAAACCCCCGACCCAACATAATTAAGCCCAGCTATTATTACTGATGTCTATGGTCTCTTATATACCCAATCACAATCTCATTTCCATCCGATGTGGGACTATTGGGGCGTCACAGACTCTCCCTGTCTAGGCTTGATGTTCTTGTCAGTCCAATCACACACACAGCCCAAGATTACCAGGCGATGTGAGAATTGTTTTGCTAGCCTTGTCATTTAGATCCTGGCATAGCCTGTTATCTTATCATTCAGACTCTGGCTCAGTCAAGACTCGTCATACATTTTCAGCTGGTGGTTGGCTTCGATCCGGCCGACTAACAATAATAACTCGTTGGGCACAAACCACCGGCACAAAATGTTTAAGCCAATTTATTATTACTAATGTCCATGATCTCTTGTATACTTAATCACAACCCGATTCCCATCTGATGTGGGACTATTGGAGTGTCACATTTGTATAGCAAGCAACAAATGCACATGTATGAAATTTGTTGATTCTATCATTTGTTGTGTAGTTCTTTTCGTTATTGACACGAGAGATGCACTAACTGAATATGAACAAATTATCACCCTTATTCTCTCTTATCACATTCAAAACTCTTAATTACTGGTACATAAGTACAAGTAATTATCATTTACAACAATTTGAAAATGCTTCTTGTACACCCCAAACGGGGTGTACAAGAAGCATTTTCCTTGAAATATTTGGGAGAAAAAGCATATCATTCTATGCTTATGAACCCTTTCCATCCTTTTCCTTTTAATTGCATGGAAAATCTAAATTAGGAGTGAGATTTGAGGTACACCTAGAAAATATTTGTTCATTCTCTCTCGCACCTTGATTGTTACGCACGACATGCTTGTTCTTGTTGACACATTTATTTGTTTTGCGCCTTGCATGTAATCTTTCATGCAATGTTGGTCTTTAATGTTTCACTTTTCTGGCATATATCAGAACTCTCCATGCGATCCTTGCATGGTCCATTGCTGCATGCATTGGTGTGCAATCTGTCAGGAGCACCGCGAAATGAAGGGACACCTCTCCGATAATGTCGTCATGCCGATGACCCTCATCAACCCACCTGCGGTGCAAGAAATGAACGCAAACGAGAATCGCGAGTCCGCAGGATCTGAGAACGGCGTCCACAACCAGCACACTGGCCTCGAGATTCAGCCATTGTAGTGAATGCAACATTTCTGCCTAAGGTCAGGTTTTGATCTTAGCATCACAGTTTACTTGGCTTATTTTCCGCGGCTTCTGATTACATCTTAGTTTCCTGTAGATTTTGGTAATTTTCAATGCGAAAGTCGATACACTACATCATTTTTTGGCATGGCACCAATTTGAGTTGTCGATTGTCCTTGGATTTATCATTTCATGTTTTAGGGAGTGAGAAATGAAAATTACTATATTTAGTTTCCTGTCACTATTTCTAAGGAGAACTTTTATACTTGCTAGGCCATGGTTTTTGTATAAGAAAGCAACA
>CM054945.1:2619891-2707090 GCA_029168755.2 Tillandsia fasciculata
GGCTTCAGCCAGCTAGTTGTATATTTGTGGTGAACTGGGAAAGATATTTGTATTTATTTTTACAGTTGTTCTTTACTTACTTCCAGCTGTTGTCTGAGATGTAGTAATTGTAGTTCAGCTCTGATTTTATGCTCCTTTATTATTATTTCTTATATCTAAGCAGGTTACCGACGCTTCGTGTACACTAAAAATACCGTGTGCACGACGGATCTGTAGACGGGTCCGAATTCTGATTTACACTCGGGGCGTGACAATTTAAGGACATATCATTATTCTGATATGTTCTACACATTTTTATTTTTTTATCTATGCCAATGTTGCCCCATTACATATAAAATTAATTTTGACAAGAAATACTCACTATGAAAGTGTTGGAATAAAGTTGTATACCACTAAGGATTTTTTTTCTTTTTTTTGCATACAACACTCTTGCACTATGAGTTTTAATTGTGTAAATACACCAACAAATTGAGCATTTGCTTACGTACCTGGAAAAGCTTACTTATTGAGGATGTACACACCTCACATATTTCCCAATATTAGATTCCTTAATCACTAATTTATTGTTACCTAACTCATACAATTGCCAACAGCAAATTAATATTTCAGGCTTTTAAGGAAACTACCTTAAAAAGTAATGAAAGAAAAACCCACAGGTGCATATCCATGTAAGTGCGTAACAAAAAAGCTATGAATTTGAACATATTAATGGAATGGCACGAGAAAAGCTAGCTAGGTATCACATATTATATTAAACATATATATTGGGAAAAGCTAGCTAGGTTAAGGTGGTTTATTAATAAATTTTTTCAATCAAGGTGGTTTATATATGGCCCTTTTCTTATACTCCTCGTTACAACTATAATGGCCAAAGCAACTATGCCTCTCCCCACTCTCTCCGTTCCTATCATGTTTCTGTTCTTAATGATCTCAGGTATTAAAAAATTCTTCCTCTTTTAATTATTTTATCAATTAATATGTGTAATATTAATTAATTTATTTTGAGATGTATGTATGAGTTATTTTATTTATAATTTTTTCTACTTACTATAAAATTATTGTTATTTTTATTAGATATTTTTCTCCTTAAACAGTAGCTGGGTCCATTTCAAACTCTTTAAAACTTAATAACTATTCGTTACTATTGTCAACCACCCTTTTGAGATTTTTCAACATTTAATTCATTGTATAATAATATATAGGGGCAATTTCCTATATATTCCTAAAAATTTCTCTGTTTTCAGATTTATCCCTCTTAGAACGCTAATATTAAAAGTACCCTTCTTACGTTCCAACTTCTTTCCAAAATATCCCTGAAGTTAAACTCTGTTAGTGTACCGTTTGGAACTGCCGTTATCTGCATGTAATTACTATTTTGCCCTTTCAAATATATCCTAAACCCTAAACCCTAAACTCTAAACCCTAAAACCCTAAACCCCTAAACCCTAAAACCCTAAAAACGTAAACCCTAAAACCCTAAAAAATCGTAAACCTAAACTCGTAAACCCTAACTAAACCCGGACAAAATAGGTATATCTGATAGTTTTCAACTGCGATTATTATTTAACTCTAGTTAACTTAACAAAGGGAAACGGTAGGGGTATTTTTAATAACGGTGGAACGTATGAAGAGTATATTGGAAAGAAAAAAATAAGAGGGATAAATCAGATATTTCTTCAGATTTCAGGTTACACAGGCCATTATTCCTAATATATATTACTGTAATTAACATGATTTTATTATTTCTTCTCAGGAGGGAATGTGAATTTTGTAAATGGCCAGGTAAGGTAATGCTTCATATTCAATCTCTCATTTTTTTATTATTAATTAATTAATTTACTTTGGTAATTTTTTTCTTTTCAGAAAACTTGGTGTGTGGCAAATCACTCAACGGCTGATAATGCTTTGCTGGACAACCTTCATTTTGCATGCTCCATTGTGGATTGTAGCATCATCTTGGAAAAAAAAGGTTTATGCTTCGATCCAGATAATCTTATCTCCCATGCTTCGTTGACAATGAACCTTTACTATCAAATTAAGGAAAGAAACTTTTGGAACCGCCACTTCAATGGGACTGGTCTTATAGTCCTTACTGATCCCAGTAAGCATTTATCTTATCTTAAATTTTTATGTACACTTTTATATTGGAATGTAAATGATGGTAGTGTACGTAGTTGTATACATATTTTATTTTGTAGGTATTTAATATTTTTTAAAAATTTGTTGTAGGTTATGGAAAGTGCAAGTATACTTGAGAGCATGCATGCCTGGCTACTTCCGAAGAATTATCAGGGTTAAATAAACGAAAAAAAAAAAAAAATTAGGGGTTGAAATGTGGTCTATCAGTTCCTGTTTGTGCAGTTACTGTTTGTGTTTTACAAAATTTGGCTATTGACATAAAAGAGAGTAGGGAATGAGTTTTGTCTCCAGTTAATTTATGCTTTGTGTTGCTCAACATTGTAGCTAGTGGTTTCAGCAAATTTTAAATTGTTGTGCTTATAGTGTAATTAGTGCGTTAATTATATTTTTAGCAATATTACTCGTGAACTTTATATTGCGTGTAAATTTTATAGTTTACTCATCCCATAAATTAGATTTTTTTACTAATCATCTCTAAACGACTGTTGAAAAAATTTCACCCATAAAATGAATGGGGTCTCATGGGATGGGTGTGGTACAGGATTTACGTTTCAAAAAGAGTGTAAAAATAGTATGTTTCTTATTTTTTAGAATATTTTGCATATTGGTCCCCAAAATTTGTCAATATTATATATGTCTTTGAAAGCTTGCTATTTGCATGATAGTCCTTCAAAAGTCATTAATTTGGCATATTAGTCCCTTGGGTTCTCCTTAACAGCATTTTTAAGTAATTATCCATGCATGAATACGCATTAACAATGTTAATTCCCAGCACTATTTAATTAGAAGCATTTATGCCCTGAAATATCACACATTAATTTTTATATATAATTAGTGATATTTCTTAAATTATATCCGAATAGTTAGAGAGAAAAAACAAAAGCAAATGGACTTGATGTAGGAGATTTGGAAGACAAGGTGAAAATTTAAGAAAGAGAGGAATTTAGAGGCAAAACTGGATATTAAGTCATCTGAATCAGAGAAACTTCACAAAAGGATCTATATCCACAAATTGTGATATTTTAAGGTACTATCATGCAAATATAAGTATTGAATTGCTCATTGAAGAATTTTTATGCAGTATTGGAAGATTTTGGGGACTAATATGAAAAACAACTCTAGTTTTCTTAACGGTAACAAAAATGACACTATAAGAAATTATAAATTTTTTGCCACTGTATGTTCATCTACGGTGGCGCACTAATTTATTAACTTAAATGGTCAACTACTATTTTCGTCACTAAATAACTAACAAAATATGGTAATATATGGTGACGATAAAAATAATTGCCACTAAATAATTAACTGCCGAATAATTAATTTAATATGATCATTTATTTTTCGTCACTAAATGACTATTTTGTTACTGTTGAAATTACCACAAATTAATTTATTTTTTTTTATTTACACCTTCTAACCTTTTTTTTTTTTATTTTTTTATTTATTTTATTTTAGTTAACTTAAATACATTTTTTTTTTTAAAATTTTGGAGCTTCATAAGTTCTTAGCTATTAATTATTTTAATTTATTAGTTAAAAATTAATTAAATTTGTCTAAATTAGCCATAAATTTAATAAAATTTTTAATTTTAACTTAAAAATTAAATTATTTTTTAAATTTGAGTTAAGATAGTCTCAATAATAATAATAATAATAATAAATTAAAGTTGAGAGATTATTTCTGTGACTCTTTATATATTTTAAAAATTTGCGAGTTAAGATAGCCTAGAATTTTTTTTTTCTTCTCTTTTGAATTTTAAAAATTAAAATTTTATAATTTGAAAATTAAAATATAATTTTTAATTTTGAATTTGCTACATTTTAAATTTTAAAATTTAAAATTTAAAATTTAAAAGTTAAAATTTAAAAATAAAAAATTCAAATATAAAATTTAAATATAAAATATAAATTTAAAATTTAAATCTAAAATCAAAATAAAAATATAAAATTTTAATCCAAAATCAGAATCAGATTTCAAGAAGCTGATTTTAGCTGCTTCTGATTTTGAAACTCGAAAATTAAAAAATTAATTCTAAAAATAAGAAAACAGATTGTAATTAAGAAATTGCCAAACGTTCTATTAAAAAATAGTATTTGTGTTTTAAATTTTTATTATTTGAAAAACAAAAATTATAGAAATGATGTTTTTTGTGAGATTTTTTAAAAATAATTTTCGTAACCAAAAACTGAATTTTTCGAAAGCTATTCTTAAAATAAAAAGAATCCGGGTTGCAGGTTATCAGGGAGAAACCATTGAACTCAACCCGACCCGCTTTCTCCTTCCCCTAGCAACACCGAGTCCAAAAAACAAAGGCGCCATTGAACTCGTCGTGCTCATCGAATCCCATACATTTTCCCCCCGATCGTTTTTCCTATTTAAATATCCCCTACACTTCCCACCGCTTCTCCATTCCACACCCTCCGCATAGAAGCGAAGGGGGCGATTCCCCGAAGCTACGTTTTTTTCCTTATCCGATTCCCACATCTAGGGTTTCGATTCAAGCGGACCCCATTTCCATGGAGGCGGTGGTCGTCGACGCCGGATCCAAGCTCCTGAAAGCCGGGATTGCCTCCACCGATCCACCAGACAAGCAAATTTATATAATGTTATAAGGTGAAAGAATAACTCTACTAAAGCAATTGATTATTAATCCAAGTACAAAAAGAGGAAATGTGGCATTTATGAGACAACTTTCAGACCTGCCCATCTAGGAGAGTGTGCTTCTCTGTCTGGCATGAATTTTGTGATTCGTCAAAGGTAGCTCTTCTTTCAACTTCTCAATCTCAGAAATGTCAATGTTAACTAATGGATTGGATTTTTTAAGTTCTCGTGCAAATAAATTTGTCAAATCAATTCCCCCAATTTCAAACCTTTTTGAAGCTATATGGTGAACTGCACCTTCACAAACTGGCGCAACATCTGGATCAAATGGAAAGTTCATCAATCTAGAGTAAGAAATTCTAGAACAGCAGAAATTGTTTATCCATTACTACTAGCTGATCACATCAAACAGAAGGCTATATCAATTGAGAAATATCATGAATATCAAGACAACATTGTTCCATTAACAATCAAGTATGTGAACATTTCACCTGCTTTAAAGAAGGTTAAAATTACATTCTCATCGCCATTCAGACGAATTTAGAAACAGCAGGAATTACACGGAACAAATCGGATGGAGATGTGTTACCAGAGCGGTCCTGCATTACATCAGTTAGGTGACATTAGATTATACTCTTCATTAGTAAGAAAAGTTGTGCTAATGCTAAAAGTTGCTCCTCATTAGTAAGAATATCAATACCATATTTTTACGCCTTTGCTCAGGAACTGGTTTAGGTGCTTGTCTATTTTGAAATGAAACTATTGCCTAAAAAATTTGTTTATATGCAGTAGCAAGCTTGATCCATAAGAAGCAGGTTTTTCACTAATCAGGTTAAGAATGTTAGGCCAGACGGTGGCCTGTTAGCAAGCTAAGGTTCAAATTATTATACTCTAGATTTTTACTCATTTATCTTGGTAAGTTAATCTTTACCTTATTTCCTCATGGTAGCTTGTCAAATATATTTAGTCTCTCCTTGTTTGGCTCATAAAACATTTACATCTTACAATGCACTCTCTCCCTTCCAATGTCTGGAATGTAGAGCTTTATAATAATGAAAGCAAGACTTGGTATTGCACTGGGATTTTGCTAATGATTGCTCATTTGTTACATGGAATCTTCTGTCATTTTCTCTTGTAAGTGATCTTTGTTTTTTTGCTAAGCGTAGTTTAGATTAATACCCTAGTGACTATTAAACTATTCTTTCAGGTGATAACAATTGAAAGAGAGCGATATATTGTTGGTTCTCTGTTTCAACCATCTATCTTGGGATTAGAGGAGTATGAAATTGTTGACCAGCTAGTCCGGAGCATCTCAACCGTTTCATCTGAGTACCATCGACAGATCTTAGAAAATACTATGCTATGTGGTGGTACAACATCTATGACTGGTTTTGTAACGTCCCTTCATCTAAAATTTCTTGTTCTTTACAATTTTGCTAGTAGGATTGGGTTATGCAGAGCTCTTCCGATCTAAGCTTATTTTCTAATTTAGTTAGGAATGGGCCCTCTATGCAGATCTGTCAACCATGTTTATTGCTTATTTTTGTTAAGTAACTTGTATATATATATGTATCAAACTTCTTTAGGTGAGGAATCTTTTTGGCTTTCTCAAGAATTTTTGTTCTTGAAATGAAATTATGTTGTATTCCCCAGAGTTGTGTCATCTAAATGTTTGTGGCTATCCGACATAGCTAACACTGGAATGGCCTATTGCTTCGAGGATTCAGTTGCTCCTGTTTTACAGGAGAAAATTCAGATTTCTTCCCGAGTACTGGAGCCATTATAAAATAGAGGAAGAATAAAAGGTCAACCTTTTTGTAGTGTTGTTAAGACCTCTTGGCTCATGTTTGGGACATGTACCAGGGGACACGGGAATTTCAGTATTTTACAATTGATGCTAAGATCTTTGCATGTCTGTGCTTAATGTTTTATTTTTAACATATTCCCAAGCCAAGAGATAGAGGAGGGTCATGTTGAGTAGATTGATAGCCAGTATAACACTTTTGTCAAGAAACCAGGAAATATATGTAAGTAGCTGTCAGTTGCTGATCCTCTGCGGCCACTCAATATTTCTTCTTTCCAATACCATTAATGGAGGAATCTTAAGGTGTTTTATCATTTTCAGGGAATCACCTCCATCATTTTTTATGTAACCCACTGCACTGCTGATAAGTAATTTGATTTGTTATCAGTAACTCCTCCAGAATAGTTGTATCACATCTCTATGCAACTTTACAGTGGAGTAGATTCACTCAACACACTTTTTCCTTTCCTCAGGTTTTGAAGAGCGGTTCCAGAAAGAAGCTAATCTATGTACTTCGTCCATCCGTCCGGCTCTTGTAAAGGTATATACTATTTTTTTTTTCCCAACAGATAGGGCCTTTTTTTACCTAGTTTGAGTTTCTATGAAGTGCTAATGGAAGAAGCCCTTAAAATGTTGGCATTAAAAACTCTTTTAGGAGCTCTAGATTTTAGGAGCATCCCAAAATACCTCATGTAGTAAATTATAAGCAACCCCATCAATAAAAGATAATAAAAGCAGAGTTTGTACGGCACGTTTCTAAGCGTTTGGAGCTGACGTGGCATTTTCTCAGCGTTGTGCGCTGCTTCACATTGCATTGCACATGGGTCCTTCCTCTTTTCTTTACTTTATTTCAATAAAGATTACTTCATATTAAGTCCATTTGCTTGCACATGGACTTGCACATGGACTGTCTGCAGGATTTTTTCTCCCCCTCTCACTCTCTCTCTCTCTCGTCCTCTCTTCTCCCGCCGGTTTTCCCGCATTTCTCCACATGGTCGCCCTCTTACCTCCCTCGATCTTTCCTCTTCCTCTTTTCATCGATATCAATCGAGAATGAAGACGATCGCGGCCTCGGAAACGATGCAGATCCCCGAGGGAGATGGGTCGGTGAGGGCGAGGGTGAGGCGATCGAGGTGGAGGGGCCACAACGGTGAGCTCATGCTGTGGCAGTCGATCACCTCGACCCGACCTCTGACCTCGAGCTCGTCCATGTCGTGCGCGCATGATCAGGATCGATGCCCTGGTTCGGCACCGTGCCTCGTGGGAGGGGTCGCTGAGGGCTATCGCTAAGAGAGGTGCTTCTTGTACGCTCATTTCCCCATCACCCCTCCATCGCTGAATCTGACACCATCCGTCGAGATCATCGTGAGAAGAATGTAGCACACCGAAAAGAACCCTAATTCTATTGCTTTTTGGGCAAAATTTGTTAGTGTTTTTTTGTGTTCGATGAATTTCTTAATAGTATTATTACTGTTTTTATTATTTCCCATAGAATTAGACCTCGTTTATATTCCATGTTAAGATGGGGAAGTGTATCAGGAATTGCAAAGTTGATTAATTTATAGCTTGATAATAATTTTAAGTATTCTGTTTTCATATTATCATTGTGCTCATTCATTTATGTCTTTTTTAGTATTAATTGTCGCGTGATGAATTTTGTGATTAATTAGTACAGGTTATTGTTTTGGAAGGTTTGCTGCAAATGTTATATGTTCATCGGTGAGAAGAAGGTAGCACCGAAAACCCTATCTCCCGGTCATACCTAGCGCAGGTTGGCTAAGAGTTGGATTCCATTTAATTTGAAACTGAGTTAATCACAGAACTAATTACAGGTTAATTCATTTCTGAAAAAACTAAATTGAAGCAGCCTCAGTTTGTTCAAATGGTTTTCAACCATATTTTAATGGTGTGGATCTTTAAACTATGCTTTTTATATGTAATATATATACATGCACAAATACTAAAACAGTGCGCGAATGCAAACAGAAATTATTTTTTTATTCCATTTTCTGCCACTTAACTATCTTCTTCTCTGCTTCAAAATGACAGATAACAGTAGTTTCATCTTCTTTTTTTTTAGTTGAATTAATACCCAGATTCATAAAGATAGGAGAATGGAAAGCATACTTGCCTGTAAACCATCACCAACAGTTAATACAAATTGGTTGAATTTCAGATCCCCTCTATCATGTATCTTTAAAGAGCAATCACTGTCAATTTGGGTAATTTATCGCATCATTGTGTATTGTATTTTCATGCACAATTCAGACATTTATGTTCCATTTCCGCCATACCCTCAATATAAATATTAGTTTACCATAGCACATCTCTCATTGTGATTGATCACTTAACAAAAATAAAATTTTGTTTGACTCTTCTCACACTGATGGGAACAGTGTACAGGAGGAGTGGAACTTCTACAGTTGAACAGTTTATAAGCTTGGTTGTAGATGTTATTTTAGTTGAAAACTCGACTCTGCGGCAGGGCTTTTTATGTTGCTGAATCACTCTGCGTGTTGTTTCTGACACTATGACCACAATCCAAAGGCTTCATGATGCCTGTAAAAGTATCATTCTCTCCGAATGGTCCGATATCATTCGCAAGCTCTTGAGCATGTTCGGAACATACTAGGTAAATTTTATGCTTAGAAGTCGTTCAATAGGTATTTCTTAGTGACTTGTAGTCTCAAATGAGAAGTTAATATTTCTTTTCAAGTCATAGATACAATCTATTCGCTTAAAATTTTGCCCATGGTCTTGTTTATAGTTAACTTGTTTTTGCTACATGCATGACCTTAATTCCTTGACACAATCTGAGACTAATTTACCAACTGAATGTTCAGCCCATCCCTTGTCATCGATGTTGTATGTATGTATTACATATATATACATGTATGTATATATATATATATATATATATATACTTGTGACCGTCGTTCTCCTCGCCGGTGAACCATTCGCCTCATATCACCGTCGAGATTGCTAATTTTGTAAATGAAATTGGTTTTACCAGGCAATAGAGAAAGACGAGGCAGAATTAGCAAATAGTACAAGCTATTGGCGAGCCGATCGTAAGAGGTCCCTGGTATAATGCTTCTCTAGCTGTAAATCCTAGGAGTCATTCTATTTCTTTCACATTTCCCGTGTCTGGCTCGCAAGGAACTGGAATTTTCAAATTGAAGGCTGTTCGATCTGGAGGTTTATCCATATGTAACTATATGCTGTTTGCCTTGTCAGTTCATCTGTTTCAATAAATTAAGTACGATATTTGTTTTCCTTGAAATCATATATTTAGGCATTATTATATAGCTTCATTTCTATTAAAATTGCATTCAGGTTAGAACAAAACTTGTTGGTGATACCAAACTTGGAAGGCTTTCTATTTTTTAGTATTTGTATGTATAATTTTTGTATCTAAAATGTATAATTGGACAGTGTTATGCATATATATTTTTTATAGGAAGTTCCTAAGTACAATTTTAGATGCACGTTTGATCCATAATTTAATCAATGATTTTTATGAAAGATACCAATCAATCAGACTATGAGTTGGTGGTCATGGACTGTCCAACTAAGTTCAGAAGCCTCAAACTTGAGGTGTTTATTGAAATCATTGAATATGTATTTCTTTTGGAGAAAAACATTGAAATATTAATTTGATTTTAGAATATAAAGGCCAGATACAAATATATAACTGCTAAAGTAGTTAGAAAATGTGTAGATTGTTTAGGTCACTTTTAATTACAGTCCCTGTAGGTGTGCAGCAAACCATTTACACCAATAGCAAGAAAAATCAATTAGGACATATATATCTATATATATATATAATATATATAGATTATATAATATATATATATATATATATATATATATTGTCTTCTCATTCATGAGTAAATTGCTTTCATTTTATAGGACATGTAATTGATCAATCTTTTAAGTCGATTATAGTGTGATTTGCTGAGGTATATTAATTGAATTCAAGTCAACTGTATTTGAATTGCTTACTTCCTATGTCATAGTCATAAGGTCAAGGATAAGGACATTTAATGAAGAATATGAGGAGAATGCCAGGATATACTGCTGTAGAACTGTGCTGTCTGAATAACTTTACTAAATAAGAAAATGAAAATGTGGAAATATGAAATCTTATATTGGTAAAATGTGATGCGTGCTCTAAAGCTTATATTGGAAAAAAGCTTATATTTAGTAAATGAAAATGCCGTGTTTTTAGCTATGAAAGTTTATTTTGGAAAAATCCAGGAAATCTGATGTGTGTTTTAAGCTTTGGAAGTTTGCTTGAAAAGAGAGTCAAATTGGCACATGTGTTGACTTATCAAGCAAGCAGCAAATGCTTTAGAAAAGTTTAATTAAACGATCTTTTTGTCACCTAATTTCAATGTAACGAGGGACTAATTAGGGGATAACAGATCTCTAAACTTAAAAAGAGAAAGAATTTAATCCAAAAAGAATCTGAGTTCAATATCCAAGTTGAACTTTAGCAACCAAACTAAAGAGAAAAAAAAAAGAAAAGAAACTATTTTTACAGCACAACTTGTATTACATGTGTTTTTTTTTTTTTTTTTTTTTTTTTTTTTTATGGCCTGGTATTTTATGTATCCTGTTTTCGACTTGTTTATAGTGAAAGCCTCTGTTAATTTTCTGCGTTTGTTTTGTTTATGATCTACTCAGTGACATTGTTGAAACAAATGAATTAGTACTCACCAAATTTGCCTCCTTTTTTTCACTTTCTTTTGCTATCTCTGATTTGATTGTGTTAAAGATATGGTTTTGTTTTGTTTTTTTTTTAAATAAATCAGATTGATTACTGATTAGGCAGGCTTTGATTATTTAGATCTGTGGATTGCTTGTGTAATAAATGTTAGTGATAATTTGAACAATTAATACACTGCAGGTGGATGTTTCCATCGATAACGGCATCTTCGCCAGAGCCGCAGTGTGTTAAAGATATGGTTTTGTTTTGTTTTTTTTAAAAATAAATCAGATTGATTACTTATTAGGTGGGCTTTGATTTTTTAGATATGTGGATTGCTTGTGTAATAAATGTTAGTGATAATTTGAACAATTAATACACTGCAGGTGGATGTTTCCATCGATAACGGCATCTTCGCCAGAGCCGCAGTGCCCAGTGGTGCATCAACTGGTATAGAATTTCTCTATCTACACTAAATTTTCCTACTTTTATTAATTTTGATGTTCATCTTTCTTGATTTGGTTACTTATTAGTTAATCAAAGCTTTTCAATGCTCTTTTAGTTGTCGAAATCTCTTTTTTCTAATGGTCTCTATGAGATGGGAATTGTAGTTTCCAACTTTAAAGTCTTGTTTTGTTTCCGAAAACAATCTGTGTGTATGTTAAGAAATGCAAAAGTTTATCGTTTTGCTTTTGTGAGAAAGAAGAGTAGAATAGTGTGCTGTGAAGCAATTGCCATTATCATCATATTTTCTCTTTCAGCCTTTTTGATAAATAACCTCTTAAAAACGGTCATTCATTCATCATAGAGTTATCTTATTAGTTATATATAGGAAGAATCATAATCAGAATGTTTGAAATTCAGGCATCTAATTTTCAGTTTTGGAAACTAAAATAGTTGAATTCTATTTTACTATACAGGGATTTATGAAGCATTGGAACTAAGAGATGGAGGATCTGACTATCTTGGTAAAGGTGTCCTGAGCTTGCAGCCCTCGCGCCTGCAGCCCCTTCGCCCCTCCGTAAGCCTGAAGCCGCTGCATCCCAACGCCCCTCCGCGAGTCCTCCGACAGCTTGAACATTTGTAGATCTCTATCGTCCTTTTCATTTTATTGACCCCTCTTTTTCCGTTTTCTTTTTTCCTTTTTTTGGGTTTAGAAAGGGATTTAATATGAATTTTGCTCTATTTTCTCTATAATTTTTTTTCCTATTCTTTGATTTGTGTGATTAATTACAGAAATATCGCAATTAATTTATTTCGTTGTTGATTTGCTAACTACACTTATGATTCTCCATTAAATCTTTCTTATATTTTTATTTTCATGCTATCTAGGTGAAGGTAGTTTTCCTGGTGGAAGTTGATTGGTAGATTGGTGAGGCAAACATATCATACATATGCTCTCGCTATTACCAAGCTCCAGAGCTCATATTTGGTGCAACTGAATATACTACATCTATTAATATATGGTCAGCTGGATGTGTTCTTGCTGAGTTACTTCTTGGACAGGTTTGTGTTTTTGCTTATTCTGTTCTTAGCTTTATCTTCTTGACTATGCAAGTTTGGTTTTTGAAGCTTACATGTATGTTACTTTGTTTGTATTACATTCATCAGCCACTCTTTCCTGGAGAAAGTGTTGTTGATCGGCTTGTTGAGATAATCAAGGTATAGCATAATATGGCTTCTTTTTTTTTTTTGTAATTTTCCTGATTGGAGAAGAGAAAGTATAATTACAGATTCACCTACAGGTTCTTTGTACTCCAACTCGTGAGGAAATTCGTTGTATGAATCCTAACTACACGGACTTTAGGTTTCCTCAGATAAAAGCTCATCCATGGCACAAGGTAGGCATGAAATAAGTAGCTTTCCTTAATCTCTAGAGCTTGGCTTCTCATCATTAAAAAGTCTAGCTTAAGAGCATAGCAATTAATGTCTTGCACTAGACATACTTTATACATCCGGCAATTATGAAGGGCGAAAAATTTGGGACGAAGCAATCATTTCTCAAATACAAGAGGTAGCTAATTTACCAACGTTTGCTTGCAACATATTTGAGTGATGAGTAATAATCTAAGCACATCTCAATTCATGTTGGAATCGGATTCTTACTTCTTCCCTGCAATCCGTAACTCGGTTAGCGTGATACCCTCGACGGAATACACGTCGATCAAGCCGCCCGGCCTGGCCTATTCTCCGACATAACCGCCATGCTAACCGATCTCCACTACAGCGTCGTGAGCGCCGGCATGTGGACTCACAATGCCGGGGTTGCAGCCGTTGTGCACGTAACCGATAACCGCTCTGCGGAGCCCATCAAAAAACACCCTGCTAGGCTCTCGACAATCAAATAGCTCCTCAAAAACATCCTCGAGGGGGATAGCGAATTTGAAGCCGCGAAAACTTCGGTCTCGATGGACTTGACTCACATTGAGAGGAGGTTGCATTAGATGATGTTCGATGATAGCGACTACGAGAGGGTTTGTGAGGCATATGATAAGAGCTCCTCCTCTAGGCCTCAAGTGTTAGCGTTGGATTGCGCCGAGAGGGATCATACTGTGATCATAACGAACTCAAAGGATCAACCGAAGCTTTTGTTCGACACGGTTTGTACTCTCACCGATATGAAATATGTCGTGTTCCACGGAACGGTGAGCACTTCAACTGAAGAAGCTTATCAGATGTGACATGTTGTGTATTGAATGATCAGTAAATTTGAGATTGAAATTATAATTTGTATCTGAATTTGGAGTGTGTTTTGTTTTCAGGAATACTACGTCAGGCATATTGATGGGCATCCAATAAGTTCCAAGGCCGAAGGACACTGCGTGATTCATTGTCTTGAGGCGGCAATTGAGCAGTGGGCATCAGAGGTACGTAATTTATTTGAGCAACACATCATCTGTTATGTGGTTAGAGAAATAAAATTTGAAAATGTGAACTATATTCTCAGCTATACATATGTACGTGTATATTTTTTTCCACGATGACTTCTATACTTTTAGAACTGTTTACGCACAAACTAATTGAGCTGGTTGCCTCTATATGAAAGGTAATGAGTGGAATTCTTTAGTATTAATTAGAAAGCTTCTCTTATTGTGGTTAGCCTTGGTTTCAAATGGCTGCACTTGGTTTTATGAAAGATATAATCAATAATCAATAAAGATTATAAATTCTCAGTTCTTCCGAGCCCCCGTGGAGGCTTCCCAGGCGTCCCGAGCCGACGTTGCACTTGCAATAATCAATAAAGATGTTCTTCGAGCCCCGTGGAGGCTTCCAGGCGTCCCGAGCCGACGTGGCGTGCGTTCCTTGCTTGGTGCATCTTCTTTGAAATTTCTCTTTTCTTCTTTGAATTCAACTTTAACCATGTGTTTGCACATGGTTTGTCTGCAGACTTTCCTCTCTCTCTCTCTCTTTCTCTCTCTCTCTCTCTCTCTTTCTCTCTCAACTCTTCTTCTTCTTCTTCTTCTTCTTCTTCTTCTTCTTCTTCCTCCACCAACCCACCATGGACGAGTCTTCCACCCCCTCCACTCCCCCTTACACTCGCTCCTCCCCTCGCTCAAAACCAAGAAGATCCCCAATCTCTCCGTCCCCACTCCACGTCTCCACCAACCACACCCGCCGCAGCCCCATCACCCTCCACGAGATCCTTGTCCTCTCCCCCTCCCCCCACCGCCGCACCCCGAGAGAAAGCCTAGACGCCCTCACCCCGACGCCCTGGCGGAGAGGGAAGGGCAGGGCGGCGGTCGCTGCCACCGCCGTCGCCAATGGGCTCATCAGTTGCGCGTCGCCGAGGAACGCTCGAAGGGCTCGACGGAGGCTTGAGAAGGAGATTGTTAGAGAGGAGAAGGAATTGGGCCATGGAGAGGATGAGCTTGGGAGGGTAAGGAGGAGGAAGCAGAGCACAACCAAGGTGGCGATCAAGGAGATGTTGGATCTGGCGGCTTCGGTGCCTTCTCCGATCCCGAGTCCATTGCCGAGTAAGTGAAAATCTTAAGAAGGTTCACGGATTATTCCAAATTGTTGGTTTGTGATTTAAATTTTCTTTGTTTTGAGCTAATGCTGATGGTATGGGTCTGAAATGTAGAAGTAATTGATCACGATAAGCAAATAGTAGTAGATGATTTGTCGGAGAGGATTTTGGAACTGATAATGTGGAAGAACGTTGTGAAATCGTCGCTTTGGTTCGGTTCCGGGTCGACGCTCTTCTTGTCTTCTTCATTTCCAAAGATTTTAGCTTCGGCAATTTGTGTTTCGTAAGATTATTTCTCACGCGGATTTGTATATAGATTAAGATTTTGGGGGATATTTGCAGCATCATCTCCGCAATTTGTCACCTGTGCATTCTAATTTTGGGCTTGGCCTTCTTCAGAGATTTTATGCCCCAAAGGTACTTAATCTTTTCTATTCAAAATTTTCCTGTGTACATATTCCTGATGAGCCGAATTAATGATTTGAAAGTCTCATTCATGTACAGGCAGCAGATAAAATGGGGATGCAGCTTTGAACTGAAAGAAGAAGATATCGCTTGTGCAGCCCGGGTAATACTACCTATTGCGAACGCCGCCATGTCGAAGATTCAAGAGCTGTTCTCCGGTGAGCCATTGACGACTCTCAAAGTAAGTCTTAAAACTTTTCTCAGCCTTTCATAAATCTACACTTAAATACAAACTTTCATGAATTACTGAAGCTTTGCCTCTAATATCAGGTGTTACCTCTTCTTTTTTTCGGAGCCATACTACTATCTGCGCATTACATAGGGAGTCCAAACAGGTTTGTTATATTTGGGATTTGTGAAGCTTTTATACAATCCTACCATGCCATCTTGGCGAGATTGAGCCATTATGACCTATCCTGCCCCTGCTTTTGATGAAACTACTTTTCCCAAATTAACTTTCAGCCTTTTATTTCATCAGCAATTAACTGAGTCGCAAACAGAGTTGTTGGTGAGGATTCAAGGGATGAAACAAGTAGAGAAAATGGTGTATGCTCTCACTCTTATCATATTTACATAGGTAAAAATGCATTGGGACCTTTCAATTACAGGTCGTTCTTAAATATAGCGCTTAACTTTATTTTCTTTTAATTAAATTTGAACATTTTGTTATTTCTAACAGCAATTTCACTAAATTTAACGACTGTTACCAACTTTCTAGCGAATGAAACTGCAGATTTCGTCAACAGTTAGTTGCTAATTACTTCACCAAATCGCTAATATACTTAATTAGAATAATTTTGTTAAATTACATGAAACAATTATGCTAGGAATTTGGTACGACTCTGAATTCAGAATTTTTATTTTTTTCATACCATGTTAAATTATATGAAATAACAGTTATTCTCCGACAGCTTAAGACTTTTAATATTTGTATTCAACGGCCTCAATTCATAAAAGTAAAGTGGAGGGGAGTGATTTAGGATGGCCTATAGTTGAGGGGTCTCAACATGTTTTAACCTTATGTATATATTCTGGTAGGTTGATTATAATTAGGTGATTATTCTCCTGCAGGAGGTGCAAAAATGGAGGTCAACTTTGGACACACAAGTCAAGACATATAAAGTTGTAAGTCTCTCTTCTTGGGCTTTTATTGGGACCTTATTTGTTAATTAACTTAAAAAATGTATTATTTATCAAATCAAAGTAGTAAAAGTTTGTTGGATCTATCAAATTTTCTCGCCACATTAGGACCAGCCTCTTCTTTTCTTTCCGTTATGTCTCCACAAGATGATTCAATGTGTTTGGGCGGCGAAACTGAGTAAACAGTGATATGGTGAGATCTTAAATGAATCATTTCTGAATGAACATGGTCAATGGTCATAAAATTTCCATGTGCTGTTACATGTTATTTCTGTATCAGTTTATTAGAAGTCAACTGAAACGTCCGGTACGGAGTGGTGCTCAATTGGCCATGCTTTGCGCCGCATGAAATGGTCAATTCGTATCTTGTGGAAAGGTCAATTTGACAAATAATGTTCATAGGGCGCTCTCTCTCTCTCTCTCTCTCTCTCTCTCTCTCTCTCTCTCTCTCTCTGAATAATTTCCTAAACCAAACCAATCTAATAAAATGCCGTTCATTTGCATGCATGCATTGATATATGTATGTATCCAGAATTTATTGCTTAGATCAGGTTTGTTCCCAATGAGGCGATGATGATTGGAGCAGGTAATGGCGGAATGATAACCTCTCTCTCCTTAGAGTCTTCTTTCACTTCCCACTCTAATGTGTTTGATGGCGAGGCATCTTCGATGGCCGCAGGGCTACAGATGCAACCGGTTGCCTTTAGGAGAGAATTGATTTAACCTCGAGGTGACGCTGTGGGTACTTTCTTCATCTCATTGATGAAACGCAAATCTGAACCTCCTTCCCATTTTCTCCTAATATTTCTGAAGTATGTTCTATTTATAGAAGAAGGTTTATCTCTTATGTTGCCAATGTGTTCTTTTTCGCTATTATTTTTTTATAATTTGTTCGTTTTGCTTTTTGGGTTTTGTTCCTAAGATGTTTCATCTAAAGTTGTTCTTTTTATGCTTCTTATCTTCTGATTTCCCCTTGCATTCTAATCATCATGGATCTAATTTGCATATTCATCCTTCACATCTTTTGATACAGCTTTTGTTTATTGGTTACCATTCTTTTTATGCTTCGTACCTTCTGATTTCCCCTAATAACTTTGTAGAACTACAAGAAAGCTAAAAACATCTTAAAGCAGCTGCAAAGGTGCTCTCATGAGATTTTGTGTTGACATGAATATGCAATCCCGTAATTTGTTAAGTGTTAGTGTTATTTTCACACAAGAACCCATCATAATGCTTATCATCATTATGAGAGCCATCAAGAATTTCAAATTTTGTTGCACTCTGATCAATCCATGAATGTGTCCAAGTCCTAGACTTTTGTCAGTAATCATTTGTTCTTTATTATGCTGTCAACTTTCTGAGACCGCGCCAAAGTATAACTTCAGTCTTTAGTAATAAATTGATCTCTTTACTGTTTGCCTATTTGATACCTATTTATGTAAATTGTTGGGTAATCTCATGTTCTATTTAATTATTTGCATTATTATGTCAGAATCATTTCACAGTATGAATTGGTGAGCTCATGAATGTTGGTTTGATATCAACCCTTTCTATGGCTTCTCCCATGATTCTATAAACTCATGGTGCTACTACTACCTGCTAGAGCACTGCGGAGGGAACAAAAACAAAAGGGGGAGAGAGAGAAAAAGGCGAAGGAGAAGGAAAAGAAGAAGAAGGAAAATAATAGGATAAAGGAGAGAATGAGAGGGGATTACTATTAGCTGATTACTAAAGTACAAAATGCCAATTAGGGTAGTTGGATTTTATTGCAATATGCCTTAGGTACTAATTAGTTAAAGTACTCTAGCTGAAAGTTAAATCACCGTTCGAAATCCATGCTTTCTCGATTTAGCCAAAGTTTGACGCGTTACACTTTTAGAGTGGTAGGTTGATTTGTTTGAAGTATAGTTTCGTCTTGAGGTTGTACATAGTCTTTAAAAACTATCCCCCCGATATCTTGAGATGAGAATAAGGTCTTCATTTGTATGCTCCAGCTGTCATAATTGTACTTCATCAAGCAAGGAACTTGAAGTTGTATACTGTTTAACATCTTACTAAATGAGGTCCCGATCTCAAGTACATGGTTCTAATACCATTTTCTTGCAATTAATTAGAGCAAAGAAATGACAAATAAAAATATAGGAACAAAAATTTAATTAGAGGACAATTGTTTTATTTATTTACTTATTGCTTGATAATATGATTACATCCCAATGCTTCTATTTATATGGCTTGAACTTCATATAGATCAGTACAATCAAATTTTGTCCAAAACCTTATAACAAATTTGATTAATACTAGAGCTACTTATGATCTGAGATTTCTCACCGTGTATATGTAAAACTATTACAAAACTGGTTTCTGCATATATATATATATATATATATATATTACACAACTTAGAATTTAGTTGAACTTAAAATTTCTTTATGTTGTAGATAAATAATGCTTAGAGAATTGCACATAGATAGTATTGTTTCTTTGTTCATATAACTGTTTTAAGTTATTAGATGATATTTAAGATATTATGATGTTTTTGTGCAAATAAATACTTTTCTTTCGGGGTTGTATGATATCTGTTATGCAGCTCAGAAATTGTGCAAACAAGTGTAATGCAATGCAGAAGATGGCTTATATTTTTGTGCAGTTTTTTTTGGCAAGAACCTTATGAATCAATTTCTTTCTTCCAAACGCATTACACAAGCAATTTACATGAAATTCATGAAGATTCTCATCATGGATTTCATAGTGCAATTCATTTCCTTGCTCTTGCATTTTTCCCTCTATTTCCTTCTGTGGTATACTAAACCTATACTTTATATGATAATCTTTTCGATTAGTAAACAAACCAAACTTATTAGATAGACTTCTCATTACAAAACTAGGATTCTCAAATATTATGTGAGGATATTAGCTCTTTGTTCTAAAAAATTCTTTCTGTATATTTTGTTTTTTGAGATTTCTCACTGTGTATATGTAAAATTATTACAAAACCAGTTTCTGTATATGTACATCACAGAATTTAGGATTTAGTTGAATTTAAGATTTCGTTTTGTTGTAGATAGACAATGTTTAGAGAATTGTACATAGATCCTATTGTTCCTTTGTTCATATAACTGTTTTAAGTTATTAGATGATGTTTAAGATGTTTGGATGTTTTTGTGCAAATAAATTTTTTGCTTTTGGGGTTGTATGATGTCTACCGTACAGTTCAAAAATTGTGCAAATAAAGTTCAATGCAGTGCAGAATTTTCATACATCACTATACATATACAATGTGTTGGAATTAGTAGGCAAAAAAGGATTCTTATTTATAGATGTGCAAATAAGTTCAATGCAGTGCAGAATTTTCATGCATCACTATACATATACAATGTGTTGGAATTAGTAGGGAAAAAAGGATTCTTATTTATAGATTATCGGTACTCCTTATGTTTTCTTATCTAATGAGGAATATCGAGTATTCTTATTCTTAACCTGGTTATCCTCAATATATTAAGTTCAATCTTAATTCTCGCTTGGGTTAAAAGTTCGATTTAAATATTGACTGTGATAGACTAGAATTCAAACAACAAGGCTTTTCCCTACATTTTACCTATTATGTCAATTGAAAATATACAGTAGGTGTAGTGCAAATTTTACCTAGCGCACTAAATTATACTCTTGCATTCTTTCCTCTATTTGCTTATATGATATGCTGAACCTATACTTTATATAAGGGTCTTTTCAGTTAGTAAACAAACCAAACTTATTAGATGCAAATTCTTCCTTTGACTGTTTGTATTGTAGGATTGTCGGATTTTTATTATTATTTTTCAAAAGTACCTTTGGATGTGCTTACACTTACCGTAAATTCTTTGGATGCCTTTTGGAATGCTTGATAAGTAGAAAAAAATTCTATGATGCTTGATTTTCTTAATTTCGAAATAGTATACTGTACAAGTTTTTAAGTGTAGGTCTCTATGATCATAAGAATTTGTCCTATTTTGTAATTGAAGCTGTATAGCTTTCTAACTTGGATTAAACTTGCTTTTTTCTATCTATGATATGTTTAATTTCGGGTGCTCACTTCATAACTAATTATATAAAGGTGGCAGCCTGTGGAGCATTCAACTCTTCGAGCTAAAGATGGAATAAGAGGGATTTTATAAGGTGAATGTCGATGTTGCAGCTGATGATTGGGTTAACATCACCAAGTTCTATGATGTCCTAATTTTTAATACTGGGCATTGGTAAGGTTATCACTTTAGTTGAAAAGATATCATTGCCTGTTCTCTAATGCTTTAATTGGAAAGATCTTATTACATGCTATCTGAACATATGTCCTCATATGTCTTCTTTTTGGACTACAATAATATACAGAGATGGTAGAGTAGTTAGTGTCTTAGTGCTGTATGACCTTCCTTGCTGCATTCAATAATAAAAAAAATTCTTTAAAGCATTTGGTGTTTACAAATTATCGAATTGTTAGATTTTTTAAACTGTCATCATTGCGCATTATACAATGTTGAACTCCTTACTTTCTTCCGATTTTAACTGTATTCGTATTGTTACTAAATAAGTCTTCATTTCCTCTCGGTAGCAACAGTGTCCCTGTGGCAATAATGAGAAGAGAAAATATAGATTCAGCGTATCTTTCCCTTTTTTGAATAGGTAATGAGTTTGAGATCACATTTGCAAGAAAGAACTCCAACATCATGAATTCTTTTTGTAGTGCAAGTTTTTAGTCACATGCTGTTTTAAGAATATTTTAATTGTCATATTCTGCTTTATGGTTGAACCTTTAACTGAAGTTTGGCATGCATTTCCGTCATTATGTTTCACTAAATTTTATCTGCGGGTGCTAATAAAATTTTGTACTGTACTTTTAACATCTTTTCTTTGATATATTTTAAAGACTCGATTGTACAAAGCTTTTGGTTTCATTCAACTGAAATTGCAGATTCTACATGACGGATTATTCTAGAAGTGTGTATATATGGATCCATTTTGTTTGTTTCTGTTTTTCTTCATTGGTTCTTCCAATGTTGAGAAGATAAACTGAATATGACTCTAGACATATTTTGGTCATTTCATTTAGCCAAAATAATTGGACTTCTGCAACCAAAAATAGAGTATTTAGAATGAAGAATATCAAGTTGGGTTACCATGGCCCTGTTGATCATATACACAGTTTACATCAATTGTTTATTTGATCTTTGACAGCTTTAACCTTAGGAGCCTATCAGATTGATTGAACTCAGGTGAAAAAATTCCTCCTCTATATGAAAGCTAATGAGTTGAATGCTTTAGTGTTAATTAGAGGGCTTCTCGAATTGTGGTTAATCACAGTTTTAAATGGTTATGAAAGGTATGGTTTTAAGTAAGTTGGGTGTTCCTAATTTGTGACTTTCAATGCCTTAGCCTTTAATGTGTGTTCTTAATTTGTGAGTTTCCAATGAAGGTTCTTGAATGAAGCTATATCAAAACAAAAAAGAGTGCCCTTGGCATCTTTTCTACAAACAAGCTTCAATATATAGTATTCTTGGGTTAGCTTAAAGTTTCCTTTGTGAAGGTCATATACTTATGGCTCTTGAGGGAAGATATAATAAAACAAGAGAGAAACAATTGGCATTTAATTGGTGGTTATAATGACAAAACTTAGTCCCTTAGGTTTGATTCAACTTTACTTACTGAAGGTTTTATATGTATAGTTCTTGGTGGTTATAATGCAGCATGCTTTGGATTTGGTTTAGTTTCATTTGTTGATGGTCATATGCATATAGTTCTTTTGTTCGGATGAATTACCTTGAATTGAATTTGATTGTTTGTTTTTTTTGGGTCCCAAATCACATGCACAGAACATAAAGAATTAGAAAGGGCTTTTTTATTTATTTTTCTTACAGGGGAAAGATGTCAACCTCAAACCAACTGATATGCTTACACTTAACACTGTTTGGTAGCAAATCATAATAGAATTAAATTAATTTGCAATTTCCTGAATTCAAGTAAATTGATTTTGGACCTGAATTCTTTTGTGTAGAAAGAATGGAATTTGGTTGAATTCGAACATTTAACTTTCATGTTTGTTCTTAGTCATATGGCTTATAAAGAAATTGAGAAGGTAATTTTGGATAGACAGTTTTCATTATGCACGAGAAACACAATTCATGGCAAATCCAAGGCAGCAGCAGCAGCACCAGACTGCTGCTGCCTTCCAGGCTGCAGGACAGCAGCAGCAGCACCAGACTGCTGCTGCCCTGCAAGTAGCAGCAGCAGCTTACTGCTGACTGCCCTGCAGGCTGCTGGCAGCAGCAGCACCGTTCACATTGGATGGTATGGATTTGTCCTGCTGCTGGTGAGCAGCGGAATCAACTCCGTGTGTAGGGATTGCTACACTCCCGGTTGTAGGAAATACATTCCCAAAGCACCCCTTGATCTACAGACATTCTCATGAATACCCAACTTACTCAAATCTAAAGGCTAAGAGATTCAAAAGAAATTTACATTTGATATGTCAAATATTGGAAGAAGGCGCAAACATTTCACAATATGGAGAAAGCAGAAAAGCACTATCTATAAGATATATAGGAATCAAATAAGAAGTGAAAACAAGGATTACAGTGATGAAAAAGTTCATAATAAAATTAAGAAGGCATCCACCATATTTGCCATGGAGAAGTTTAGTAATAATTGATTTTCTTATTTTATGAATCACTGTGAATAGATGTTCACCCAAGGCTATCAATCTTTGCAGAAACTAATGTTGAAACAATTATTCAAGGTGTGGCTGTACTAAATAAATTATTTCTTAGGTGAAATACTATTTTACAAATCATTATTATGATCCAGAGATGAGACTCCAAATGATCATACAAAAATTATCATTTTTTAACTTACTCCAGCAAACATAAGAGACGCTCGAAGAGTTTTGGGTCAATCTAGAGTAGGATTGTGCATTTTTAATTAACCTCTTGCGGACTACATATATTATGATTAATATTTTACTCTTATTCTTATGCTAACAAATCCGTTTTGCTCATTTAATTTCTCATTCTGTGGTAGTTGGTGGAAGGATTTGGGTTTAGCACAGCAATTAACTTCGGCAAGAGATCAGTTATTGAAGTGGTACTTGTGGTCCATGACTGCTATTCATGGTCAACAAAACTCCAAGTATAGGATTGAACTCACCAAATCAAGGTAATTTGCCTTTCATAATGCATAATATATTATCCCATGCAATATATGCCTCATTTTATTTAAACTTTGAAGATTAAATTGCTGCTAGATGATACACAAACTGATTTTACTAATTAAGGAAAAAAGGGCAATTTACATTCTAATGTTTCAACAGATATTTCATGAATATATTATTGCATACTGTGTATATCCTTGACTGAGAAGAATATATCTGGTTTTAGGGATTCGAAGTACTTCATGTGCTTTATGACTACTATTAATTGAAGATTGACAGCTCGCATTTTATGATTGCTTATTAAAAGGCTAACTTGACCTGCAGGCAACAAGATGAGGAATTGGATGAGCTAAGCGCAAGTGTTCAGAGAATTGGAGGTGTAGGACTTACCATACATGAAGAGCTGATTGGACAGGTATTATTAATATTAAGTTGCAAAATTTGCACCTGTATAGGGCATTAGAGATGGTTATCTGAACTTCAGTTGATTTTACTACCTACCTATTATTCATTTTGTTTTTGCTAGAGAATGCTTAAAAACCTTTGTCAAATTCGGTTAGAATTTAACTATTTGCATTACAAATCTTAAGTCAACTTGAGTGCTTTTGGGAGCATGCAGATCTTCGTACTTTCAAATTATTTTCAACAATGGAACATCTGAGTTGACTATGGACTTTTTAGACATAATCTACATTATTGAAAGTATCTAAACCCCAAAAATTTATGATTTTTCAACATTATTTGCTTAGCGATCAAAAATTTTCAAAATTGATTATTGTAATAGCTGACGTGATATGTTTGTAAGTTAACAGTGTAAAATAATTTAAATCGGATGAAATTTGGGTCTTCTACTACTGTTTTTTACGAGATTTCCGTTTTCAGCTTTTCATTTTGAGATTGCTCATTCATTAGATAAATGATGTCGAGAAGTCATGAAATTTGGTTTGTAGATACAAACATGTCTAATGTAGATTGATTTAGATGTCTCATCATTGTAAATAATTTAGAAGCCCGTAGGCTTTCGTGCTTCTACATGTACTCTAGCTGGACTCTATATAATATTGCATCAAATAACAGAATGTTGTACTAGAATACAACATATTCTTTAAAAAAATGTTGGAAATACCATAAAATGCTGATTGGAACATAAGGAAATTAAATTTATTATAAGATCCGATAGCAAAATTTTTTAGGTTCAAATACATGTTTCAAAGTATGGCATTGTTCATGTAAGGTTCATATTCTCTTATATCATACTAGAATTTAGCATCATCTTTCATTTTAGGAGCAGATTTCAACAGGACCACGTCCGATTACTATATTCTCATTCTTTTCTCCCCTATATTAACAATTTCCTTTCTGTATGATATGATTGCTTAAGTATTTTTTAGAGAGAAAGTGGTTTTGATCAAATTTTACTCAAGTACTTCGATTTCTCCTTAATACAGCATTGGTGCACAAAGAGTAAAAAATGTCTGTCTTGCCTTTCGAAGTTGCTGTGACGAGATTGAACCAGAGATCCATATTAACTGTGTTTCAGTAAGTGTCATGCACTTCCTTTTGATATGGTAATCATTTTCCCCTTTAGTAAGAAAAAGGAAATGGAAAAAAGAGAGAGCATGATTTGTCAGAGATCCTTTGAATCTAATAATGATTTATTAATAGGAGTCTAAGCAAAATATATTTAAGTTCAATTGTTGATTTTTCTTTCTCTATTAAAAGGATTATCCCTTTTTCCCTATACTGAGCTTAAAGAAAAAGGAGAAGGCAATATGCAACTCTTTAAGAACTCAGGTTTTATTATATGTATTCATTGGTATTCCTTGATAACTCTATGTTGGCTATGTATGTGTACTTTTATGCGGCGGATCACGGGGATTTAGTTGTTTGTGGTTTTAGCATAATATAATTTTAATCTTTTGTTTACTTTTATGTAGTCACACTCAACTAATCACTATTTCCTTTTGTGTATTTTTTCCCCCACTGTCAGGTGGGCTTCATCGACAAGAATTGATGGACATAGTTAAACAATTCAAAGTTTTGATCGATTAGGGATATGTTCTTATGGAGCAGATGCATGAATCTATTGTTACAATGTAGTTGTATATTTGTGATTTTTTAAGTGAGTAAACTGTACTCTACAATCAGTTAGAATGTGTTTTAAATTTACATTCATACATGATTATAAATGTACTTTGTTTTGTGGTCAATTTGATCAATTTTGTTGCTTTCAGTTGTAAATAATTGCTCACAATACTTGCTTTGTATACTTCTGTTTAGCTTTCTTCTGTTGCTTGATGTTGTCTATTGTTGCAGTTCACACATGCCTATGTTTCAGATTCTTTGTTCTTCATCAAAAACTGTAGGTTTAATAGGTAAAGGCGGCAGTATTGTGGCAAAAGCCACAATACTGTAAGAGGCTGGTGCAAAGTTTCCTTTTATATTTGCGTTTATACTTTTCTTCTAAATTTCGTTCTGCTTGATATGTCACGTGGATTTTATTGGATTCTACATGTGTTTATATATGTATATATTATTCACCGGATGTAGAGTTCAAGTTACTGTAGTTCTCAATATAAAGGAGATTTGATTGTGAATAATTACTTTGTGGAAGCATTACTTTATGTGAGGAATTATTTTGTGTGGATGATTATTTTTATGCCTTAACTATTTATTTGTAAGTTTAGTTCCTTATTACGATTGTCTTTTCTGCTTAGTTTACTTATGTTCCCTTGTGTTTACCTTGCTTTTATCATATACCTCTGTTGGTGGACTACAAGTTATTTTGTAGGTTAGATAATATTTATCGAAAAATATTAAATAAAAAATAATATTTATTGAAAAAATTATACCCGCGGCGCAGCGCGGGTACTTCACTAGTTTATATAAAATGAATATGTAGTACGCTCCAATCCCTTGAGAGTTTGCTTTATGCGGAAGTCAATGGTTAACTATGCTGTCACAATTGACATCAAAATTTGTATGGAGTAATAATATTCTCTTGTAGGCCCCACAAGAAAAAGCTATGATTGTTGGGGTTTGGTTGAACATTTCATAAAAATAATAATCGGAAAAAATGTTGAAATTTTAGTTTGCTCTGATACTACGATTGTATGATTCAAAATTTAAAATACTATAATAAAATAATATAGAAATCAAGTGACCCTGAAGAGAAGTAATTAACTAAACTGTAAATATTATTATTAATCAAACCCATTTAATTACAAGCTCGGCCTATCATGCATGCGACCACTACTCCCTAATTAACTCGGCTTCATTAAGGACATGTATTTTTGGTTGAAGAGGATTTTGAATTTAACTAGAGTTTAGATGAAAATGATCTTTTTTTAGTTTTGCTATTTGGTAGGTTGAAAATGAATATAGCAAATACTGAAGTTTTCCACCTTTTATATTCATTTCTGTTGAATCCCCATGCATACTCCTAATAAACTTATCTTCGTCGAGAAAAAATATTTTTTATAGAAAACTTTTTATCAGATTTTATAAATAAATAGCATTTTTTTTTTCTAAAAAAATCTGGAAAAGAAAAATATTAATTTGTCATAAATTTTGGTAATTAATTTTTTTTAAAAAAAATATAGTTTTCTTTGAAAGGAACCACACGAAAAACTGAAAAAAAAAAATATTCATGAAAAACATTTTATAATTATATGCTTTTCCAATGAACCAAACACCACTTTAGCCATACATACTTGTATTTATGGTTTTACATTCTTTAATACTGCAATGAATGAGATAAACACAAAAAAACAAAATTGTCAACCATCTTAATCATATTAGAACTAATTCTTTTCCTAATACAATTAAGGGATAAAAATCTAACCAAAATAGACTCTAATTTGAATGAATCTTTTCTCTACCCAAATTTCCAAATAAGTTTGGATCGAAGTTTAGATTTCGTAAATAGATGATGGTATAAAAATAGGAGTAAATCAGATTCGCAAGCTATGTTCGTGTTCGACAATTACGCATCTAGCGTCAATTTGAAGAATTAAGCTTTTATGTTTTTAAAAGTATTAAGTCATTAATATGTGGATGAAAATTTGTAGTGTTAGAATAATAATGTTCCCTTAAGGATTACTAAATCTAAGAAGTGAAACTGGTTAAAGAAATTGATCTAATTGTAGAGAACTTACAATTACTGATTACTTTGTGCTTTTAAAAGTATCATAAATAGACTCCAATTTGAATATTCCTCCAAAGACTCCAAATGTCCGGGAAAAAAAGTTTTTGTGTGACCAAGAGTCCAATAGAAGAGTTAAAAATTTGTCTTTGTAAGAATGGGTCAATGATAAGAATTTGTATGACCAACAAATAATGTTACTAGTTTTTCTTTCTCCTCTTAAAATCATGATAGGGAAAGTGGCGGCTAGCGGCGCTAGGCTCGGGAACTTGGAGAAGAAGAAGATGGGGATCGTGGGCGGCAGTTTCCACAGGAGAGTCGCTAGGGTTCGGGGGTTAGGGTTCCACTCAATTGTATACCACTATTTGCAACAAAATGCCATTTAGCCCCTCAACTCTTGGTATTTAATCATGGGTCTTTCACTGTACAAGCATTAAGCATAGAAGACCCTCTCCAAGAATTTTCTCGCCATTTGACACATAAAATATTAAGACTTTTTGCAAATTACTGCAAATTTTTTAGTATTTCACGCTTTTCGAGACGATCGAGTCATCAAACAGAAAAACGGGCATCACCACGACGTCCGGCTCGACGAAACCTATTGAGTAGCGATTTTGGTTCGTTGCATATATTGGATCCTCTATAATTTTAAAATCCATAAAACATAGTGGTGTTACCTCGTGTGGCACATTTTTCGAGGACTTCGGCTTGTCAAACATAAATTCCGTCAGCGCCACTACGCTCCGAATGTCGAAGCCATTCAAATCAACTATATGGATCGTCTGTTTCAGATTCCAGACGATCGATCGGCCAACGTTGACTGGCGAGAGGATCAATTCAGGGGGTTACACTATTCATGACTTAAGTCGTGGGCCTCGCTTCGTTCTTCGTCGATTTCGAGACGATTCGACCGTCAAATCGAAAATCAGATTACACCATTTTTAATCAATTCGACGAAACGGTTCTACTGGCGATTTTAGATTTTCGAGATCAAACTCGAATCTGTAAGTTGGGGGACAGTTTTCCCCGAAAACTGTGCAATTTAATTGCACCATGACTCAACAGTCACCAGTATACATCCATAAATGCAAGACTTCGACTTTCAAATTTATTTTTCTATCTCTTTATTAATTTTTACAAACTCGAATTTCTCAAGTATTACACCTCGATCACCACTCCCTAAAACTTCAGAAGTATGTGAATCACCAAGCATGATACTTCTTGGTTGTTCATAGGGAGTATAAACTTTAAACCAAGTCTTATCATGACAGACATACCTATTAGCACCAGAGTCTGCACACCATCCTTTAGATTTTTCAACCAAGCATATGTCTGTAATCATTGCCACAAGTGGTTCCTCGGTAACGTTAGCTTGAGGTAAAGCTTTACGTTTTCGAAATTTGCAAATTCGAGCAATATGCCCACTTTTGCCACAGACATAGCAAATTATAGAATTTTTCTTTTGAGAATGAGGTCCTTGCTTATTTGAAGTTTTCTTAAATTGAGGTCTACCACTATTCTTTCCAATTTTCTTCTTAGGCTTCAAATATGTATTTCTAGAATGATTGCTATTAGGTAAAGAATAAGATGATACTAAGTTTACCTTAGTGTCGCTAGCATCATTTTCTTTTACTTCAAGTGCATCTTGACCTCTTACCTCCTTTGAAGCGGAAGGGCTTGTTAAGATTCCCGGTAGTATCGTTGGACTTTTCATGTGTAGCCTTCATCTTATGAATCTCCTTAAAATTGTTGGTGTAAATACACAAAGTAGAGGTTAGACTACAATAAAATATGAAAAGTATCAACGAGTCGATCAAGCCGAGGCACGGATATCTCGCTTTCTTTAAGTAGATTCAAGCCCTCTGCGGTAGGCAAAGCCTTCGAACCGATGCAGCAGAACACTGACTTGTCCCCTCCAGGATACAACAGCTCGACCCTCGTCGTGTGGCTTCACCAACTCTGCACAAGTAGATAAGCCCAAAGCTCCACCAAAAAGAATACATTTTCTTTGACTTCTTTCCCTCTCAAGTATAATAGTTATTTAGTCTTTTTATTGGTATCTCTCAAGAGAGTAGAAAAGCTCTCTTATATCGGCACCAAGACTATAGGTTACAATACATTAAAACCAACTTATTAAATAGGCTATAAGAATATATTAGAAAGTTATACTTTATTTCTCTTTGTAATTTCAATTTCATGAAAGGTTATGGAAATGAATGCAATAGTAAGGAGTTGTAACTCCGTATGTATAGGTTAACAAAGAAGTTAATATCTTATTTAATAAAATGTAACAACATACTTCAATCTGAACTTCACTTTTTATCCAAACTATCGTTCACCCGCGAGTCTACTTCAATCTGAACTTTACTTTTAATGGCAAGTCTACTTCAATCTGAACTGTACTTATCCAAACTATCGTTCACCTGCAAGTCTATTTCAATCTGAACTTTACTTTTGATGGCAAGTCTACTTCAATCTGAACTTTACTTTTTGGTGGCGAGTCTACTTCAATCTGAACTTGACTTTTGGTGAAACAAAAAAGCCTTGTATGTTGGTACGCCACGACTTTTATACTTCCAATTCTACATTCCAACCTTATTAGGAGTGAAATGTTGGATGAGATAAATATATATAGTAGATGAATGAAATTTGCAAAATATAAAATTGCAAACTTATCTTCTTCAAGAGGAATAGCTGTTTTAATCTCTTGCACCGGAAAGGATCACAATTTTAAAACATTAATATTTTCATTTCTATCTCTCTCCTAATCCATAGTTGCATAAATGTTTATCTTCAACTATCAATATTAAAATATCACTATAATTTAAGAAAAATATCAAAACAGATCCAACTTTCGCTTTACCGGCCCTTTATCTATTATTAATACATTTTTAATTAAGTTTAATATTTTTTTAACTTTAAAATATTATAAATGGAGTTGATGAATACATACAAAATTGATGCTACTTCATTGAAACAAATTAAACTATATAAATACTTGAGAAAAAAAATATCAACTTATTAATTCAAACAAATTAAACTAATAAGGAATTTATTCCCTAAAAAATATATTTTTAATTAATAGTTTTCAATTTATCATTTGTATTTAAGAATAACATAAAAACCCAAGCAACATTAAATTAAAATGGTAAAATTACACAATAGTATCATTTTTCGATAAAAAATGAATTCATGATCAGATTCGCATGATATATATACAGTATTATTCATAATTAGGGGAACAAAACTTGCAGGGACCAAGTTGCAATATCAAAATAGTACAGGGACTATCTCATAAGTTTTTTTCTTTAGCATAAAAGCAATGCTATCCGTATACCCTATTCGGGTTGTACGATTTACACTCTGTCCATCTAAGAAAAGAAACTCTTTCACTTTTTATTTCGAAATGAAAAATAAAATTCATCCCATCTTAAAATAAATGAGGTGTAAGATATACACTCTGTTTAGAATATACAAGAAGTATTTTTTTTTGAGCTATGCTACATGTACACCCCAAATAGGGTGTACATCCTACACCTAACACATTCTAGGGTGAGTATTTATCCACTCGTCACTTCGACGTGACGAGTGGAATTCACCCATCCTAGAATGGGTGGGGTGTAAGATGTACACCCCATTTGGAGTGTACATCTAACATTTTTTTTTTTTTAGCATAAATCAAAATAGTCAAGTATATATATATATATATATATATATATATATATATATATATATATATATATATATATATATATATATATATATGATAGGAACCCTTCCATGAATCAAATTAATCACGGCAACGACTCAGGTCCACTAAACTTTTATATTTTTTATTTTATTTACGAAATTTAATAAGTGCATGAAAATATGACGCGTTTTAATCACTAAATTCGCGTCTTTCTTAAAATAGATGAATTGTGAGAATAAATGAGATTCACGATGAATCACTGACCACTTTTTACACTACTGAAAAAGCAGACCCTCTTTTATAAATTCGTGATACATACGTTAGCTTAACTTAAAGTGCACGTTTATTTCATCAAAAGTAACGTTTAAACTGAAATAGAATTTTAGTTGAACCAGAGCTTTTTTTTTTTTTTTTTTTTTGAGAAAAGGCAGCAAGCTGCCGCTTCATTCATAGGGGAAATAAATTTAGCTACAAACCAAAGTCAACCAGGCCTCAGACCAAAAAGAAAAAGAAGGGGTAAGAAGGGAGAAAGAGAGGGAGGGAGGGGAGACGCAAATACAGACCTAGGGGCAGAACGCGGACCACTGCAAACGGCAAAGCCGGATCGCAGCGAGTAACTCACTGGAGCTACGGGATTTATTGTCGAAGACTCTTCGATTTCTTTCTAGCCAGACTTCCCACCAGGTGGACGCGATAGTGGTTAGAGCCATCTTGCCCCAAGCCCCTCTCTTGAGAGAGTAGGCCCCCCACAGCCCGCTGACGGTCGCCAGGCTCCGAATCTCCCTTTTGTTGGGGAGGAGGGTTTCTAGCAAGGAGAGGGCGCAGGTGCAGGAGAGGAAAAGATGGTCAGCGGTTTCAGCAGGTCCAAGGCAGATGGGGCAGTGGGTGGGCCCGGTCCAGTTCCTCTTTTGGAGGATGTCCCTGGTGAGGACCCGCCTTCGGAGCACCAGCCAGATGAAGATTTTGACCTTCAAAGGCATCTTGCTGCTCCAAATCGAGATGAACCGGTCATCAACTTCCCCACTATCCTGCAGGAAGCGGTACGTCGATCTGACGGAGAAGGTCCCAGAGGTGGTCCAGCGCCACTTAAACTCATCCTTGTTGTCGGTGAGGTGAAGATGGGCGGTAGCCTCTAACAGGTCTGGGATAACGTCCTCAGTGCCTGCGGGGCCCCCCTCGAGGCCCTCCAGGATTCTCCCCCAGTTCCAGCCGTCTGGGCCAAAGCAGTCAGCCACACGAAGGTGCTTGTTGGTAACCGACTCGTAGATGCGCGGGAACTGAGTTGATAGGGGCGAGTTCCCAGCCCAGATATCTCCCCAGAAGCCAGTCCGAGTTCCATCTCCCACCGAGAGGGTCGTACCGCACTTGAATATTTCCCGCGTGCGCAGCACGCTTCTCCACCAAGGGGAGAACGGTCGAAATGAGGATCCCTCGCTCAGCGGTTCCCTACGACGATAGTAAAGTCTCATGACGAGGGGTTCCCAGGGCGGCGGTTCCAGAGATAGGAATCTCCACCACCACTTTGCGAGCAATGCCAGGTTGAAGTCTTGTAGGTTCATGATGCCTAGTGTGACACCCCCGGAATTTGGATTAGTCCTCTATATAAATGATATAATAGGACTAAATCTCTAACCCGGCTATAGCATTTTGGATGGTAGCAAGATCCAAGAGGAACATGAGAGTTAAGCGTGCTAGAGCTAGAGTAGTTCTAGGATGGGTGACCCCCTGGGAAGTGGGGCGTCACAGTTGGTATCAGAGCCATTCACCAGCCGGAAATGTGAGATGAGTCTCGGCTGAGCCAGGGTTATATAGCGGGTAGAGCGAGGCTCCCCGGAGCGAGGCTCCCCGGCTAATGACCGTTGTGAGTGGAGTGCAGCTCCTCACAAGGTCGGCTAAGGCTAGCGAGACGAGTCTCACATCGCCTGGTGCTTGTGAGTGTGCTTGAGCCTGACGTGGACGTCAGGGCTTAAAGGGGGAAAGAATGTGACACCCCCGGAATTTGGATTAGTCCTCTATATAAATGATATAATAGGACTAAATCTCTAACCCGGCTATAGCATTTTGGATGGTAGCAAGATCCAAGAGGAACATGAGAGTTAAGCGTGCTAGAGCTAGAGTAGTTCTAGGATGGGTGACCCCCTGGGAAGTGGGGCGTCACACCTAGGCCCCCGTCTTCTCTGGACCTGCAGACAGCCGTCCAGCTGACCAGGCAGTGGCCCCCCGACACCGAACTTTGCCCTTTCCAGAAGAATGCTCGGCGAAGCGAGTCAATTCTTTTAATGACCCAGGCAGGTGCTTTGAAAACTGAAAAGAAGTAGAGTGGCAGATTTGACAACACCGAGTTGACCAGGGTTAGCCTGCCCCCGTATGAAAGCAGTTTCGCCTGCCAACCCGTGATTCGGTGCTCGATCCTGGAGACAATCAGATGCCAGGCCTCCTTGGAGAGGCAGCCCTTGGCCAGCGGGAGACCAAGGTATTTGATCGGAAGCGAGGCTAGCTTACAATTAAGTGCCGCTGCAAGTCGTTCACCTTTGAGACTTCTGTTTCCCAGGTAGAGCAGTTCTGACTTCGATGTGTTGATTTTGAGTCCAGAGGCCCACTCGAAAATTCGCCAAAGCAAGCGAAGATTGTGAATCTGCCGTAGCTTCGCTTGGCAGAAGAAGAACGTGTCATCTGCGAACTGGATAAGGGAAGTTTTCGTGTCCCTCGACGGTCCAACACCAGTGAGCAGCTTGCTTCGGACAGCTCTACTTGTCATGCGAGCCAGACCTTCCGCCACCAGCAGGTAGAGGAAGGGGGAGAGGGGGTCCCCTTGGCGAAGACCCCGCTTCAATCTGAACCAATTGGTGACGTTCCCATTCACGAGAATGGCAACCTTGCCATTAGCGGTGCACTGGTCGATCCACCCACACCATCTCTGGTTAGCGCCAAGGCAACGAAGGATGTGCTTGAGAAAGCTCCAGCTGACACTGTCAAACGCCTTTTCGAAGTCCGCCTTGACTCCCACGCAGTCTACTTGCTTGCTGGCGCCCCAGCTGATTAGCTCATCGACAGTTACAAAGGAGTCAAGGATAAGTCTGCCTTTCAGGAAGGCAGACTGGCTCGGGGAGATGATCTTGTCCAGTTCGGTGTAGAGTCTGTTCGTTATCACTTTGGAGATGATCTTCTGGACACAGTTGAGGAGGCTGATGGGCCGGAAATCGTTTGCCGAGCTTGCCCCCTCGATCTTAGGAATCAGGCAAATATGCGTGTAGTCGATGGGGCCCGTGTCAAGGGAACCTTCGAAGAGATCAGCGAAGATTCTGAGAAGGTCGCCCTTGATAACGTCCCAGAACTTCTGGTAGAAAACCATACTGAACCCGTCAGGTCCAGGCGCCTTGTCCCCAGACATTTGGAAGGTCGCTCTTTTAATTTCCTCAAGGGTGAAGGGCGCGGTGAGGTGTTCTGAGCTCAGCGCGGTGCTGTCAGGGAAAAGATCGCTCCAATCTCCACACTGTGAGGGAGGGAGAGTGTCAGGCGCGAGCCGAGTCTTGAACTTGTGGAAGAAATAGTCGGCCTTGTCCTTTTCCCTATCCAACGTTAGACCCCCGTCCGAGATGGTCCCGATCCTGTTGGCTCTGAGTCTCCCGTTGGCCATAGCGTGGAAGAAGCTAGTGTTGCCGTCCCCCTCTTTGAGCCAGTGCTGCTTGGCTCTGGAACTCCAGAGGGTCTCTTCTTCGTCAATGATACCTTTCAGCTGACTTCTGAGGTTGGTTCTTAGCACTTGTTCACTAGTGGACAAGCGCTGGGTTTCCTTAAGGGAGTCAAGCCTCTGCACGTCCTCCATAAGTGCCCGCTTGGTACTACAGATGTTGTGAAAGTTTGAGGACCGCCAAGCAATGATACGCTTGCGGCAATGCCTAAGCCTAGCGGTGAAGGTAAGAATGCTCCCTTGCCTCCCCGTTTTAGCGTCGATTTCCTGCCACCAAGCGGGGACCAACAAGTTGAAGTCGGCCCTGGTAAGCCATACCTTCTCGAACCTGAAGGGGCGAGGGGCTTGCTTCCTTTGGGTTTGGAGGAGGATGGGGCAGTGGTCAGAAGTGATCTTCGGGAGCGCCGAAACCGAGGAGAGCGGGAAGGCAAGGTCCCAGTCAGTGGAGATCAAGAAGCGATCAAGCTTGGTGAGGGTGGGAGGGGATTGCATGTTAGACCATGTGAAGCTCTGGTTGAGCATCGGGAGGTCCACAAGATCCAGCTCGTTGATTAAGTCAGAGAACAAAGTCAAAAGGCGATTGCTCCAACAACGGCCCTGCCTCTCCGTCTGGGAGCGCGTAAGGTTGAAATCCCCGCAGATGACCCAGGGACCAGGGCAGTCAGCTTTGAGTGCGGCAAGCTCCCTGCAGAAGTCTTCCTTACCCTCCCGTGCCGACGGCCCATACACATTGGTGAGGTAGAAGGAAGAGCCGCAGAGCGCGCGGGAGAGGCGCAACGTGAGAGAGCGGTCGCGCACAATAACATCGGAGCAAGAGAATTGCTTGGAGTTCCAGCAGGTGACAAGGCCTCCTGAAGCCCCCATAGAGGGGATGAAGTGGCATTTGTCAAAGTTTCGCCCAGCGAAGGAGAGAAGGAAGGAGCGCGATAGAGAGCACACTTTGGTTTCTTGAAAGCATAAGATGGATGCATTAAACCCTTTTACAACTGTTTTGACGAGAGCACGCTTGGAAGGGTTGTTAAGTCCGCGAACATTCCAGGAGCAGATCTTAAACATAGGGAAAGCAAAAACACCAGACAACAGTGCACGGAGTGCACGGCGCTCAGAGCCCGGGACCCGCGAAGCCTAAGAGCGAGGCGGCTTCCACTTCAGTGAGCTTGACGCCAAACTTGGCGGTCATGCAAATGATCATCCTAGCGTCCGACACGCCGTCAGGGTTGGAGGGGGGAGGGGGAGCACCCGCTCTCCCGAGAGCAGAGTTTTCCGTGCAACGGCGCGGTCCAGCACCTGGGTGCCCGCCAACTTCGCGAGCCTGGGGCTCCTCCGAGTGGCGGGGGGGCGCGCAAGGTCGCCGTCCGGGGGGGAGCAGAAATGGTGCAAGCCCATCTGGTCGTCCACCAGACTGGCGGTCAGGGCAGCAGGGACGAGTTGGGTAAGCTGGTGGGAGGTTCCCTGAATGTCGGCGAAGGAAGGGTCAACCTCAACAGACACAGGCGGCAGCCCCAAGGCAGCTGCACCGGAGGCGCCGGGGGCAATGCTGCTCAGCAGGTCAGGGGAGGGGATGCGGTCGTTGGGGCTCTCCAGCAGTCCGTCGCCCCCGGAAGGAGGTAGGAGACCGAGGGGCGCCGGGGGAGCACTAGGGGACAGAGCCAGCAGTGAGCGAGGGGGCCGGCGGAGCGCGTAGGGGTCGGCGGTCGGGCCCAGCGGTGGAGAGGGGAGCCCCAGAGGTGCGCAGGAGGTGGGGGTGGAAGGCTCAGGCCGCAGGGAGTCAGGCCAGCCCGCGGGGGGGGGGGGGGGGGGGGGGTCCAGGTTCCCTCCCATGGCGGGCTGCGGGGGCGGGCCATGCGGTGGGCCCACAAGGTCGGTGGGGCACCAACGGTAGGGGGGGCCCGCCAGAGGATCTGCCGTGCGATCGGACACCAGGTGGAAGGGGAGCTCAGGCCTGCCTCCGAGCCCGGGTTGGGCCGCAGCGCCCGGACGTCGGTGCCCGAATGGGCGAAGGGGGCCCGGAGAGGCGGAGCGATCCAGAGGTGCCCACAGTCGGGCTTGAAGTGGGGTGGCCAGCAGTTGGGTTGACAGTGGGAGTCCACAGGCGACCCCCGCGGGGTGGCCCACCTGGCGCGGGCCCTGTAACGACCAGCCCGAGGCCCCGAGGGCGACCCTGGACCCGACCAGGGTGGGCCGGGTGCGGGCCCAGCGTCGGCCAGAAGAGGAGGGGCCAGCTTGTGGGCCAAAGTTGGGTGGAGCAGGCTGGGCCGGGCCGCGGTGGGGGGGCAGAAGAAGGCCACCACAGGGCGGCCTGAAGGGATGGCCCAGCTGCCAAATAGTAAAGGGGGGGGGGGGAGGAATGCACAGCAGTCGAGGGGGGGCTCGCAGCGGTCGAGGGATCGGAGAGGAGAGGCGACACGCCACCTCGACCACCTCTAGTGGGAGACGGGCGTCGCCCGACAGCACGCCCACCACAGAGATCTCCCACAGGCCCGAAATAAGAAAGGGATTTGAAAAGGATCCTGAGAAAAGCAAGCACGCGCCCCGAGGAGCCGGGGGTTGCCGACGTCAACGCCTGGAACCGGTAAGTTGGTTCTCCGAGGAGGGGCGGTCGTAGCACGATGAGAGTACAACGGGCAAAGAGAAGCTCGGGCAAGGGGGGTGTCCAGCGGTCCGTCGGGGGTCGCCGCGGCGGGGACCGCCACCCCCGGCGGCGGGTGGCATCCCCCGGGGCGGCGCCTCCTGTCACGAACCTCCGAGGAGTCCCAGGAGTCGGACGCACCGGCCCTGGTGGCGTCCCTCGAGCTGCTGCTGCCATCGCGGAGGTCAACAAAGGGGATCCTTCTAGCAATCCGGTGGCCCTGGGGGTCCGATTGGTCCCCCCCTTCCTCAGGCCCGCCGCCAACGAAGGCCGTACCACGATCATCCCCTCCAAATGGCGCGGTGTTCTCGATCGTAACGGGCGCGGTCACTACGATGCTCCCCATTGAGATGGAGAGGGCTTCCGGGATGTCCTCCAAAGCATCCACCGCCACGAGACACCTATAGGCGGACATGTTCGCCACGTTGATGCTGGTGTCGTCGGCCTGGAGGAAGCGACCAAAGCAACCGACCAAAGCGCTTACCCGCTGCGACGACCAGCACTCGAACGGGAGCCTGACAATTCTGATCCAGACTTTGTAGGTTAGGCGCGAGAGGGCGGCACCATGGTACGGATCCCAGGGAAGACAGCGGAGCCGGCAGTTGAGTAGTTGGAGAAGGCCATTGTTGCAGAGGTCCTCTGGCAGGACCCATTCAGGAAGAAAGATAACATATTCGCGGTCGAGATGCTCCGCCACGAGGAAGTCCGCGGGGAGGCTGCCAAACCTCGCTGCCATGTCGGCCGCGATCGTGACTACAGGGCAGTGGCCCAGAGTACATCTTCCAATCGTGTCCGCCAGGATAGCATTCTTGCGCTTGATCTCGCAGTTGCGAAAGTCCTCCGAGAGGGGGACGAACACCTTCAACAGGTCGGGGCGGAAGCCGTTGCCTCTCTGCATTGAGGAGTTAGACCGGCGGGCGAGGCAGCTTCTAGCTTTGTGTCCAGTCCGGAGGCACAGGGCGCAGCGAACCGGCTCCCTGCAGTCTCGCACCAGATGATCAGCGGCGAGGCACCGGAAACACTTCTTGGCTGCCGAGGTGGTGGGAGTCCAGCTCGGGGTCCGGGGACGAAAGCGTGACTTGGCGGGGTGGATTGGTGGGGTCGGGGGGAGGAGCAGGGCCTCTTTAAAGGTGCGGGGTCCCTGCGGTACAGATGGCCCGGGGTCCAACGAGGGGGACCGATTGGATGGAAGCGGGGGGCAACTAGGCGTGTGGCAGGAGGTCAGTCCCTGCGAGCGAGGCGACGCGGGGACAGTGCGGAGGGGGAATCCCTGCTGATCCGCCCAGTTCACCCTGAAAGGGGTCCGCGCGGATGACTTGATGGCGCTGCGGTGCGGGGTGAAGGACAGCAGAGACGCCGGGTACTCCCGAAGGGACGTGGATGCCCGGATGCGAGAATCCTCCGTACCAGGCTGCTGGCCATGCAAAGCCCGACGACGTCCACTCTGCAGCCCTGCACGCTTCAGACTAGGACCAGCAGACGTTGGAGTGTGAAGAAGGCCATTCCGCTTAGCCCGAGGATGCTCGGTCACGGTCCTTGGGCTGCTCCGCTTAGGCATCCTACCCCAAGGGTGCACGGCCGCCGAAGCATCTCGAGGAGGAGCACATGGAGCCCATGGAGGGTCACTTCGGACAGTAGCGCTCCTCCCTCCACCTGCCCCGCGACGCGCACACCCAGGTACACAAGCTCTGGGCAGAGCGGGGCTCCTCCTCCTCCTCTCTCTGCTACTCCCCCCTGCGGAACCCCGCTCAAAACCACCCCCCCGATCGCGCCGCTCCCGGCTCCGCTCGCTCAGAGGGGCTCGCGCTCTCTCCCTGCTCCTCCAACACGAAGGAGCTCTCACTCTCTCTCTCCCTCTCTCTCTCATGTTTTTCTTTGAGTCCTGACCAAACCAAACATAATCTCAATAGAATCATGCTTTACAGTTGAACCAGAGCTTAAGCAAAAATTTTAATAAATTTCTAATTTGTGTAACACCTCAATAGTTTCACATTAGATGAAAAAAAAAGGCTAAATTACAGAAAACCCCCTATCATATCCCGCTTTTCCACTTTACCCCCCTGTCATTTAAAAGTCGACAATCTGCCCCCTCGTAATTATCGAATTGTACAATAACCCCCCCGCCGTCAGTTGACCGTCAGTTTTTTTAAAAATATAATTTCTTATACCCAAAATACCCTTGGAAAATATTCCTAAAAAAAAAAAAAAAAAAAAAAACTTTGGAAAAGAAAAGAAAAGAAATAGGAGGGCATTTTCGTCAATTACCATTTCTGTTAACAGCTTACCCCCCTAAAGACATTTCTGAAATTACGAGGGGGCAGATTGTCGACTTTTAAATGACAGGGGGGTAAAGTGGAAAAGCGGGATATTAGAGGGGGGTTTTCTGTAATTTAGCCAAAAAAAAATTCTGATTGAATATATGAGACCATACACGCTAGTAATAATAATTAAACTTAAAAATCTTGGGCTGTAGTATGGACCCAACGAATTATTATTGCTAGCGGGTTGGATCGTCACAAAAATAATATTAGAAACGAATATCAGTCGAAAGTGTGAGAGATAAGTGCTATGTGGAGCAAAGTGCTACACTATGAATTTAATGGAAGCCATACATGCTAGTAATAATAACTTCGTATGGGACCAATAAGTTATTATTACCAACGGATCGGATCGCCATAATTTATTTGTATTTTTATAAAAAAAAATTTATTGATTCCCGCAAAGTTAGTTACGCAAAAGCTGAAATTTTTAATTTTTTTGTATAAGTTTTACTGAAAATGGTTAATTCCCACACATTAATATATGACTTTTCTATTTGATTTTTTTTTTTGCTAAAATAAAGATTTAATCGCAAGGTAGGTTAAAATTATTTGGATTAAAATGATATCTAATCAAACTTTAGAGACTAAAAATGTAATTCAGTGCTAGTTCCTATTAAATTTCATTTACGTGTGTTCATATTCAGCGCTAGTTCTTATAAAATTTCATATTCATTTTCCGTGTTGAAATACACAAACTTTAGCGTTTTTACAAAACAGTCCCTTAAATTTTTAATTTATGCAATCATATTTTGATAATTTTATGAAAAGTTCCCATGCACTCGTACTCTTTTGAAGTTAAAGTACATTGACTTATTCAAATTAAATAAATTTAAAAATTAAATATTAAAATAAAATTTTTAAAAGATCGGATAGTAAATTCAAAATGATCAAAAGTTTACATAAGTTCTACATATTTTTAACTAAGATTTATTTGATTTGATTGAATAGTGTATTTTATCTATAAGATAATTTAGTTTTGATAAAAATTTAAAAAATCATCTCAACTATCTCTCATTTTAATTTGACTAGATGATCTTTAAAAATTTTGATTTTAATACTAAATCTCTAAATTTATCTGAGTTGAAAAGTTAATCATTATTATTAATTGTCTCTAGCGCAAGTGGCAAAGGGCTTAGTGGTTGATATTCGAGGTCACTCAAATTCGAAGTTTAGTTGCTTCATATTTTCAGTTGAGTTTATTTCAAAATAAACGAAGCGGATAGTATATTATTTTTCTCTCTCTCAAAAAATTATCTTAAATTTATTTTGAAAAAAGTCGTAAGCAACTTAAATCATCAACAAATTAAGCGGATAGTATATTATTTTTCTCTCTCAAAAAATTAGTTTAAATTTTATTTTGAAAAAAATCGTAAGCAACTTAAATCATCAACAAATTAAGCAAATAAACGAAGCGGGTAGCATGCTATCTTTCTCTCTCAAAAAATTAGCTTAAATTTTATTGTGAAAAAGTGGTAAGCAACTTAAATCAACAAATTGAAACGTCGCACAGTAGCAACTTAAATCAACAAATTGAAACATCGCACATTAAAATCAAGATTTTGACAAGTTAGAGAGTGAAATAAAAATAAAATATAGTCCTGATAAATTTTATAATTTTTTCTTTATTTTATTTTAAGAAAAATAATTTGATAGTTGAATCTGATTTTTTTGTTCTAGACATTTTATCGTATTTTATCGTACTTCTCATATACCGTTACGTTCAATAGTCTCAGATTGAATGTGAATGAAATTGTGATTGAATATATAAAAAATATGAATATTAATAATAATAATTTGACTTAAACATTTTTGTCTATAATGTGGGTCCAATAAATTATTATTATTAGTGGACCGAATAATTATATTTGGTATCAAAGCCAAATTTTAAAATATTAATAATTTCATTTGCATCTCTCTTCTAATCCATAGTTACAATATAAATGTTTATCTTAAACTATCAATATTAAAATATCTCTATAATTTAAGAAAAATATCAAAAAACAAAAACCTTGGTGACAATTATCTTTAAAATTTACCAAATTTTTGCTTTACCCTTTATCTATTATTAATACATTTTAATTAAGTTTAATATTTTTTTTTAACTTTAAAATATTATCAATGCAATTGATGAATATATACAAAATCGATACTACTTCATTGAAACAAATTACAAAAAAATATCAACTTATTAATTTAAACAAAGTAAACTAATAAGGAATTTATTCCATTAAAAATATATTTTTTAATTATTAGTTTTAAATTTGTCATTTGTGTTTAAGAATAACATAAGAACCCAAACATCATTAAATTAAAATGGTAAAATTACATGAACAATAGTATCATTTTTCCATAAGAAATGAATTCACGGTCAGATTCGCATAATATTATTCATAATTAGGGAAACAAAACTTGCAGGGACCAACCTGCAATATCAAAATAGTAAAGGGACTATCTCGTATGTTTTCCTCTTTAGCATAAGGAAAAATCAAAATAGTCAAGTCAATATATATGGTAGGCACCCTTCCGTGAATCAAATTAAGCACGGCAAAGACTCAGGTCAACTAAACTTTTTCTATTTTCCATTTTATTTACGAATTTTAATAAGTGCATAAAAATAAGACTCGGTCTTAATCACTAAATTTGCGTCTTACATAAAATAGATTAATCGTGTGATTTAAAAGTCATATGAGATTCACGATGAATCACTAACCACTTTTCTTACAACTAAAAAAGCAGATCCTCTTTTAGAAATTCGTGATACATACCTTAGCTTAAGTGCATGCTTATTTCATCAAAAGTAACGTCTAAATTGAAATAGAGTTTTAGTTGAATTAGAACTTAAGTGAAAATAATTTTTTTTTAGGCTAAATTACAGAAAACCCCCCTTTAATATCCCGCTTTTCCACTTTACCCCCCTGTCATTTAAAAGTCGACAATCTGCCCCCTCGTAATTACCGAATTGTGCAATAACCCCCCGCCGTCAGTTGACCGTCAGTTGACCGTCAGTTTTTTTTAAAATATAATTTCATATACCCAAAATACCCTTGAAAAATATCCCTTAAAAAAAAAAAAAAAAAAAAAGAAAGAAAAACTTCGGAATAGAAAAAAAAAAAAAAAAGAGGAGGGCATAATGGTCATTTTACCCCATCTGTTAACGGTGTTGCCCCCTAAAGACATTTCTGAAATTACGAGGGGGCAGATTGTCGAATTTTAAATGACAGGGGGGTAAAGTGGAAAAGCGGGATATTAGAGGGGGGTTTTCTGTAATTTAGCCTTTTTTTTATTATTTTGTAATGATTCGGTTAACTAGTAATAATAATTTGTTATGCCTAAATCACCGGCACAAAATACATATAATTATTATTATTCGTGTCTATGATTTTTTATAGGCTTGACGTCCTCGTCAGTCTAAATACATACAGTCCAAAATCATCAGACGACGATATGAAACTTATCTCGTCATTCAAACCTTGACATATCCTATCACCTTGTCCTTCAGACTCTAATTTAGTCGAGATTTGTCACAAACTTCCGGCTGATGATTGGTTCTGATACTAATTATGACATCTCACTTTTCAGGAGTCACCCATCCTAGAAATAATCTAACTCTACTATGCTTAGCTCTCTGTAACGTCCGGACGACCCGCAGTCGCCGATGATGACAGCTCTTTGAGGCCGGCTCGGCGGGGAGGATGATGGGTTACCGATTGAGATAAAGAAGGGTAGAATTGAGTGAGTTGAGAAGAAGGTGGGATGAGGATGAGGAGAGAAGAGGGAGAGAGATAGAGATGAAGCAGGAGGAGTATAGCCTGAGAAGAAAGCACTGTTTTCATTCATAATTCTCTCTTTTCACTCTAAGTTTTTATACTCTCTCTTAATTACATGACTAAGACTCTATTCTACGACTTAGTGAAATGTAAAATGCTTGGTAAACTAATCTACTGCTACTGGGTTCTGTGGGCTCCTCTGCTTGATGGGCCTTCCTCAATGTCATTCTAACACCAAGGTCTGGCCCGCACTCCTTCCTCCTGAGTGTCGAGAAGGTGGGCCGGCCTGTTACTACTCAAGCCCATTGTCGATAGATGATGGTATAAAAATAGAGTAAATTGGATTCGCAAGCTATGTTCGTGTTTGGCAATTACACATCTAGCGTCAATTTGAAGAATTAAGTTTCTAGGCTTTTAAAAGCACCAAGTCAGATAAAGATTTGTAAGATTAGGATAATAATGATATCCTAAAGTTTGCTGAATTTAAAAAATAAAACTAGTTAAAAGAATAAATCTAATTGTAGAAAACTTATAAACACCGAGTACTTTGTACTTTTTAAAGTATCATAACCGAACTTCAATTTGAATATTCCTCTAATGACACCAAATGTTCAGAAAAAAAAAAAGTTTTTGTGTGACCGACAGTCCAATAGAAGACTTAAAAATATGTCTTTTCAAGAATGAGTCAATAATAAGAATTTGTATGACCAACAAACAATGTTACTAGTTTTTCTTTCTCCAGTAAAAATCAAGATAGAGATTCATATGACCAGAGAAAACAAAAAAAAAAAAAAAAAAAAAAAAAAAATCTTAAAGTGCCTCAATCAAAAAACGAAAGAAAGGGTAAATTACAATTTTGGTCCTTAAATTATAATAATTTGTCATGGCTCAAATTTTATAAATTATTACAATTAAATTCCAAAATCTAATTTAGTTGCGTATAAAGTGACGTGATATCTTAATCATTATTATTCTGTCATTAATCACACACTACTACATCACTTGCATATTAGCGACACAGTAATATTTTGTGAACTAGGCTACTATACTATTAATAGCACCAAATCCTTAGTGTTATTAAATTTTTTATCTTTGTATTAGAAGATGTGTGGTTAGGATGATAGTGGGCCCCTGGGTTTAGTGGGTGGCTGAAAGATTATTATGATCTAAAGGCTGAAAATAATCCAAGAGGTAGATCTAAATAGTAAAAAACTTGGTAGCATCAAGTGCTTTGTGCTATTTGATAGTATAGTAGCCGAACTCATATTTCGTCAAATAAATTCAACTGCGAGATTTAATTGCAACAACTTAGGGAGCTCGAGTGAGACATTATAACAAATTAAAGTTTCAGGATAAAACTGTAGCGTCTCTCATAATTTGACAACCAAAATTGTAATTTAGCCTTTTTGTTTTCAAGGCATTTTCTAAAGACTCTTTTTTTGGTCATATAAATATCTATCATGATTTTGATAGAGAAAACAAAAAAAATTAGAAACATTGTAAGTTGTCCATACAAATTCCTATCATGGATTCTTCCTTAAAAGGATAGGTATTTAGGAGATGAAAACGGGGTGGATGCCGTCGGATATTTGACAAAACCATATTTATATCCATATTTTTTTTTCGAATATGAATTCGAATGCGGATATATTTCAAATGCTAAATTTTTATTATTATTTTCGCTAAAAATGAATTTGAATACAATCGGATTTTTCAAATATGGATGCCATTATTTTAATCTGAATCAACTCATTATAATTGTTTGCTTATGAAAAATTTAATTGTCCAAAAAATCATTTAAAATGGAATTCAAAATTCAAAATATAAAATTAAATAATTCATAAGTTGTATTCGAATCTCTTATGCAACTTTTAATTCGCAATTTAAATATTAATTTTATTAGTTCAATTTTGAATTCAAAATAATATATTAAATTCATAATTTAAATAATTTCAAAATTAAAATTTAAAAAAAAAACTAAATTTTAATTAAATTCAAAATTAAAATTTAAAACTATATCTAAATTAAAACTGAAACTTATATTAAAATTTAAAAACAAATGGGTGGTGTGGGGACTAAAACCCAACACCCCCAGGAACAAGCCCCAAACCGTGTGATCATACACTTTATCATTGGCCTACAAAATTAATTAATAACATACATATTAACTTTCGAATATCCGTATCCGTAAATCCGTATTTGATTTTTACGGACATCTGAATAATTTTGAATTCTTTGAAACCATATTAGCATCCGTATCCGGCTCCTATCCAAATATTTCCTATTAGAATACCGATAAAATCACATAAGGATATGGATGTGGCTGAATATTATCTGATCTATTTTCACCACTGAACATGCAAACGGGGCGGATCTAGAGGCAGGAGGGGTTCCTCACCTCCTACTTCGTTTCTTATTTGGTTGGGGCGAATTTGGGATGGGGTTAATTTTAGTTTATTTTTGGCCTCTACTTATCACTTTAATTAGGACTAATCGAGGCAGATCGGGATGGATGCGGGACAAATTATATTTTTCTTTATTTTTTGTTTTGACTGATCTTTTCATTCAAAATGAATCGGGATGGGAGATCCACTAACTCAGAACAATTTGCATCCATATTCACCACTAATATTTTCGACTCTTCTATTGATCTCTGGATCATGCAAATTCCAACACGAGGGAAGAAGAAAGAGTATACGTAGGGGTGTAACGTGGGCCGTGTTGGGTCGGCACAACCCACATTTTTGGGGCCAAAACGGGCTAGGGGCCAGTTCGGCTCGGCCCGGATTCAAATCCGGGCTAGGCCGTGCCGAGCTGGCTCTCTTAATTCGGCCCAGCACAGCCCTTCGGCCCGGAAGACACGGGCCGAGCCGTGCATCGGCCAGTTTCTTAAAATTTTATTTTAATTTTTTTAATATATATATATATATATATATATATATATAATACAAAATATAAATAATAAATTATTACTATTTAATTTTATATTTTGATAAAAAAAATAATTATAAAATAACAAATTTTTAAAATTTTAAAAAATTATTTATAAATTTTTATTAAAAAAAAAATTTGAAAAACAATTTTGATCTAATGTACCATAAAATTTTGATCCATTGAACCAAAACCACATCTTCTAAGATCTGCCATAAAGACTTTCGGATGATGGCTCATGGGAAGAAGGACCAAGAAAATCACTTCTTCCCAAGAGGCTCATGGGCAGAAGGCCAAGAAGTGCTCTTCTCCCCAAGAGTTGACCCCACCTTGGGCCTTGGAGTCCGGGCCGTGCTGCAGCCCACACAAGCCGGGCCGTGTCGGGCCGCGGGCCTGCATCTCCGGCCCGGCAAAGCCCAGACCCGCCACGGGCCATACCGGGCCGATGGATCTTGAAGAAAAGGCCCAGCACAGTCCGAAAATTTGGATCGAGCCGGCCCGACACGAAGCTACAATAACCGTGCCGGGCCATGGCCCGGCCCGGCCCGGAGTCATGCCAGGTCGGACGGGCCACGGGCCGCCCAGCCCATTTTACACCCCTAGGTATACGGCACTACCATTCCCTAAAATGACAGAAGAAGACAAGATTCATTGCACTACTAGTCCTTCAATTTTAAAATTCACTCTAAACTTTCAATGATATTTCATTTTCATCTATAAACTTTCAATAACATTTTGTTTCAGACATTTTCTTAGAATAAACCTTGTTGTTTGTATCTTCAAGCGTCACGAACACGACACGAAATACGATTCCCTGCAAAATAAGTATAATAATTGGCAAAGTAGCATCAAGGTATTTTGTCTCATTATATGCATAAGTAAATATAATTCATGAGTTTTAAGAACTAAAGCAGGACTAGAGATTGAACACCCTAATCATGTGGTCAACAATCCTAGTGATTAAATGATCTTTTCATACACAAATGTAATCCTTAACACTGAACCAAGAAACAAATTTTCCACTAGTATCATTTAAACAAGCTCTATGGACCATGAAATTTGCAAAATATAAAAGTGTGGCGGTGGAGAGACGCCACCGAAAAAGTTCACTTACATTAGTTTAGATCAACTACTCAAAAGGAATAGCTGCTTTAATCTCTTGCATGATCATTAATTCACTATACAAACTTGTACCAATGTGAACAATTTATAGCATAGCCATAAGATAAGAAACTTCACAGGTCTAAATGATGGGTAGTTAAAGAACAGCACACAAGAAAAATAATAATAATGAGAATTGGACAAGCACTAAAAGGTGAGATGCAAAAAATTGTTCTATATTTGTAGAACACCTACGGATCGGATACAGATCACATAGAGATTAGACCATGCCAAAACTGAAATGTTTCAATCAGTGTCAATCTGAAACCAAGTCCTAAAGGAATTCAAAACTGAATAGATATGTTCTAGCCAGAACAGGTCTTAAGACTCTTTAAGTCTGAACTCTGCGTCGAAACTTCAGTTCAGGGGATTGATTCAGATTAAACAAAGCTAGCTCATAGTATGAAATTTGATTCATCAATGAACTTCTCTACGTACCCGCGTTCGAAATGGACAGACGAAACCATCAGAAACTGAAACTCTAGTTGCCTACATAAAAACTGGGATTTTGAACCATGAAAATAGGACTAAAGAACTAAATAGGAAAGAAATATAGGTCACCGTACATCAATTCATCGAGTATCAAGCATATATAGGTTTCTTTCAGACTTATTAAATCAAATGAACGGAAAGAAATGCAAGGAATAAATCAATTCCATTTTCTGAAAGATTCTGCTGTATACACTAATAGGTTGATAGAGGAGAATCCATGATTTAACTACACAAAAGTAGATCATACCGATAAGTTCGCGGGGATCACAAGTGAGACATCAGATGGCAGGTACAAGAACAAAATAATCTTATTTAAGAGAAGATGTTACACTCAAAAGCAGGGATCACAAATGCTCAATACAATTTTAGTGTTAGCACGAAATACATACGGGCCGAATCGTAGTATCAGAACAAACTGAGATTTCAACATTTTTTCTGATTATTATTTTTATGAAATGTTCAAGCAAACACCAACAATCATAGCTTTCCTTGTGGGGCCTACAACAAGAGAATTAATTAGGACTCCAAGTTTTCCTATTTGATTGTTATTTTTGCTAAAACAAAATACTTATTCACCATCGAGGTAGGTTTAAAACTATTTGGATTAAAATGATATCTAATTAAACTTCAGAGACTAAAAATGTAATTCAGTGCTAGCTAGTTCCTATAAAATTCCATATTCATCTGTGTTCAAATACATAAAGTTTATCATTTTTACAAAAACAGTCCCTTGAATTTTCAATTTTTGCAATCATACCCTTTACAATTTTATGAAAAATTCTAATGGACTCATATATACTCCTTTGAAGTCTAAGCGCCGGTGACCGATTCAAATTAAACAAACTGAAAAATTGAATAGAAAAGTTAAATTTTTGAAAGGTCGGGTAGTAAATTCAAAATAGTCAATAATTCATACAAATTCTATACATTTTTACCTAAGATTTATGTGATTTGGGTGAATAGTACGTGTATTTAATCTATAAGATAATTTAGTTTCGATAAAAATTTAAAAAATCATCTCAACTATCCCTCAATTTGATCTGACTATATAATCTTTAAAAAAATTAATTTTACTATCAAATCTTTAAATTTAATTATCTGAGTTGAGCAGTAAATCACTATTAAAGTTCAAATTTTGAATTAATTACTTATCTTCAAAAGCCTAATTAACATATTTTATACAATTCATAAAACTACAAAATTCATAATTTGCTTAAATTTTATACCGAAAAAGCCATCAAGTAACTTAAATCAACAAATTGAAAGGACGTTGCACAGAATTAAGATTTTGATAAGTTAGGTACGTAGTGGAATAAAAATAGGATATAATTCATATTAGTTTTATAAATTTTTTCCTTTATTTTATTTTAAGAAAAATAATTTGAAAGTTGAATCTGATTTTTTTTTTTTTTTTTCTAGACATTTCATCGTACTTCTTGTGTACGCTTCTCGACCAAATGAGCTATGCCGAACACATTATTCTTGCATCCAAATTAACGTGGCTTATATGTAAATTGTACAAGAAGTCCAATACTAATTACCAATATGGGTAACTTCAATAAAGCACCCTATTATATATCATATTTGTAACTCACTACCACATGGTTTATTTATATAATGTAGTATTTTTACTTAAGACGGCATTAAAAAGGAAACAAAATGTCAATTTTCTTCTTTTCTTCTTCTTCTTGTGTGTGTGTTTTTTTTTTTTTTTTTTTTTTTTTTTTGATATCCGGTCGTCTCACTCGTGTTGTCTAGTTCACTTACTTATGAATGAAGCACATAGCATGTTACTTTTTCTCCAAAAAAAAAAAAAAAAAAAATGCAAAATGTTATATTTTACTACACTAGTTTATGATACTCTTTTTAAAAGCAAATCCTAACACGAATTAAAATAAAAACAACCTGCAGAAAATGAAAGGGCCTTTTTTCTTATTTAACCCTAACTACTATTAAAATTTTTGAAATTTATCTTCAAATTACCAAAATGCCCTTCTAAAAATCAATCCCATTAAAGAAAAATGGGAGTATTTGAAGGAATTTTTTAAAATTAACAAGGGTATTTTGGTCCTTTAGGGATAAATAAGATATTTTTTAGATTATCAAGAGCATATTTGATATTATTCCTAATTAAACCAAAAATATTCTACACCACAGGGGAATATTTTTAAATTTCCCCTCTATTAAATATACAAAAAAAAAATTGAAATACTCTGTAATTTATTTCTCATAATTAATTCTATTATTATTACAATAAAATACAAAACAGAAGTGAAATATTAATAAACAAACCATCTTACATTAATAAAGATGCTACTCTTCCCACAAGCTACTTCATCTCCTATGTCTTCCATCGTCTTAATTTACTCAACGTTACTTTAGTTACAATACAAAGCTACAAAGCTTGTCGCATATAACATCAATCATAGAGAAATAAGCATTCCTCCAAGCATTATTGAGCATCAAAACGCCATAAAAAACTGCAAAACCTGATAGATATCCGAGTACAACACTGAAGTATATCCATAGCCACTCAAACTTATTTTTAGGCCCTTCATTTTGATCATCATGATTTGTTTCATTTGAGGAACAGTTTTTCGAACTTGGTGGCCCGCAGAGATATGGATTGCCAATGTAAATAGACGGATCGTCAAGAGTCTGCAACTGATTACCTGTTGGAATTACTCCCGAGAGATTATTATATGACAAATTTAAGTGGCTTAGAAAAGTCAGCGCCGAGAGGCTTTGCGGAATATCACTGGAGAGCTTATTCATTGCAAGGTCTAGAGATTGTAGTGCTTGCATTTCGCCAATTTTTTCTGGAATATGCCCAATCAAATTATTTCTAGATAAGTTTAAATATTGTAGTGCTTGCAGATCAGTAATCTCATCAGGGATCTCTCCACTTAGATTGTTGTCGGAAAGGTCTATGCTCTCAACAAGATAGAGTATTTTCCAATATATAAGTTCCTCTCCCTTAATATCCAAGGACAGACTAAATGTATAATAACTATTAACATCCAAATTGTCTGTTATTCCTTCTTTCAAAGCTCTCCAACTGAAATTGCCAAAGGATCGCGGTATTTGTCCTGATAGGTTATTGCCAGAAAGATCCAAAATTTGGAGATAGCCAAGTTGTGCTAATTGCAGCGGAATACTGCCATAAAACATATTTGAGCGTAAATCGAGAATTGTGAGATAAGTTAAATTTTCCCCGATCCATAATGGTATTACTCCAGAAAACTTATTATATCCAAGATCAAGGGTAACCAAATATGTGCAATTTTGCAGAAGAGGAAATTCTCCAGACAAACCATTGCTACTAAATTTCAACAGCCAACCCGATTCCAATGAGCAAACAGAGCTAGGGATCCTCCCAACAAGATTATTCTTTGACACATCTATAACCGAAAGAAATTCTTGTGATTTCCCAATACATTCAGGAATTTCTCCTGACAAGTTGTTGTTTGATAGATCGAGAGTTGCCAAAAAAGTTGACTCACATAGGGCAGATGGCATACTACCAACAATGCTATTATTTGACAATAATAAGTAAGACAGTTGTGGCAAAATGGCATTTGGAAGTACTCCAGTGAAAAAATTATTGGAGAGAACGATGAATCCAATATTATGTGGTAGAGATGGTAGCGGGCCTTCAAATAGGTTTGAGCTCAAATTCAAGTACCTTAGCATGGTAAAGCCCTTTAATGATGGCAATCTCCCCTTGATTTGGTTGTCGGAAATATCTAAATGAGAAAGAAAATGAGAAATATTCCAAAACCAGCTAGGAAGAGTATCTGCAATTATATTTCTTGAAAAATCCAGTATTTCAAGTTGAGACTGACTTTTGAGCCATGCTGGAAAATTTGGACCCAATTGGCAGGAGACTAGTGCAATATATTTTAGTTGGAAAGGAGGAACCCAATCGTCGCGAACTCGCACAGTAAGAGAGTTGAATGATAGGTCTAAGAGTTGTAGTTTTCTTAGATAGGAAAGTTCGACATCAGATACGACACCCTCCAATGAATTATTATATAGATCTAGAAAAATTAACTTTGGAAGTTTCCAAACTCCTACAGGAATTGAACCACTGAATAAGTTTGATCCGAGATCTATGTCTGTTAGACTATTCATTTGTTCAAGCCATCCTGATAAATTCCCCTTGAAGTTATTGCCAAAGAGATACAAAGACCGTAAATTGTTGCGCATGCATCGTGGTAGCATCTCCATGATTTCCCCGCCAAAGCCGATACTTGACAAATCTAGTGTAGTCAAGTTGCAAAGATATCTTAATGCTCTTGGATTCATACCTTTAAAATCATTATCTCCTAAGAAGAGAACATTGAGAGTGCTCAAATATCGAAACTCATCAGAAATAACACCATGAAACTCATTGAAGCGTAAATTAAGATAAGTGATGCTTGTAAGATTCCGCAGCCAAGTGGGTAAGGTGGAGTTTATCCAGTTAGCTCCAAGGTCAAGCACATTGAGAGTTGTAAGGTTGAAATGCGATAGAGATGTAGAAATGCCAGGAAGTGAACACAAAAATAAATGTAGCACTTTCAACGAAGGAAGCATATTTACAGCATGCAACCAACCTGTAGAAGTATTTAGATTCACACCGCTCATATCAAGATATTTTAAGGAAGATAAACGAGTGAGCCATAAAATGTCATCTACTCTAGGGGTACTAGGATAAAAGAACCAAGAACTTAAATCAAGATAGTGAAGTTTTGTGAGATTTCCAATTTGAGGAGGTATTGTTCCATTGAAATATGCATTAGAGAGGTTGAGATATCTCAAGTTTTTGAATGAACCCAAGTATGCCGGGATGCTGGTTCCGCTAAAATTGTTCATGCTGAGATCTAAGTGCTCTAAATTGGTTAAAAGAAGTAAAGATGGATTGATCTCACCGCTCAAACATAAGCATTCCTCGGAAAACATATCATATGAGCTTCGGAGGTTGAGTCTTACAACATGGCCTGTGGTATTGCTGCAGACGACTCCCCTCCATTTACAACAATCTTCGCCTTCCCACGAAGACAATAAGTTCCAAGGATCAACCAAGCCGGCCCTAAACTTGATGAGTGCATTCCTCTCTATCTCCATGCAACCGTTTGCCGCAATGGTGTCGATGGTTAAAATCCACAGCAACAAAGAAAGAATAAGAGTAGCCATGAGACAGGTTGAGGGCATAGACATTTAAAATAATATTAGAGTATTTATAGAGAAGAAGGGTAGGGCTCAAACTTTAGAATTTGGATATCCTGCTTGAGTCCCATTTGTGGCTTATTTATATAAAATGAATACGTAGTACGACGCTCCAATCCCTTGAGAGTATGCATTAAGTGGAAGTAAATGGTTAACTAAGCTATCACAATTGACATCAAAATTTGTATGGACTAATAATTAATTCTCTTGTAGGCCCCATGCACAAGGGAAAGCTATGATTGTTGTTGGTGTTTGCTTGAACATTTCATAAAAATAATAATCAGAAAAAATGTTGAAATCTTGGTTTGCTCGGACACTAATTAATATTCGGGGGGTATTTGTGCTCATATTTGTTTCGTTCATATATATAAATTAAGACTGCTTATGTCAGAAATAAACATAAGTTCAAAAACAAATAGAAATTAAATTAATTTTACGTTTGAATAAAAAATAAATTATTATTAAAAATAAAAAAAATAATGTTTGGATAATTAGATTAAAATAGTAAAAATAAGAATAATTATAATTTTAAAATAATAATATTTTAACTAAATAATTAATATAAAATATTAATTAAATAATAATTTAACTTATTTAATTAATTATTATTATATAACTTTGAATATTAATTGATAAAATAATCAATAATAATGAGTATTATTAATAAATAATTTAATTAATTACAAATAATTTAATAAATTAATTAGTTAAATATGTAATAGTTAGATAATTAATTAATAAAACAATTAGATTAGTAAAAATATTAGATTAATTAAAGAGTTAATATAATAATTAAAATTATATTTACTTTAATTAAGCTTATTCTCAACTAATTGATAAAATAATTAATAATAATGAGTATTATTAATAATTAATATTTTAATTAACCACAAATAATTTAATAATTTAATTAGTTAATTATCTAAATACTTAAATAATTAGTTAATAAAATAATTAGATTAGTTAAAATATTAATACAATAATTAAAATTATATTTATTTTAATTAAGTTTATTTTTAAATGAGAACAAGTTGTTGGCTATTTATTTATGGATTAAATAGGTCCAACTTACTGCCTCGTGACAATAGGCCCAGGAGACTAATAAGTTGAGTTGGATGAGCCCAATAAGTTGAGTGGGGCTGCGGTCCACAATAGACCTAACGGCAAGAGCCCCAACAGTAGACCCAACGTCCAGGTGGGTTGAGTCCGGTCGAGACCCGTGGGCGCTGTGTCTGTACGCTTTAAGTGAATTGGTTGCGTATTTCTAACAGCTCGAGGTTTTGGAATTAGTGGTTAGCGCCAACGATCCGACACAAGTGTTATTCCGTGAAAAGATTGGAATAATAGTTCCAGACTTATACCAGTTTATTTCATAAAGACGAGAACTATCGTTTTCATCTATAACCCGTTTGGGGAACAAGACTACAACAAGATCTTATTCCAGATTTTGTTTCTGAAACAAACGGAGCCTAATTGTATGATTCAAAATTTAAAATACTAAAATAAAATAATACAGAGAACTAAGAGACGTTGGAGAGGACGAGCTAAATTATAAATACTTTCAATAATCAAACCCATTTAATTACATGCTCAGCCTTATTATCATGCATGCCCGGCTGCATTAAGGGCTTTTTTTTTTTTGTCAAAATTGGACTTTGGATTAAAATTGACTTTGATTTTAACTGGTGTTTAAGTAAAAATGACTTTTCTCCCCCTTGGCTGTGAAAGTAAAGTTGTTCCAATTTTATTATTTGATTATTAGAAAATAAATATCATAAAATCTAAAGTTTTCTACTTGTCAAATACTGTTGAATCCTCACACTCCTAATCAACTTACTTTCTATGTATAACTCTCTGCTATGGGTGATTTTCTTAAGTTGCGTTGGATTCAGATATAAGCTAGAGTTATTTATTTCATGAATAGATATAAATTTATGAAGAAACAGAAATTAATATAATTTTGTGTTTGGATTAGTATTAGAGTTGTACCAAATATAAAAAATATCGTATTTGATTCGATAAAGTAAATATAAGAAAAATAAAGGGAAGAACTTTTTGTTAATTGATTGCCTTTTAAAAAACATATTTTTAAAAATTAATTAATTATAATTTGTATTATTTAAATTTAGTTTTTGTATATAAAAAATTTAGTTTATTAAAAATTTTAAAAATTTAAAAAATTGTATAAAAAATTTATAAATTTGTATAAAACATTAATTTGTCATAAAATTTGGTAATTAATTTTTTTTTAAAAAAAATAATTAATTTTCTTTGAAACGAAATAAACAAAAAACAAAAAACAAAAAAAAATCATGAAAAATATTTTTCTCAAAAACTGTATTTTATACTTTTCTGACGAGCCAAACATCCCTTTAATCGTACGTATGTGTATTTATTGTTTTACATCCTTTAATACTGCAATGAATAAGATAAACACAAAAAAAAAAAAAAAAAACAAATTTGTCAACCATCTTAGTTATACTAGAACTAATTCTTTTCCTAATACCATTAAGGGGTAATAATCAAAATAAACTCTAATTTGAATGAATCTTTTCTCTACCCAAATTTCCAAATAAGTTTGGATCGAAGTTTAGATTTCATCAATAGAAGATGGTATAAAAATAGGAGTAAATCGGGTTCGTAACTTATGTTCGTGTTCAACAATTATGCATCTCGCGTTAATTTGAAGAATTGAGTGTAGAAACTCGAAATATTTTATTTTTAATAAATAGATTAAAAGTAGAATTATAGTTGATTTCGAATTCAAAAGACCCTTGTCGATTTATTTAGTCAATTGTCAGTGTGCGAGTTGCACGATTTACGAGACAAAAGGTCATTTTCCAATTCGGTCATGATCTTGGAAATCCGAGTTGACCGTTGCGATCGTCTCGTCGAACTGAGCGAGATTCATATTCAGCACTTTTCGATCTGACGGTTGGATCTTCCAGAATTCAGCGAAGAAGTGGACAAATTGCCGTGACCGATGTAACAGTGCTCTGTGCACAGTATAACTTAAGTTACTACTGTAGATGCACAGTAACTCCTATTTTCGAATCTCCCTCGGTTGCAACAAGCACTATTTCACTGTTCGGATTCCGAACATAGTGATCCAGATAATCGTTTTGATCCGTTTCGACGTTCTGGACGCAATGGCGCTGGCGAAATTTGCATTTGACGAGCCGAAAGCATCGTAAAACGTGCCGAACTGTATAATTTACAGTATAAGTTGGATTTTAAAAATTATGGAGCTAAATTTTAACGAACCAAAATCGCTACCTTATAGATCTCGACGTGCCGGACGTCGTGGCGGTGTCAGATTTTCAGTTTGACAGTCCGGTTGTCTCGAAAAGCGTGAAATATGGCAAAAATGTGGCTTTTTGCACATAAAACCTTATACTTCTCGCCTCGATTCGCGTGCCACCTTTGGGAGAGGGACTTTTGTGTGAAATGAACATGGTGTGAGGGACTTGGCATAAAATAGCGAAGTTTGAGGGACTTAAGTGCATTTGCAACATACCCTATACATATATATTATATATATGTATATATATACGAGCTCGGTTAGGTGTTATACAAACCCTACTCCTTTAAACCTTGCCCTAGCCGCCTGTCCCAACAGAATTCCCTCCTCTCTGCCGTGCTCCCCGGAGCCTCCCCGCACCGGCCGCCGCTTCATCGCCGGAGAAGGAAAGAAGATCAAGAACATCTCTTGATCTCGGGTGTTGTTGGAGAAGGAAGCACCCAGAGGAGGAGTGAATGCACCAGACCTCTTCTGAGGGTGTCCCTGTGAGGTTGAAACCCGAGCCGAGACCCAGCCCCGCCGCGCGCCGCCGCAGCCAACTCCATCTTTCCCGTTTTCCGGCGAGGTAAGGACTGGAATTTTTGTTGTTTTTAAAAGGCCCTAGGAGAGTATAAATGGGTTCCTAATCTTGAGTAGACCTTACCTGTGAAGCCTGAGACGTCGCCGTCTCCCCGGCCGCCGGCGGGAGCAAACTATTGCCGGATTATCTTGTTTGGGCCGAGGATGATCCCAGGCTTCATGCTACCGATAAAACCAAGATCAAAACCGTTGATCTTGGTCTTCTCGGTGACTGCAAGCTTCTCCCAAAAATTTGGCATGGATCGGTTGAAGATCCGCGAAGATCCGAAGTGCCCTAGAACCGAGCAAATGTGAACCGCGGCCGAACCTCGCCGTCCGGCGCCGCCGTGCACCCACGCCGCCGGCCACCGCCTTGGCAAGCTCCGTAGCACCAAGTGGAGTCATCTGGTCCAAGTTGGAGGGCCTCTAGTGTACCGGATCAAAATCCGCCATTAGAGCACCTTCATCTTCACCGAGCTCGGGTGAGCTCCGCCGCCGCGCCTTGCCGGCGCTCCCCGGCACCGGAAAACCGTCCAAGTAAGCTTCTTTGACCTTTTGGAGCTTGCCCATCATCTTGCATGGAGGTCTTAACGTTCGGACCTTGTTCTCTGTAATTGCACCCGAGAGTCCACCCGAGATCATCGCCGGCCAACTCCGGCACCCCGGCCTCCGGCCAACTGCACAGGTAAGATCCAGATACCTCTAATAAGAGCTCCATGATTTTATTTTGGCCAAATGATCCCTACAGAACGGGTTCCTTGATTGCACCCGAGCTATACAAATGCGGATTGTCTCCGGCCGCCGCCGCCGCCTCCGGCCACCGGGGGCTCGACCCCAATTGACTAGAACCCCTTCTGAGACACCCCTCTAGCTGATGCTCACCTTGGTTCCAGGTCAGAAGCTGGTTTGCTCCAAGAACACCCTAACCCGAGATTGAGCCATCTTTGGGTGTTGCTCCGGCCAACTTCCGGCCAGTCTAAGGTGAGCCCCACTGTCCCCAATCCTTACTGAACATCATGCTTCAGTTAGATCATTTTTAAATCATGTATATATTAAGTTGTAGCATAGTTGTAAATTGGACACTAATAGATCTTGGGCCAACTTTGAAATTGGGCCCCGTGCCAGCCCAAACTTGTGAGCACGGGCTCCGTCTCGACGTAACGGACGCGCTGAAACTTACGGTGTCGTCGTTGGACCCCCGAATTTTAAGAACGAGCCGAAACAGTTAAATAACTTAAGATTTTATGCAATTTAAGAAACGTTATGGACCAAAATGAGATTTGGACACGATGATGATCCTTAGACAGTAATTATACAACTACTGGACATTTTGTTAGAGTTCCGATGGTCCTCGTTGACCAGGAATCAGATATTGATCGATAAATTGACCTATTTGACCCGTTTAAGCTTTCCGTTACTGTCGCGTCGTTGGGAAGGGTTTGTGTGAGTCTATTACTGACCAGACTTTCTGATACAGGGCCTAGTTGTTCAGCACCAGCCTCCCAGTAGCTGAGCGGGAGTTCGAGGGTCTGCCTTCATCCAGGTGGGTTACTTTCGAACCGAGCCTCAGCTTTTTGGCCCTCTGGTTGCTTTAGTCCAGTCGGACCCCTATTTTTGATTTGCCCTGCTGATTTCACATATATATAACCGATCTGGACATATACTGACATTCCTTGACATATGCTGATTTCCTCGACTTGATTAGACCCGTGCTTGAGATTACCTGTCCATGATTAGTTTGATTATGATATGCATGCTCTATGATTGTTCCCGATAGATCCTGATCTTCTTGAGACATGATTGTTTATCTCTGATTTACCTGACTTTCAGTATACCTATCTGCTGTCATATTTCGGTATATAGGTTTTCATGATTAGATGATACCTGTTGATTCCAGTCATTGAGAGGTTATTTGATATATAGTCGATACGCATGATTGATTGATCCTGATTGATAGACTGATGATTCCCTGTTGGGACTTCGGCGTGTTGCCGACTACCCGGTCACTAGACCGTGAGATTGATCATTATGACTTGCCATGCACTGCTGTACTTCACGAACATGGCCGGGGTAGCTCCCCGTGGAGATTGTTCTTTATCGGTAAAGTGGTCTGATGATAGACCCGTGAGCCCTCAACAGGGTATGTCAGCCGAAAAGGTGCCGAACAGTGGCATTGCCTGAGGTCCTGCGAGACCAATATGGCGCATGATTGGGTACTTGGGTTTTACCTTTGACGCATTACTTGTACTTTGTACTGTTGCTTAGTTATTCCAGTGTTATTACCTGTAGACATGCTTTTATCACTTGCAGTTCTTTATGCCAGATTATTGTCAATATCTTTCGATTTCTAGCATGTATGATCTACAGATTTTATGATTGATTATCATTGTATACCCTGATTTACAGTATTCATATCTGCAGTTCTTTTTAGTGATTATCTGCCTATCTGTGGATTCTGATTATTAGCAGACATCTATACCTTTCAGCTTTTCCTATTGACTCTTACTATCCGCAGATTTTAGTACCCAGTAGGTACGATTAGCTGATCCTCGGCTCGTCGTGCCCACTGGGATACATGTACAGTGTATCTCACACCCCCTGGGTGACTTTTTTTCAGGTCTGTCGGGTGGTGAGATGTCGGGACGATCCAGTGAGCCTGTCACGATAGAGCTGTCCCCCTGATGACATAGATCGATGATTGAGATCCCCGATTACCTGTGTCTGCGATCCCGAATGACTCACCTCGCGCGGTTCACCTGGGGGTTTTCCGTGGGATGGTATTCGCGATCCAGATGAATATTTGTATGTATGGATGGTATATGTGTGGGTATCAGGTATTGTGGATCCATGACTTCCAATAGACGCAAGCATCTATTGTTAATTACCCCCGTGTGATTGGGGAACCTTCGATTAAGAGACCTTTGTGAGGAGGATAGAATAAATCGTATCCTAATGATTGACCAAATCCTAAGTATATATGTTAGGATTTAGCTAGGTTTGAAAATGACTTGATCCTGCTTATATGTGTTGAGGATTAGTCGACATTAAACTCTAATTATATGTGTTAGAGTTTAATTGGTTTCAATTGGCTCTAAGTATATGTATTAGAGTCCAATTATATTTGATTCCATATTTGGCGTATGTTCCAGAATGGGGACATGACCAAACCCCAGGGATATGTATTGAGGTGGGTCGGATTTGATGTTACTCGAAAGTAGGAGGTGGCTAAGTCCTATATGTATTAGGATTGGCCGAGTTTGATATATTTTTCACTCTAGTTATATGTGCTAGAGTAAAAGGTTGACTAACCCTAAGTATATGTATTAGGATTAGTTGAGTTGATTTGGTTTCTACCCTAGATATATGTGCTAGAGTAAAAGGTTAACTACACCCTAAGTATATGTATTAGGGTTAGTTGGGTTGGTTTGGATGAACTCTAAGTATATATATTAGGGCCCGATCAGATTTGATTTGACTAAATTCTAAGTATATGATTTAGAATCTAGTCGGTTTGAATATGATTTTGCCTTAATTATATGTGTTAAGGCGATGAGATTGAATGAGTTTTGGATTTTATTTATGGATTGGATTGGGCTTATTTGTGGATCGAATGTGTTTTGGATTTTATTTGCGGGTTGGAATGGGTTATCAGTTCTATTTGTGGATAAAATGGGTTTTGGGTTTTATTTGTGGATCGGCTTATATAGTATATGGACTGGATTTGGGACAGTATGTGGACTGAGTCTATGTCATATGTGGATTTGATTCAGTGCCCATATATGGACTGGATTTGGGACCCGTATGTGGATTGGGCCTTATGCCATATGTGGATTGAATTTGAGATTCGTATGTAGATTGGATTTGGGACCCGTATATGGATTGGGCCTTATGTCATATGTGGATTGAATTTGAGATCCGTATATGGATTGGGCCTTATGTCATATGTGGATTGGATTTGGGATCCGTATGTGGATTGGATTTGAGATCCGTATGTGGATTGAATTTGGGACCCGTATGTGGATTGGGCCTTATGTCATATGTGGATTGGATTGGGATCCGTATGTGGATTGGATTTGAGATCCGTATGTGGATTGAATTTGGGACCCGTATGTGGATTGGGCCTTATGTCATATGTGGATTGGATTTGGGATCCGTATGTGGATTGAATTTGGGACCCGTATGTGGATTGGGTTTGGGACCCGTATATGGATTGGGCCTTATGTCATATGTGGATTGGATTTGGGATCCGTATGTGGATTGAATTTGGGACCCGTATGTGGATTGGGTTTGGGACCCGTATATGGATTGGGCCTTATGTCATATGTGGATTGGATTTGGGATCCGTATGTGGATGAATTTGGGACCCGTATGTGGATTGGGTTTGGGACCCGTATATGGATTGGGCCTTATGTCATATGTGGATTGGATTTGGGATCCGTATGTGGATTGAATTTGGGACCCGTATGTGGTTGGGTTTGGGACCCGTATATGGATTGGGCCTTATGTCATATGTGGATTGGATTTGGGATTCGTATATGGATTGGATTTGGGATCCGTATGTGGTTGGAATGATTAGTCCTTTTTGAATCGGACTTAGACTCCCAGTTGATTAGGACTCATTTGAATTCTTTCTCGATTCAAAGGAATTCTCATTTATTTCAATATCCCCTTTTATTTTATTTTATTTTATTTTTGCATCCGAAGAAAATTTTCTAATTTATCTTGGGATTCGCAGAAAATCCCTTATTTTATCTTGGGTTTCGGAGCTCCGTTATTTTATTTTGATGGTATGATCTGAATAAATTCCCCCCTTTTTTTCTCTCGGGATTCCATCCCTTTTATTTTATAATTTGACTTGGGATCCGAATGAATCCACTAATTTTTGTTTTGGGGTCAGGAGAAAATACCGTTATTTTATTTTGATATGGGACCCTTTTTGAAATTATTTGGGATCCGAGAAAGTTTCTATTTTTGAAATTATCGGGGATCCGAAGAAGAAATTATTTGAGATCCGACAAAGAAATTATTTGGGATTCGAAGAGGTCTATTTTATTTTATTTTATTTGACTTGGGATCTGAAGGAAATCCAATTTGGGATCCGAATCCACTTTGACTTAGCCTAAGTTCGGATGTCCGAAGAAATCATCCAAATCGGTTTTGGGTCTTTGTTGACTTTTTTTTTTTTTTCTTTCTTTTTTTTTTTTATTATATTTTTTCTTTATTTTTTCCCTTTTTTTTTCTTCTTTTTTCTCTTTTTTTCTTCTTTTCTTTTCAACCTGAAGTAAGGGGCGTCCGAAGAGGTCCCAAACCGATTTTCAAAGAAAGTTTATTTTTTCCCTTTTTTTTCTTCTTTTTTCTCTTTTTTTTTTTTTTCTTTTCAACCTGAAGTAAGGGGCGTCCGAAGAGGTCCCAAACCGGTTTTCAAAGAAAGTTTATTTTTTTTCCCTTTTTTTTTTCTTTTTTTCTTTTTTTTTTTCTTTTCTTTTCAACCTGAAGTAAGGGGCGTCCGAAGAGGTCCCAAACCGGCTTTCAAAGAAAATTAATTTATTTTATTTCCTTCTTTTTTTTTCCTTTTTTTTTCTTCTCTTTTCTCTTTTTTTCTTTTCTTTTCAACCTGAAGTAGGGGGCGTCCGAAGAGGTCCCAAACCGGTTTTCAAAGAAAGTTTATTTTTTTATTTTCTTTTTATTATTATTATTATTTTTTTATTTACCTGAGAAATACGCGGGTGCCAGGAAGTTGACCGGAGGAGTTGACCGGAGGTTGAGGAAGTTGACCGGAGGTTGAGGAAGTTGACCGGAGGAGTCGAGGAAGTTGACCGGAGGAGTCGAGGAAGTTGACCGGAGCAGGTTGAGGAAGCTGACCGGAGGAGTCGAGGAAGTTGACCGGAGGAGGTTGAGGCGATCGGCGCTTGAGGATGAGGGACGGATTTTTTTCTTTTTGTGGTGGAATATGGGGCAATATCGGACGTCTTTTTTTTCTGTGGTGGTTAAAAATGGAAAAAAGTTCTCCTCGGGCAAAGGAAGATCTCCCCTTTTTATAGTGGGGAGGGGCAGATAAATATCGTGCGGGACTCGTTGGGTTTGTTGAGGGGTTAGCGAGAAAACGTGGTTTCGTTGAGAAACGACGTTCGTTAGTTCGTTGAGGAAAATACGTAGGAACCTCGTTCGAATTTTAAATTTCAAATTTCAAACTTGAAAAGATATGTTCAAATTTCAAAATTCAAATTTTAAATTGAATATGTTCGAATTTTAAATTTCAAATTTCAAAATTGAAAAGATATGTTCAAATTTTAAAATTCAAATTTTAAAATTGGATATGTTCGAATTTTAAATTTCAAATTTCAAAATTGAAAAGATATGTTCAAATTTAAAAATTCAAATTTTAAAATTGAATATGTTCAAATTTTAAATTTCAAATTTCAAAATTGAAAAGATATGTTCAAATTTAAAAATTCAAATTTTAAAATTGAATATGTTCAAATTTAAATTTCAAATTTCAAAATTGAAAAGATATGTTCAAATTTAAAAATTCAAATTTTAAAATTGAATATGTTCAAATTTAAATTTCAAATTTCAAAATTGAACGGTTATGTTCAAATTTCAATATATTGAGAGAGTATGGTTGTATTTAAATTTTAAATTTCACATTTCAAAGTTGAATATGTTCAAATTGAGAAAGTATGGTTGTATTTAAATTTCAAATTTCAAAGTTGAATATGTTCAAAATTGAGAATTGAACGATTAATGAACGAGGAAAGTTCAAATTTGAATTGAGAGATATTTTAAAATTTGGTTGGAGATTTGAATATGAATTTGGATAAGTCGGTTGAAAAATATTTTGAAATTTGATTGAAAATTCAAAATTCAAAATTCAAAATTCAATTTGAATATAATTTTTTGAAATTGAATTTTTATAAAAAAATTTGCTATAATGTAAGTCCCGCTGGGCACAAAAATAGGATCCGACTTGTTTGGTAAACCAAAAAAATTGACGGTGCTTTGATGAGACCTATAAGTTTGTGTTCACAAATAACCCAAGCTTGTATTCACAAATGGCCTATTAAATAACCCAAGTTTGTGTTCACATAAAAAAAATTGAATTTGTTGGACCCAAATTATTAATATGTTAAACATTTTGGGTTTATACGGGGCTTATACAGACAAATCAGTATTAGGGACCAACCATAATCTTTCCCCCTTTTTTTAAAAAAAATAATTTTTTTTTTACCTCAAACAAATGCCCCCCATCTTTTCGTTGTACGAGGTACGAGTACGGTGAAAAGATGCACATTCAATTGTTTTTCTCTCTTCATTTATTTTTCCACATATTTATTTTTCCAGTTTGATTTATCAGTTTAATGACATGGCGGTCAATTGAATATGGCTCGCTCAGTTTAGTGACATGGCGGTCGATATGAATATAGGTCGCTCAGTTTAGTGACATGGCGGTCGATATGAATATGGGTCGCTCAGTTTAGTGACATGGCGGTCGATATGAGTATGGGTTGCTCAGTTTAATGACATGGCGGTCGATATGAATATGTGTTGCTCAGTTTAGTGACATGGCGGTCGATTTGAATATGGGTTGCTCAGTTTAGTGACATGGCGGTCGATATGAGTATAGGTTGCTCAGTTTAATGACATGGCGGTCGATATGAATATGTGTTGCTCAGTTTAGTGACATGGCGGTCGATTTGAATATGGGTTGCTCAGTTTAATGACATGGCGGTCGATATGAATATGTGTTGCTCAGTTTAATGACATGGCGGTCGATATGAATATGTGTTGCTCAGTTTAGTGACATGGCGGTCGATTTGAATATGGGTTGCTCAGTTTAGTGACATGGCGGTCGATTTGAATATGGGTTTAGTTTAATGACTTTTCGGCCGTTTGGATTTGGGTTTAGTTTAATGACTTTTCGGTCGTTTGAAATTGGGTTTAGTTTAATGACTTTTCGGTCATTTGGAATTTGGGTTTAGTTTAATGACTTTTCGGTCGTTTGATTTGGGTTTAGTTTAATGACTTTTTCGGTCGTTTGAAATTGGGTTTAGTTTAATGACTTTTCGGTCATTTGGAATTTGGGTTTAGTTTAATGACTTTTCGGTCATTTGGAATTTGGGTTTAGTTTAATGACTTTTCGGTCGTTTGGATTGGGTTTAGTTTAATGACTTTTCGGTCGTTTGAAATTGGGTTTAGTTTAATGACTTTTCGGTCATTTGGAATTTGGGTTTAGTTTAATGACTTTTCGGTCGTTTGGATTGGGTTTAGTTTAATGACTTTTCGGTCGTTTGAAATTGGGTTTAGTTTATTGACTTTTCTGTCGTTTGAAATTGGGTTTGTGAGTCGATTAAGTTGACTCAGCAGATTTATTTGGAGTTAGCTCGGTTTGAACTCTTGATTTGTTTCAGTTCGGGTGGAGCTGGTTTGCTTGATTTGGATCATCCCTGAAGTTCGATTTGAACCTTTGTTCAGGTTGGGTTCAAATTGAATTGGTTTGAACCTTTTGTATTTGATTTAGGCTGAGTCAGAAGGCTTTCACTTGATTTGTTCCTTTTGAATTTGATTTGAGTCGAACCGTTATACTTTGGTTAAGAACCCTTTGAGATATGGTTTAGGTCGAACCCTTATGACTTAGTTATGACTTAGTTCGAGACCCTTTGAATTCAATTTCGATCGGGGCCTTATAATTCGGCTCAACTTGGACCCTTCTGCAGTTCGGTTTGGTTCGGCTCGTAACCTTATGGTTAGATTCGAGATCCGTTTGAACTTGAAACTCCATTGCATTTGGTTTGGATTTGATTTAAGATGCCTTCAAGTTTGGTTTGAGTCACCCTCTTTGCTGTTTGGCTCAAAACCCTTTGACTTTGATTTGGGGTCGAGCTGGTGCATCGTCCAGTTCATATGATTCTACCTAAATTCGATTTAGGTTGAACTACCTTATAATTTGGGGGCATTTTTTTTATTGAAATATATGAGTTTATTTTGTCTCGGGAAGCAATCGAAATTGTTGCGTATAACCGACCCTAAGGCGAGTTAGAATTCCGTCGTAGACAAAATATGTTTGAAAAATATTTTGGAGTATTGAAAAATATGGATTTATTTTGGTTTATTTTGAAAAATATGGGTTTATTGAAAAATATGGGTTTGTTTTGAAAGAAAAATATGTTTTTTGTGGCAATCGGGCGCCCACATGGGTTTTCACCCAATGCCTTTCCCTAACTTTTGCCTGTGAGTTCGAATTGTGTATTCTCACAGCGGGGATTCCATTTTTGCCTGTGGGGTTATACCACAGCCGGGATTTTTTTCTTTTTTTTTTTTTTTTTTTTTTTTTTTTTTTTTTTTTTTTTTTTTTTTTTTTCTTTCTTTTTTTTTTTCTTTTTTTTTTTTGTTTTTTTTTTTAATTTTTTTTCCGAGATATTTTTCTTTGTATTGAAAAATGCAAATGTATTTTGTCTTGATGAGCAAATAAAATTGCTTTACATAACCGACCCTAAGATCAGTTAGCATTCTGTCGTAGACAAGAATACGTTTGAAAGAAAAAATATTTTTGAGTTTTTTAAAAAATATGGGTTTATTTTGGTTTATTTTGAAAAATATGGATTTATTGAAAAATATGGGTTTATTTTGAAAAGAAAAACATGATTTTTGTGGCAATCAGGTGCCCATATGGGTTTTCACCCGATGCCTTCCCCTAGCTTTTGCCTGTGAGTTCGAATGGTTAATCCTCACAGCGGGGATCCCATTTTTGCCTGTGGGGTTATACCACAGCCGGGAATAGTTTTTTTTTTCTTTTTTTTATTCTTTTCTTTTTTTTTTTTTTTTTTTTTTTGGTTTTTTTTTTTTTTTTTTTTTTTGCTGCTATTTTCTTCTTCTTTTTTTTTTTTGAAATTTTTTTTTTTTTTTTTTTTTTTTTTTTTTTTTTTTTTTTTTTTTTTTTTTTTTCCTGATTCTTCGAAAATATGATCTTGCTTTTGAACACCATTTGAACACCATCCTCTTGGATGTAGGTAAGTAGGTGAGCTGTTCACCTATGGGTTGGTGAAGAGGATTGGGTATGCCCCTATTAGATTATTTTTTTCGAGGTTGCAGCCGAGGAATTGACCATATTGTGTGCATTCTTGAGAAAGGGCAGTAAAGGTAATCATGCCCCCAGTAAAACCAGCATATGTTGGTGCTATTTCTTCGATGCAAGTATTAGGATTTACCTTTACCGCTTTGTTTTATATATTAAAGGTCTCAAAGATGGAAGGAGAAGTCATGTCCCACCGGGCGTGCCATTTTGTCTGCGATCCCGAATGACTCACTCCCGCGCGGTTCTTTTTTTCGGGCTCCCGTGGGATGGTATTCACGATTCAGATTTATATTTATATGTATGGATGGGTGGGTGTATGTGGGTATCAGGTATTGCGGATCCATGACTTCCAATAGACGCAAGCATCTATTGTTAATTACCCCCTTATGATTGGGGCACCTTCGATTAAGAGACCTTTGCTGGGAGGATAGAATAAATCGTATCCTAATGATTGACCAAATCCTAAGTATATGTGTTAGGATTTAGCTGGGTTTGAAATTGACTTGATCCTGCTTATATGTGTTGAGGATTAGTCGACATTAAACTCTAATTATATGTGTTAGAGTTTAATTGGTTTCAATTGGCTCTAAGTATATGTATTAGAGTCCAATTATATTTGATTCCATATTTGGCGTATGTTCCAGAATGGGGACATGACCAAACCCCAGGGATATGTATTGAGGTGGGTCGGATTTGATGTTACTCGAAAGTAGGAGGTGGCTAAGTCCTATATGTATTAGGATTGGCCGAGTTTGATATATTTTTCACTCTAGTTATATGTGCTAGAGTAAAAGGTTGACTAACCCTAAGTATATGTATTAGGATTAGTTGAGTTGATTTGGTTTCTACCCTAGATATATGTGCTAGAGTAAAAGGTTAACTACACCCTAAGTATATGTATTAGGGTTAGTTGGGTTGGTTTGGATGAACTCTAAGTATATGTGTTAGAGCCCGATCAGATTTGATTTGACTAAATTCTAAGTATATGATTTAGAATCTAGTCGGTTTGAATATGATTTTGCCTTAATTATATGTGTTAAGGCGATGAGATTGAATGAGTTTTGGGTTTTATTTATGGATTGGATTGGGCTTATTTGTGGATCGAATGTTTTTGGATTTTTATTTGCGGGTTGGAATGGGTTATCAGTTTATTTGTGGATAAAATGGGTTTTGGGTTTTATTTGTGGATCGGCTTATATAGTATATGGACTGGATTTGGGACAGTATGTGGACTGAGTCTATGTCATATGTGGATTTGATTCAGTGCCCATATATGGACTGGATTTGGGACCCGTATGTGGATTGGGCCTTATGCCATATGTGGATTGAATTTGAGATTCGTATGTAGATTGGATTTGGGACCCGTATATGGATTGGGCCTTATGTCATATGTGGATTGAATTTGAGATCCGTATATGGATTGGGCCTTATGTCATATGTGGATTGGATTTGGGATCCGTATGTGGATTGGATTTGAGATCCGTATGTGGATTGAATTTGGGACCCGTATGTGGATTGGGCCTTATGTCATATGTGGATTGATTTGGGATCCGTATGTGGATTGGATTTGAGATCCGTATGTGGATTGAATTTGGGATCCGTATGTGGATTGGGCCTTATGTCATATGTGGATTGGATTTGGGATCCATATGTGGACTGAATTTGGGACCCGTATGTGGATTGGGTTTGGGACCCGTATATGATTGGGCCTTAGTCATAATGTGGATTGGATTTTGGGATCCGTATGTGGATGAATTTGGGACCCGTATGTGGATTGGGTTTGGGACCCGTATATGGATTGGGCCTTATGTCATATGTGGATTGGATTTGGGATCCGTATGTGGATTGAATTTGGGACCCGTATGTGGATTGGGTTTGGGACCCGTATATGGATTGGGCCTTATGTCATATGTGGATTGGATTTGGGATCCGTATGGGATTGAATTTGGGACCCGTATGTGGTTGGTTTGGGACCCGTATATGGATTAGGCCTTATGTCATATGTGGATTGGATTTGGGATTCGTATATGGATTGGATTTGGGATCCGTATGTGGTTGGAATGATTAGTCCTTTTTGAATCGGACTTAGACTCCCAGTTGATTAGGACTCATTTGAATTCTTTCTCGATTCAAAGGAATTCCCATTTATTTCAATATCCCCTTTTATTTTATTTTATTTTATTTTTTGCATCCGAAGAAATTTTCTAATTTATCTTGGGATTCGCAGAAAATCCCTTATTTTATCTTGGGTTTCGGAGCTCCGTTATTTTATTTTGATGGTATGATCTGAATAAATTCCCCCCTTTTTTTCTCTCGGGATTCCATCCCTTTTATTTTATAATTTGACTTGGGATCCGAATGAATCCACTAATTTTTGTTTTGGGGTCAGGAGAAAATACCGTTATTTTATTTTGATATTGGACCCTTTTTGAAATTATTTGGGATCCGAGAAAGTTTCTATTTTTGAAATTATCGGGGATCCGAAGAAGAAATTATTTGAGATCCGACAAAGAAATTATTTGGATTCGAAGAGGTCTATTTTATTTTATTTTATTTGACTTGGGATCTGAAGAAATCCAATTTGGGATCCGAATCCACTTTGACTTAGCCTAAGTTCGGATGTCCGAAGAAATCATCCGAATCGGTTTTTGGGTCTTTGTTGACTTTTTTTTTTTTTCTTTTCCTTTTTTTTTTTTATTATATTTTTTTTTTATTTTTTCTCTTTTTTTTTTCTTCTTTTTTCTCTTTTTTCTTCTTTTTTTTCAACCTGAAGTAAGGGGCGTCCGAAGAGGTCCCAAACGATTTTCAAAGAAATTTTTTTTTTTTTCCCTTTTTTTTTTCTTTTTTTTCTCTTTTTTTTTTTTTTCTTTTCTTTTAACCTGAAGTAAGGGGCGTCCGAAGAGGTCCCAAACCGGTTTTCAAAGAAAGTTTATTTTTTTTTTTTCCCTTTTTTTTCTTCTTTTTTTCTCTTTTTTTTTCTTTTCTTTTCAACCTGAAGTAAGGGGCGTCCGAAGAGGTCCAAACCGGCTTTCAAAGAAAATTAATTTTATTTATTTCCTTCTTTTTTTTTTTTTTTCCTTTTTTCCTTTTTTTTCTCTCTTTTTCTCTTTTTTCTTTTCTTTTCAACCTGAAGTAGGGGGCGTCCGAAGAGGTCCCAAACCGGTTTTCAAAGAAAGTTTATTTTTTTATTTTCTTTTTATTATTATTATTTTTTTTTATTTACCTGAAAATACGCGGGTGCCAGGATGTTGACCGAGGAGTTGACCGGAGGTTGAGAAGTTGACCGGAGGTTGAGGAAGTTGACCGGAGGAGTCGAGGAAGTTGACCGAGGAGTCGAGGAAGTTGACCGGAGGAGGTTGAGGAAGCTGACCGGAGGAGTCGAGGAAGTTTGACCGGAGGAGGTTGAGGCGATCGGCGCTTGAGGATGAGGGACGGGTTTTTTTCTTTTTGTGGTGGAATATGGGGCAATATCGGACGTCTTTTTTTTTCTGTGGTGGTTAAAAATGGAAAAAAGTTCTCCTCGGGCAAAGGAAGATCTCCCCTTTTTATAGTGGGGAGGGGCAGATAAATATCGTGCGGGACTCGTTGGGTTTGTTGAGGGGTTAGCGAGAAAACGTGGTTTCGTTGAGAAACGACGTTCGTTAGTTCGTTGAGGAAAATACGTGGGAACCTCGTTCGAATTTTAAATTTCAAATTTCAAACTTGAAAAGATATGTTCAAATTTCAAAATTCAAATTTTAAAATTGAATATGTTCGAATTTTAAATTTCAAATTTCAAAATTGAAAAGATATGTTCAAATTTTAAAATTCAAATTTTAAAATTGGATATGTTCGAATTTTAAATTTCAAATTTCAAAATTGAAAAGATATGTTCAAATTTAAAAATTCAAATTTTAAAATTGAATATGTTCAAATTTTAAATTTCAAATTTCAAAATTGAAAAGATATGTTCAAATTTAAAAATTCAAATTTTAAAATTGAATATGTTCAAATTTAAATTTCTAATTTTAAAATTGAAAAGATATGTTCAAATTTAAAAATTCAAATTTTAAAATTGAATATGTTCCAATTTAAATTTCAAATTTCAAATTGAACGGTTATGTTCAAATTTCAATATATGAGAGAGTATGGTTGTATTTAAATTTTAAATTTCACATTTCAAAGTTGAATATGTTCAAATTGAGAAAGTATGGTTGTATTTAAATTTCAAATTTCAAAGTTGAATATGTTCAAAATTGAGAATTGAACGATTAATGAACGAGGAAAGTTCAAATTTGAATTGAGAGATATTTTAAAATTTGGTTGGAGATTTGAATATGAATTTGGATAAGTCGGTTGAAAATATTTTGAAATTTGATTGAAAATCAAAATTCAAAATTCAAAATTCAATTTGAATATAATTTTTTGAAATTGAATTTTTATAAAAAATTTGCTATAATGTAAGTCCCGCTGGGCAACAAAATAGGATCCGACTTGTTTGGTAAACCAAAAAAATTGACGGTGCTTTGATGAGACCTATAAGTTTGTGTTCACAAATAACCCAAGCTTGTATTCACAAATGGCCTATTAAATAACCCAAGTTGTGTTCACATAAAAAAAATTGAATTTGTTGGACCCAAATTATTAATATGTTAAACATTTTGGGTTTATACGGGCTTATACAGACAAATCAGTATTAGGGACCAACCATAATCTTTCCCCCTTTTTTTAAAAAAAATAATTTTTTTTTTTACCTCAAACAAATGCCCCCCATCTTTTCGTTGTACGAGGTACGAGTACGGTGAAAAGATGCACATTCAATTGTTTTTTCTCTCTTCATTTATTTTTCCACATATTTTTCCAGTTTGATTTATCAGTTTAATGACATGGCGTATCATTGAATATGGCTCGCTCAGTTTAGTGACATGGCGGTCGATATGAGTATAGGTCGCTCAGTTTAGTGACATGGCGGTCGATATGAATATGGGTCGCTCAGTTTAGTGACATGGCGGTCGATATGAGTATGGGTTGCTCAGTTTAATGACATGGCGGTCGATATGAATAGTGTTGCTCAGTTTAGTGACATAGCGGTCGATTTGAATATGGGTTGCTCAGTTTAGTGACATGGCGGTCGATATGAGTATGGGTTTGCTCAGTTTAATGACATGGCGGTCGATATGAATATGTGTTGCTCAGTTTAGTGACATGGCGGTCGATTTGAATATGGGTTGCTCAGTTTAATGACATGGCGGTCGATATGAATATGTGTTGCTCAGTTTAATGACATGGCGGTCGATATGAATATGTGTTTGCTCAGTTTAGTGACATGGCGGTCGATTTGAATATGGGTTGCTCAGTTTAGTGACATGGCGGTCGATTTGAATATGGGTTTAGTTTAATGACTTTTCGGCCGTTTGGATTTGGGTTTAGTTTAATGACTTTTCGGTCGTTTGAATTGGGTTTAGTTTAATGACTTTTCGGTCATTTGGAATTTGGTTTAGTTTAATGACTTTTTTGTCGTTTGGATTTGGGTTTAGTTTAATGACTTTTTCGGTCGTTTGAAATTGGGTTTAGTTTAATGACTTTTCGGTCATTTGGAATTTGGGTTTAGTTTAATGACTTTTCGGTCATTTGGAATTTGGGTTTAGTTTAGTGACTTTTCGGTCGTTTGGATTGGGTTTAGTTTAATGACTTTTCGGTCGTTTGAAATTGGGTTTAGTTTAATGACTTTTCGGTCATTTGGAATTTGGTTTAGTTTAATGACTTTTTCGGTCGTTTGGATTGGTTTAGTTTAATGACTTTTCGTCGTTTGAAATTGGTTTAGTTTATTGACTTTTCGGTCGTTTGAAATTGGGTTTGTGAGTCGATTAAGTTGACTCACAGATTTATTTGGAGTTAGCTCGGTTTGAACTCTTGATTTGTTTCAGTTCGGGTGGAGCTGGTTTGCTTGATTTGGATCATCCCTGAAGTTCGATTTGAACCTTTGTTCAGGTTGGGTTCAAATTGAATTGTTTTGAACCTTTTGTATTTTGATTTAGGCTGAGTCAGAAGGCTTTCACTTGATTTGTTCCTTTTGAATTTGATTTGAGTCGAACCGTTATACTTTGGTTAAGAACCCTTTGAGATATGGTTTAGGTCGAACCCTTATGACTTAGTTTATGACTTAGTTCGAGACCCTTTGAATTCAATTTCGATCGGGGCCTTATAATTCGGCTCAACTTGGACCCTTCTGCAGTTCGGTTTGGTTCGGCTCGTAACCTTATGGTTAGATTCGAGATCCGTTTGAACTGAAACTCCATTTCATTTGGTTTTGGATTTGATTTAAGATGCCTTCAAGTTTGGTTTGAGTCACCCTCTTTGCTGTTTGGCTCAAAACCCTTTGACTTTGATTTGGGGTCGAGCTGGTGCATCGTCCAGTTCATATGATCTACCTAAATTCGATTTAGGTTGAACTACCTTATAATTTGGGGGCATTTTTTTTATTGAATATATGAGTTTATTTTGTCTCGGGAAGCATTTTGTTGCGTATAACCGACCCTAAGGCGAGTTAAATTTCGTCGTAGACAAATATGTTGAAAAATATTTTGGGATTTTGAAAAATATGATTTATTTTTTGGTTTATTTTGAAAAATATGGGTTTATTGAAAAATATGGGTTTGTTTTGAAAGAAAAATATGTTTTTTGTGGCAATCGGGCGCCCACATGGGTTTTCCACCCAATGCCTTTCCCTAACTTTTGCCTGTGAGTTCGAATTGTGTATTCTCACAGCGGGGATTCCATTTTTGCCTGTGGGGTTATACCACAGCCGGGATTTTTTTTTTTTCTTTTTTTTTTTTTTTTTTTTTTTTTTTTTTTTTTTTCTTTTTTTTTCTTTTTTTTTTTTTTTTTTTTTTTTTTTTTTGTTTTTTTTTTTTTTTTTTTTTTTTTTTTTTTTCTTTGTATTGAAAAATGCAAATGTATGTTTGTCTTGATGAGCAAATAAAATTGCTTTACATAACCGACCCTAAGATCAGTTAGCATGTCGTAGACAAGAATCGTTTGAAAGAAAAAATATTTTTGAGTTTTTTTAAAAAATATGGATTTATTTTGGTTTATTTTGAAAAATATGGATTTATTGAAAAATATGGGTTTATTTGAAAAGAAAAAAATGATTTTGTGGCAATCAGGTGCCCATATGGGTTTTCACCCGATGCCTTCCCCTAGCTTTGGCCTGTGAGTTCGAATGGGTTAATCCTCACAGCGGGGATCCCATTTTGCCTGTGGGGTTATACCACAGCCGGGAATAGTTTTTTTTTTCTTTTTTTTATTTCTTTTTTTTTTTTTTTTTTCTTTTTTTTTGGTTTTTTTTTTTTTTTTTTTTTGCTGCTATTTTCTTCTTCTTTTTTTTTTTTGAAATTTTTTTTTTTTGTTTTTTTTTTTTTTTTTTTTTTTTTTTTTTCCTGATTCTTCGAAATATGATCTTTTGCTTTTGAAACATCCATTGAACCACCATCCTCTGGATGTAGGTAAGTAGGTGAGCTGTTCACCTATGGGTTGGTGAAGAGGATTGGGTTATGCCCCTATTAGATTATTTTTTTCGAGGTTGCAGGCCGAGGAAATTGACCATATTGTGTGCAGTCTTGAGAAAGGGGCAGTAGTAAAGGTAATCATGCCCCCCAGTAAAACCAGCAATGTTGGTGTATTTCTTCGATGCAAGTATTAGGATTTACCTTTACCGCTTTGTTTTATATATTAAAGGTCTCAAAGATGGAAGGAGAAGTCAGTAATGTCCCAAGGGCGTGCCATTTTGTCTGCGATCCCGAAGACTCACTCCCGCGCGGTCTTTTTTTTTCGGCTCCCGTGGGATGGTATTCACGATTCAGATTTATATTTATATGTATGGATGGGTGGGTGTATGTGGGTATCAGGTATTGCGGATCCATGACTTCCATAGACGCAAGCATTCTATTGTTAATTACCCCCTATGATTGGGGCACTTTCGATTAAGAGACCTTTGCTGGGGAGGATAGAATAAATCGTATCCTAATGATTGACCAAATCCTAAGTATATGTGTTAGGATTTAGCTGTGGTTTGAAATTGACTTGATCCTGCTTATATGTGAGGGATTAGGCGACATTAAACTCTCATGATAGGTGTTAGAGTTTTAATTGGTTTCAATTGGCTCTAAGATATGTATTAGAGTCCAATTATATTTGATTCCATATTTGCGTATGTTCCAGGAATGGGGACATGACCCAACCCCAGGGATATGTATTGAGGTGGGTGGATTTGATGTTACCGAAAGTAGGAGGTGGCTAAGTCCTATATGTCTTGGATTGGCCGAGTTTGATATATTTTTCACTCTAGTTATAGTGCTAGAGTAAAAGGTTGACTAACCCTAAGTATATGGATTAGGATTAGTTGAGTTGATTTGGTTTCTACCTAGATATATGTGCTAGAGTAAAAGGTTAACTACACCTAAGTATATGTATTAGGTTAGTTGGGTGGTTGGATGAACCTCTACAAGTATTATATTAGGGCCCGATCAGATTTGATTTGACTAAATTCTAAGTATATGATTTAGAATCTAGTCGGTTTGAATATGATTTTGCCTTAATTATATGTGTTAAGGCGATGAGATTGAATGAGTTTTGGATTTTATTTATGGATTGGATTGGGCTTATTTGTGGATCGAATGTGTTTTGGATTTTATTTGCGGGTTTGGAATGGGTTATCAGTTCTATTTGTGGATTAAAATGGGTTTTGGGTTTTATTTGTGGATCGGCTTATATAGTATATGGACTGGATTTGGGACAGTATGTGGACTGAGTCTATGTCATATGTGGATTTGATTCAGTGCCCATATATGGACTGGATTTGGGACCCGTATGTGGATTGGGCCTTATGCCATATGGGATTGAATTTGAGATTCGTATGTAGATTGGATTTGGGACCCGTATATGGATTGGGCCTTATGTTCATATGTGGATTGAATTTGAGATCCGTATATGGATTGGGCCTTATGTCATATGTGGATTGGATTTGGGATCCGTATGTGGATTGGATTTGAGATCCGTATGTGGATTGAATTTGGGACCCGTATGGTGGATGGGGCTTATGTCATATGTGGATGGATTTGGGATCCGTAGGTGGATTGGATTTGAGATCCTTATGTGGATTGAATTTGGGACCCGTATGTGTATTGGGCCTTATGTCATATGTGGATTGGATTTGGGATCCGTATGTGGATTGAATTGGGACCCGTATGTGGATTGGGTTTGGGACCCGTATATGGATTGGGCCTTATGTCATATGTGGCATTGGATTTGGGATCCGTTATGTGGATTGAATTTGGGACCCGTATGGGATTGGGTTTGGGACCCGTATATGGATTGGGCCTTATGTCATATGTGGATTGGATTTGGATCCGTATGTGGATGAATTTGGACCCGTATGTGTGATTGGGTTGGGACCCTATATGGATTGGGCCTTATGTATATGTGGACATTGGATTTGGTATTCCGTATGTGGATTGAATTGGGACCCGTATGTGTTGGGTTTGGGACCCGTATATGGATTGGGCCTTATGTCATATTGCGATTGGATTTGGGATTCGTATATGGATTGGATTTGGATCCGTATGTGGTTGGAATGATTGTTCTTCTTGAATCGACTTAGACTCCCAGTTGATTAGGATCATTTGAATTCTTTTCGATTCAAAGGAATTCCCATTTATTTCAATATCCCTTTTATTTTATTTTATTTTATTTTTGCATCCGAAGAAAATTTTCTAATTTATCTGGGATTCGCCAGAAAATCCCTATTTGATCTTGGGTTTCGGAGCTCCGTTATTTTATTTTGATGGTATGATCTGAATAAATTCCCCCCTTTTTTTCTCTCGGGATTCATCCCTTATTTTATAATTTGACTTGGATCCGAATGAATCCACTAATTTTTGTTTTGGGGTCAGGAGAAAATACCGTTATTTTATTTTGATATTGGACCCTTTTTGAAATTATTTGGGATCCGAGAAAGTTTCTATTTTTCAAATTATCGGGGATCCGAAGAAGAAATTATTTGAGATCCGACAAAGAAATTATTTGGGATTCGAAGAGGTCTATTTTATTTTATTTTATTTGACTTGGGATCTGAAGGAAATCCAATTTGGATCCGAATCCACTTTGACTTAGCCTAAGTTCGGATGTCGAAAAAATCATCCGAATCGGTTTGGGTCTTGTTGACTTTTTTTTTTTTTTTTTTTTTTTCTTTTTTTTTTTTTTTATATATTTTTTTCTTTATTTTTTCCCTTTTTTTTTCTTCTTTTTTCTCTTTTTTTTCTTCTTTTCTTTTCAACCTTTTCAACCTGAAGTAAGGGGCGTCCGAAGAGGTCCCAAACCGATTTTCAAAGAAAGTTTATTTTTTTCCTTTTTTTCTTCTTTTTCTCTTTTTTTTTTCTTTTCTTTTCAACCTGAAGTAAGGGGCGTCCGAAGAGGTCCCAAACCGGGTTTTCAAAGAAAGTTTAATTTTTTCCCTTTTTTTTCTTCTTTTTTCTCTTTTTTTTTCTTTTCTTTTCAACCTGAAGTAAGGGGCGTCCGAAGAGGTCCCAAACCGGCTTTCAAAGAAAATTAATTTATTTTATTTCCTTCTTTTTTTTCCTTTTTTTTTTCTCTCTTTTCTTTTTTTTTCTTTTCTTTTCAACCTGAAGTAGGGGGCTCCGAAGAGGTCCCAAACCGGTTTTCAAAGAAAGTTATTTTTTTATTTTCTTTTTATTATTATTATTTTTTTTTTTATTTACCTGAGAAATACGCGGGTGCCAGGAAGTTGACCGGAGGAGTTGACCGGAGGTTGAGGAAGTTGACCGGAGGAGTTGACCGGAGGTTGAGGAAGTTGACCGAGGAGTCGAGGAAGTTGACCGGAGGAGTCGAGGAAGTTGACCGGAGCAGGTTGAGGAAGCTGACCGGGAGGAGTCGAGGAAGTTGACCGGAGGAGGTTGAGGCGATCGGCGCTTGAGGATGAGGGACGGGTTTTTTTTCTTTTGTGGTGGAATATGGGGCAATATCGGACGTCTCTTTTTTTTCTGTGGTGTTAAAAATGGGAAAAAAAGTTCTCCTCGGGCAAAGGAAGATCTCCCCTTTTTATAGTGGGGAGGGGCAGATAAATATCGTGCGGGACTCGTTGGGTTTGTTGAGGGGTTAGCGAGGAAAACGTGGTTCGTTGAGAGAAACGACGTTCGTTAGTTCGTTGAGGAAAATACGTGGGAACCTCGTTCGAATTTTAAATTTCAAATTTCAAACTTGAAAAGATATGTTCAAATTTCAAATTCAAATTTTAAAATTGAATATGTTCGAATTTTAAATTTCAAATTTCAAAATTGAAAAAAGATATGTTCAAATTTTAAAATTCAAATTTTAAAATTGGATATGTTCGAATTTTAATTTCAAATTTCAAAATTGAAAGATATGTTCAAATTTAAAAATTCAAATTTTAAAATTGAATATGTTCAAATTTAAATTTCAAATTTCAAAATTGAAAAGATATGTTCAATTTAAAATTAAAATTTTAAAATTGAATATGTTCAAATTTTAAATTTCAAATTTTAAAATTGAAAAGATATGTTCAAATTTAAAAAATTCACAAATTTTAAAATTGAATATGTTCAAATTTAAATTTCAAATTTCAAAATTGAACGGTTATGTTCAAATTTCAATATATTGAGAGAGTATGGGTTGTATTTAAATTTTAAATTTTCACATTTCAAAGTTGAATATGTTCAAATGGGAAAGTATGGTTGTATTTAAATTTCAAATTTCAAAGTTGAATATGTTCAAAATTGAGAATTGAACGATTAATGAACGAGGAAAGTTCAAATTTGAATTGAGAGATATTTTAAAATTTGGTTGGAGATTTGAATATGAATTTGGATAAGTCGGTTGAAAAATATTTTGAAATTTGATTGAAAATTCAAAATTCAAAATTCAAAATTCAATTTGAATATAATTTTTTGAAATTGAATTTTTATAAAAAAATTTGCTATAATGTAAGTCCCGCTGGGCACAAAAATAGGATCCGACTTGTTTGGTAAACCAAAAAAATTGACGGTGCTTTGATGAGACCTATAAGTTTGTGTTCACAAATAACCCAAGCTTGTATTCACAAATGGCCTATTAAATAACCCAAGTTTGTGTTCACATAAAAAAAATTGAATTTGTTGGACCCAAATTATTAATATGTTAAACATTTTGGGTTTATACGGGGCTTATACAGACAAATCAGTATTAGGGACCAACCATAATCTTTCCCCTTTTTTTTAAAAAAAATAATTTTTTTTTTACCTCAAACAACCTGTAGTTGACTTTCATTTATGTTATTTCAGTTTCCAGTTATTTAGATACTTCAGATTGATGATAGTATGATATTTTGAATTATTCCTGCTGACTAGATTAGTAGTTGTACTGAGATATCTGTTGCTGATTTCTAGCCTAGCCGTGCATATGTAGGGGAGTCTCTGTTCGCGGAATAGAGAGTTTCCTATATGTGTGGCGGTCTGTTACGCCTGTTTCGCAAACTTTGATTTCAAAAAAAAAAAAAAAAAAATTTCCTATATGTGTGGCGGTCTGTTACGCCTGTTTCGCAAACTTTGATTTCAAAAAAAAAAAAAAAAAAAAATTTTAGATCGGATTTTTAAAACTCGGGGCGTGACATTGAGTTTCTATGCTTTTAAAACTATCAAGTCATTAATGTGTGGATAAAGATTTGTAATGTTAAGATAATAGTGGTTTCCCAGAAATTACTGAATCTAAAAAGTAGAACGGATTAAAAAAATCAATTTAATGGTAGAAAACTTACAAACACTGAGTACTTAGTGCTTTTAAAAGTATCATAACCGGACTCCAATTTGAATATTTCTCCAATGACTCCAAATGTCAAGAAAAAAAAAAAAAAAAAAAGTTTTGTGTGACCAAGAGTCCAATAGAAGAGTTAAAAATTTATCTTTTCAAGAATGGTTCAATGTAGGAATTTGTATAACCAACAAACAATGTTACTAGTTTTTCTCTCTTGTCAAAATCATGATAGTGATTCATATGACCAGAAAAAAAAAAAAAAAAATTGGTTCAATGATAGAAAGAATGGTTCAACAATAGGAATTTGTATAACCAACAAACAATGTTACTAGTTTTTCTTTCTCTTGTCAAAATCATGATAGGGATTCATATGACAGAAAAAAAAAAAAAAAAAAAAAAAAAAAGGTTCAATGATAGAAAGAATGGTTCAACAATAGGAATTTGTATAACCAACAAACAATGTTACTAGTTTTTCTCTCTTGTCAAAATCATGATAGGGATTCATATGACCAGAAAAAAAAAAAAAAAAAAAAAAATGGTTCAATGATAGAAAGAATGGTTCAATAATAGGAATTTGTATAACCAACCAACAATGTTACTAGTTTTTCTCTCTTGTCAAAATCATGATAGGGATTCATATGACCAGAAAAAAAAAAAATAAAAAAAAATGGTTCAATGATAGAAAGAATGGTTCAATAATAGGAATTTGTATAACCAACAAACAATGTTACTAGTTTTTCTTTCTCTTGTCAAAATCATGATAGGGATTCATATGACCAGGAAAAAAAAAAAAAAAAAAAAAAAAAAAAAAAAAAAAAAAAAAAAAAGACAACCTTAAAGTGTCTCAATCAAAAAAACAGAAAGAAAGAGTAAATTACACTTTTAGTCCTTAAATTATAATAATTTGTTATAATTTCTGGCTCCAACTTTATAAATTATTACAACCAAATTACACTTTTAGTTGCTTAATGTATCGTTTTTGTAGAAGTGACATGATATCTTAATTATATATTATTATCCCGTCATTAATCACAATACTACTACATCACTTGCATATTAGCGATACAGCAATATTTCGTCAACTAAATTCAACGGTGAGATTTAATTGCAACAACATAGAGAGCTCGAGTAAGACATTATAACAAATTAAAGTTTGAGGATCAAACCTATAGCGTGTCTCATAATTTTACAACCAAAATTGTCATTTAACCTTTTTATTTTTAAGGCATTTTCTAAAGAATCTTTTTCTAGTCATATAAATCTCCATCATGATTTTGACAAAGGAAACAAAAAACCTAGAACATGGTACATTGTCCATACAAATTCCTATCATGAAGTCTTCCTTAAAAGGATAGATTTTTCATGGATGAAAACGGGTCAGATGCGGTCGGATAGTTTACAAAACCATATCTACATCCATATAATTTTTTTTCAAATATAAATTTGAATGCAGATATATTTCTGATTCTAAATTTTTGTTATTATTTCTGCTAAAAATGAATTTGAATGCAATCGAATTTTTCGAATACGGATGGCAATATTTTAATCAGAATCAACTCATTATAATTGTTTGCTTATGAAAAATTTAATTGTCCGAAAAATCATTTAAAATGGAATTCACAATTCAAAATATAAAATTAAATTACACACAGAAAATATAAAAATTAAATCTAAAGTTTAAAATTTGAATTTGAATTCATAAGTTGTATTCGAATCTCTTATGCAACTTTTAATTCGCAATTTAAATATTAATTTTGTTAGTTCAAATTTGAATTCAAAATGATATATTAAATTCACTATTTAAATAATGTCAAAATTAAAATTTAAAAAATTAAATTTTAATTAAATTTAAAATCAAAATTTAAAACTATATCTAAATTAAAACTGAAACTTATATTAAAATTTAAAAACAAATGGGTGGTGTGGGGACTAAAACCCAACACCTGAGGAACAAGCCCCAAGCCGTGTGAATTGTGAACTACATCATACACTTTATCATTGGCCTACAAAATTAATTAATAACTTACATATTAACTCTCGAATATCCGAATATCCGTATCCGTATTTGATTTTTTCAAATATCTGAATAATTTTGAATTCTTTGAAACCATATTAGCATCCATATCTGACTCCTATCCAAATATTTTCTATTATAATAAGGATAAAATCATGGCTGGATATTATCTGATCAATTTTCACCACTAGAGATGCAAACGGGACGGATCTATAGGCGGGAGGGGTCTCTAACCTCTTGCTCCTTTTCTTATTAACTTGGGGAGAATTTGGGAAGGGTTAATTTTAAGTTTATTTTTAGCTTCCACTTATTACTCTATTTAGGGTTGATCAAGGAAGGAACATATTTTTTTGGCAGATTTTTTTGTGAATCTCCCACTCCATTTACTCAGCAGATCGGAATGGATTCGGAATAAATTATATTTTTCTTTATTTTTTGTTTTGATTGATCTTCTTATTCGAAATGAATCAGAACGGGAGCTCCACCAACTCAGAACCATTTGCATTCGTATTCACCACTAACATTTTTGTGACACCACCGGAATTTGGATTAGTCCTCTATATAAATGATATAATAGGACTAAATCTCTAACCCGGCTATAGCATTTTGGATGGTAACAAGATCCAACAGGTTATGAGAGTTAAGCGTGCTAGAGCTAGAGTAGTTCTAGGATGGGTGACCCCCTGGGAAGTGGGGCGTGACAGTTGGTATCAGAGCCATTCACCAGCCGGAAATGTGAGATGAGTCTCGGCTGAGCCAGGGTTATATAGCGGGTAGAGCGAGGTTCCCGGCTAATGACCGTTGTGAGTGGAGTGCAGCTCCTCACAAGGTCGGCTAAGGCTAGCGAGACGAGTCTCACATCGCCTGGTGCTTGTGAGTGTGCTTGAGCCTGACGTGGACGTCAGGGCTTAAAGGGGGGAAGAATGTGACACCCCCGGAATTTGGATTAGTCCTCTATATAAATGATATAATAGGACTAAATCTCTAACCCGGCTATAGCATTTTGGATGGTAGCAAGATCCAAGAGGAACATGAGAGTTAAGCGTGCTAGAGCTAGAGTAGTTCTAGGATGGGTGACCCCCTGGGAAGTGGGGCGTCACAGTTGGTATCAGAGCCATTCACCAGCCGGAAATGTGAAATGAGTCTCAGCTGAGCCAGGGTTATATAGCGGGTAGAGCGAGGCTCCCCGGCTAATGACCGTTGTGAGTGGAGTGCAGCTCCTCACAAGGTCGGCTAAGGCTAGCGAGATGAGTCTCACATCGCTTGGTGCTTGTGAGTGTGCTTGAGCCTGACGTGGACGTCAGGGCTTAAAGGGGGGAAGAATGTGACAACCCCGGAATTTGGATTAGTCCTCTATATAAATGATATAACTAAATCTCTAACCCGGCTATAGCATTTTGGATGGTAACAAGATCCAAGAGGAACATGAGAGTTAAGCCTGCTAGAGCTAGAGTAGTTCTAGGATGGGTGACCCCCTGGGAAGTGGGGCGTCACAGTTGGTATCAGAGCCATTCACCAGCCGGAAATGTGAGATGAGTCTCGGCTAAGCCAGGGTTATATAGCGGGTAGAGCGAGGCTCCCCGGCTAGTGAGCGTTGTGAGTGGAGTGCAGCTCCTCACAAGGTCGGCTAAGGCTAGCGAGACGAGTCTCACATCGCCTGGTGCTTGTGAGTGTGCTTGAGCCTGACGTGGACGTCAGGGCTTAAAGGGGGGAAGAATGTGACATCCCCGGAATTTGGATTAGTCCTCTATATAAATGATATAATAGGACTAAATCTCTAACCCGGCTATAGCATTTTGGATGGTAGCAAGATCCAACAGGTTATGAGAGTTAGGCGTGCTAGAGCTAGAGTAGTTCTAGGATGGGTGACCCCCTGGGAAGTGGGGCGTCACAATTTTCCACTCTTCTATTGATCCAGCACTATTATTACTTAAAATGACAAAAGAAGACAGGATTTATTGCACTACTAGTCCTTCAATGTTTAAATTTGACTTCCAAAACTCTGAACTTTCAACGATATTTCATTTTCATCCATGAACTTTCAATAACGTTTTGTTTCAGGCATTTTCTTAGAATAAACCTTATTGTTTGTATCTCTAAGCGTCACAGACACGACACGAAATACGATTCCCTGTAAAATAAGTATAATAATTGACAAAGTAGCATCAAGGTATTTTGTCTCATTATATGCATAAATAAATATAATTCATGAGTTTTAAGAACTAAAGCAGGACTAGAGATTGAACACCCTAATCATGTGGTCAACAATCCTAGTGATAAAATGATCTTTTCATACACAAATGTAATCCTTAACACTGAACCAAGAAACAAATTTTCCACTAGTATCATTTAAACAAGCTCTATGGACCATGAAATTTGCAAAATATAAAATTGTGGCGGTGGAGAGACGCGACCGAAAAAGTTCACTTACATTAGTTTAGATCAACTAGTCAAAAGGAATAGCTGCTTTAATCTCTTTCATGATCATTAATTCAAAATTCAGACTTGTACCAATGTGAAAATTTTATAGCATAGTCATAAGATAAGAAACATCACAGGTCTAAATCTTGGGTAGTTAAAGAACAACACACAAGAAAAAAAAAACAATGAGAATTGGATGAGCACTAAAAGACAAGATGTGAAAAATTGTTCTATATATGTAGAACACCTATGCATTGGATACGGATTGCATAGAGGTTAGACCATACCAAAACTGAAATGATTCAATCAGTATCAATCTGAAACCAGGTCCTAAAGGAATTCATAACTGAATAGATATGTTCTAGCCAAAACAGGTCTTAAAACTCTGGCGTCGAAACTTCAGTTCAGAGGATTGATTCAGATTAAACAAAGCTAGCTCATAGTATGAAATTTGATTCATCAATGAACTTCTCAACGTACCCGCATTCGAAATGGACAGACGAAACCATTGGAAGCTGAAACTCTAGATGCCTACACAAAAACTGGGATTTTGAACCATGAAAATAGGACTAAAGAACTAAATATGCAGGTGTAACAAACAATATACGAAAAAAATTAATTCTGAGAGAAATAGGAAAGAAATATAGGTCACCGTACATCAATTCATCGAGTATCAAGCATATATAGATTTTTTTTCAGACTATTAAATCAAATGAACGGAAAGAAATGCAAGGAATAAATCAAATTCCATTCTTTGAAAGATTCTGTGGTATACACTAATAGGTTAATTAATAGAGAAGAATCCATGATTTAACTACACAAAAATAGATCATACCGATAAGTTCGCAGGGATCAAAAGTGAGATATCAGATGGCAGGTACAAGAACGAAGAAATCTTATTTCAGAGAAGATGTTGCACTCAAAAGCAAGTGCTCAATATAATTTAGAGCACCCACCAATATTAAGCATGGGAAAAACAACATTTAGACACCAATTATAACTTCAAAACCCCACAATGTCATTGCAATCGAATCGTACATGTCCTTTCCCTATCATTGTTAACAGAGAAACTACGGCATCATGTTTTGATCTGATGTTTCAGCCCCGTTGGAAATTATCTCATCACTCACCAAGCAGCAAAACTGACAGCACAAAAGTGTCATGATTCTGGGAGAAGATCGATCTGTTCTTTCTGCTTTTCCTGTTGTTCCCTTTTCTTCAGCTCATTCTCATATTTGGCTAGCCTCTCTTTCATCTTTTCCTGGATAACAACTCTGCCTCAGAACAACGAAGGAAACATGCAAAGCGAGAAAGGAACTAACTCAAGAGAGAGGATTTGGATTTGCCTTGTAACTCTTCTCAAGCCGGTGCATGACATAGAAGCCGAGGACTCCGCCGAGGATAGTCCCTGTTATGATTCGAAAGTACGCCCACCTGTACGACACCATCTCTTTTGGTCCTCCCTTTTCCGTCGATACTAGCTACTATCTGTGTGCAACACATATTTGGGAAAAAGAAAGCAGCTAATTATTTTGGGTAAAAATTTCTAACTGATAAAGCAAATATATTTTCGAGGGAGGAGGACAACTTAAATAAAAACCAACATAGACAAATATTGTAGTAATTGAAAAAACAGAGCATTAACAAACCAACATGAGAAGGTTGGTGTTGGCTTTCATTTATTACCTGACAATTCAAGGCTTTCCTATTTACGAGAATGATGAGGAACTTGTCTTCAAAATAAGCGACATTTAGAGTGCACTTTCATTAGAAAGAAATCAAGTATTAAGGCACCATTATCCTCACAACAAAAATGCAAACTATCAAATATAAATATTAAAAACACCGGTCTCTGGTGGTTTAAGCTTTTGGAAAAAAATGATTGTTTCATATAATTTAACATAATATCAAAACAAGAGGTCCAGAGTTCGAGTCCCACCAGGCTCCTAACATAGTTAATTTCTCTCACATTAATTAAAATCTGCATCTTGGG
>CM054945.1:2707190-2912706 GCA_029168755.2 Tillandsia fasciculata
TTTTTTGCCATATAGTTTATAAAATTATTTCAGAAAAAAAATTTTATCTAACTTAATTAAACGCTCTACAATTTTTAACCAAAATTAATTCAATAGAAATAAATTTTTTAGAATTTAGCCGATACGAATACATTTTGAAATCACTTTTTCACTATGACTGTTAAAAATTTATAATTAGTCAAATGACCCTTCAAAAAATCATTTTTGGCAAAATAACCTTTCTTTTACCAAGTCAGTGCCAAATGAATTTTTTTTTGAAAAATTCACTATTTTTATAGAATTTTTATGAAGGCGGTAATTAAATTATTCGCTACTTTTTTTACGGCGGTGAAGATCTAGTACAAACGGTTCATTGTTTTATAGTATTTTTTGAAAACGATGAATCACCCACCGCCTTCAAGAAGGTGGTGAACTTTATTGTATTTTATAAAAATGGTGAATCATTCGTCGCCTTCTTGAAGGTAGTGAACGATTTATCGCGCTTCAAAGAAAAATCCCATTTGACAATAACATGGCAAAAGAAAAATTATTTCACCAAATTTTATTTGGAAAATGCTACTGCGGAAGGACCTGCCCGTCATTCCTGCCCCCAGCCATCTCGGTGAGCCCGCCCTGAGGTATCGAAGCCGCCGGTTGTACTGGTGGAGGTGGTGGCTCGTAATGACCAGCCTGTTGCTGAAGTGGTCACTGAGAAGGGACCTGCCTGTTGATCCTGCCCCCAGCCTGAGGCTGGACGAACGGCGGTGGGGGAGGCAGAGGAACCTCCCAGTAGTTTTCTTGTTGATGGTCGATGTTCGGACCCATCGGTCCCGCTCCCGCCTGGTACGGGATGACTTGCGGCTGTACTACCCCCAGCGGCTGTGCCGCTTGATAAGTAGCCGGCGGCGGTGCAACTTGTGGTTGCACTGTCAGCATTGCCAGCGTCATCATGATCGATTGCATCGGTAATTGCTGAGATAGTATAGAGGCATATCCTCCACTATATGGCTCCTTTGGGGCCTGCTCGACTTGAGCCGCACTTTCTTTCCTACCCGTTACCACAACCAACATTGAGTCGAACCGGGCATCCCGCGCTCGGCTGTTTCTTTCGAGGGACTCATGAGTCCCTCGATATTTTCTAACATTTGGGTCTTTTGCCCGAATATCTAAGCTAGGGTCGACTCCGGTGGTGCCGACTTTCCGATCGTCTCCGGACCTCTAGTAGCGTTGGTGGCTGGTCCTCCGCGTGTCCAGCGCTACTGTCTTAGTTGTTCCCCACATCCCTAGGGACGACTCTACTCTTGAGAGTCAAACTGCTGTCCTCTGACATTATAACGATAGAAGAAGGTAAGAGTTACCTGAGCGTCCCACCGGGCGTGCCAAAAAGTTGTTCGTGCCGAAACTGTCGCACTGACCGTTGACCGGGTTCGGTCGTCGATCGGCCTCGCTGGGTGACCCTCGTGATGTGATGCGCCGCGTGCCAATGGATCAAGTGATCGGGCCGCGAAAGAATCCGCTCGGCCGGATTCTTCTCAATCGAACTCTCCAAACCGTCCGACTTAGATTAGCCGAATCGGGGTGGAGATAGAGAAGAGTTCGGCCTAGAATAGCTGAACTGGGATGTGGAGACAAAGTGTCACGCCCGGGTGCAAATCAGGACCCGGGCCCGTCTACAGATCCGCCGTGCACATGGGATTTCCGCGTACACGAAGCGCTGGTAACCTGCTGATATAAAATGTACAAAAAGAGCATAATACAGAGCTGAAATAGAAGAACCACATAGTATCTCAGACTGGAAATACAAATACAAGCTGTAATATATACAATAATCTCCCAGCTCACTAAAATAGTACAACCAGCTGGCGGAAGCCAGACCCAAAATAAAAGGAGAATATCACAGTCTGAGTGAAGGGTACAATATCTGTCTACAGCTCTCAGCCTCACAGGAGATCTATCTATTCAGCGATCCCCTTACCTCGATCAGCTGCCGATGGCCTAGCAGCTCCTGCAGATGACTCTGCAAAATAAAGGAGAAGAAAGAAACAGAAAACAACAATGGGGGTGAGAACTACCAGATAAACCAGCAGCCTCCCCTAGTGGGTAAAACCTCAACTCTGACGCACCCACTAGGACTACTAGAGGCAAAAGGGAAAAGGGGAAGTGGTAAGATACATAAGATGCTGAAACAGGAAAACTACCACTATTATGCTGTCAAAACTGTATGCATGCATCAGAAATAGTATAAACCCAATCTAGTCACCAGAAACAACTGGTACTGCCTGCTCAGCAGAATCTGCACACACGGCTCGAAACCGCGGGATCGGCTCACACGGCTCGCATCCCAACATAAGTATCAGACCGGCACACGGCTGGGTCCGAGAAAGCACACCTCCGGAGTGGCACTCGAGGGGAGCGACCCACACGAGTAAAATATCTCTGTCATCAGTATCACAAGTATCTCTGTAGCACATGTCTCAATATAGCAGGACTGGATCATAACCATGATCAAAGTGGGAAACTCCATCCACTATAGAAACCCAATCCCCAACTGATGCAATAAATAAACCAAACTCAACCCCAATCTGATGCAAGGATAAACATCTGGTCAACCGCCTACTGTCCGCGGTCACCGCAATACCCCACAAGTCCACAATCTAGCACAACCTTGGCTACACTATCCCAAACCCCTGCTCACACTTGAGCAACAACATATGAATGCAAAGGACAACAATGAAACATGTTCAAATCCCAATATGATAGTGTAGCAATGAATAGTGGCCTTACCTGATGTCCGGGCATGCATGCAACTGTCTTTATTTTTAAAAGTTGTAAAATAGTGTCAAAGGTTTAAAACAATTGATTTACTGAATAAAAGTCATTTGCATGCGAGATCATAGCCTTTGTCTCAATCACAGTGTCCCAATATAAGTCATCATATCATTTGTGGGGTTATATTAAATTTTAGGGGAGTTTGTCCCAGCGGTCCTTGTCATTTGTCATATTAATTTGTCCCAATGGTTCTCATTAATTGTCCTGTTAGTTGTCCTGTTAGTAGTCCTGTTAGTTGTCCCAATTGTTCTCATTAATTGTCATATTTTAGGGGATTTCTAGTAATCCCAGTGAGCTTGTCAAAAATGAGGTAAGCAACAACCGCCCACCTCGAACAGCTCAAACAACACCCCAGGTAGTCTCCTGGTTGTCCACAGTCCTCAAATCCTGCAAATCAATGCTCCCGGTATAAATACAAATCCCAAAAAGTACAATATTTGCTGTTTTTCAGACAGCACGGGAAAAGAGGAATTTTTCACCTCTAAAATGAGCTCCTAAAATCCCAGAAAAATCACGGTTGCGTTCCTCGCGAAGAGTAGATCAAAATCGACTCTTTAAACGCCTCGATCTGACGCTCCTACGTCAAGATAAAAATCGGAGAAGTCGGTGCTGTCCAAAAATTATCACAGTAAAAAGGGGGGTCAAAGAGGACTTGAAAACTGTGCCAAAAGTACGAAACGGAGCAAAATGATCAACACGGAAATCGAAGCCCTACCTCTTACGGTCGCGCTGCCGCAAAAATCGTCCAAAAATTCCACCTGGTTAGCCCGCAGTGAATTTTCGACGGAACTGCGACGGGAAATGGGCCTAAAAAGAAAATCGTCGCAGTGCGCCGCGTCGCAGATATCTCACTATCTGTAACTCCTAAAATCCTGAGATTTGGAGGAGAGAGAGAGAGAGAGAGAGGAAAACTTTCGTAGAGGGCACTTTTCTGATTCTCTCTCCTCGGCACGCAAATCGAGGTGCAAAGAGAGGGGGGGGGGGGCTCTTATATAGTGGGCCAAAGGGAATATTCCCACACGGGATCTGGATCCAAACAGGAAACACCGAAACGGGCCAACCGGATTGCGCCACGTGTCCACAGAACAGGAAACAGCCTGTGCAGGGCCAATGGAAATCGCCACGTGGCCACGTGGTGCACGTGGTGCTCCGCGCTCCGGGTTTCCGGAAGATGTCGGCCAATAGGGTGCGCCACGTGTCACCCCCCACACGCCTTCTAGAAGCCGGCCAGCCAATCAGGAGCTGCCACGTGGCACGGGAAAAATTCGGTGCACCGGTGCACGCCATGCCATGGACCGCGCACCAGCGCCCCTGCCCGCGCCTGCCCGCGCTGCCCGGCCTGCCGCGCGCGCCTCCGCGCTCCGCCGCTGCCCGCTGCTGCGCCGCTGCCCGCCGCCGCCGCCGCTCGCCGCTCGCCGCGGCCGGCCGGAACAGTAATTCCGGCGGCGGTTACTGTTTCGGGTGAACAGTACCAAGTGCCGAAAAAATAAAGCGAATATACCGTTTTGACCGTTTTCGCGCGCTGAGTCCAAATACGACGTCCGTTTCGCCAAATTCTCATCCGAAATTTTGCCGAAAGCTCCCGAAATTCCCGTTTGCTCCGATTTTCGCGCCAAGTCTAAATTAAATGTCCAATTTCGATTCTACAAGCTCCGAAGCACTGTATGAGCTCCCCTTAGTCACTGTTTAATGTTGCACAGTTCCTGCGGGAGTCCGGATCATCACATCCTCCCCCACTAAAAAGAGTTTCGTCCTCGAAACGAGACTCAACAACATCCTCAGTCCGATGTCTCGAATAAGTAGGGGTGGGCATCCCTCATCTCCGACTCGAGCTCCCATGTAGCCTCGCGCTCGTCATGATTGCTCCATTGGATTTTCACATAGGGAATGGCCCGATTGCGCAATTCTCTTACCTCTCGATCCAGAATTCGCAGTGGGCGCTCCTCATACCTCAAATCCTCGCTGATCTCCAGCGGTGTGAAGTCGATGACGTGCGATGGGTCGAAGACATACTTCCTCAAAGTAGAAACATGAAATACATTATGGACACCAGCAAGCCTCGGAGGAAGTGCAAGTCGGTAGGCAACTGGCCCGATACGCTCCAATACCTCAAAGGGTCCAATGTATCGGGGGCTAAGTTTCCCACGAATGCCGAACCTCCTGATTCCTTTGGACGGCGAGACTTTCAGGAATACATGATCACCAACCTGAAACTCTAAGTCTCGTCGCCGAACATCGGCATAACTCCTTTGTCGGCTTTGGGCGGTCTGAAGATGCTGTCGGATTACTCGGACCTTCTCTTCTGCCTCTATCAAGACATCTGGTCCCAAGGTCCGCCTCTCGCCCACGTCACTCCAATAAAGCGGTGATCGACACTTGCGTCCATACAATGCTTCAAACGGAGCCATCTGAATGCTCGCTTGAAAGCTATTGTTGTACGCGAACTCAGCTAAAGATAAGTGTCGAATCCACCCTCCGCCGAAATCCAAGACGCAAGCCCTCAACATGTCCTCCAGGATTTGTATCGTCCGCTCTGACTGCCCATCAGTCTGCGGATGGAAAGCCGTACTGAACCTGAGTTCAGTCCCCAAGGCTGTCTGCAAACTTTCCAGAAATGCGAAACAAACCTCGGGTCTCTATCTGAAACAATGGAGGCTGGTACTCCATGCAATCTCACTATCTCATCCAGATATAACTGGGCTAGTCGCTCAAGTGGCCACGTAGTCTGCATGGCAGAAAGTGCGCGACTTGGTAAGTCGATCCACGACTACCCAGATAGCATCTGCTCCTCCCTGTGCCCTCGGCAATCCGACCACGAAATCCATCGTAATGTGGTCCCATTTCCACTGGGGAATTGGGAGACTCTGTAACTTGCCAGCTGGCACTCGATGCTCAGCTTTCACCTGCTGACAAGTTAAACACTGAGCCACAAATCTCCCGATATCCCTTTTCATGCCTTTCCACCAGAAGTGTGCCTTGAGGTCCTTATACATCTTAGTCCCACCAGGATGTAGGGTATAAGGTGTATAATGGGCCTCTCGCAATATCTGCTCTCGGATCTCCGCATCCGCTGGCACACATGCTCGGTTCCTGTACCTCAGTACTCCCGAGGCATCTACCGAAAGTCCCCTGACTGATACTCGGAATTTGATCTTAATCCTGGTCAAGTGGGGGTCCTCACTCTGTTTCTCCCTGATCCTGTCTAGCAGAGTGGGCTGCACGACTAAAGATGTCAGTCTAGCAGAGACCCCAGGGGACACAACCTCTATCTCGAGCCGTCTCATCTCCTCTAATAGCGGTGCCTGGTCTGTGATCAACATAGACAAACTTTGCACCGCTCTCCTACTCAAGGCGTCAGCGACCACATTAGCTTTGCCTGGGTGGTAGAGAATATCTACATCATAATCTTTAATAGCTCTAACCACCTACGCTGCCTCAAATTTAGCTCCTTTCTGCGTGAACAGGTACTTTAGGCTCTTGTGGTCGGTGTAGATTTCACAGTGCTCTCCATAAAGGTAATGACGCCAAAGTTTCAGTGCAAACACTACAGCAGCAAGCTCCAAGTCATGGGTAGGGTAATTTTTCTCGTAATCCTTGAGTTGCCTTGATGCATAAGCAATTACCCTCCCTTCTTGCATCAACACACAACCAAGCCCACTGTGTGATGCGTCGCTGTAGATCACATATCCTTTCCCCATAACAGGGAGGGAAAGGATAGGGGCGGTCATCAATCTATTCTTTAGCTCCTCAAAACTCCTCTGACAATCCTCACTCCAGACAAACTTCACTCCTTTACGCGTCAAGCGAGTGAGGGGTGTGGAAAGCTTCGCAAAGCCTTCCACAAACGGACGATAATACCCAGCTAAACCCATAAAACTACGCACCTCCGAAACGGTCGTCGGTCGGGGCCAATCCCGGACTGCCTCAATATTCGCCGGGTCTACTGCTATACCTGCGGCGGAAATCACATGGCCCAAGAAAACTACCTCCCGAAGCCAAAATTCGCATTTTGCCAGTTTGGCAAACAACTTCTTCTCTCGCAGAAGTTGTAGCACTATCCTTAAGTGCTCCTCATGCTCAGCATCACTTCGGGAGTAGATCAAGATATCATCAATGAACACTACTACGAATCGATCCAAGTATGGTCGGAAGATTCGGTTCATTAAATCCATGAATGCGGCAGGGGCATTAGTTAGCCCAAAAGGCATAACTGTAAATTCATAATGCCCGTATCGTGATCTGAATGCCGTTTTCGGAATATCCTCGGCCTTCACCTTCAACTGGTGGTAACCGGATTGCAGATCTATCTTAGAGAAGACACAAGACCCTTGCAGCTGATCAAAAAGATCATCGATGCGCGGCAAAGGGTACTTGTTCTTGATGGTCACTTTGTTCAATTCCCTATAATCCACACAAAGTCGAAGTGACCCATCTTTCTTCTTCACGAATAGCACCGGCGCTCCCCAAGGCGATACACTCGGCCTAATAAAGCCCTTATCCATTAAATCTGGAGTTGCGCCTTAAGCTCCCGCAACTCAGCCGGTGCCATCCGGTAAGGAGCCTTAGAGATTGGCGCAGTTCCTGGAACTACGTCAATCACAAACTCAATCTCCCTATCTGGCGGCATGCTAGTCAGCTCAGGTGGAAAAACATCCGGAAACTCGCGGGCAATTGGGATATCCCCGAGTTCCGGCGCCGCCGTAGGCCCCTCAACAACACTAGCCAAAAAGGCTACACACCCTCGACGGATCATCTGCCTCGCTCGGGAAGTCGAAATCATAGAGGCAAAGAAAGCACTCTGACATCCCCGGTATACCAACATCTCCTGGCCTGGCTCTCTAAAAGTGACGGTTCTTGCGGCACAATCAATAGTCGCAAAGTACCGAGCCAGCCAGTCCATTCCGAGGATCACATCGAAGTCCTTCAGCTGTCTCAAGACCAACAGGTCTACTGGCATAATCCAGGACTCGATTTGCATCGGGCAGGACCAACAACACTCCTCCACGTGCAAGGTGTGATCGGGAATCTGAACCTCTAATGCACGTGGCAAAAGTCCTACCTCTAACCCATGTAATGATGCAAATGATCTACTAATAAAAGAATGCGATGCTCCTGTATCAAATAAAGTACGAGTCCTAATGCCAGAAAGCAAGGTGATACCTGCCACCACATGATCTGCTGCCGAAGAGTCCTCTACTTGCGCAGCATACACTCGCCCACTCTGAGCTGGAGGGCGATAATCCGTGGGATGGGAAGAAGATGGTCTGCTTGCTGGAGCATAGGGCCGCTGAGCCGTCGACCGCTGCTGCGATGAAGATGGAGCAGATGCTGAAGAAGGGGTGGTGGGGGCCGAAAAGGGGCACGAAGCTTGAATGTGCCCGGGCTGTCCACATCTATAGCAGCGACCCCACCGTTGGTCGCAGGTGTTGGAAAAATGCTGACCTCCGCAGAAGATACAATTGCCGGGGGCCCGTGGCTGTCGTGATTGCTGTTGAGACTGCCGCTGTCGCTGAGGCTGCCGCTGCGACCCACGCTGCGACGACTGTGATCTTTGCTGCTGTTGCCGCTTCTGGGATCCACCAGGCCCTCGTCGCTCGGTCCGTCCTTGGCCGGGGAACTGTGGCTGCGGCGGTCGTGGCGGCCTCAACGAACTAGATTGTCCCCCAACCTCCGGTGCCGGTCGCTTCGCCCCCCGGATCACTACGGGAGCTGGAGCTACCTTCCCCATTACTACCTCCCCCGCACTCAACGTAGAGTGCCTGCTCCATCGAGGCCTCCAAGGTCTGCAACCTACGCGAGCGAACCAATTGAAAAAGGTCCCGGCGCAATCCTCGCTCGAACATGTAGATCCGGTGCGCCTCGTCCCTGGCCACGTTCGGTACACATGCCAACAATTGATTGAAATTGGCAATGTACTCGTGTACGGGCCGATCTCCTTGTCGGAGGTTTCTCAACTGTTCCTCCAACCTCTGCCGGACGCTTTCCGGAAAGAAAGCCCCAATAAGGAGATTGCGGAATTCCGCCCAGGTCAGGAGCTGAGCCCCAGGCGGACCAGCCGGTCAAACACGCCGCCACCAAGCTTCGGCGTTGTGTTCCAAAAAGTTCGTCGCCAATATCACTTGATATCGTTCCTCGATAAACAACGTCTCAAAACGTCGCTCCATCGCCGTGATCCACGACTCTGCCTCCCACGGCTCAGTACTTTGCCCCGAAAAATGGGGTGGGTCAAACTGGCGAAACCTCATCAACAGGTCCACCACTCCCCGCTGCTCTGCCGGGGTCAGAGATCCTGTCAGCCCAGTCGGCTGTCCACCAGTACCCCGAGTAACAGGGGATGCCGGGGTCACCGGTACAACTGGAGGATTCACAGCAGGGGAAGAAGGTACGGGAGAATTCTCTGAAGGTGCTACAACAGGCTGAGCCCTCTGCTCTAACATTTGCGTCAGCCGACCCATAGCCTCCTCCTGACGCCGAACAGCCTCTGACATCTGGGCCATCTGGGCCTGCAGCTCTTGCACCTCACTCTGCTGGCCCTGCCCGGACTCCTCCTGATCGGGTTCAGGGGAATCAGGCTGAGAACGCGTCAACATCCTACGTCGCGGAGGCATCCTACCACAAGAAACCACACTCAGTATCGGGACCCCACACGACCCAATCTAGCGAAAGTCAAAGACATTCCCCTATTCCTGTGACTTTATGTTGTCTGCAGCCAACATAACTGTCCACCAGAAATAGGCTATGTCGATCCATCTTCTCTCACTGGAAGAGTCAAACAAAATAAATCGACGACTTTCGCAAAATGCCACGTCTCTCATGCCCTATTATCCTAGGGTCTGCCAAAAGCCTAGGGTTTCCTAAGTCCCAACTGAACTATCCCTAAGCTCTGATACCAACTTAATCTGTCACGCCCCGGGTGCAAATCAGGACCCGGACCCGTCTACAGATCCGCCGTGCACATGGGATTTCCCGCGTACACGAAGCGCTGGTAACCTGCTCAGATATAAAATGTACAAAAGAGCATAATACAGAGCTGAAATAGAAGAACCACATAGTATCTCAGACTGGAAATACAAATACAAGCTGTAATATACAATAATCTCCCAGCTCACTAAAATAGTACAACCAGCTGGCGGAAGCCAGACCCAAAATAAAAGGAGAATATCACAGTCTGAGTGAAGGGTACAATATCTGTCTACTAGCTCTCAGCCTCACAGGAGATCTATCTATTCAGCAATCCCCTTACCTCGATCAGCTGCCGATGGCCTAGCAGCTCCTGCAGATGACTCTGCAAAATAAAGGAGAAGAAAGAAACAGAAAACAACAATGGGGGTGAGAACTACCAGATAAACCAGCAGCCTCCCCTAGTGGGTAAAACCTCAACTCTGACGCACCCACTAGGACCACTAGAGGCAAAAGGGAAAAGGGGAAGTGGTAAGATACATAAGATGCTGAAACAGGAAAACTACCACTATTATGCTGTCAAAACTGTATGCATGCATCAGAAATAGTATAAACCCAATCTAGTCACCAGAAACAACTGGTACTGCCTGCTCAGCGGAATCTGCACACACGGCTCGAAACCGCGGGATCGGCTCACACGGCTCGCATCCCAACATAAGTATCAGACCGGCACACACGGCTGGGTCCAAGAAAGCACACCTCCGGAGTGGCACTCGAGGGGAGCGACCCACACGAGTAAAATATCTCTGTCATCAGTATCACAAGTATCTCTGTAGCACATGTCTCAATATAGCAGGACTGGATCATAACCATGATCAAAGTGGGAAACTCCATCCACTATAGAAACCCAATCCCCAACTGATGCAATAAATAAACCAAACTCAACCCCAATCTGATGCAAGGATAAACATCTGGTCAACCGCCTACTGTCCGCGGTCACCGCAATACTCCACAAGTCCACAATCTAGCACAACCTTGGCTACACTATCCCAAACCCCTGCTCACACTTGAGCAACAACATATGAATGCAAAGGACAACAATGAAACATGTTCAAATCCCAATATGATAGTGTAGCAATGAATAGTGGCCTTACCTGATGTCCGGGCATGCATGCAACTGTCTTTATTTTTAAAAGTTGTAAAGTAGTGTCAAAGGTTTAAAACAATTGATTCACTGAATAAAAGTCATTTGCAAGCGAGATCATAGCCTTTTTCTCAATCACAGTGTCCCAATATAAGTCATCATATCTTTTGTGGGGTTATATTAAGTTTTAGGGGAGTTTGTCCCAGTGGTCCTTGTCATTTGTCATATTAATTTGTCCCATTGGTTCTCATTAATTGTCCTGTTAGTTGTCCTGTTAGTAGTCCTGTTAGTTGTCCCAATTGTTCTCATTAATTGTCATATTTTAGGGGATTTCTAGTAATCCCAGTGAGTTTGTCAAAAATGAAGTAAGCAACAACCGCCCACCTCGAGCAGCTCAAACGACACCCCAGGTAGTCTCCTGGCTGTCCACAGTCCTCAAATCCTGCAAATCAATGCTCCCGGTATAAATACAAATCCCAAAAAGTACATTATTTGCTGTTTTTCAGACAGCACGGGAAAAGAGGAGTTTTTCACCTCTAAAATGAGCTCCTAAAATCCCAGAAAAATCACGGTTGCGTTCCTCGCGAAGAGTAGATCAAAATCGACTCTTAAAACGCCTCGATCTGACGCTCCTACGTCAAGATAAAAATCGGAGAAGTCGGTGCTGTCCAAAAATTACCACAGTAAAAAGGGGGGTCAAAGAGGACTTGAAAACTGTGCCAAAAGTACGAAACGGAGCAAAATGATCAACACGGAAATCGAAGCCCTACCTCTTACGGTCGCGCTGCCACAAAAATCGTCCAAAAATTCCACCTGGTTAGCCCGCAGTGAATTTTCGACGGAACTGCGACGGGAAATGGGCCTAAAAAGAAAATCGTCGCAGTGCGCCGCGTCGCAGATATCTTGCTATCTGTAACTCCTAAAATCCTGAGATTTGGAGGAGAGAGAGAAGAGAGAGAGAGGAAGAAATTTCGTAGAGGGGACTTTTTCTGATTCTCTCTCCTCGGCACGCAAATCGAGGTGCAAAGAGAGGGGGGGTGGGGGCTCTTATATAGTGGGCCAAAGGGAATATTCCCACACGGGATCTGGATCCAAACAGGAAACACCGAAACGGGCCAACCGTATTGCGCCACGTGTCCACAGAACAGGGAACAGCCTGTGCAGGCCCAATGGAAATTCGCCACGTGGCCACGTGGTGCACGTGGTTGCTCCGCGCTCCGGGTTTTCCGGAAGATGTCAGCCAATCAGGGTGCGCCACGTGTCACCCTCCCACACGCCTTCTAGAAGCCGGCCAGCCACTCAGGAGCTGCCACGTGGCACGGGAAAAAGTCGGTGCACCCGGTGCACGCCATGCCGTGGACCGCGCACCAGCGCCCCCTGCCCGCGCCTGCCCGCGCTGCCCGCGCCTGCCCGTGCCGCGCTCCTCCGCGCTCCGCCGCTGCCCCGCTGCTGCGCCGCTGCCCGCCGCCGTGCGCCGCCGCCCGCCGCTGCTCGCCGGTCGCCGCCGGCGGCCGGAACAGTAATTCCGGCCGGCGGTTACTGTTCCGGTGAACAGTACCAAGTGCCGAAAAAATAACGCGAATATACCGTTTTGACCGTTTTCGCGCGCTGAATCCAAATACGACGTCCGTTTCGCCAAATTCTCATCCGAAATTTTGCCGAAAGCTCCCGGAAATTCTCGTTTGCCCCGATTTTCGCGCCAAGTCTATATTAAATGTCCAATTTCGATTCTACAAGCTCCGAAGCACTGTACAAGCTCCCCGCAGTCACTGTTTAATGTTGTACAGTTCCTGCGGGAGTCCGGATCATCACACAAAGATTTGAATCTAACACGGCTGAGGAGCCGATTAGGAAATTGTATTAATTGTAGGGAGATTACAAGAGTAATAGGGAGCCAATTATAGGTTAATCTACTCCTAGAAAATATGGTAAGATTATCTAGAAAAGCAGTAAATGCAGATATTGAAAGGTATGAAATAGCAGGGGTGGTTCTGGCTTACGAGGTTGTAAGACCTCTTTTTCTTCGATGGTTCGGGTATTTATACACTCCCGAACCATGCGTATAATCGTCGATTTGAATAATCGGCGTGATTTGGTGAGAATTATCGTAAATTCCTCAACTACTTCCTTTTGAGTCGAATTTACTCAAAAAGTATAGTAGCTATTTCTTCGTCCAAATTCATCCCCTTATCAAACGTGCCGAAGCGTGATCTTCGGTGCTTTCCAATGCTTGGCGCATCTTCCCATTCCAGAGTCAGTTATGAGATTTGTGTCCAAATCTCGCACTCTTTTCTTTCAGAATCTTTTTTTTTTCGACTCGGGCAATGCTTCCTCCGCTGCTCGACTGGGGTGGTATAGTGTTCGTCTTCAGTCGAAGTCGATCCTGGGTGAGGCGATGCTCTTCTAATTTCAGCTATTTTTTCTGTCGGCTGACGTCTCCATCCGAGGGCGCATGCCATGTGTTGTACTCTTATGCGACCTAGGCCGGTCTCAGTCAAGACACGATTCCTTCTTTGTTGACTTATCCTCCCGTCGGCTGCTGTCTCAGCTGATGGTAGACGCCACGTGTCACTCCCTCAGTTAATGAAAATTCTGGTTTTAACAATATTGAATAGCAAATATATTCATATAAAGTTTAACTTTTCATATTTATTCCTTCAAAAGTTCTAAGTTATTCATATATGTCCCTACCATCAATATTCATTAGAAAAATATAGTTAACTATAAGTTAAATATTTAATTTTGATTAGCTAATAAGGTAAATTTATTATTTTATCCTTTTTAGACATTCTTGTATTATTTTAACAGTTGAAATGTTTGGAGAGATATATTTGAAAGGACAAAACTAATATTTGACATATATTCTGTTAAAAAATAAACAGTGAAGAAATATATTTGCTATTCTATATATTTATACAGAGATGTATGAAATTAACTCAGTAAAATTTGTATAGAGTCATTTAGTTAATTATAAAATTTTTAAAAATCATTGTGAATAAATAAATAAATAAATAAATAAATCCCTTTTCCTACGTGGCATTGACAGATGTGGGGCAGCGATTCCGTTGGGGCCGGGACGTGAATCTTCCGTTTCGTCACTTCACCTCGTCTTCTATTTAAATCAAAAACCCATCGATCCCCTTCTTCTTCTTTTCTTCTTCTTCCTCCTCTTCCTCCCCATTACTATTCATTTTTCCAAGATCCAAAAGGGAAAACCCCCCGAATCTCTCGAATCCAAACCCTAATCTCGATTCGAATTCGTCCAATCCGGTCTTCGTCTCCGTGTTCTCGATCTCCTGCGGCGGCGGCGGCGGCGGCGGGGCCATGGCGGAGGGGGCGGCGACGTCGTACGTGAAGCTCACTAAGGATCAGGATGCGCCCATGGAGGAGATCCGCCCTGGCGAGCTCAACCAACCCGTCCGCGTCCCCGAGGTCCTCCTCTTTTTTTTTTCTTTTTTTTTCTTTTTTTTTCTTATTATGGAAGGGTAAAAATGGATTGAGATCCTGTGAATTATAAGCGCATTTTGAAATTGGATCTTAAACTATAGGCTTTGGTTGATATTGTTGTTATCTTCCATTTGGTTTGTGTGATTCGAAACATGTCGATGAATTGGATTCGAGATTTTGTTAAATTAATTAGTGACTACGTCAAATTTCATGCCTTCATTAGTTTTTTTATTTATTGAACCTATTTTTCATTTTGATTCATGTTTTTTTTAAAATTTTCTTATTATGGAAGGGTAAAAATTTGTGGAGATCCTGTGAATTATAAGCACATTTTGAAATTGGATCTTAACTATAGTTTTTAATTGATATTGTTGTTATCTTCCATTTGGTTTGTGTGATTCGAACCATTTCAATGAATTGGATTCGAGATTTTGTTAAATTAATTAACGACTACGTCAAATTTCATGCCTTCATTAACTTAATTGTGAATTTTGTTAATTTTTATAGCTACTGAATCTATTTTTCATTTTGATATATGTTTTTTTTTTCTTTTTATGGAAGGGTAAAAATTGGTGGAGATCCTGTGAATTATAAGCGCATTTTGAAATTAGATCTTAAACTATAGTTTTTGCTTGATATTGTTGTTATCTTCCATTTGGTTTGCGTAATCCGAACTATTTCGATGAATTGGATTCGAGATTTTGTTAAATTAATTAGCGACTGCGTCAAATTTCATGCCTTCATTAACTTAATTGTGAATTTTGTTAATTTTTATAGTTACTGAATCAATTTTACATTTTGATTTATGTTTTTTTTTCTTATTATGGAAGGGTAAAAATTGGTGGAGATCCTGTGAATTACAAGTGCATTTTGAAATTGGATCTTAAACTATAGTTTTTGCTTGATATTGTTGTTATCTTCCATTTGGTGTGCGTAATCCGAACTATTTCGATGAATTGGATTTGAGATTTTGTTAAATTAATTAGCGGCTACATCAAATTTCATCCTTCATTAACTTAAGTGTGATTTTTGTTAATTTTTATATTTATTGAACCCATTTTCCATTTTGAGTCATGTTTTTTTTTTTTTATTTTCTTATTATGGAAGGGTAAAAATTGGTGGAGATCCTGTGAATTATAAGTGCATTTTGAAATTGGATCTTAAGCTATTGTTTTTGGTTGATAATGTTGTTCACTTCCATTTGGTTTATGTGATCCAAACTATTTCGATGAATTGGATTGGAGATTTTGTTAAATTAATTATCGAGGCAGCCAAATTTCATGCCTTCTTTAACTTAATTGTGAATTTTGTTAATTTTTATATTTATTGAACCTATTTTTCATCATTTTTTTTTATTTTCTTATTATGGAAGGGTAAAAATTGGCGGAGATCCTGTGAATTATAAGTGCATTTTGAAATTGGATCCTAAACTGTAGTTTTTGGTTGATATTGTTGTTCACTTCCATTTGGTTTGTGTGATTCGAATCGTTTTGATGAATTGGATTGGAGATTTTTTTAAATTAATTAGCGAGGCGGCCAAATTTCATGCCTATTTTAACTTAGTTGTGAATTTTGTTAATTTTTATAGCTATTGAGCCTATTTTTCATTTTGATTCATGTTTTCTTTTTTTATTATTTTCTTAGTATGGAAGGGTTAAAATGTATGGAGATACTGTGAATTATAAGTGCATTTTGAAATTGGATTTTAAGCTATAATTTTTTTTTGATTGATGCCCGATCAATTTTCATTTATTTTAATTTGAGTTATTTCAGTAGATTGGATTTTTTTTTTTAATTGAATTTATTTTCTTCACTTTATTGGTGGCCTAAAAGAGAAAATTTAATGCACAATATTCGGCGGTCGATCTAATGAATTTAGTTGATTCAATAGGGGATTTTGTTAGATTAATCATTGAAATCGTCAATTTTTTTTTGAATTTAACAACTTTTCATTGGTAGGAAGTGTGAAATTTTTTAATTTAGAACTTATGGAACCCTAAAATAAACTCAAATTAAACAAATAAGACTGTCTACTTCCAAAATTGACTTTAGTTGAGAGGATCTCCATTTTTTTTTTCATAGTTTCTTAGACCATTTTGATCATGTCCTCGCCGGTTTTTGATCATATGATCAGAATGTGTGGAAGTTGTTGTATGTAGTTAGTTTGATTTTACCATTTTGTCCCAATCTTTTTCTATTTGGTGGAAACAGTTGGAGCTACGGAGGTGCCACGAGTGCGGGCAGCCGCTTCCGGAGAGCTACGAGCCACCGGCGGACGAGCCCTGGATGACAGGGATTTGTGGGTGTGCGGAGGATACTGGGAGCTGTAAGATATCACGGTCCTTGGGATAAACGTTTGTCTGGATCATTGTTTGTTGATAAGGCATACTTTACATTCTTTTATGTCAAAATGACCGAATTATCTAACGCCAAATTATAGAAAGTAGAAGACAGAAATTAGATCTGATTTAGAACTTAAGCTTGCTATTCAAACAGATTTGGACAGCTTTTACGGAAATTTTTCTGCAGGATTTGTGAGTACTTATGCTCTTGTAAAATGCCCATCATTTTGGACTTCACTAAAGCATTTGAATAAGGCTTTGATTGAGGCTGTGTCGAAAATCACCTTTTATATAATACAATTATACAGTTGTTGTTCAATGCTCCTATAAGATGGATGTTTGGTGCAATAACACTTTGCAGGAATGAGTACGAAAGCCAGTTCCATCATTTGATCCACGCTACTAGTGAAACTGCTATTTTATTTTATCATCTGTAATTGAACATTTGCTTTTTAATCTTTATTGTGATGCTGAACAGTCGAATCTTTTGCCTTTCCACGTCAATGTGCCATGCCATAATATTTGTTTGTACATTTTGGAGTTATCATTAACATATGTGATTTTCTGTTGTTCTTCTTATGCCAAAACTGACTTTCGTCGATGAAGGCTGGACTGGATTGTTCTGTCCTTGTGTTTTGTTCGGGCGCAATATTGAGAGCCTCAAAGAAGATATCCCTTGGACACAGCCATGCATTTGCCACGCAATCTTTGTTGAAGGAGGCATGGCACTTGCAGCTGCTATAGCAATCTTTCATGGTATCGATCCGAGGACCTCTTTTCTGATTGGAGAAGGATTAATGTTCACATGGTGGATGTGCGGAATATACACTGGTCTCTTCAGACAGTCTTTGCAGAAGAAATATCATCTCAAGGTACTAATTAAATATTCCTATTAAACTCTGAATGCTATTACATGTCACAAATACCAAAATATAGTTTGTTGTAATGACCCGGCCCACTAGCAATAATAACTTGTTGGGTCTAAACCACCGACCCAACATAATTAAGCCCAGCTATTATTACTGGTATCTATGGTCTCTTATATACCCAATCACAATCTCATTTCCATCCGATGTGGGACTATTGGGGTGTCACAGACTCTCCCCGTCTAGGCTTGATGTTCTTGTCAGTCCAATCACACACACAGCACAAGATTATCAGGCGATGTGAGAATTGTTTTGCTAGCGTTGTCATTTAGATCCTGGCATAGCCTGTTATCTTATCATTCAGACTCTGGCTCAGTCAAGACTCGTCATACATTTTCAGCTGGTGATTGGCTTCGATACCAAATGCTACGATCCGGCCGACTAACAATAATAACTCGTTGGGCACAAACCACTGGCACAAAATGTTTAAGCCCATTTATTATTACTAATGTCCATGATCTCTTGTATACTTAATCACAACCCGATTCTCATCTGATGTGGGACTATTGGATTGTCACATTTGTATAGCAAGCAACAAATGCACATGTATGAAATATGTTGATTCTATCATTTGTTGTGTAGTTCTTTTCGTTATTGACACGAGAGATGCACTAACTGAATATGAACAAATTATCACCCTTATTCTCTCTTATCACATTCAAAACTCTTAATTACTGGTACATAAGTATAAGTAATTATCATTTACAACAATTTGAAAATGCTTCTTGTACACCCCAAGAAGCATTTTCCTTGAAATATTTGGGAGAAAAAGCATATCATTCGATGCTTATGAACCCTTTCCATCCTTTTCCTATTAATTGCATGGGAAATCTAAATTAGGAGTGAGATTTGAGGTACACCTAGAAAATATTTGTTCATTCTCTCTCGCACCTTGATTGTTACGCACGACATGCTTGTTCTTGTTGACACCCTCATTGAATTTGTTAACATTTATTTGTTTTGCGCCTTGCATGTAATCTTTCATGCAATGTTGGTCTTTAATGTTTCACTTTTCTGGCACATATCAGAACTCTCCATGCGATCCTTGCATGGTCCACTGCTGCATGCATTGGTGTGCAATCTGCCAGGAGCACCGCGAAATGAAGGGACACCTCTCCGATAATGTCGTCATGCCGATGACCCTCATCAACCCACCTGCGGTGCAAGAAATGAACGCAAACGAGAATCGCGAGTCCGCAGGATCTGAGAACGGCGTCCACAACCAGCACACTGGCCTCGAGATTCAGCCTTTGTAGTGAATGCAACATTTCTGCCTAAGTCAGGTTTTGATCTTAGCATCACAGTTTACTTGGCTTATTTTCCGCGGCTTCTGATTACATCTTAGTTTCCTGTAGATTTTGGTAATTTTCAATGCGAAAGTCGATACACTACATCATTTTTTGGCATGGCACCAATTTGAGTTGTCGATTGTCCTTGGCTTTATCATTTCATGTTTTACAGAGTGAGAAATGAAAATTACTATATTTAGTTTCCTGTCACTATTTCTAAGGAGAACTTTTATACTTGCTAGGCCATGGTTTTTGTATAAGAAAGCAACATGACAAGTGAACATCTCCGAGGGTCGGAGAAATGTTTGATTTCATTTTCAACAAGAAAATATTTTGAATGCCATTGTTTTCCCTGCATTATGCTTTACTGGTATGTTTGCTTCTCTCTTTAACCGGATCCTCGTAAACGAGTTTCTTCTTCATTCGTGGAAAGTGGTAGATCTCGTCGCGAAATTTGAAAATTCACATAGATTACAAGTATGCGCATTATTCAATACCTTTATAAGAAAAGCTTTAAAATTAAATCTTGATCTTGGTATTGTTGTGAGTACTCATTTCTTGCCACTGTTCCACATCATGAAAGATGTTGCAGATCATAAATTTTGACAATTACAGTGCAGTTTTTTTTTTCTTTTTTCGGTTTAAACATTTTAAATGTACTTGTAGGGTATTTTATGAACATTGATTGTAAACATTTTGTATTTCAATTTTCCAATGCATGTATATGAGTTGATGTCAGTTAGAATATTTTGAAACCTGTTATAGATGATCAAAAGCATGCTGCAGGATTCAATTAAGACAATTATACTTGTTGATCTTTCAGATGGTTTATTATTCAGAAAAAAGTTTACTTGTTGATCTTTCAGATGGTTTATTATTCAGAAAAAAGTTTTGTAGCAATATTAACTAAAACACTGACAGTACAGTCTGCACCTAGTGCAGTTGACTGAAAGCTTAATAATGGTTACTACTAGAGGTCTAAAGTTGGAATCACATTTCAAATTGAGTTCATTTGTAACGACCCGGCCTACTAGCAATAATAACTCGTTGGGTCCAAACCACAACCCAAAATGCTTAAGCCCAGTTATTATTACTAGTGTCCATGTCTCATATAAATTTAATCACAATTCCATCCACATCCGATTTGGGACTATTGGAGGCGTCATAGACTCTCCCCGTTTAGACCTCACGTTCTCATCAACCCAAGCGCACACACAGCAGCAGCCTAAGATCACCAGGCGATGTGAGACTTGTCTCGCTAGTCCTGTCATCTAGATCCAGACTTAGTCGAGACTCGCCGCACACTTTCGGCTGATTATTGGCTCTGATACCAAATGTAACGACCCCGGCCCACTAGCAATAATAACTCGTTGGGTCCAAACCACAGCCCAAAATGCTTAAGTCCAATTATTATTACTAGTATTCATGTCTCATATAAATTCAATCATAATTCCATCCACAGCTGATGTAGGACTATTGGGGGCGTCACATCATTTCTGAAAAGTAAAACATACTATTTTGAATCGATTGCCCAAAAGTTTGAAAAATTTTAATTTACTATCTAATCTTTCAATTTATTTGATTTGAGTCGGTCAATGGTATTTTGACTTAAATATTTAAGCTAATTATATATTTTAATAAATTTATAGTTATAAGAATTGCATGAAGTATACTAATTACACCAGAAAAGATAAACTGTGCATTCAAATTTTAGAGTCAAAAGTATTATTGATTGATTCAAATCAAACAAATTGAAATGTTGGATAGTAAAATCTAAATTTTGAAAGTCCAAAAATTACCTTTTTTATTCGGAAAACTTCAATTTATCTTCTGTGATTTAGCGCAATTTCAGTTTGATACCCTATAATTTGAAGTGTCTTATTTTAATACTATGTGATTTTACTTTTATCTCGTGGTTTAAGTTCTGTCGTTTAAGTAGGATACTTAAATTGATATATTTTATAAATTATCACTTTGGGATTTGTTAAATATGTTAATTTATTATCATTTGGTTTGTAAAATATATCAATTAAGTATCTTACTTAACAACAGGTTTTAATGAGATAAAAATAATATTATAGGGTTGTAAAGTGAAATACTTTAAACCACAAGATATCAAACTAAAATTACCCTAAATCACAAGGGGGTAAATTGAAGTTTTTTTAAGAATTATATAAAACCCTCTTATAAATATTTGCTTTTTTATTTTTCTTTTCCTAACTTTTAAAAACTTATATTTTACCGCCTCAAAAATTCAAGTTGATGTATTTGGCCCTCTCCGTCAAATTTTTTTTAATATTTTATCAATTTTTTATAATTTATTTTGAAAATATTTTTGAAATGATATAAATATATTAAAATTATTTTTTTTTATTTATAAAACAAGCAAGGATAATATGTTCATTTTATCTTTTCTATTAACACCGTAACCTTCTAAAATTATTTTTTAATATTTTAAAGAAATAAAATATAAATTTGTAAAAGTCAGGAAGGGAAAATAAAATAGTGGGTATTTATAAGAAAATTTTTTGTATTTTCTTGAAATTATACTTTTATGATTCTCCATTTTCCAGCTAGATCATAAAATTTATATTTCAATTGATTCATCGCAAACAAAAATAAATAAATAAATAAATAATTTTTCTATTTAACCTTCGTGCCATCGGTATCTTAATCTTAACATGTGACAGCGAATTCGAAACTTTTCAGTAAAACATTTTCGAAGAGCTCCCTATTAAAATTTTATCCTAAACTTTTTTTTAATTAAAAATAAAATTGATATAAAATAGCGAGAGTAGTCCCTAACGAGGCGCAGTTAGGGAGCTCCCCATTAAAATTTTATCCCCAAATGAAGCCCAATTTGAGAACCTAATATCTATTTTTGCTGTTCTAAATAGTTTTTGTTCTTAGTGGCTGCGTTTGGCTGTTGGAACAAGATGAGGATAAAAGGGTTATCCCCCTCTTATTCCGGAGGAAACCCCTGGGGATAAAGGGGTTATCCCCCGTTATTCCCAAAGGAGGGAATAGCTTGTCCCCCCGGTAACGGAAGGGGGGAATAGCTTGTCCCCCCCCCCCCGGTATGGGGGGAACAAGCTATTCCCCCCAAAAGGTGGAACAATCTGTTCCACCGGATTGTTCTATTTTTTTTTTTAATTAAAAAATTTTAAATTATAAAATATTTAAATTTATAGAATTTAAAATTTAATTTTTTTATTTTAAAATTTTTTAAAAAAATTATTTTATTTTTTAATAAATTTAAAAAATTAAAAATTTTATTTTTTAATAAATTTAAAAATTTATATTTTTTAATTTTTTTATAATTTATTAATCTATACAAATTTATACCAAATGTTTAAAATTTTTAAATTTATACCTATTTTTATATACAATTTTTTGAATTTTTAAAAAATATAAATTTTCAAAAACCAATTTTTTTTTAATAATTTATTTTTTATATAAGTAAAATATAAATTTTAATAAATTTTGTAATAAATATTTTAAATTAAATATTTAAAATCATATCAGTAAATTTTTTATCTTAAATTAAAAATTTTAATCCTCTCTATTCTTCTTATTCCTATATAATTTACCAAACACAATTTTCTTTATACTCGGTATAACTCTTAAACCTAATTAAACAGAAATTTACGTTAGTTTCTGCTAATACCATAACTTATATCTATCTCCAGTATAACTAAAATTTTCTTATACCTGAATCAAACGCAGCCACTGTAAATTACTAAGCTCATACATAAACAACCAAAATAGCATTTAGTAAGTTTTAGAGTGATTCTAATTTGTTAGTTTCTCTAGGTTTTTTTTTTTTTTTTTTTTTTTTTTTTTTTTTTTTTTTTTTTTTTTTTTTTTCCTAAAGGTCAAAATATAGAGAGACCCTCCTAGAAATAATAGCATGATCTGAAGATTCTGAACACAACTCTAAAATATTGAGAAAAATAAAAAATCACCAGGCACAAACCTGTCCAATCCATGGATAATTAACACAACTTAACATAAATTACTACTATAATTTATTTTTTTGTAAAGCATTTCAAAACTATCTTTTACATATTTTAGACATAATTATTAAGTTAGCACTATTAAATTTAATTATTGAACACAAGCAAGACCCACCAACCGAATCACAGACCTGTACTGAAATGTGCATAAAATTATATAATATCTCCTACGTAAAAAAAAAAATTGTGCATAAATTATTTAAATATTATGATTAATTTTATACAGATTCTTTTAAATATATTAAATAGCATATGTATTCTTACAAAATTCAACTTTATCGGATCGTTGGCGCTAATCATTAATCCCCAAAGCTCGAGCTGTTAGAAATACACAACCAATTCACTTAAAACGTACAGACACAGCGCCCACGGGTCTCGATCGGACTCAACCCACCTGGACGTTGGGTCTATTGTTGGACCTCTTGCCGTTAGGTCTATTGTGGACCGCAGCCCCACTCAACTTATTAGGCTCACCCAACTCAACTTATTAATATCCTGGGCCTATTGTCACGGGACAGGAAGTTGGACCTATTTAAATCCATAAATAAATAGTCAACAAACTTTTCATATTTATTCCTTCAAAAATCTAAGTTATTTATTTATGTCTTCAATGTCCGTTACAAAAATATAATTAATCATAAATTAAATACTTAATCTTGGTCGGTGAGTAAGGTAAATTTATTTTTTTATCTTTTTAGATATTATATTTAAACGGTTAAAATTTTTGGAGGGATATATTTGCAACGTCGATTAAAAAATAAATAGTAAACTAAACGGTAACAAATTAGATGAATATATATGAACGACTTAAAATTTTTGAAAAGATAAATATAAAAAATTAAACTTTATAGATATATATCTGCTATTTAATATGTTTATATGAAGCTGCTTGAAATTAACTATTGATAGAATGATTGTTGTAATTCACAGGAACAAATATTTAATTTATGATTAAAATAATAATTTATAGTAATTGAAGGGAATTATTGAGATTGTACCATCTTAACACATAAAATGTTATAAAATTTTGGCTATGCAAATCGTATTTGAAATATTAATTATTTTAATTTGACTATTTAATTTTTTAAAATTTTATTTTTGCTATCTAACCTTTCGACTGAGAGGCACTTTGACTTTAAAATTTAAGTTAATTTTGAGTCTGTTTGGTCTAAATTTTAAAAAAGTAAATTTTGTTTGATTGATTTTGAATTGATTTTAGTTAAAAGAGGTAGCGCGCTTGCGAGAGTTAAGATGAAAAGCGATTTTTTTTTAATAATTTTGTAAATCTATTTGACAAAAATAATTATTATTTGTAAATAATAAATTTTTTATTTAATTTTTTTCAAAATAATTTAAAATTTGAATTTAAATTTAAATTTTAAAATTTAAAATTTATATTTATACAAAAATTTAAAAGTTATTATTTTAATTTAAAATTTTAAAATTTAAATCAAAATTTAAAATTTAAAAACTAAATATAAAATTTAAAATTTATAATTTATAATTTAGTTCTAAAATCAGAATCAAATTTTAAGAAGCAGATTTTAACTGCTTCTAATTTTGGACTTTAAAAATTATAAAACTAATTTTAAAAATCAAAATCAGAATGAGATTTTAAAAATGAGATTGCCAAATCCAAAAATTATTTCTTAAAAGCCAGGACAAACACCACTTCTTATTTTAAAAAAATTATAGGTGTGTAAATTCTATGAAGTATATTAATAAAATATATAAAAATTAACAACACATCCAAATTTTAAAATAAAAATTATATTTTAATAATTTTAAAATAAAATTAAAAATTTTAAATAGTAATTAGTGACAAATAAGCAAAAAGCACTTTTGAATTATTGATATTTATAAAAGTTCACTAAAATTTACAAAGAGCCTGCTTGTTTCCATATCGAATGAATGATTAAGTATATAAAAAATTATGAACAATAATAATAATAACTGGATTTAAATATTTTGTGTCTTGATTTGGGATCAACGAATTATTATTGTTAGTTGATCGATCGATATATTTAGCATCAAAGTTATATCAAGATTTGAAAGATAAAGTGAAAGACTATGTCAGAATTTGAATGATATGGCTAACGAGATAAGTTTTAGGAATAATTGCCTGTGTAATCCTGAAATCTGAAGAAATATCTGATTTACCCCTCTTATTTTTTTCTTTCCAATATACCCTTCGTACGTTCCACTGTTATTAAAAATACCCCTACCGTTTCCCTTTGTTAAGTTAACTAGGGTTAAACTAGAGTTAAATAATAATCGGAGTTAAAAACTATCAGATATACCTATTTTGCCCGGGTTTAGGGTTTAGGGTTTATGATTTTTTAGGGTTTTAGGGTTTAGGGTTTTTTAGGGTTCTAGGGTTTAGGGTTTAGGATTTTAGGGTTTAGGGTTTAGGGTTTTTTAGGGTTTTAGGGTTTAGGGTTTAGGGTTTTAGGGTTTAGGGTTTAAGGGTTTAGGGGTTTAGGGGTTTAGGGTTTAGGGTTTTAGGGTTTAGGGTTTTGGGTTTAGGGTATATTTGAAAGGGCAAAATAGTAATTACACACAGATAACGGCAGTTTCAAACGGTACACTAACAGAGTTTAACTTCAGGGGTATTTTGGAAAGAAGTTGGAACGTAAGAAGGGTAGTTTTAATATTAGCCTTCTACGAGAGGTAAATCTGAAAACAGAAAAATTTTTAGGGGTATATAGAAAATTGCCCCTAAGTTTTATATTGTCCGATAATTTTAGGTTGTATGTGTGATTGTATTGACGAGAATGTCGGGCAAAATATGTGGCACTCCAATAGTTCTATATTGGATATGAATGAATAATTAGATATATAAAATATCATGAACACTATTAATAATAACTGGATTTAAATATTTTAGACAGTTGGTTTGGGCTCAACAAATTATTATTAATGGATCGAATCATTACATTGTTTTGTATTAAATAAAATAAAGATAAAAATTATATAAAAATATTTTTTTTATTTTTTTTGATAAAATTATAATTATGGTTTGTTATTGTTATCTTACTGTTTATTTTTTAACAGAATATAAATAAAATATTAATTTTGTCGAAACAAATATATTTTTCTAAAAGTCTCAACTGTTAAAAAATATATTTATGATTAAATATAATATTTGAAAGGATAAAAAATAAATTTATCTTGCTCACTAACCAAGGCTAAGTATTTAACCACTATCGACGGTAGTGATATATATCAACAAACTAAAATTTTAAAAAATTAAATATAAAAAATTTAATTTTATAAAAATATATCTGCTATTTAATATATATACAAGAAAAACTATATAAAATTAATCTAATTTTTATGCTAAATTACATAAAATTCCTCTCTATATACTCACTTTTTTAGTTTTCCTTGTTAACTTTCAAAAACCTACATTTTATCCCTCAAAAGATCACTTCAGTCAGGTTCAATCAATATTCCGTCAATTTTTTATAATTTATACTTTAAATATTCTTAAAATGACATAAATATATTAAAAATTAAATTTGTTTTTTATAGAGCAAGTAAGTGCAATATAGTCATTTTATCTTTTTTATTAACACGGTAATTCTTGAAAATATTTTTTGATATTTTAAAAAAGTAAAACATAAATTTTTAAAAATTAGATGAAAAAAAAAACAAATATTTACAATCGAATTTTTTATATTTTAGCCTAATTTTTATTGTTTTTTTTTTCATCTCAAGTAATATAATCTTTCGCAATTTCAACAGTAGCCTTAGCCAAAGCACCAAAAAAAATTGAAGGATGGTAGGAACCCTTTTAGGTGTATATTCTACACCCAATTTTATTTTAGACTGAATATTATTTCATTCGTCATATTAAGTGACGAGTGAAATTTATCCCATCTTAAAATGGAGTGAGATATAAGATATCATAAAGGAATAATGTATATTCGTATATACCCAAAAAGAAGCCCCAAGATGCTCTCCGCAGTCTGTCCGACCGCTCACTCACTAGTCACTCCCTCGCAGGGGCAGACAGACAGAACATGGAAGGCGGCGGCGGCGGCGGCGGCGGCGGCGGAGGAAGAAAAGAGGAGGATGGTGGGGGAGTGGTTCGGTACGGAATAGTCGGGGTGGGGATGATGGGGCGGGAGCACGTGATCAACCTCCGCCACCTACGCGAGGAGGGCGCCCTCGTCACGTGCGTCGCCGACCCCCACCCCGTCTCCCTCGCCCTCACCCTCGACCTCGCCCGATCCCTCAACACCACCTCCCCTCCCCCTCCCCAGGTAAATACATTAATATTTTTCAAAATTTTAAAGATATTTTATTTATTCCTTGGAGGACTAAAATATCTTTAATAATATATATTTTTCTTCTAGAGTTTACTAATGAATTTTAAAAGCAAGTTATTGGTATGAGCAACTAGTACGTAAGATATACACTTCATCCATCCAAGAAAGTGATCAGTAAAATTCATCCCATCCTAAAATAGATAAGACGTAAAATGCACGTCCTAAATAGGGTCCAAAAATATTTTCTTATTGGTATTTGCAGGTTTTTGATCTTTGAATGAAAATTTGTATAATTAAAATAATAGTGGTCCGCCACGGTTTAGTAGGTGATTGGTGAAATAATATGATGTAATAAGTGTTTAAAATTTACGGGCACTAAGGCTTCGTTTGGTTGAGATATAAAAGAAAATTAGTTGTACCAGGAATAAGTATAAATTTTGGAACAAGCTGAAACTAATGTAAATTTGTGTTTGGTTGGGTATTAGGTTAGTACCAGATATAAAAAAAATAGTGTTTGAAAGTGATTGAAGAATAAGAGAAATAAAGAGTTGACTTTTGTGTTAAATGACGAAAATACCCTTGCTTTTAGGTAAGTATTAAAATTGATAATTAAAAATTATATTATAATTTTTTAAATATAACAATTCTTATATATATTATTGAGTAAATTAGATGCTATATAAAATTAGTTTTAATTTTGATTATTCTAAAAAATTATTAATATTATCCAAAAATTAAAATATTAGCATTCTGCAAAGGTAAAATTTTAAAAATTCAATAATAATATTAAAAAAATGAACATTACATACTAAAAATGTATAATTTTATTTCTAAAAATCAGTTGCTCAATACATTCTTAAATTAAATGATTGCACAAAAACCTATTAAAAAAACTATTAGACAATAACATAATCAAATAGCGATTTTTAATTAGCATAAAATATAAGTCAAAATTTATACAATATTTAAATATAGAATATTACAAAATCATGCATGGTATGGAGATTGAAATTATCATCAAACAATAACAATCTCACAACTGTACTACCGTAGAAATCGAAATATCATGTCACAATAATAATTCAAATTACATCATACATGGAGAACACGAGTTTTTAATTAACAGTCCAATTAAAATTACATATAAACAAAATAAACTATTTAACAAGCTGACTAACATAATATTACAACATTAATTCTAACTTTTACAAACTTATAGTCATTTTCAATAATTTATCTAATTTCTATTATTCCACAACTGCTCGGTAATATGTGTGCGAATGTCGTCTCCCCGTCGTGACTCTGATGTACTAGAAAATGTAGTCGTCACTTCCGGTTCATCCTCTGGAGGCTCTGGGTCTAGCGCTTCGTTAAAATATCTATCATTTCCTTGTTGTCGTCGAATAAAATTATGGATCACACAACATGCCATAGCAATTAGACACTGCACTCTATAAGGAAACGGTGTAGCAATATTTAATATCTTGAATCGCTTCTTTAATATTCCAAAGGTCTTCTCTACCACATTTCTTAATTGGGCGTGCCGATGATTATACAAGTCCCGCGGAGAACGATGTATACGACCACGTGTGTTACTATCAAATTGACTCAGATGGTAACGCTCGCCTCTGTACGGCGCCAGAAATCTATCGGTATTCGCATATCCGAAATCGACCAGATAATATTTTTCTGTAGATATAACAGAAGTGTATACAACTTTTGAAAACTAAATTAAACCAATAATAATGAACGAAATTAAAAAAAAATTTCTCTTTAAATAATACCTTCAGGAACTATAAAACCTCCACTTTCATAGGCCCATTTGAGTACCCGCATATCAGCGACAGATCCTTCCCAACCGGTGCATACAAAAAAAAAGTTATGATCAAAGGAAATAGCAGCCATCATATTTTGCGATGTAAATCCCATGCGACACCGAAATCGTGGTTGTTTGTGCCTTTCTACAATCACCGGAATATGCGTACCATCCACCGTCCCAATTGCATTCTACATATGTAAATATCACAAAGTAGTACTTACAAATTGAGCATTGGTAAAGTACAAATTAACTTCTGAAAAGTTATTGTCCCTTACCTTGAACGGATGGAAATTCGGATTTTCACTAATTCTTGGATGTACTCCACAATTACTTGGCGGCATAGTTAAGTATTCATCTTTTATTTAAAATTGCATAGCATAAAGAAAATAAACTCATGTATGCTAAGTGGTATGTCAAACAGGAGAAGCCAAAAAAAATATGGAATTGCATAATATAATTGCCATAAAAAATTCTCGGTAGCGGCATACGAAAGATGCGATTCTTACAAATTCTTCTTATTTGCACATAATTGGAATAGTGATTTATTCTGTACACGGGCTCAAGTGGTTTCCAACAAGCATGGGATTGCAGTGGATTGTAAATTCATGCCATCCATCAAACGCCTATGGCAATCGTCATCATCGCCTAAATTTGTAAGAATCAGCCTACTTTACCGATCAAACATTCATATCTCGTAGCCGACATATATAGTGTATGTTATGACATAGCATAGTCATTTATCATGAGAGGCAAACGGCAACACGGATTTAAGCATGGCATATGTGATATAGAGGTGAACCCAAACTCATGCAAACGACAATCGAGGCAACAAGAGACAACCAGACACAAAAGTAAAGTAGAGAGTAGCACCTTCGAGGCAAGAAACAGGAGGGACGGTCGCGACGATGAAACCCGTAGGGGAGCAGATCGCAACCGGACGCAAGCACGAAGGCCGGCCACAACACCCCCACAGATCGGGCAACCTCGAGCCAAGAGCTACACTACTACAGATCGGGCAACCTCGGGCGACGACGAGGAGGTACGGGGGAGCAGATCGCAACCGGACGCAAACACGAAGGCCGGCCACAACACCCTCACAGATCGGGCAACCTCGGGCCAAGAGCTACACTATCGCAGATCGGGCAACCTCGGGCGACGACGAGGAGGTACGGGGGAGCAGATCGCAACCGGACGCAAGCACGAAGGCTGGCCACAACACCCCCACAGATTGGGCAACCTCGGGCCAAGAGCTACACTACCGCAGATCGGACAACCTTGGGCGACGACGAGCAGAGATGAAGGCGGTGAGGGCGAAGGCAAGGAACAAGCGGGGCGAAGATGGGGCTTTGGGGAAGGAAGAAGAAGCAAGAAGAGAGAGGAAAGGGAAAGAGGAGGCCCTCGGGAAGCATGCAGGGGCACAGTGGACGAGAGGGGGGAGGCTTGTTCGGGGGAGGGCGGCCTTGTTCGGGGGGGGGGGGGGGGAGGGATCACCTATCCCCCCTGTTAACGGGTTGTCCCGGTTTTTACCGGGACAACCCGGTAAGGGGGGGAATAGGTGTTCCACCCTATTCCCCCCCTTAACCCAATTGTGTTTGGGTACAAAAGGGGCTTATTCCCCCTTTGTACCCAAACCAAACACAGTGTAAGTGCTTGATGCTTTTAAAATCACAACTCTTTTGATAAGTTTAGAAAAAAATTTAAAATTTTGAATAGTAGTAAAAAGTTAACAAGCAAAAGCCCCTATTATTATTCATCATTCATGTTCTTGTTTTTTTTTTTTTTTTTTTTTTTTTTTTTTTTGGGTAAAAACATATGGAATTTATCTTAAGGTTTTTTTTTTTTTTTTTTTGAGCAATGCTGATATATATCCCATCAATCCAAGAATGGAAACTTTTCTACTAGTTACATTAATGTGACTAGTAAAATTCACCTCATCCTATAATAGATGGGGTATAAGATGTACACCCTATTTGAAGTGTACAAAATAGCATTTTCCTTTCTTTTTTTTTTTTTGCATTAAGCCCCCTTAAAATTTATATTTACAGAAATGATCCGATCCTCTTTCTGCTACATGTTGGACAAGGAAGGATTTAAGTTGAAGACAGTGACTGAATGACTGTGTTTAACTTAAAAACTCCCATTCCCACCCCTTCTCGTTCAGCGTGGCGTTCGCATGGCAGAGAAAAGTCCATTTATAAAAATATAAATTTGTTGAGGTTATTTGTGATTTTTTTTTTTTTTGGGAGCGGGTTAAATGCACATAAACCCTTTTATCTGAGCTATGACTCATTTTGATCCAATTGCAACAATCTTTAAATTTTTTATTTTGCTATTCATGTGATTTGAGTCATTTACTGACTTTTAAAGTTCAAAGGTCGAATACATCGTTTATTTTTATGGATCTGATTAGCATATTTCATAAATTTATTCAACTATAATTCCATTAAAAGTAAGTAATGAGTTCAAAATTTGTACCAAAAGAGCCATTGATTGGCTTGTATCAGATAAATTGAAAGATTGGATACCAAAATCAATTTTTTAAAAGGTTGGAAAGTTGAATCAAAATGGTCCAAAATTGAGGTAAGTTGTATACATTTTTTCCCTTTTTTTTTTTCAATTATTAATATCATGCTCGATTGTGAAATAATTGTGATTTGAATTACATGAGAGAAAATCGAATGAGATGAGAAGTCTGACGGGGATTCGAACTTAGGGCCTCCTGCTCTTACTATAAATTAATTTTTTATATTCACTAATCAATCAGTATCTCAATGGTAAGGCATCTGGGTGGAGTGTCTGGATAACAATCTTTTACTCCGTCAGCATCTATGGTTCCTCGGAGAAAGTCATAACTCCGACCTAATATCATAACAGTAAGTAGAAATTGGATCAGGGGTTTGAGTCCCAGTGGGGACTCTGGGTAGAGTTGTATGGGAAAGGTCGGTAAGCTTCTAATCTTGAAAAAAAAAAGAAAAGAAAAAAGGAAACAAAGAAAACCTATTTGTATTCATAACTTCCTTTCGTGTCTGAGCTTGAGAATTTTGATAAGCCCAAGATATGAACTTGAATTAAATGCTAGGATGGGGCTAATAGCCTGATAGGATTCAAACTTGGGAACTCACATGAAATAACTGTTTATCTCTAAAGTTTAAGCTAGATGTTTAATAATGGCATCAAAATTCACATTAGAATTGTGGAAATTGGTTGAAGTTGTCACAAAAAAATATTTATTTGCTTAAAATCAAAGTTTAAACTAGTATATAAACATACTTAGACATAGTTATAGATACGAAGATACGCTACGTAATGCTCTCACTCAACTACCTAAACACCCAATTGATGTTTTTCCGTATGAAAAGAATATTTCTTAGTGTTTGTGTGTACTTTCTCTGAGAAATTATTGCTGTAATCGACGATAGTAAATGTGTGCATAATCAAGCATCTATAAATAGTTCCATAGCAAAAATTGGATAGTCGTGTTAAATTATCTTTGATTTCGGCTTTCAATCTCTCCAAAGAAAGAATTAAATTCTGACATAAATACGAATGTCTTTGTATATGAGATATTTTGAAGTCCTGTTGTTCACTGCATTTTGTGCCAAAAAGAGAAAACTTTACCTTATCTGTATGCATAATTTTAACGTATGCGAAAATTTTGAAGGCATTCTCAGGACACCGCGAGTTATTAGACAGTGGGCTCTGCGACGTGGTTGTTATATCGTCTCCGAACATGACTCACTTTGAAATTCTCATGGACATCATTCACCATCCGAGGCCTCACCACATACTTGTCGAGAAGCCATTGTGTACCACCGTTGAAGACTGCAGAAAGGTCAGATATGATTTTCAATTTTTTTTAATTGCCAAGATATCTGGTGTGATTTACATTGAATGCATCTCATACATTTGACTAAGTTTTATTTGTTCTTAACATGAGATTTTTAAACCTTCCTGAAGCGTGTTTTTATTTTTTTTCGCTGTCCTAGTCACAAATTCTGTCACATATTTTCTCCAATCTTCTCTTCATAAGGTTGTTTTTGTCGATGATGAAAGCTCTTCAGGCTCTCATTGTAGGTCATAGAGGCTGCTAAAAAGAGACCCGAGATTCTTGTGCAAGTTGGACTAGAGTACCGGTACATGCCTCCGGTGGCTAAACTAATTGAAGTTGTTAAGAGCGGCACGCTGGGGCAAGTAAAAATGGTGGCGATTCGCGAACATCGGTTTCCTTTTCTTGTGAAGGTACACTAAGCTTGTGAGTTTAATGTTCTTGTTATTTGGTGCTTCTTGTGTTTTTGAATTGGTTTTAGCCAATTTTGAGATTCATGTAGGTCAACAACTGGAATAGATTCAATATTAATAGTGGCGGAACATTGGTCGAGAAGTGTTGCCACTTCTTTGACTTAATGCGGTTGTTTGCAGCTGCAAATCCAGTTCGCGTGATGGCTTCTGGAGCTATTGATGTTAACCATAAGGATGAAGTTTATGATGGAAAGGTGAGATTTTCTTGTCCTATCTTTTTAGTTATAGTTGAATTGGGATTAATTAATTGCTCGATATTTATGATGTTGGATCAGGTTCTAAACTTCTAATCTTTATCTGATTTACCAGTGAAGTTGTTGATATCACTATATGCTAGATAATTTATCACAAAAAAAGTTTTACTCAATTTTCTTTTTACAGTAATGATGCATATTCTATTATATTTGTTTGGAATATCTTGTTCTCTAGTTTCTTCTGTTCATCGGTTACTATTGTATCATACTTTCTACGTACATGCTATCCGTACGCAATTTTATGAAAGACTCTTGCATTTAAGATAGTTTAAACAATAAGATGTTATTGCAATAGATCGTTTGAAAGAACAGTAATCCCATGCATCTTGATGATATGTTATCTAATCTATATATACATTAATTGGTGGTTCTAAAGTTCAACGTGACGCTTTCTCCCAAACTCACCCCCTACCCCCCACTCTCTTTCTAAAAATGCTTTCTCATAATTCGAAAGGGCATTTGTCCTTTTCTCTGCCCTCCCTTTCTTCTTCTCTCTTTCTTCTTTCCTATAACCTTCCTACAGCCTAAACTCAATTATTACCCCCACTTCCATATCTTATCCGCCCCCCCTCCCCCCTCTCTCTTTCTCTTATATCTTTATTATAGCTTATCCCTTTTCTTTCTCTCTCTCTCTCTCTTCCTTATGCACCTCTCTCTTTCCTCAATTTTATCCCTTCACTCTCTATCCTGCTCAATTCCTCACAAATCCACTCAAATCTCTCTTTCTTTCTCTCTCTCACATATCTTTACTATATAATTTATCTATACAAATATATGAATTCCCAATCTTTGAGCTGACATAGCATTCATTTCTTATTTTGAGGGGATGAATTCCACCTCTCTCTCTCTCTCTCTCTCTCTCTCTCTCTCTCTCTTATATATATATATAAAATATAATATATATATATATATATATATATATATATATATATATATAATATATATATATTGGGGTAATCCTCGCTTTCCTTGCATGTGCTCTTCTTTTTTTTCGTATCCCTTCGACTACCGTTCCAAATAATGTGTACGCATGCCTTCAATTATACTAACCATAAATCCTCTTAACTCTAATTCAAACGCCTTCTCCCCCAGGAAATAACCCTCTATCTCCTCTTTCGTTTCTCTAATTTTTTTTTTCTGCCTCTTCACCTACCGTTCCAATTAATGCGTCCACCCACCTTCAATTATAAACACCACAAACCCTTTAAACTCTAATCCAAACCCCTTTTCTCCGGGCAATCACCCATTTGTCTCCTCTTTCGCTTTCCCTTCTTTCTTCATAGGCTTTGAAGCCAAGATCAAGCACGTGCTGTGGACGGAGGAGAAGATCGCGCACAGCATCGCCAAGCTTGGTGTTGCCATCTCCATTGACTTTAGGGGGGCTGTCCTATGAGGAAAGAGACTAGGGCGTGAAACCAAAATATGGTAGCCCTTATCCGAGGGGAGGGGAGGGGAGGGGAGGGGAGGGGGATGGGTTCTTTGTTTTGTTTGTGTGTTCTTCATATTTTGGTCAGATATGAAATTAGAAATATTTGGTTTCTAAAAATTTTTCTACCAGAAAAATATAAGAAATACTTTTTTATTGATTTAAATAATAAATTGAAGATCTAGAATAATTATGAAAGAAAGTGATTGTATTTTTTCAAAGAAAAGCTAATTTAATATTGGATTCCTGAATATTCTTTTTTTTTTTAATTTACGTATGTTGTTGCATTTCAAGATTTGGGTTCATAGAGAGATTTTATATTCTGTTTGTATGGTGTTATTGATTCTTTGGTTTTTGAAAAATAACATCAAAAAGTCTTTTTAAGGCTTTTTTAAAAAAATCTAATTATATAGGGAATTTTGAGTAAAAACACATTTCATACCAATTCTTTACTAAAATTTATGTATTAGGAGGCTTTATAACCCTTCTTTAACAGTATCTATCCGCCGCAACACGCGGGTTACTACACTAAACATACATTAATTGGCGGTTCTAAAATTTCATGTGGCGCTTTCTCCCAAACTGATAGATGGGCAAAAAGAGCATGTCCTATGGTTTGTATTAACATCAATTATATAGTACATGAGAAGGTATTTCTATGGTAACAATGACAACCATAGTAATAATATAACTAAGATTATATGCTATATAATCCTACGCTATAGATGGTAAGTAATATATAGTATAGAAACAATAAAGATAATACTAAATATATCGTAACATCCCCCCGCAAGCTAAGCATCAGGTGGACGGATGCGAAGATTGAGCCGTAATATCGAAAACCGAAAGGGTGACAAGGGCTTGGTGAAAATATCAGCAAGTTGTTTATCAGAAGAGATATGAACCAACTCTAAATCACCAGTCTGAACTTTTTCGCGCAAGAATTGATGATCAAGTTCAATATGCGTTGTGCGAGTATGAAGAACAGGATTTACCGCTAGATAAGTAGTGCTTAGATTATCACAGTAGATGCTAATAGGTCGCCAGAGGAAAACACGAAGATCACGAAGTAGACGACGGATCCATATCGTCTCTGCAAACGCGTAGGCGACATCACGGTATTCTGCTTCAGAACTAGAGCGAGAAATGGTGGGCTGCTTTTTGGCGGACCAGGAGATAAGATTGGGCCCTAAAAATATACAATATCCAGAAATAGACCGACGTGTATCTGGACAACCGGCCCAATCAGCATCTGCAAATGCGACAAGAAAGGGATTGACACAGCGAGATATAGGCAGTCCATAAGTCAGCGTGCCCCGAATATATCGTAGAATGCACTTAACCGCTTGCATGTGTGGTTCACGAGGAGCATGTAGATACTGGGCAACAGAGTTGACAGCATATGATATATCCGGTCGGGTGAAAGTAAGATACTGGAGAGCACCAACAAGCTGACGATAGCTATAGGGATCCTCAAGAAGTTGCCCTTCATGAGAAGATAGACGAGAGGTTGGAGAGAGAGGACTAGAGACGGGCTTACGATCAAGAAAACCATGGCACTGAAGCAGCTGATGCGCATATTTGTGCTGAGTCAGATGAAAACCAGAAGATGACCTATTTACCTCAATGCCCAAGAAATAATGTAGCGGCCCGAGATCTTTCATTGCAAATTCCTGCTGTAAGGTGATAATAAGAGCCCTTAGAAGAGAGGAGGAACTGCCAGTGACAATAATATCATCAACATATAATAGAAGAATAAGAGTGCCAGAAGAGGAGTGACAAATGAACATTGAAGGATCAGCAGTGCTCCCAACAAAACCAATTTCAGATAGAAAGGACGTAAACCGTTGAAACCAAGCCCGAGGTGCTTGCTTAAGACCATAGATGGCTTTGCGTAGACGACAAATATGATGTAGAAAAGAGGGATGCACAAAACTAGGCGGTTGTTTCATATAAACTTCTTCAGAGAGTGTGCCATGAAGAAAAGCATTCTTCACATCAAATTATCGAAGAGACCACCCTGAGGAGAGGGCCACTGAAAGAACAGTGCGAATAGTGGTCGACTTGACAACGGGAGAAAAGGTCTCATCAAAATCAATGCCTTCTTGCTGTTTATAACCTTGAGCCACAAGCCGAGCTTTGAGATGCTCAAGAGACCCATCCGCCTTCTGCTTTACTTTGTATATCCATTTACAACCAATAAGATTAACAGGCGAAGGAGGTACAAGATCCCAAGTAGCATTTGTCAGAAGGGCATCAAACTCCTCAGCCATGGCAGCGCGCCAACCTGCATCCTGAAAGGCCTCATGAAATGAGTTAGGCTCAGTAGGTAGAGCAGAACCCGTAGAGGCCAGTAAGGAGGTAGACTCAGTTAAACCTTAGTCATAGATCGAGTGCGCATAGGATGTATGCGGGGAGGTGAAGAAGGCTCAGACGGCACTATAGTAGGCTGAGGGGAGGGCGGACGATCAGAGGTGGACGGTGGTGGTTCAACAATAGTAGGTGTAGTAGCAGTAGATCGTGTAATGTGTCGTCTGGTATAGACACGGAGTTCTGATGGACCAACGGCAGCGGCATCGTTCCCATTCCTAACTTGTGAGTCATCAGAATTCAAGGTAGAAGGAAACGTTGATAAATTCTCAGACGGTAAAACAGGTGGACGTGTACCGGAACCATTCTCAGCAGATGGGCGTGTGAAGGAAAAGCCAGAGATTGCATCAATGGTAGAAGGATTCTCATCCAGCAAAGGAGGATTTGAAACAAAATTTTGAAATATATCAAGGTTGGAAAAAGTAGAGAAAGGAGAAGAAGAGAATTTAGAAAGACAAGAAAACGGAATAGTTTTCACAAAGGTAACATGTCGAGAAATAAAAATCTTGCCAGTGCTGGGATGGAGACATCGAAAACCTTTATGTTTATCAGAGAGTTCTAAGAAGACGCAAGGAAGTGACGGAGGAGAGAGCTTGTGAGCTGCAATATCCTGCACATCAGGGTAACACAAACATCCAAAAACTTTGACAAGTTGCAAGTCAGGGGAAGAGCAACCATGCAGAATTTCATATGGCGATTGTCCTTTTAAAACAGTAAGAGAGGGAATTCGATTCACAAGAAATACAGCAGTTTGAATGGCATCAGCCCAAAAACGAGGAGGCATGCAAGCTTGAAATAGTAAACTTCTAACAACGTTAGTTAAATGTCTATGCTTCCTTTCGGCGAGGCCGTTTTGTTGAGGAGTATAAGGACAAGAAAAACGGTAAAAAATTTCATTTTGTGAACAAAGGTTGGAAAACTTATCATTTACAAACTCCGTACCATTGTCAGATTGGAAAATCTTGATTGAGCTATGAAATCTGTTTTCCACCATTGCTTTAAATTCGAGAAATTTGTCAAAAACTTCGTGTTTAAATTTCAAAAGGTAAAGCCAAGAAAACCGAGAATAATCATCAATAAATATAACATAATATTTATAACCAGAAACAGATGGAACAGGTGATTGCCACACATCAGAATGCACAATATGAAAGGAAAAAACAGATTTAGATTCCGAATCAGAAAATGAGAGTTTAACATGTTTTCCCATGTTACAAGCATTGCAAACAGATAATGTCAAAGCAGAATTACCATCAGAAATAATGTTATTATTTTTAATAAATGCCAAAAGAACAGGAAGACTGGGATGACCTAATCGTCTATGTCAAACATCGCTACTAAATCTAGATACAACAAGACCAATTTGTTGCTTATTCCCTACACTTGCAACTTTAGAAGGAATTGGATAAAGTGATGTTCCCGAGCTAGGGCAGTGCAGAAGTTCCATCCTTGTTACCTTGTCCTTCACAGAAAAACCAGAAGAGTCAAATTCAAAAACGGAATTATTGTCACAACAGAATTGACGCACCGAAAGTAAATTTCTTTTGATGGAAGGAACAACAAGAATATTTTTAAGAGCAAAGGAATGTAGAAGATGTATTCAATTGAGTTTCACCTGTTTGAGTAATATCAAGTAAATTTTCATTACCAACTAGAATTTCTCATGCCCAGTATAAGGTTTGGAAGAGGAAAGAATACCAGAATTCGCGGTCATGTGATTGGAAGCTCCAGTGTCTGGATACCATACTTCCTCAGCAGGTTCATAGAGATTCATAGCAGCAAAAGTTTGAGGGATATCATCGGCCACGAATGAGTGATTGAAGCGTTGTCTGCATTGAAGAGCAGAATGGTTGTACTTTCCACAGATCTGACATTGTGTGCCAGACTTCGAAAAATAAGATTGTTGATTTGGAGTATAAGGTTGAGGAAGATTATTGGGTGACGAATGTGGATAGATTCCAGGAGATCCACGACCATGATATGAGTTGTGTCTACCGCGATGTCCTCGACCACCGCGATATCTGCCTCCACGACCTCCACGATTTCCGCGTCCACGATTTGCATAGAGAGCTTCGCTGTTGATAGTGGGAATGACAGGTGATGTTGTTGAACTAGTATGACGTTGTACTTCTGTTTCTTCTTGCATCAGAAGTGGACGAAGTTGATCAAAAGTGGGCTTGTTTCGGTGTGTATTAAGGGCACTGACGAAACCTCTATATTCTTCTGGTAACCCGAGAAGAACAGTCATGACCAAGTTATGGTCTGACTCAGTTTCACCAATCGCTTGCAGGGCATCGCCAATAGATTTAATTTTTTGCATATAATCGGTCATATTCATTGAACCTTTTTTGATGCTTTGTAATTCAGACTTTATAGAGAAAGCGGTGGAAGCAGTTTTATCAAAAAAATATGTTTCGATAATTTTTCAAGTATCATACGCAGTTTTAGAAGAGCTAGAAACAACCATCTGTAATATACTAAGCAAAAGGGTGGCATTAATCCACGAGAGTATAGTGGTGTCTTCTTTTTTCCAATTTAGATATTCCGGGTTCATAATTGTTTTCTTTTCAGAAGTGTCAATAGTCTGAGGCGGTATAATACCAGTTCCGTCCACATGTGGAGTAACACCAAAACTCTCCAAAATATTAAGAAATATTTGTTTCCACACAAGATATGTGGAATTTGTTAGTTCAAGTGGTATGAGAGTTTTGATATTAACCACTGGTAAATTTGAGAAAGAAGACATGTTACCACAAAATGAAAATATCACCACGAGAGAGTAACGAGGCAAATCCGACGAGTAGAAAATAATACCAAGTAGTCACAAATCCAGAAAAAAGACAAGTAAGTCAGATTAGAACCCGATGGGAAAAGCTGAATTAATCAAAGTTGACCTTGATTGCACCCGAGAAGAACCAAACTACACCAGGGAGCAAGTACGCATCTGAACGACACCAGAATAATGAAGAGAGGCCGAAATTACTGTAGCGCTGGTACTGTAGCGGCGGTATTGTAGCAGCGGTACTGTAGCAGCGGCACTGTAGCAGCAGTTGTGACGGAAAGAGAAATCCAAAGAAGAAAAAAACTATGGAAGAAGGTGAGACTCGTGGTAGATGGTGGCTAAGGATCGATATTCCCAATATTAGGGTTCCCTCTCTGATACCATGATAGATGGGCAAAAAGAGCATGTCCTATGATTTGTATTAACATCAATTATGTAGTACATGAGAAGGTATTTCTATGATAACAATGACAACCATAGTAATAATATAACTAGGATTACATGCTATATAATCCTACGCTATAGATGGTAAGTAATATATAGTATAGAAACAATAATTATAATACTAAATATATCGTAACACAAACTCACCCCCCACTCCCTCTTTCTGAAAATACCTTCTCAGAATTTGAGAGGGCATTTGCCATTTTCCCTCATCCTCCCTTTCTCTTCTTCCCTATAATCTTTCTACAGCCTAAACCCAGTTATTACCCCCACCTCCATATCTTATCCCCCCACCCTCTCTCTCTTTCTTTTTCTCATATCTTTATTATATCTTATCCCATCTCTCTCTTCTCTCTCTCTCTCTCTCTCCTCAATCTAATCCCTTCTCTCTCATTCTCTCTATCCTGCTCCATGCCTTACTGTTATATTTTGGTTTAGATTTGTATTTATCTAAATAAAAGTCAAATCCTAATTAAATTAGGATAATATCATATTTAGTTTTTTGGGTATAACTAGAATCTAATTAGGAGTTCAATTAGACTACAAATCCTAATTAGATTCTAGTTTGGAGGCATATATTATATATAGCATGCCCGATCACTTTAATGACGCCGCAACCGAAGACCTAATTAATTAGGACAATCAGAAAGAAAGATACGTGTTGGTATATACGGCCATATTAATGAAGCTGGGATTTTAATTAGAGCCCATGCTCTAATTAATTTAGCAACCCAAGAGGAGAGAGGCCGTATTAGAGGAGCCGTATGTTGCTAATGAAGCCGGCAATTGATTAAGATGTTGTAGCTCTAAGGTGAGGGCGTCCGTACGATTGGATTCTTGCACATTGAACGGCGGACCAAGACGAGCCGTTTCAGAATCGTTTGGGTGGACACAAATTTTGATATTTCGGATTTATTTAGAGCTTCAGTTTTCTTGAGAGATATAATCTTTGTATTCTAGTTTTGACATTAATAAAAGTCTTTGCTCCGTCTTCGCTGGTGAATGTAGGCCGGTGGCCGAACCACGTAAATCTTGGTGTGCTCTTTCGTTTTCTTTTCTTACATTATTTTTCCTTGGATCTATTTTTTTTCGCCGTTTTGATTTAACAAACTGGTATCAGAGCCTTCTATTCCCGGGAGGATTGAGAATTATGAGTTCGAGATTCAGAAATTTGACAGGACCAACAGTTTTGTATTATGGCAAGTCAAGATGCGTACTATACTAACGCAGCAAGGATTGCAAAAGGCATTGTTGGGAAAAGAAAAGATGTCCGATTTGTTAACGACGGTAATATAATTATGTTTATCCGACGAAAATATAATTATGTAGGAGATCGATGACAAAGCTCGTACGGCAATATAATTATGTTTATTCGATGAGGCATTGTGCGAGGTTTTGGATGAAAAAACTGCTGCAGGGCTATGGCTTAAGTTGGAATCTCTCTATATAACAAAATCTCTCACCAACAAGTTATATTTCAAGCAACCTCTCTTCATGTTGCGCATGGCGGAAGGTATCTCTATTAAATCGCATTTAGATGAATTTAATTCTATTATTATGGATCTCCATTCGATAGATGTCAAAATTGAGGAGGAGGATGAAGCCCTTTTATTATTATGTTCTTTACCGCTCTCTTATAAGAATTTTCGTGAGACCTTGTTTGGTTGGGATACTCTATGTCTCGATGATGTCAAATCCTCTCTACTATCAAAAGAAAGAATTGACATGCAGATAAGTAATGAGACAGGTGGAGCTTCAGAAGAAGATTTGGTTGTTAGAGGGAGGTCTCGGGAAAAGGGTTTCGGTAATAGAGGTACATCTAGATCAAAGTCAAAACACAAGAATCTGATTTGCGATTATTGTAAGAAGAAGGGTCACATAAAAGTCGATTGTTTTAAATTGAAAAATAAAGAACAACGAAAAAATAACAATGATAAAAATCAAAGTAAGAAAAATACTAACACTGAGGCTAAAGCAAGTATTGTAACAAACGAATCATATGGTAGTGATATTGTCTTCACAGTTACCGATAAGGCAAATAGACAAGATGAGTGGCTTATGGACTCTGCGTGTTCCTACCATATATACGTGTTCCTACTATATATGCATGCACAGAGAGTGGTTCTTGACATACAAGCCTATTCAAGGTGGAGTTGTATTGATAGGAAATCACACGAAGTGTACAGTTGTTGGCATCGGGACTATTCGGGTATGAATGTTCGATGGAGTTGTGAGGACTATATCTAAGGTTCGGCATGTTCCGGATATGAGAAAAAATCTGATCTCATTGGGTACACTTGATGCTAAAGGTTTTAAGTATTCTTAGGTTGATGGATTAATGAAGGTCGCTAAAGTGAATCTCGTAGTGATGAAGGCCAAATTGTCCGATATGTTATATATTCTACAAGATTCCACTGTGACAGGTTCAGCAGCGGTGACTTCTTCCTCTTTGTCAAATTCAGATAGCACCAGATTATGGCATATGCGATTGGGCCATATGAATGAATATGGTATGAGGAAATTGAGCGAGAGAGGTTTACTTGGTAGTCAGAGTTTAGAAAAGTTGGACTTCTGCGAGCATTGCGTTCTTGGCAAACAAAAAGGAGTCAGTTTTAAGGCCGCAGTTCACCGAACAAAAGGTACTCTGGACTATATTCATTCTGATCTTTGGGGACTCTCTCGTACTCTCACTCACGATGGTGCTAGATATATGTTGACTTTTATTGATGACTATTCTCGTAAAGTATGGGTGTTTTTCTAAAAGGTAAAGATGAGGTGTTCAATTATTTCAAACAGTGGAAGGTTATGATTGAGAAGCAAACTGAAAAGAAGATAAAGAGATTAAGAACCGACAATGGCTTGGAATTTTGCTCGTCGGAGTTTGAAAATTCTGCAAGAATGAAGGAATCGTTAGATATAAGACTGTTAGGCATACTCCACAGCAAAACGGAATAGCCGAATGAATAAACAGAACTCTTTTGGAGAGAGCTTGTTGCATGCTCTCTAATGCTGGCTTAGCGAAGAGTTTCTGAGCAGAGGCGATCTCTACAGCATGTTATTTGGTAAACAGATCTCCACATTCGGCACTTGATTGTAAAACTCCGGAGGAGGTATGGTCTGGTAGCCCTTCTGATTATTCTAATTTGCGAATATTTGGTTGTTCTGCTTATGCTCATGTAAATAAAGGCAAGTTAGAACTTAGGGCTAAAAAGTGCATATTTATTGGTTATGCATCGGGGGTTAAGGGATATAGATTGTGGTGTCCTGAATCGTCTAAGTTACTTATGAGCAGGAATATCACATTTGACGTGTCTGTTATATTATATCCTAATCATATTTCTTCTGATGAGACCCCGAGTACTAATAAGCAGGTGGAAATAGAGGCTGACAGTATAGTTCAGTTGCAGGGTTCTTCTCAGTCAGAACAATTTCAGTCGCCAGACACCTCAGCTACTGAAACCCCACAAGTTGAGAGGCAGAACATTGCTACTGGTAAAGCGAGGAGATAGATTAAACCATCACAGAGATACGGCTATGAGAATTTTAGTTGCTTCTGCTCTTTCAGTGGCACAAGATACAGAAGAAGATGGCGAACCTTTCACATATAATTAAGCTATTTCTAGTGCCAGTTCTGCAGAATAGTTGGTGGCAATGAATGAAGAGATGGAGTCTCTTCATAAGAATCGCACATGGGAGTTGGTAAAATCGCCTACAGGTAAGAAAATTGCTGGCTGCAAATGGGTTTTAAGAAAAATAACGGAATTCCCAGTGTGGAAGATAAAAGATACAAAACTCGTTTAGTTGCTAAGGGCTACAGTCAGATAGAAGGTGTTTACTTCAATGATATTTTCTCACCCTTTATGAAGCATACTTCTATTCCTGTTCTTCTATCATTAGTAGCCATGTATGATCTGTATCTTGAGCAGCTTGATGTTAAGACAACTTTTTTACATGGAGAACTTGAGGAACAAATTTATATGAAGCAGCCAGAGGGATTCATTCTTGAAGGAACGGAGGACCATGTTTGCCTGTTAAAGAAATCACTTTATGGCTTGAAGTAGTCTCCTTGGCAATGGTACAAGCGGTTCGACTCTTTCAGGACAGGTCACGAATATTTCAGAAGCAAACGTGACAGTTGTGTATATTTTAGAAAGCTTGACAAAGGATCTTTCATATATTTGTTAATCTATTTCGATGATATATTGATTGCTTTTAACGATATAGTTGAGATAAATAAATTGAAGACATTACTGAAGGGTGAGTTCGAGATGAAAGATTTAGGTGCTGCAAAGAAAATTTTTGGTATGGAAATTAAGAGGGACAACAAGTCAGGACTTGCATTTGACACAGGAGAAATACATAGAGAAGATTTTAAAGCGTTTCGGAATGAGAGACGCAAAACCGGTGAGCACTCTTGCGGCGTATTTCATACTTTCTGCTGTGCTGTTACCACAATCCAATGATGAGCGGGAGTATATGTCACATGTTCCTTATTCTAATGTTGTTGGGAGAATTATGTACGCTATGGTTTGCACATGGCCGGACATCTTCTATGCAGTGAGTATGGTTAGCAGATATATGACCAATCCTGGTAAGGTTCATTGGCAAGCTGTTAAGTGGATTCTGAGATACCTACATGGTACCACTAACACTTGTCTCGAGTTTGGGAGGTGTAAAGATGATGTGGTTAGTTATGTTGATTTGGATTTTGCAGGTGATTTGGACAGGCGGAGATCACTTTCAAGTTATGTATTCTCCATCGGTGGATGTGTAGTTAGTTGGAAAGCTTCATTACAACCAATTATCGCCTTGTCTACGACTGAGGCGGAGTATATTGCTATGACAGAGGGTATAAAGGAAGCTATGTGGCTACGAGGCTTATTTGGAGAACTTCTTGTTGGGATCCGACGGTTGTTTATTCAGATAGTCAAAGTGCTATTCATTTGTCTACAGATCAAATGTTTCATGAGAGGACAAAACACATCGATGTAAAGTTTTATTTTGTTCGGGATGTGATCGGAAAGCGTACAGTGACGGTTAAGAAGATTGATACTAAAGACAATCCGTCGGATATGCTTACTAAGCCTCTTACTATTACCAAGTTCAAGCATTATTTGGATTTGGTATCGGTTGGCAGCACCTGAGGCCCTACGGGGCGTTTGGAGAAGACGGAGCACTAAGAAGCATTAAGAAGTATTGAGAAGAATTCAAGTCAAGGTGGAGTTTTGCGGCAACCTCAACACAGTTGCAAAAGACTACAAATCAAACCAAGGTAGAGATTGTTATATTTTGGTTTAGATTTGTATTTATCTAAATGAAAATCAAATTCTAATTAAATTAGGATAATATCATATTTAGTTTTTTGGGTATAACTATAATTTAATTAGGAGTTCAATTAGACTACAAATCCTAATTAGATTCTAGTTTGGAGGCATATATTATACATAGCATATCCGGCCACTTTAATGGCGCCGCAACCGAAGTCTTAATTAATTAGGCCAACCAAGAAAGAAGATACGTGTTGGTATATACAACCATATTAATGAAACCGGAATTTTAATTAGAGGTCATGCTCTAATTAATTTAGCAACCCAAGATGAGAGAGGCTGTATTGGAGGAGCCGTATGTTGCTAATGAAGTTGGCAATTAATTAAGAGGTTGTAGCTCTAAGGTGAGGGCGTCCGTACGATTGGATTCTTGCACATTGAGCGGCGGGTCAAGACGAGCCGTTTCGGAATTGTTTGGGTGGACGCAAATTTTGATATTTCGGATTTATTTAGAACTTCAGTTTTCTTGAGAGATATAATCTTTGTATTCTAGTTTTGACATTAATAAAAGTTTTTGCTCCGTCTTCGCCCTTGGATGTAGGCCGGTGGCCGAACCACGTATATCTTGGTGTGCTCTTCCTTTTCTTTTCTTACATTATTTTTCCTTGGATCTATTTTTTTTGCCGTTTTGATTTGATACTTACAAATCCACTCAAATCTCTCTCTCACATATCTTTACCATATAATATCTCTATCTCTCTTAAAAAAAAAAGTAGAGAAGGAAGAGGAGGGTATAGAGAAGAAATGAAGTGAGGAGTAAAAAAAAAAAAAATCGTAAGAGTGGAGCGGTTATCTTTCTTCTTTGATGTTGCCACCCAAGTCGCCGCCGCCGCCGCCGCCGCCGCCGCCGCCGCCGCCGCTGCCGCTTTGTCCGCTGCTGATGCCGCCCAAGCTGCCGCCGCCGCCGCCTCCGCCGCCCCCGCCTCTGCCCCCGTCGTTGATGCTGCCTAGGCCGCTGCCGCTGCCCAAGCTGCCGCCACCGTCGCCGTCGAAGCCGAGGGTGAAGCTGATCAACCACCCCCACTGCTTCGGGAGCAAGAAAGGGCAAGAAAAAAAAAATAGTGTACTTCATTAATTTGCTCATACTAAAATGTACCCTATAATATATTTTTGTTAACAAAATTATCATATTTTGTCCTAAAAAAATGAGCCCTATTTACAGCCAAAAAAATTTGGTCTACTTCTTGCTCCCTTTCTTACATAAAATTGATAAAAGCATCCTTTATCCTTTATGCTTTTGGTAACAAAATTATCATATTTTGTCCTAAAATAAAAAAGAGACTTATTTACAGCAAAAAAAAGATTGGACTACTTCTTGCTCCCTTTCGTACATAAAATTGATGAAAGCATCTTTTATCATTTTGTTTAAAAGAAAAGGTTGGGGACTATTTCATATATGTATTTATTTGTCTTTCCTTTAAGTTGGATATTGCTAAGTCCTCCTAATATTGTGCATTATTATATTGAAGACGACTATACACCAGGGATTTAAGTGCCGTGGTACGGGGTCGTGCCGAAAACTTACCGCACGGTACGGCACGGTGCGTGCCGAGCCGTACCGATGAGTGCTGGTCACAAAAAATACATGCGTGCCGACACATAATGGCATGAAATATTTATTTTCTTTGGCAACAAAATTTTTTAATTGCTTATTATGTTTCTTTATCAAATATTTTAAACTTTATTGAGAAAATTATTTAGTAATTAAAAAAAAAGGATTTTAAACTGTGCCATCGGTACAGGGGCTGTATCATGCCGGTATCTTGTTGGCATGGTGGATACAGCCCGTGCCAATGAATACTTAAATCCTTGCTATACATACATAAACTCTGTGCACTTTGTTATGCGTGGTGAGAATTTGAGCTCCGCAACAATCAACATTAAGGAGAAATAAAAAAAAAAAGGTAAAAATATATAAAACTTGTACAAATTACAGACAATTTTAAGCCTGCTACTAAACCTTTATTTTGAATTTTAGTACTTTAATATTAATTTGTTTAATTTATATATTTTAATAAGTCTATTTTATTATTCTCTCCACTAAGTTACCTCTTTTATGTATGCATTTGTTGTATTTCTTTGATTACAACTTTTTCGATCTTAAATATTTGATAATTATATTATAATTATATATATAATTACATATTAAATTATTATAAACAAGAACTTGTCAAGGGACATGAGTATTTTTTTTTTCATTTGACCCTCTTCTGGGAGGAGGATTTTGATTTCACCATCTGAAGTGCAGTTGCCTGCTTTTGTTTGCTTTATCTGTCATACTGTACATTGTGTGCTTACTAAATGATACTCTCTTCTCGTCTGACAATTCAATTCCAAAAACAGGTACCTGACATTATCGATAACGCATTTGTCATTGTGGAGTTCGACAATGGTTCTCGCGGGATGCTTGATCTTTGCATGTTCGCCGAAGGCAGTAAGAATGAGCAGGAGATTTCTGTCGTCGGAGACACTGGAAAGGTGCATTTCTCTGTTATGTTCGAAGAAATTGTTTTCGAAATTTTCTTTTCCTGTGCAAATTCATGCAACATTTAGATTGGCGATCGAACTTAAATTCTTATATCAAGTATCAGTTTTTTTTTTCTCTCTTTAGCCTTTTGTTGAGCATCTATTAGATGAGGTGAACTCATACTATTTTACGTACATTCATACTGAGTTTCTCAACAGGGCGAGGCTTTTGTTCCGGAGAGTACAGTGAGGGTTGGAAGTAGAAAAGAAGGTCGGGCTGGAGTCGCGACGATAAATGCTGAGGATAAGCGAATCAAGTATGTCATAACCATACATTACAGTATCTGTAACGACCCGGCCCACTAGCAATAATAACTCGTTGGGCACAAACTACAACCCAAAATGTTTAAGCCCAGTTATTATTACTAGTGTCCATGTCTTATATAAACTCAATCACAATTCCATCCATATCCGATGTGGGATTATTGGGGGCGTCACAGACTTCTCCCGTTTAGGTCTGACGAGGATTATTGGGGGCGTCACAGACTCCCCCCGTTAGGTCTGACGTCCTCGTCAGCCCAAACACACACACAGTAGCCCAAGATCACCAGGCGATGTGAGACTTGTCTCGCTAGCCCTGTCATCTAGACCCAGGCTGAGCCGTGCCTCGCTGCACACTTCCGGCTGGTTATTGGCTCCGATACCAAATGTAACGACCCGACCCACTAGCAATAATAACTCGTTGGGCTCAAACCACAATTCAAAATGTTTAAGTCCAGTTATTATTACTAGTGTCCATGTCTCATATAAACTCATTCACAATTCCATCCACATCCGATGTGAGATTATTGGGGACGTCACAGTATCGAAGTTTCATTCTTACATAATGAAAGAGATGATTTCATTACTTAAGCGTACCAATGTTGCGACAACAATCATGTTCGTAAAGAGCTAGATAATTTCATTATGTATAATCTGCTGAAGTGTCGAATTGCCTCCAAAAGCTTAAAACCCGCTTCGCTGGATAATAAATTGTAAAAGTTCTCTTTGTGATACTGTACTGATGTTAACAGGTAAGAAGAGAGAAATTTCGGGTTTGTAAAAATTACGGAGAATTTAGTGAAAAGCAGTCTCTGTAAGCTTAGTAAACAACTTTTAATGATTAGAAATATTTTGGTTTTTGCAGGTATGATGGGCTGCATCATGGATCGAGCTACTTGGAACACCTGAACTTCCTGTCTGCAATCAAAGCTCGTGGCAGCGGCGCCCCGTCCGTCAACCTAATCGACGGACTGTACTCTGTTGCTATGGGCGTCGCTGGCCAGCTTTCAATCGAGAAAGGCCGTTTTGTTACCATCGAAGAAGTCTTAACTGGTTAAGTAGTAAGTAAGCACTCAATAAGTTATTTTTGTCGATAGTCGATGTATTATATTCATACTTTTCTGCTCATCTCTTTCATTATATTGTAATTATTTTGAGGGTTCCTGCATCTGATTTACATGGCCTTTTTGTTAATTTATTTCAGGATGTTTGAGCGGCTGCGTCGAGCAATTTCTACTATTCCTTTTATGATGATGAATAATAGATCATGAGAAGTGTTGCTGTTTTTCAAGTGGTGTATCCACAAAAAGGTTGTGAAATTTGATATTGTATGATATTAGAGATATTACTTGTCTTTTTGGTATTATATTAAGCAAATTACAGAGTGAATTTGCTTCTCCTCTAATTATAAATGCATGTGTAATTAGATATATATATATATAGAATTAGGCTGGAATACTATCGATAGCACCAAGTCATTAGTGCTATCAAGTTTTTAGCCGTTGGATTAAAGAATGTGTGATTAAGATGATAGTGCTCCCCTAGGGTTTACTAGGTGGTTGGTTGAATAATAAATATCTTAGGGGACTACTATAATTCCAACCGTATATCTTTTCATCCAACGGCTGAAAACTTGATAGCATCAATTGCTTGGTGCTATCGATAGTATTCTAGCCGGACTATATATATATATATATATATATGTAAAAATATAGCAATTATAATTATGCGTATTTTATTTAATTGGATATGATAAAAAGTATTGTAATTATAAATAATTTGTTTGATTGCATGCTGGTGAGAAGTGCATTTATAAAACTTTATCAATTTATTTATGGTTGGAGTTTTTGGTTAATTGTGAATATAGGCATTGAATTTTCTATAATTTGGCTTAAGAGGTGTATGATTTACTGCTTTTAGAAAGCGGTAAATCATTCTTTGTATTTGCATAATCTGTTTGAATTTCAAAATATTTGTACTAAAAATTGTGAATAGTTTACCGCTTTGTAAATATCATAAATAATTTTAATATTTTGATCAAGCCGTGAATAATTTACCATATTTAGAAAATCACGATTCGGCCTAATTTTGCCAATAAATTCTTAGGAAATATGTATGCCATTTTTTAAAGTTGTGAATAGTTTATTGCTTTTATAAATATCATAAATAATTTTAATATTTTGAGCAAATGGTGAATAATTTGTCATATTTAGAAAGTTACGATTCGGCCAAATTTTGCCAATAAATTCTTAGGAGGACTAATTTTATAATTATAATATTTTACAAGCCTATTAATTATAATAAAAAAAAGTTCAGTGAGATTCATCCTAATATAGATAAAAATAAAAAAAAAATAAAATAAAATAAAATTAACGGTGATTAAGGAGAAAATTTTATCTCTTGTTTACGCCTTTTATAATTCCAAATTGTAGCTAGCGTTGTTAATGGATGCGGATATCTAAAATTTTATTTGAATTCGAACGAAATAAATTTATCCGATGTTAACGGTACCCGATCCAAATACGAACTCCATCTGAACCTTAATTAATTTTATATTATATAATATGTGTATATAAATATTTAATATTATATTCAAATTTATATTTTTAAAATTTAGATTTAAAGTAATATATTTAAAAATATTATGAAGAGAAAAAATAATAATTATTTTAGATTTCCGTTTCCGAGTTCGAATTTAAAATTTTTTTTTATTGTGGATAAGAATTTTTAAAATCCGTCAGATCCGGATTTTGGGCTTGGTAGTCAGATTTGGATTCGGACTTTAAAAAATCCATCCCGAAACCGATCCGCTGACATCACTAATTGTACGGAGCTAAATTCAAATATATCAACGCAAACAAAAAATTCGAATCTGTATACAGTTACAACTGCAGAATAGCTGCAACTACACTCAAAACAGTCCCCCCTTTAAGTTATGCAGTAACATAACATTCATTTGATCTGCAATGGATAAAGTTCTCTTTGAAGGATTCAGAAAGATTCAAAAAATGCAAAAGCACTTTCAATCTTTCCCAATCTTTCCAACACACACTTCCTTCTCCAGTGGCAGTTGCAGGTCATTTGCATAAGAATAATTGCTTGTGTAACCCTGAAATCTGAAGAAATATCTGATTTACCCCTCTTATTTTTTTCTTTCCAATATACCCTTCATACGTTCCACCATTATTAAAAATACCCCTACCGTTTCCCTTTATTAAGTTAACTAGGGTTAAACTAGAGTTAAATAATAATCGGAGTTGAAAACTATCAGATATACCTATTTTGCCCGAGTTTAGGATTTAGGATTTAGGGTTTAGAATTTTTTAGGGTTTTAGGGTTTAGAGTTTAGGGTTTAGAATTTTTTAGAATTCTAGGGTTTAGGATTTTAGGGTTTAGAGTTGTTTAGGGTTTAGAATTTTTTAGGGTTTTAGGGTTTAGGATTTTAAGGTTTAGGGATTTAGGATATATTTGAAAGGGCAAAATAGTAATTATACACAAATAACGACAATTCCAAACGGTACACTAACAAAAATATTTTGGAAAGAAGTTGGAATGTAAGAAGGATTGTTTTAATATTAGCCTTCTAAGAGAGGTAAATCTGAAAACAGAAAAATTTTTAGGGGTATATAGAAAATTGCCCCTTTGCATAATTTAGGAATAAAACTTCGAATATTTCATTTCATATACTGAATACTAATTCCGGTAGTACTAAGTCACAGGTATAACTCACACTAATAATCCGAATGTCACTAAATTTGATTACCATTATTATTCTAAAACCTGTACTGAGAAGTAATAGATACTCAAATGTTTCGATTTCGTTTTGTTTTGTTGATACAGCAGCGCCGTCATAGCCTGGATGCTTTGAGCTTCTGCTTGAGCAAAGGTTGAATGTATTCGTGGTAGCCATCGGGAACGACGGAGTCGTTGAGCGGGTCCTTCCACGCCTCCTCGTAGAGGGTGGGGTACACGTTGCCGTCGTAGCGCCCGAGAACGGAACCGAGGTAGTGGTCGGTGTAGTTGAACGCATCGACTAGAGCAATGGCGTTGGGGCGGAGCTGTTCAACATTACCAACAATAGCTAGTAACTACGGCGTTCGTTCGCACGAAAGTATTAAGAACGAAACGGAATCAACTATGCCGAGACCTGGGAATACAACTTTCGGAGCTGCTCGTTGGCTAGGGCACCTTGCTTGGGAGTAAGGCAACCGGTTGAAAGGAAGTCGCCGAGATGCTTGTGGAGCAGGAAGAGCGCGTAGATGTTGCAGAGAATCTGGAGTTGCTCTTTAACTCTGTGTCCCTTTATGTCTTGCTGCACTTTCTCAATAAACCTGGATAAGCGGAAAATAAGAGAAAATATTGTTAGGGCGAACACTACTTCGATGATTCGTGCATACGTTATATGGAAGGCTCAGATGAAATTCGCTGAAGAGGATCTCGCTATAATCATTAATTAGATTATAGTGGTAAGAGTTATGATTAAGTGTGGTACAAAATTGTATGATTCGATATGGCGAATTTTAGGAACGTTGTAACGACCCGGCCCATTAGCAATAATAACTCGTTGGGCCCAAACTACAACCCAAAATACTTAAGTCCAATTATTATAACTAGTGTCTATATCTCTTATATACCTAATCACAACTACATTCCCATCTGATATGGAATTATTGGGGTGTCACAGACACCCCGTTTAGGCCTGACGTTCTCGTCAGCCCAAACACACACACAGTCCAAGCACTAGGCAATGTGAGACTTGTCTCGCAAGTCCTGTCATCTAGACCAAGGCTCAGCCGAGACTCGTCACACACTTTCGGCTGAAAAATCTGGCTCCGATATCAAATGTAACGACCCGGCCCATTAGCAATAATAACTCGTTGCGCCCAAACCACAGCCCAAAATGCTTAAGCCCAGTTATCATTACTAGTGTTTATATCTCTTATATACCCAATCGCAACTCCATTCCCATCCGATATGGGACTATTGGGGTGTCACAAACGTTTTCAAAGTACCCCTGATATATATAAATGGCAGATTTTTCATATATAAAAATCCTTAATTTTTGGTTTTTTTTTTTAAAATATTAGTGCGAAAAGCGAAGGTGAACTTACTTGGACACAATAATCAGCTGGCAGTGAGCGATCGCCGCCTCAAGTAAATCAGCAGACAGCTCATAAAAACCTGGGCACATCAAGTAATGTCAAATGCCGTAATATTATCCTATGTTTTAAGCTTAGTTTTAGACATAAGAACAGACAGGAAATGAAGTGGTGAAGAACAAAGTTTTACAAAGTCGCAAAGGAATGGAAGGAGAAGTAGATTACCATCTTCTGGATTCGAAGCCTTGCTAATATTTTGGGCACAATTAGCAGCAAGTCTAACAGCCCGAGCCTCGAAAGCTTCCACTATTGTCGAAGGATTTAACCAGTCATCAGCTGCTCAAAAGATGCAAGAAAAACATTATCAGAGAAGGCGTCTCAATACCTGGTTTAGTGAATAAGTATAGATAAATACCTCTAGTAACATCAGATTTGCAATGCATCAAGTGTTGTATATTAGAAAAGTATGCCGTAGTTCCGACAGGTTGTTTTCCGGAAGCCAGCCGAGAGACGGTCTTCATGAGAAACCTTGCAACCTGCCAATTATCCAAATGATGATTCAGATAATGCTTTGGTGAAAATCCAGAGGCAAATATAACTTGAGAAACAGCTTTGAAATAGCTCATGAGTCACATTGTACTTAAAACAAGAGTGGTGCATAATGAGATTAGGCGAGAAGAGATTGTTGTAAGAGAGAGAGAGAGAGAGAGAGAGAGAGAGAGAGAGAGAGAGAGAGAGAGAGACCCACTTAAAAATATTAATCAATTTGTATAATCTTAAACTTCATGAGATTGGTCGATGAAAATCTAAACGTCATGGACACTGACACGGGACACGACTCGGATACGACAACTCAGCAGCTTTCAAAAAATTAGAACACGGACACGGCATAAACACAAATAATAAAATATACCATTATTAATATAATAATATATATTTATTATATATAAAATATAAATTTTGGTAAAATATTGTTATATTTCTTATAAGAATGAAAGTTAATAAAATTTTTATTGATAGTTCATATATTTTAAGAAAAATAATTCTCCATCATATATAATTTATTTATATTGTCCAAAAAAAATTTGTATGTACTCATCAAAAAACTAAAATATTTATCGTCTTACATTATATATGCATAAAAAAATAAAATAAAACAATACATATATTTTTTTAATTGTATGCGCTATGGATCGGTATTGAACGCACGTCCAAAAAGTGCCCATATCGGACACGAGTCCGACACTGACACGTCAGTGTCTGACATGGACACGCGAGCCTTATAGAAGTGTCTGTGATACATAGATGAAAATTGAAAAATATCCAGTTGGTCTCAGGAGTAACTGACAAGATGGATCAAAAAATGAAAAGCTTAACCAAATGGGATGTAATCAGAGGAATTGAATATACATAGATACACAATTTACCAAATGAAACAAAAAAATTTGATATTTGAATGTAACAGGAATAGAGTTGATAAAAAACAATGCAACACCATAGAACCAACCGCTCATAGACCAAACAACTGGGGATTCCTCTCCTATCGACTAAACAATGATTGCTTTATACAATGGCCAACCTTTGTGTAAAAATCATATCTGAAGGCTGGTTGCATAGAATAGCAGCCAAAAGAACTACTAATTCCCGGTTAAAAAAGCTTCGCATTTTTCAGCACAGGCGAAGTACAAAAGCGAAAGGAATGATATGCCTACCTGTAAGAGAAGAACGACATTGTCTCCTTCATAAGTGCAGGCGGGAACGTATACAGCGAATAATTCGGGAAGCCCGCTGCTACACAGGTATCCATGGCCACCACACAGCTTTCTGCATTCTTCAATGGCATCCTGCAGTGAAGAAGCTGTCGTTACAAATATAATACCAGAATATTAACAACTATATCTGAAATAGCATAACCATATAGAATAGGTAAACTAGATGCTAAGCAGAACCAATAATTGCCTGCGTAACAATTGATATAGTATTGTCTAAAAGAAGATATCTATATGAGTAGGGATGTAATCAAGGATTTAAGCCATGCCGATGCGTGCCGGTCACAAAAAATACATGTGTACCAACACAAAATGGTATGAAATATTTATTTTCTTTAGCAACAATATATTCTAATTGTTTTTTTATGTATATTTATCAAACCTTTTGAACTTAAATGAGAAAATTACTTGCTAATTTAAAGAAAAAAGAGTTTTGAAGTGTGTCATCAGTACGGGGGCTGTATCGTGTCGATATCTTGTTGCTATGATATAGCACGGTAGATAAGGCCCCATACCGATGGGCACTTAAATCCTTGGATGTAATGAATCAAAAGGGTAGCTCAACCTGATCAAATAAGGAAAAGTTCATCGACAAGACAAAAAAGAAGTTCACAGAAAAAGGAAGATTTACGTACAGCTGTTGCTGAGGTGGTCACTGATTTCAAACCGGCAGTGCAGGCATGAGCCTCCGGCAATGTCGAAAAATCGTTGGCTTGTAGTCTCTGGGTCACATCAGTATACAGCCATTTCAACCACTCTCCCACAAACCTAAAAGCATATGCCGAAGCCAGCAATGGGAAGAGCCTGCTTTGCTGAGTCTTGTAATCAATTACCTACAAGAAAGTTCCAGTTCCCAGTCATGTAAATCTGTTTGCATATATAACTTAGAAATCTACAATATTCAAGATATTATTAAAGTAAAGAAGATGAGAATATTAAAATCCCATCAATTCACCTGCATTCTCTATCACCATATACACTTTGTACAACCATGTTATTGAAATGCAATATCGTGCTTTCTTAGGCATAAACAATATCATTAGTCTTGACAAATATATATTGGGCTAATATTGTACACAGCCATCTCACCATGTCGTATCGTAACGGTTTTAGAACTAGTCATATTGCCGTATCCATATCACTTATCCAACTCTATAGACTACAAACTGTTCAAAACACCATATTATTCAAATAAAATTATATTTTGAAAAGCTAGTGACTATGTACATGCCGAATCTGGGGTTCTTCAATTGGTTTCTACCGAAGCACATCAAAGAGTGCTTGCTGACCCGAAAGAATGTAATAAACTACGAATAAAGTGTTGAACTAAATATGAAAAAGTAGAACTGGTAGAAGGTCAGTGAACATTAAAAAAATGTTCTCAAATAATATATAGTGATTATAATAAATACACGAAGGATGATATAAAGCATAAGGAAAACATAGAAGAATGAAGAGAAAGATAGTAATTAAAGTACAACAAAATATAGAAGAACGAAGAAAAATAAACAAAATATAGAACTTTCGCTGGCCTATTTAAAATATTTCGTTAGTACATTGTAATTCTATGCACATCAAAATCTCTAGTAGTTTATTCCAGAAAAATATTTGAAGTCATAACTTAAGATAAATCAACAAAAGTATATGTATCATATCGTATATAATGTTAAACCTAATTATATCTGGTTAAACTCTATGATAGTAGATTGTTTATTATGCGCTCGTTATAAAGTACAAAGCTATATGAAGATGCGGCTTATGCAGGTGTACAGATATGCTTACAAGTCCTCTAAAATGCAAATCTGAACATTTGTGTATGCCCATTGAAAGTGCAATTTCTTAGAAAAATGCCCTCAAGTTGGGAGTCATCCAATTCATGGCAGAAGTAGGTTTTCTGTTATGAATAGTTATTGAAAGACGGACGTTATTGTACGTATAAGGGTACAAACGTAAGAAATTTTTTAAAGGGCATACACAAAATTTCAAATTCTACACAGATATATATGTAAATAAATAGTATAATTGGTCGTATATTAAGACATCTCAAAGAAAAAAGACATATATCATGATTAGCGTTGAGTCAAAGCAGAGTATTTTAGTAATACCTGAGTCTCAGGACCGCCATCCTGAGAACCAAACTGCCTGCGAATAGCACTATACCTCACGGCAATACAAACAGCCCGAGACAAAGCTTTAGAGGCGTCGGATACAATAGTTTGCCGGACATATACCATAGTCCCATAAAGTAGCTGTCTTGGAACATCTGACTGCACAAACTTTCCCTCTCTTGTAACCTGAGTAACCCTATATGACATCTCCAAAGCAAAAGAGTTAGTAAAGTAGCAAGAGACAGATTTGACAGAAGCATTGAAACTTCTAGAAAATTCACTACAGAACAATTTAATAAATACCAAGGTAAAAGAGGCTTTTAATAGATAATGGTAAGCAATTTGATCTGAATGCTATATATGAGAATTCACAGTACATTAGTGATGTAATACAAAATAAAAAAGGATCCAATAAAAACAAGCTAGCATGGAGTGAGAGTCTGTTTTTCGGCTAGTGCAGCACCCAGAATATATTTTCACAATGCTTGATATCAATTTACAAGAGCTGAATACTGCCTTTTCAACATAAGTTGATGACTCCAGTGTTCACGAATCTCAACATAATTTTACAATCATCAATCATCACACTTAGCAACAGATGACAACAGGAAGAATGATGCAAAGAGAAAACTAAAGAATTCTTAAGCTGGACGCATCAACTAGATATAGTTGCAAAAGGGAAAGGTCGGAAGCCTCGGAATGTCAGAAACACAAAATGTTCAACAGTTGTAAATCTTCCGGAGTACAATTGTATCCAAACCTAGCATAACACTTTAACACTGCTAAGATTATCCACTTCCTTTGCAACATATTGTCGATAATGCAGATTCAAGCAACAAGCATCCAATAACACATTACGAAGTTTCAAATAAAAGAAAAAAATGGAAATAATAGACTTTTAGCCGATTGACTTTGATTCAAGCTCAAATAGGGGATTTGTTCTCCACACTCTTCATCAAAGTTTCTAATTACAAAGAGCGATACTTAGTTCAAATAAACTAAAACCGTGATTAATTGTATGTTTGAGATGCTAAGAATGAATAATATTTCACCACAGATGCTAGCGGGAAATGATATTGAGTGATAACCGCAAGCCTAATTGATAACAATTGCAATGCAGATAGCTTCAAAAACAGATTGAATGCAGGAAATTAAAAAGAGAAAAAAGAATTTATATTAATTCTTTGTCCATAAGACTACTTCCTGCTCTCTCCCAACGACCCAGAGGCATTACTTATATTAACAGTGTTTAACTGCTAGTTGGGTAACTCATTTGCGAGAATTGCTTTTTTTTATTTTTATTTTTCATTTTTAAGCAATCAAAGAAATTATCGTGGATGGACAAAATATATAGTACTTAGAACCATAGATACACAGTAGGCTGCATCTCATATATTTTTACAAACAAAAAAAAAAACATAAAACATTAAAAAAACAAAAGAAACATCAATTTTTGTCTTCGATTTTGTCGAACATAAGAATCACTAATTTTCATTCGTCAACTGGCAATATCCAAGGTGTTGACTGAATAATACGAGTATCTTTCATCAAAGATATTCATAGGATGAAATGAGTAAAGAGAAATGGAAATAGAAATTGAGACGAATACAAAAGCCAACTTTCATGCTTCCTATAGCATTAGGCAACCAAAGTTTTAATATCAATTTACAACTCCACAGTATAGCGTGAAATGGACTATAGGAGATACGTACTATAAAAAGAAACCATGCAGGGGATCAACGAACCTCATCAACATTTGGTCTCTCGGTATGCGCACATGATCGAATCGCAGAACACCATTATCCATTGTGTTATATGCACCATTACCAAATTTAGTTCCAATATCACCAACAGTAATACCAGGAAGAGGTGAGTGATCATCTAAACTTCGCAATTGGACAATGAATCCTGGAATGTCAACATACATTAGCCAACTAAACTAGAAAAAACCATATATATAATTCTCACATAGCCTATGAACTAGACATGTATGTAGCCTATGATTCTCACCATGAATGCCGTAGTCCTTCCCTTCGGTTATAAGGCGTGCATAAACAACTCCATGTGTAGAAGCTTTACCCAAACCACCTGGCCACCACTGCTCACAACATGACACTTAAAGCATCATAAATTTTCATAAAAGAAAGCCATTCTGTGAGTAACAAAAGGTATCAGAAGCATAAGCATATTCTTGTCCAAGATCCAAGGAACAACAAAATAAAATCTATTGCTCACTTTGCTTGAAGTTAGAGTAGGGCTATGAATGACGAATTCATCAGTTTGGGGATCAAAAGTTGCTGTTGTTTCAAGGCCTTGGACGTTTGAGCCATGACCAAGTTCAGTCTGAGCATAGCATCCGATGATTTGCATTTTATAGGCAAGTGGTAACCATTTCTGCTGTTGCTCGTCAGTTCCTTGACCTTTGATAGCAGGGACAAACATGCCCTAAAAGAAGACATCAAATGAAAGTAAGAAACAAAAGATCTGCATAGCAGCGCGAGCATAGATTTGAATGTCTAGACCGTAGGACAAGTTGTATATAGAGCAATAGAGGTAATATTACTGATAAAAACACACAAGGCATAAGAGAATTAAAATGGTAGAAAACAGATCAAACACATTTGGTAGAAATCACTTTAGGATGCAGCTACTACCAATTTAACCTTTAGTCGGGGAGTCAGGCATGAAATGTTTAAATGGTTGCAATTCTTCCATTAGACCAATCATAAATCTTTTAATTCTTCCATTAGACCTTAATCTTTGGATTTTATCTATAGTTAATCCTAAAATTTATCTAATATACTTGCATGATCTAAATTTGTTTCAGAAAAACTATATATATGTTAAGGTGAAGATTAATACCCGCTAGAAATCAATAGCTTGGAGAATGATTTCAGCTTTCTGACATCAGCTAAAATAAGGCTTTTGGAGCTAAATTTGTTTTCATTGAAAAAGAAGAAAGGTACTTGAAATTTGCATTCGAATAAGATTAAAACTTACACAAATACTGAAATCAATGCTAGAGGATAAAATTTACAGTGCATATAAACAATCCCACAATAACATAAGAGAAAAGTTTCAGAGAACAATTGTTGTTATCATCCAAAACATACAGAATAAAAGAATAGAAGCCCAATCCATATCAAATTATTAATTAGGCCATACATGGAATTTCCGTCTGTGTAATTTTGAAGCACACTACACAAAAGGCCTAAAATTTGTGAGTGAAGGAAGAAATTTTTGTAAATAGTTCATTAGCCAGTTCAGGAATATGGCACAAACCATTCAATTGTAACGTAACAAGCCTTCTTATCCATATCCATACTACTATAAAAAGAGAGAGTTTTATAATATATTTTGGTTCGAGATTTGCCACTATTCTATAATGGAATGACAATCACATCCTAATAACATCCGACCGTTGGTTGTCTAATGAAAATCTAATAGCTGTCGGATATTTCTACTTTAAAACAAATTTGGTATTATTAAGCTGTTAGATCTCATCCAACGGATAATAAATAGAGTATCTGTCACAATTTTTCCGTATCTACTATCTCCCACGTTTCACATTTTCAAAAAGATCTCCACAAAATCTCCTCGATTTTCCATCACGATATTCCATCGCTAAAACCTTATTCTCCCTCTCTCAACCTAAAAAAATTTTGATGAAAATCCCACCTAAAAAATTTTGCTCCCATCTAAAAAATTTCGACCTAAAAAAATTTGACAAAAATCCCACCTAATCATATTCAACCTTACTTTCTTAACAAAAATTATAAATTTTAAATAAAAATGTATGGAGACTTCTACCACCATAAATAACTCTAAAACTTTATGCCTTTTGATTAATAAAACTTTAATTTTAGATTTTTTTAAAATAAATAATTTTAATTAAATATTAGAAATTTTATCAATAACTATTAAATTTAACAATCTTTTTATCGCATCAAACGATCAAAAAATAAAAAGTTGACGAGCTTATTTCCAAATGGTCTATAATTGAAAATTTAGACCCTTTTTATTTAAGTTTCCAAGCTAGTATTTTTTATTCATTTTAGAAAAATGACATACAAACAATAACAAATGAAAATTTTAAAAAAAAAAATAATAATTTTTAAAAAATTAAAAAGACTAGCATGCAAATCGTAATTTATTCAAAAAATATCAACATATACTAGATGCATGATTCGAATTGAATAAAACATTTTAGGCTAAATTACAAAAAACTCGCCTATAATATACCGCTTTTTCACTTTACCCCCTGTCTTTCAAAAACCTACATTTTGCCCCCTCATAATTACGGAATTATTTTTAGGGGCAACGGAGCTAACAGAACATGCGAAATAACGATAATGCCCTTATCCCTTATCCCTGTGCTTTACGATGATCTCGCCACAGACGAACGCGCAAAAGACGCAGCCCTTCTCCTCGCTCACCTCCTCTTCCGCAGCCGCAGCCGCGGCGGCGGCACCGCCGCCGCCGCCGCTGCAGAGGGAGGCGGAGAGTTGGGTGGGGCGGAGATGGGCGCAGAGCACGGCTAGGCGGCGGCGCCGCCACTCCATCTGCGCGAGATAGGAAGTGCGCGGCAGTGGAGTTAGCGGGAGCGCTCGGCGCCGCCTCCTACGTCTTCGGCTTCGGCCAGCCTCCGCGAACCCGAAGAGCTGCAGCGCCGCGCCCTTCACCGCCTCGCCGAAGGGAGCGTCAGCGCGGCCCTCGAAGACCAGCTCGCAAAGACGCCGCTCACTCGCGAACACCGAGAGCACGGCGGCGCGCGCAGCGCGGATCCAGCGCCGTATTTTGGACTCGAGCGCCTCCCACTCGAGCCGCTGCACGTCGCCGCTACACTCGTGCCCGTACCCCGCGCCGATCATCCGCCCGCTCCGCGATGCTGCGCAGGTCGTGGATCGCGTCGCGAGAGAGCAGATCGATCTCGCGGATGCTTCGCATCGACCGGCGGCGGCGCCCCCGATTCGTTCATGAGGAAGGAGGAAGGTACAGAGAAGAGGGAGAATAGTAGAAGGGAGAAGAAGAAGGGGGTGGGGAGGGGTATTTTCGGTATATCACTTCAGAAATTGATGGCTCACTCACGGAATTCTGACGGCGGGGGTAAATGCACAATTTCGTAATTACGATTTGGCAAAATGTAGGCTTTTCGGTATATCACTTCAGAAATTGACGGCTCACTCACGGAATTCTGACGGCGGGGGTAAATGCACAATTTCGTAATTACGAGGGGGCAAAATGTAGGCTTTTGAAAGACATGAAGGCAAAGTGAAAAAGCGGTATATTATAGGAGGGTTTTCTGTAATTTAGCCAACTTTTTAACAATAAAAAAAAAGTGTTGCTATCAATGTACCAATTCTAAAAAAATTATTTACGCCTTTTTAAATGTTTGTGTCATTCATTACACATCCACTTAACTAGTATGATTAAAAGAACAAAGGCAAGGTGGAGGCACCATATTTACTTATAATAAATGCTTTTATAATAATATCCATCAAAAGTACAAGGTTCAAGTTCAGGTGTTCAGGTATCTTACCCAATGCAAATCCACATAAGAAGGTTCATCAATAAAGAATCTTAACATTGATGCTTCCTCCTCTGCAACACCAAAATGTAAGAAGAATGTATAGTGAGAAGCATCACAAATATACCTTTTATCCAACCAAAATAAAAATTACCCTTCTTCTATCAGCTAAGTAAACACATCAAGCTGATACCACAAAAGCCTCACCAGTGAGACGGAGTTCGTTGATCCGTTTAAACGCATGGATGGCTTTTCTCAACGTGTTCTTGAACAACTCCTTCCGCCCAAGCATCGTTCTGTCATCTTTGCGAAACACCTGAACGGAGAAAACGATGTCGTCATCAATGTCGCTTCTATAATTACATTTGATGATTACAAAGTGCAAGTAAAGAGCCCCAGTACATCACAACCTTGCAATACAAAAATCGATATTCATTCATAAAAGAAACACAAACTATTCACTTCCAGATCTGATCTTCAATTTGCAGGCAAAAAATCACCAATTTCATATCTTTTTTATCTCAAAATCCTCCTTAAAATATCAAATGATCATACCATACAAACTCCAAATTCTCAATCGAACACTAACAAAGCTCAATATCCCAGACCCATTCCACATTTCATGCCAAAACTAAATCACCTCAAGAGTACCAGATAATTATACCAAAAAAGTCCAAAAATTCCAATCCAACACTAGCAAAGACACAATACGCCAAACCAATTTCACAACCCACATCAAAACAACAACATAAATAAACCTAATCCATCAATACAAAATTTTACTTGTTAGCATAGACAACATTTACGAGATCACTTTTCTTAAAACTAAACAAAAGAAAAAAAAAGAAAAAAAAAACTTCAAATATAATAAAATGATCATACCCTAAAAACTTCAATCTCCACCAAACCCATTCCCCGCTCCACATCAAAACTACATCAAAATCTCTAAACCCTCCCAATTTCCCAAACCCTAACTGCGTAATCCCAATCCCAATACCAAACTCAACAACAAACACTCACCGGATCGCTCGCGACGAGGCGCGCCATGCGATCTGCGATATCTAGGGCGTGCTTCGACCCCGCCCACACAACCTTCATCGCCTCCACGTCGAACTCCGCCCTGCTCCTCTCCTGCGCCAATTGATCCACCTCCTCCATCCTCGTCCTCGTCGTCCCCGATCTCCTCTCCCCCCGCTCCCTCTCTCTTTCTCGCTCGGATCGAAAAATAGTAAGAAAAAAAAAATTAAAAAAATGGTTTGATTTGGTAATTTAGAGATAATTTTGATTTATTTATATAGATTAGATAGATACATAGATATGAGATCGATATATCTATATGATTAGGAAACTATGCCCTACACCGAGTGTATGAATGTATCTCATGCACCACACCCCTAAATGCTATTTTAGAGATTTTAAAAAGGTTAAAATACAGAACACCTTGTGAAAAAAAAAATTAAAATATTTTTTTTACTTTTAAAAATTATATTTTCAAAAGCTATGCATTAATCGAGAATGTAAAATGATCAAATTATTCTTATTTTATAAGTAAAAAATTTAATTTTTAAATTTTTGTCATTTCAAAATTATTTTCGATATAAATTATAAAAAATAAAGAAAATAATGACGGTAACTAAATTTTAGAGAAATAAAATATAAATTTTTGAAAGTCAAAAAAAAAACGAGATATTTATAGAAAAAATTTCTGAAATTTAGTCTTTTAAAAAATTTGCTTTTCTTTTAAATTTATTTATTCATAATTTCAATTACCAACTATGTATTCGACTATTATTCTAAAAAAATAAAATTTAAAATTTATAATATGCAAATCATACAGTATGATATAAAAATTTTTACAGAAATACCAGAAATAAAAATATATTTATCCAAAAATTTAATGATTTTTTTATATTAAATTTTAATAATAAAAAATTTATTTATTTATTTAGAAACTATGTAACTTGGATGCATAAATTTGGTAACTAAAATTTTGCAAGTATAGTATCAATATGTGCAATTAATTCTATCAAAAATAAAATATTTAATGCCTCTGAATAATTAATTTTTTAAACTTGTATAATTTTTCACACAAAGCTATTCAAATATTATCTGTCACATCTATAATATTAAATTGTAATTTTACGCGTTATTTCCACCATTAATTATATCTCTTTTATCATTTTATTCTTTAAATAATACTATTTTTTCAATCATCCATTAAATTCTAAAAATTTAATAATACTAACGATTTGATGGTATTAATAGTATAGTAGCATAATTTATAATTTTATAATAATAATGATAATAATAATCAAATAACTAAAGTGTAAAAAAAAATTTGTAAATATTTATTTTTTTACTCTTCGTCGGATTATGCTACTATTCTATTCATTTCTTATAATTTATATCGAAAATAATTTTAAAAATAATAGAAATATATTAAAAATTAATTTTTTCTTTATAGAATAAGTAATGATAATTTGATTATTTCGTTGTTTTTATTAATGTAGTAATCTTCTAAAAATAATTTTATAATTTTAAGAGTTTAAAATGTAAATTTATAAAACTCGGAGGTTGTCACTGGATTTTTTATTATTTAGCCTAATAAAATATTGCACATGGTGGTGCATAATACAAATGGATACACCAGGTCCAGGGAACAATTTCCTATTTCTATGGGCTGCGCCAACCGTACACAACACCGTCCAATTAACCTGTTAAATTACTAAAATACCCCTCGCGGTCGGACTTGGTGTGCTATGAATTTTAGTTAAAAATGTGTCGTCAATTGGAAAACGACATTAGAAATGGAATAAGGCTCATCCGTAGGATTTGATTCAGGATCATTCTGTTTCCACGATGGAAATGATGGTCTCGTGTTTGTTGTTTTTCTTGTGCTGGTATAAAAAAAAAGAAAAAAAAAAAAAAAAAAAAAAAAAAAGTAAATAATGACAAAATTAATTTTGGATATAAATAAAAATTTAAATATAGTAACATATGGAGTCTATAATAATATGATATATTTATTAATTTTAACAATAAATTTTTTTAATTATTTATTATGTATATTTATTAAAAAAATAATTTGCTAATTTTTTAAAAAAAAATTTACGAATATGTATCAGATGTAAAATTTACGTTACCAATTCGATTAAAAATAAATTCGATTTTTGATATAACCTGAATTTGTATTTGAATATTATTCTGCTAATATATATATAATAAACTAAAATTAGTGTCAATATGACTTACAATGCACTTAAAAGTTTGTGCGCGTATTCAAATCTCGTATATTTATAGTTTTTTTAATATAATTTAATATTTAATATAAATAAAAATAAAATTTTAATATGGCACTCATAATAAAATAAATAAAAAATATGATAAAAAAACTATTTTATCCCACTATAATATATATTAACATCTCTCTTATTTGATAGGGGTGAAATTAATCAAATTTTAAAAAAATTATATCCACTTTTTTTTTTTTAAATATGAATTCAGATATAAATATATGTCAAATGCTAAATTTGTTATATTTATATTTGTATTATATCGAATCCGGTAATAAATTTGATTTGAGTTTACCTTATCCACAAAAACTATTTGATAAATTTGGTAATGATTTTGGGTAGATTTTGGGTTCATGCAACATCGTCATTTTTAGGGGAGAAGTTAAATTGTTTAAATGTGATGTGGACCCTGCAACAAACACTTTTCCAAGCTTGATAAAGCGACCCCATTTTTTTTGCCCATGATTTGATGACGCACGTGCCGTGTGTGCCTCGCACGTGTGAGAGGTTCCAATTGGATAAAGGAAAATGTTTTTTTTGTACATTCCAGATAGGGGCGACAATCCAGCTCGCTGTTCGCGAGTTAGCTCGTGTTCGGTTCGAAATGAGCTCGAGATCGAATCGCTCGTTTAGTAAATGAGTCGAATTTTTCAACTTGTGTAATAAACAAGCCGAACACGAGATAGGGTCAGCTCGTTCTTATTCGACTCGATAAGAGCTCGAATATATATATATATATATATATATATATATATATATATATATATATATGAGAAATGTTTCTGTAAACTTTACTATTTAGATTTTAGACCAACATAATATAAAAAAATTAATTTGTTGTGAATTTTAATTATTTGATTAAAATTTTAATTTCTTTTTTTTTTCAACTTTGCACCTAATAGTGAAAATAAAAATATAACTTGTTGTTCACGAGCCAGCTCGTGTTCGGCTCGTGAACACGAGCCGAATTTTTCAGCTCGATATTTAAACCAGCCAGCTCGTTAATAAACGAGCCGAACCCGAGCTGACTCTAGCTCGCTCGTGTTCGACTCGTTGACACCCCTAATCCCAGATGGGATATATAATTTATATCCCATATATTCTAGAATGGAATGAATTTTATCCATCACTTCAGTTCTACGTCCCATATGGGGTGTACCAGTAGCATAGCTCTTGGATAAGATATTACCTGCACTTGGTTTGTTATTACAGTGACCGGCAATTCAGCTAGTTATTCGCAAGTCAGCTTGTGTTCGGACTGAAATGAATTTGATGACCCACGTGTCATGTGTGTCACACGTGTGAGAGATCCCAATTGGATGAAATATTATCTGCACTAGGTTTGTTGTTACAGTGGCCGGCAATTCGCAAGTCATCTTGTGTTCGAATTGACATGAATTCGAAATCGATCGCTCGTTTCATAAATAAGTTGAATATATGTAAGTTGGGGATGAGCTTGTTTGTGTTCGGTCTGATATAGCTATGAAAAATTTATAAAATTTGATTTCTATACATTTCCAATGCTTTAAACTATATTTAACGATATGAATCGCCGATTCGAAAATTTTATCATCGAAAATAATTTATGAGTATGAAATATATTGTACTTATAAGAGTATAGTAGTCGGACTCTCTCTCTCTCTCTATAAAATTAGATTACTATATTATTAATAGTACCAAGTTATCAATGCTATTAGATTTTCAGGCCTTGATGAAAGGATGTGCGGTTAGGTGGATTGTGATCCCATATGCAACATTTGGTTGGAAACAAAATCTAAAATAAAGTTTTGTTCCAGTCTTATTCGACGCGTTTGGTTTCTCGTCTTTCTGGAACAAGCTGGTATAAGTTTGAAATTATTGTTCTATCTTTTTTTTCCAAAATAAAATTGTTTATACTTGAGAACAAGATAATTTAAAGTAAATATAATTTTAATTATTATATTATCTTTTTAATTAATCTAATATTTTAAGTAATCTAATTAATTAATTATCTAGTTATTAAATAATTAACTAACTAATTTATTAATTTCTTAAATTATTTGTCGTTAATTAAATTATTAATTAACAATACTCATTATTAATTATTTTATTAATTAATATTAAAATTTATAGTTAGTTAAAAAAAATTAAATTATTATTTAATTAATATTTTTATATTAATTAATTATATAAAATATTATTATTTTAAAATTATAATTACTCTTATTCTTATTATTTAAATTTAACTATTCAAACGATGTTTTTTTATTTCCGAAACCAACTGAATTTCATCTCAACCTAAAAGTACTCTTGTCAGAAAATATATATATATATATATATATATATATATATATATATATATATATAATATATATATATATATATATATATTAGAGTTATATGAGCAAAACACAAGCGCACTGATCCTAACTCGTGTTCGGCTCATCAAAATTTTAATCTAAAAGCTTTAAATTATATTTAGCTCGAAAAGACGAACGATCGATTTCGAGCCCCTATTAGAACCGAACACAAACCAGCTTGTGAACTATCGACCGGTTTGCTATGATAGCATTCCAGCTCAACTCTCTCTCTCTCTCTCTCTCTCTCTCTCTCTCTCTCTCTCTCTCTCTCTCTATATATATATATATATATATATAATTGAGTTCGTATGTCTTTAAAAGTATAAATCTACTAGTGTTTGTAAATTTTCGGCCCTTAAATAAAAAGATATGCGGTTAGGATGATTATAGTCTCTAAGATTTAGCAGGTGATTGGAGAAATAGTATGATTTAAAAGGTGAAAATGATCAAAGGAATAGATCTAATGGCGAAAGACTTAGTGAAACCAAGTGTTTGGTGCTATCAATAGCATAGTAATCGAACTCTCTCTCTATATATATTCGAGTTATATTGAGCAGAACACGAACACGCTAATCCTAACTCGTATTCGACTCATCAAAATTTTAATCTAAAAAATTTAAATTATATTCAGCTTGAAAAAAATATGAACAACCAATCTTAAGACTGTATTCCAACTGAACACAAATTAGCTTGTGAAATAGCGAGCGGAATTACTAGCCTCAGAAGTAAGTAGAGTGGAGTATAGGAGGTGTATGAATAGACGGAGTACTGTAATCATGCAATAATGGTTGTAATTAATTAATGAGAAGGGCTACGTGGTGCGTTGGTTGAGGGAACAAAGGTAGGTGAGCGACCAAGTATTTATCACATGATTATTCAAGAAGACGACTCAGTACACGTGATTTGTAGGACCCATGTAAATAAATAAGGGTAGATATAAGTATACATCATTTTAGGAGTATATATTTTACACCTTATTTTATATTTGTCACTCGATATGACGAGTAAAATAATATCCACCTCAGAATGGAGTGGGGTGTCATCTAGTATCTCTCAATAAATAATAATCTCATCTTTTATTTAAAAAAAAAAATTAAAAATAAGAACGAATTGGTTTATCACGTGATTTATTATTATTTTGGAGCAATTTTCTATATATTCCTAAAAAATTTTCTGTTTTTAGATTTACCCTCTTAAAAGGCTAATATTAAAACTATCATTCTTACGTTCCAACTTCTTTCTAAAATATCCTGAAGTTAAACTCTGTTAGTGTACCATTTGGAGCTGTCGTTATCTGTATGAAATTACCATTTTGCCCTTTCAAATATACCCTTCTACCATAATCAACTTTTCTTATGTACCATTAAAATTTTCAATAGTTTAAGTAGATAGGGACAAAATAGGTATATCTGATAGTTTTCAACTCCGATTATTATTTAACTATAGTTTAATCCTAGTTAACTTAATAAAGGGAAACGGTAGGGGTATTTTTAATAATGGTGGAACGTATGAAAGTTATATTGGAAAGAAAAAAAAAAAAAGAGGGATAAATTAGATATTTCTTCCGATTTCAGAGTACATAGGCAATTATCTCTTTATATTGTTTTTTTTTTTAAACGGAAAGATAGTATGTTATTTTATTTCATTCATTGAAATCAAATTTTAATGAATAAAACATGAATAAGAAACAAAATTAATTATAAGAAAAATTTCAACAACAAACATGAATAAAATTAATTTTATATTTAAATAAAAATTAAATTATTTTTAAGAATACAAAAAATTAGTGTTTGGATAGTTAATTTGAAATAGTAAAAATAAAAATAATTATAATTTTAAAATAATAATATTTTATCTAATTAATTAATATATAAATATTAATTAAATAATAATTTAATTTATTTAATTAATTATTGTTTGATAACTTTAAATTTTAATTTATAAAATAATTAACGAATATTATTAATAAATTATTTATCTATTTATTCAATATTTAAATAATTAATTAATAAAATAATTAAATAAAATAAAATACGTAGATTAGTTAAAGAGTTCATATAATAATTAAAATTATATTTATTTTAATTAATTTTATTCTCAGTGGGAATAATTTTATTTCAGAAAAAACTGAAACTACTCCAGCCTCAAACCAACTTATTGCAGAGAGACGAGAACTACTGTTCGATCGGTTCAAACCAAACGTATTTGAAAAATAAGGCTAAAAAAAGACCTCAAAGTAAAAACTCTGAAGATGGTACGCTTATTAAAGTACGAACGTTCTGTGTTTATAAGTTATTTTTAATATTGAAATTTTCGAATCGGCTCTATTAGATTTTATCTAGAATATTTGAAAAATCTAAAAACTAAATTAGTTAGTAAATAGTAATAAACTAAATTTATTACGGCTACGTTTGATTCATGTATAAGTTAGAACTGTTTATTCAAAAAATAGGTATAAATTAAGAATATATTTATTCAAAAAATAGGTATAAGTTTAGGAATAAGTAGGAATAAGGTTAATTTCGCGTTTGGATGAAAATTGGATTGTTTCTAGGAATAAGAAAAATTTAATAGTGTTTGGATACATAAAGTGAAATAGTGAGAATAAAAATAATTATAATTATAAAATAATAATATTTTATATAATTAATTAATATAAAAATATTAATTAAATAGTAATTTAATTTATTTAATTAACAATAATAAATATTGTTAATAAATAATTTAATTAACTATAAATAATTTAATAAATTAATAAATTAATTAGTTAATTATCTAATAGTTAAATAATTAGTTAATAAAATAATTAAATTAGTCAAAATATTAAATTAATTAAAATGTTAACATAATAATTAAAATTATATATATAATTTAATTAAGTTTATTCTTAAGTGGAAAAAAATTTGTTTTAGGAAAAAGATTGGAACAGTAGTTCCAGCCTTATACCAGCTTATTTTAAAAAGATGTGAACTACTGTTTCCATTCAAATCTGTAATAATCCGAAATATTTTAATTTAATAAATAAATCCCAGAGTAATTTTCAGTCTGACTTTGGTTTTAAAAGACCTGTTTTGACCCACTTGGTCAACTGCCAGAGTGCTAGCTGCACGAATTACAAAACAAAAAAGCTAACTTCTAATTCGGACATAATCTTGAAAATCCGGTTTGATCGTTGTGATCGTCTCGTCGAACTGAGCGAGTTTCATATTCAGCACTTTTCGATCCGACAGTCGAATCTTCTAAAAAATCAGCGAAGTAGTGAGCGAATGTTGCGACCAATGGGAAGTGTCTGCGCACAGTGTCTTTAAGTTAAATACTGTAGATGAACAGCTAGTAACCTTGGATTTCGGGACTTTATCGATTGCAACGCGGATTATTTTACTGTTCGGAGTCCGAACATAGTGATCCAGATAGTCGTTTCGATTGGTTTCGTCGATCTGGACGCAATGGAGCTGACGGAATTTCTGTTTGACGACCTTGGAGTCTTGAAAAACGTGAAAAACTATATTTTGCACAGTAATTATGGGCCGAGATTTTATCTGGGCGATGCGTCGAAAAATAAAAATCGCCACTTTATAGATTTCGACGTGCTGGACGTCATGGCGAAATCCGTTTTCCGTTTTGACGAGCGGAGCACCTCGAAAAGCGTAGAAAACACCATATTTTGTAGAAAAACCCAGTGGTTTTTGCTTCGAAAAACGTGCTGACTGTGGGACAGGGACTAATAGGTGAGAATAGATGCTGTGAGGGACCAGAAGTTGATTTTGTGAAGTAGTGAGGGCTTATTTGCAAATGTGCAAATACATGTATATACATCACGTTGTGGCAACCCTTCGGAAGCACCCCTCACACCCGAGCCCTCTCCAACCTGTCCTTTGGTGAACCGACGCCTCCTCCACCTCTCCTCCAACCGTTGCTGAGCGCCGCCGTCTTCCCGTCGCCGGAAACAGCCAAGAGAAGGCCGCGCAAGGAGTGGGTCTTCTCGGGTTGTGGATTGGAGTGGCATCTGGGAGGTTGCAGTGGGCTCAAGCTTCAACCGAAGTGACTCTCAGTGTGACTGCGACCGACCCAAGTGTTCTCTGTCGTCGGAGTTCGCCGTGCGCCGCCGCGAAAGGAATCTTCTTCTTCCTTCTCTCCGTCGAGGTAAGTTATTGAAAGTTTTTGTTCTTAGATGGCCCGTAGACCCTACCATAGACTTCCTGACATTGCTCCCGCCGGCAACCCGAGCCGCCGCCGTGCCCTGGGTTGCCGGCGGGAGCAATCTATCGCCGGAAAACCGAGTTTCGGTTGCGGGGTTTTTCCGACCGTTGAAACCGTGATCGGAACCGTTGGATCTCGTTTTCTCGGTGACTGTAAGGCCCTACCAAAGTCTCTTGTTGATCGGGTGAAGATCCGCGACATGCGGGCCAACCCTAGTTTCGGGTTTTTCTTCCTTTCGGCCGAGCTCCGCCGTCCGGCGCCGCCGCTAGCTCCCGTCGCGGCCCACCACTGCAGGAAGCTTCCTGGCGCGGAGGTGATCAACTTGGTCCAAGTTGCGCCGGCCCGAACACCGCCGACCGGATTCCGCCATTAAAGGGTGCAACTCCGGTGAACTCGAACTCCGGCGATCACCGGGGCTCCGCATGGTGGGAAAACGACTCGGGTGAGTTCATGAGGCTATTTTGGAGCTTCCCATGTCATTGCATGGAAACCTTAACGTGTGGATTTTGATCTCTGTGGTTGCACCATAGGTAGCCCGAACTCCAACCGCCGGCCGTCGCCGCCGCTCCTGGTTGCCGGCCACCGACTCAGGTAAGCTCTAAATACTATTTAAAGCCTTTGGGTCATTTTAGTTTAGCCCGAGAGCTTGGTAAAAAAAATGGGTGTTCCAACCTTGTTATAAAAAGATAATTTAAGGGTTTTCCCGGCCGCCGCCGCCTCCGGACGCCGGCGTTGGGTCAGACCTGACCCAACCAGTTTCTGTTGAGGTCCTTGAACTAGTGCTCACCTTCTTCTCCAGGTTGAACCAGGGTTGGTGCAAGGTTGCCCGAGCCCGAGCCTTGGTCATTATTGGTGATTGCTCCACCTTGCTCCGGCCAACTTCCCGGCCATTATCCGGTGAGCCCAAGGTGAGCCCTCGACTTAGTAGCCTATCCAGAACATGATGCTCACAGTAGGTCATAAATTAATCAAGTATATTATTTAGTTTAGCAAAGTGTGAATTGGGCCCTAAGTAATTATGGGCCAACTTTGTAAGTGGGCCTCCTGACGGCCCAACCCTGTGAGCACGGGTTCCGTCTCGTCAAACCAGACGCGCTGAAACTTACGGAGCTGATTTTGGTTACCCGGATTTAAAGAACGGACCAAAACGGTGGTTCTAAGTCATGTTATTATGTAATTTTAGATAGAATTAGGTATTAAAATGTAATTGTAACGCGCTGGCTGTCTTTAGACAGTATTAACACATCTACTAGGCATTTTGTTTAAGTTCCGTAGGCCCTAGTTGAACGGAAATCGGATACGGTTTCGTAAAACGGCAAAATTGTCGGTTTTACGGATTACGGCGCGAGTTCGCGTTTCGGTTTGGATTTCTGGTCGTTTGTTGTTGCCTCAGTTTACCCTCGACACTGTCCTGGTTGGTCTAGTGTCTTGCGGTTATTGTCAGAAAATCCCAAAGTCCAAATTGGGCTTTAAATGAGTTGCAGGAGTATTTTTGGTAATATATGGACACAGTTAGTCATGATGTAGACCCTGTTTACCTGAACATCAAAATATGATGTTTAGGGTCAGCAGGTGTGGTTTGGCAGACTTCAGATATTTGTAGACCGTCAGCGGGTCGGTTTAGTGTTTCTGTGGTTTTTCGAGTTTAAGCTTAAGTTGTATTTAAGTTTCGTGATAGTGTCATGTTGTTATTGTGTTGTTCGGGATGTGATTGAGCGAGTCTGTTACTGATTATAATTATATGTTCAGGGTCTAGCAGTTCGGCACCAGCGTCCCAGTAGACCAGCGGGAGTTCAGGATCAGCCTACATTGAGGTGGGTTATCTTCGGTCCGGGCTTTATCTATTCGGTCCTCTGTTTGCTTTAGTCCAGTAGGACACATGTTCTTGACTTAACCCTGATTAGTCCTGCTTGAGTTTTTCCTTCGTAGTTTCAGTTACCTGCTATTCATATATACACATGCCTCCCTGTTCATATATCTAGTGTTGCTTTTATTACAGTCTGATCATGCCAGTTATTATATTCCACTGCATTTATTTCTAGTTATACATGTTCTTATTCTAGAGATGCATGATAGACTTGTGATTGTGTTTGTTGGACACCTGTTTCCCTATTGGGATCCTCGGCTTGTTGCCGACTACCCGGTCGTTGGACCGCGAGCTTGAGCATAGCATTATGATCGCCACGCACCGCTGTACTTTACGTACACTGACGGTTTGGCCACCGTCACAGTGTTCTTTACCGGTAAAGTAGTCTAGAGGAAAGGCCCGTGAGCCCCCAGATAGCACCTGCAGGTGCGGGGTTATGTCAGCCAGATAGGTGCCAGATAGTGGCAGTAGCCTGAGGTCCTTGTGACCAATAGGGGCATTTGATTGGGTATTTGAGATCTTTACTATTGGAGCTTACTTACTTTGATTCCTGTATATTCAGTTTTATACTCGCTAATAGTGGACATTTATCATTAGTTCTATTATGATGATTGCAGATATCTATTGTTCAGCACGATTAAATCAGATATTATCACTTTTATTGTTCTTCTAGCCTTATTTATCTGACCTGTTACTATCCGCAGACTAGTGTATCCAGTAGGTACGATTAGCTATTTCTCGGCTCGTCGTGCCCACTGGGATACATTTTATAGTGTATCTCACACCCTTGTGGTGACCATTTTTCAGGTCCGTCAGGTAGTGGGATGTCGGGACGCTCCAGTGAGGCTGTTACGATAGATCTATCCCCATGATCATTTTCATATCTGTATTTTGGTTTTCATATCGATAGTATTCATACTAATTACTATTATCCTGTTATGATTTTATGATGTCTCTGGATTCTTAACTTGTTATTTATTTCATAGTAGTCTTTGGAAAATGTAAACCTGCTTAACGATGTAGTTATATTTTATCTCTGAATGTACTTGCCTAGCCGTGCATATATAGGAGAGAATCTGTTCGCTGGACAGAGGATTTCTTATATATATGGCGGTCTGTTACGCCGGTTTTTGCAAACTCTGATTTTTTTTTAAAAAAAATTTTAGACCAGTTTTTAAAGCTTGGGGCGTGACAAAACCAAATGTATTTAGGCCTTGTTTGGATTCGGGTATAGAAGCGGGAATAAGAGGGATATTCTTTTTATTCTTCCAAATGTACTAAAAATTAATCGGTATAATTTGTTCCAGTATAACTAGAATAATTAAGAATTACTGTTGTCACCCTTTCCAACCACCCTCTTATTTTTTCTTTAAATACCCTCCCACGTCTACCAAGGCACCATCTCTCACCTCATTATTACATAATAAAGTTTGAGGGCAAAAAGGTAATTTACCCTAATTAAAACTCTTTATTCCTCTTATTCCTCATTCTCATACCAAACACAAAAATCTCTTATCCTTGAAACCATCCCAAACGTTTTTTTACACTATTTCCGTACTTTATACTTATCCCTGAAATAATTAGTTTTGTCTTATCTCATTACCAAACGGGCCTAGAGAACAAAATTGTAATAAGGTCTTATTTTAGGTCTTGTTTCCGAAGGAAACGTTGTTGGGTGGTAAATTATTCACAACTTTCAAGAAAATGATGAACGATTTACCATTTTTATAGAATTTTATAAAAACGATGAATCATTGATATCGCTTTATTGAAGACAGTGAACAGTTCAAGGTATTTCAAAAAAAAATTTCATTGAATTGATAAAAAAAAAAGAAAAAAACAGAGATTATTTTACCAAATATATTTCTAGTAGAGTTATTTATTTAATTATAATTTGAACAATTAGTCCAACAAGGAAGGCATCGGTCTTTTCCTTGGGCCAAACGTGAGACCACCTTCTGCTGATCAGGGCAGGCGGCTCGATCGTCCGACTGCAAACTGTGCTGTCGCCACTGCAAGGTCAGACTGCCCTCACCAACTCCATCATCTCCTAATCCTTTCCAGTAGAATATAGAAGGGATAAAGATTGGGGGTTTCATCCCATTTTAGAAATGGTTGATTCATAAATTAGGGTTTAGGGTTTTGGGTTTCTCACATCTAATCTTTGGGTCATCATCCAAATTGATGATGTAAGTACACAATTTTGGTTATCTATGTAACTGTTCCTGTTGTTTTTAGGGTTTGGGGTTTGTGTCTTTCTTGTGCAATATAAGATTTGGCTCATCATATAAATTGGATTCTATTTATCTTTTGTGCAATGTAAGTGCATAATTTTGTTTAAACTTAATTGAAAAATGGAGATTGAACAAGTTTTAGTCCAATTCCTGCTGTTTTGATTGAGCTCTAATTGTAGTTAATAGATTTAGGCCTCATTTGATATCATCTCCAAACTTAATTGGAGATTGAACAAATTTTAGTCTAATTCCTGCTGTTTAGAGCTCTAATTGTAGTTAATAGATTTAGGCCTCATTTGATATCATTGCATTTTTTTTTTAACACTAATTCTATATAATTTTGTTTAAACTTAGTTGGAGATTGAACAAATTTTAGTCTAATTCCTGCTGTTTTGATGGAGCTCAAAATGTAGTTAATAGATCTAGGCCTGTCACACCCCAGATTTAAAAACCAGTCTAATTTTTTTTTTTTTTTTTTTTTTTTTTAATCATAGTTTTAAAATTTTGAAAATCAGGACGTAAACAGATCGCCACATGCATAAAAAATTCTCTGTCCACTCGGACAGAGTCTCCCCTAGGCAAGTATAATTAAACAATCAGATATGCAACTAATACTAAATAGACAACAATCCGCAATAATTTAAACACATCCTACCATCCACAGGATATAAGCAAACTAATACAACATCCAAGACAAGTAGCTGAGTTATGATCATAAATGCTAAAACTATAAATATACTGGTATTGGTCAGCAACGGCCGACAAAATAGGACAACTCTATCGCAAAGCTCTCACGATCGTCCCGACATCCTAGCACCTGACTGACCTGGAAAAGTGGTCACCAAAAGGTGTGAGATACAACATAAATGTATCCCGGTGGGTACGACGAGCCGAGAAATAGCAAGTCGTACCTATTGGTATATTGTAAGTAGCGGATAGTAAAGGTAGGTATATAATCTCAATGCTGAATATGAAAAGTACTGGTAGCTGCTCTAGCATGCTGATAACTGAAGATAACAATATGATAATCTCAGTGCTGAATATGAAATACTGATACTGAAATAAACATGTTGATAACTGAAGGTGGCAATATGAAAATCCTGGTAAATCACAATGCTATATACAAGAGATACTGATCAACAGATAGTAGAGCATGCTGAACTAAAATCGACATAACTGAAGGACAGTAATAATAAGTATATGCATCAAAGCTACAAACGAAAATTCCCAATCAATGTCGCCATTGGTCACGAGGACCTCTGGCTAATACCAAAGCTGGCACGTTCGGCTGACATATATCCCGGCACCCACAAGTGCACTCAGGGGCACACGTGTCTGCCACTATCGTCCACTATGTGCAGCCTAGGGCTCACGGATCGCCACTATCGACCATTTTATCGGTAAAGAACACCAATGTGGGGATCAATCCACAAGCGAACGTGAAATGAATAGCTAGTGCTATGTTGATCACAATGGTGATGCTCAAGCTCGTGGTCTAAAGACCAGATAATCGGCATAAAGCTAGCAAGTCCCAAATGGGATGCTGAAAGCTGTAATATCAACTGATGCTGTATAACTAAAGCTGAATTCCTATTCTAATATGCAGTACAAGAATAGGAAATGCTGATATGAACTGAGCTGATGATAACTCTAGCTAATGATCAATCAGGTATGGCATATGTCCAGATGTATATGTATATATATATATATATATATATATATATATATATATATATAGTGTGCTGAAGAGGTAAACCGTAAATGCTATACTAAAGGAATAATCGGAAAGCTCAACTGTAGGACCAAGGCTAGCATGAATCATAGGGTTCCGACCAACTACGGTACCCCATAGGTGATGATATGATAAAGCCCGGATCGAAGCACCCACTTCAATACAGGCGGTCGAAGAATTCGCTAAAAGGCTCGTGTGCTAGCTGCTGACTGCTGGAGCCTGAATCATAACTATGGGTTAGTAAAAGACTCACACACCCAACCCACTGACTCACTGTATACAGATAAGCTAAACAGAAAACTTCACTGAAGTCTCGGGATCCGCCGGAATTTTCGGTAATTCGCCGATCAACCTACTATGGTCCGAGCTGTGCCTACAGGTCTCCGAATTCAACGAAACTTGACGTGCTGCCCCGGAACGCTTCACTTAAGACATTCGGGCAATAACATTTGACTTCGTGCATAACTGTGCTCAACTGGTGTCATAAATACCAAAACTTACTTCCGGGAATCCGATTTCGGCTCCGGAAGTCACCAACGCTAAACTGAAGTCACTGAACCTGTCAGAACAGCGTCAGGAACAGCTAGGAATGTCTGGCAAAACTACTAACCATCGTAATTCCTCGAATTGCGTGATTAACGTTGGAACGTCGATAAACCGCCGATTTCGCATGTTTACGATTCGTTAACCAATTTTCGCTCAACGGAAGCCGTTGGATCCCGATCGAAAAGTTCAGAGATCATATACACGCTGCCCAAAGCAGCCCATGTGGTCACAGTTGCATTTAGGCCCCTAGGTTTGCAAGAAATTGCATAAAAACTCCAAAATTACAATGTTTTGGCTTATTGCAACAAGCCGAGGATTTTCAAATTGATCAGAGGACACCAGTAGATGAGTCTCGATGTGCTGAACACCGTGCTTGCTGTTTGGAGTTGGCACAGTGCCCGAGAAGAGCAATGGCTCAAGTTAAACTACGGGTTAAAGACGAAGGTTGCCATGTAAACCAAACCACTCAACCATATTAGGAATTACAGTGAGCATCATGCTCATAGGACTGAGGAGGTTTGGAGGCTCACCTTCGGGGTGCTGCGGGGCTGCCGGAATAATAGATGGACCAAGGTGGTTCTATATCAAGTCACCTAGAGCTCAATTTGGAAAACCTCCCAGAGCTCAGGTCATGGTGGCTTCTAAGGCAAGCAGCAGTAGGATGGGGTTCACAGAAGTGCCACAGGTCCACCAACACCTAGCTCCGGCAGCTACAGTGGGCGAATGGCCGGAGATAAAGCTTTGCGGCCACCTAGGGAGCAACAAAAGAGGAGTCGTCAAGCAGGGGTTTCTGGTCGATGCAAGGGCATAGGGTGTTTACCCTCGACGAGTAGAGGGTAGCTGTGTGGTCAGCTGGCGACGGGAAGCAGCGGCGACGTCGTGCGACGCTGATCGGCCAACCCAAGAAAACCCGAAACTAGGGCTTTGATTTCCAAGAGATCGGCTGCATCAAACTCGATCAAACTTTAAGGGGGTCCTCCAGAGGTTTAACAGAAAGTTCTTGACGCCTCGGATTAGAATCTCAACAGTCGGATGAGGCGGGCGCACAAGTCCGGCCGAGTTAGGGTTCTGGTGAGCCTTTAGCTCCCGTCGTCAAACCAGAGGCTTCCGGCGACGCGGCTGCACCCGGAGAGTCTTCAGGAGGTCAGAAAGGCAATGGTGTGCCTTGGGTGCAAGGAAAAATAAAGAGGTAAAGCCTCACCTCTGCTTGGATTCAAGGAAGAAGAAAAAGAAGATGTAGACTTTTCCGGTGTTGATGGCCATGGCAGGCGGCAACGCTTCTCAAGTAGGATCTTCAGGAGGTGTTGATGACCCCAGGACAGCAGGGTTGCAAGAAGATTGGGTTCAATGCACTCTTCTCTTCCTTCACCCGAGATCTAGCAAGATCTTTGCTTTTCTTGCTTTTCCGGCAAGGTCTGTCGGCGGCGGCGGAGCACATGAAAATGGGCAGAGAAGAGGGGGGAGATCGTGGGATGGCTACGGCTGCAAGCAAGGGAGCAGCTAGGGTTTCCTCCACGAGTGCCCTAGAATGCCTATGTATATAGGCTGTAACAAGATGCTAAGAAGACCCCAAACAATAGGTATTTTGGTCTGGGTCCTTGGCTGTAGCAACAATAAGCAAGGAAGTCCCTCTCCAAGAAATTTCCCTCAATTTAATCCATAAAATATAGGCATCTCTGTAGAAATACGATGAATTTTGCTGTATTTCATGCTTTTTGAGGCACTAGGGTTGTCGAACATGAAAACGGACGACACCGCGATGTTCGGCTCGTCGAGACCTATCGAGTAGCGATTTTTGTTTTTCCCGTTTAAGCTTCATTAGGTCAAAAAGGTCATCATTATAGTGAATTCTACTGTTTTGCACGCTTTTCGACGACTTAGGCTCGTCAAACATAAATTTCGACTGCGCCATCGCGCTCAGATCGATGAGACCGATCAAATCGTGTATTTATTTCGTCGAGATTGGATCCAGATAGGTTAGTTTAGCAACTTCCCAGAAATGCCTCCGAACTTTTTCCTAGTTACTATTCACTTTCAAGGTATAACTTAAACTATGGTTTCACACCTTTATCGAGGTGATAGGCTCGTCAAACTGAAAATTAGATCATGCCATCACGTTTAGTTTGACGAGACTGATCAAGTAGTGATTTTAATTTGCTGAGCTCGGGTTTGGATAGGTTAATCGGGCGACAGTTTTGCTAAAGCTCCGAAAATTTAAATTTTCGAATTATAGAAATTCTAGAAAAATGAATTAAAATTCAAATTTTAGATTTAAAAATTCTCGGTTACTACAAGGTCTCGTTTGATATCCTTGCCAATTTTTTTGTAACACCAATTCTATATAATTTGATATTCGAGTGGAAATAGTTCTCCCTAATTGTCGTGGTTAGTTAGCTTGTGACAACTTGTTTAAAAAAACAAAACCAAAAAAAATCTTGGAAGCAAAAAAAAAAAAAGGCTTCTAAAATTTTGTTTTTTTTGGCACAACAAATGCTTTGAATGTAAGAATTCCAAGCAATTTACTATCCTTTTCTACACTATTTCATTTCATATAAAAATTCTATTTTTTTAAAAGAAATAGAATAACGACAACAATGACAAACGAGGCCTTAAAATGTGACTGATTTTGTTTTCATTGATTTTCTTGTAATTCTATTTTTCTAAACTAAGGCCCGGCTTGGGAATGTAAGGCCTAGTTTGTTGCTCCACAATAGTTCTAGAAGCGCTTTGAATCTTAGGTAATCGTGGTACAGAAGAGCATTGAACTAATGGGCTCTCTTTATGTTTCATTTGTCATTTGTTCTATGTATGTTTGTTTTAAACTATAGGAAACACCTATTTTTCTCGAGAACTGTGTTTTTGGTTCGAGACTGTTTGATAGGCCCAAGATGCAGATTTTAATTAAATGTGAGGAAATTAACTATGTTAAGAGCCTGGTGGGACTCGAACTTTGGACCTCTTGTTTTGATACCATGTTAAATTATATGAAACAATCATTTTTTTTCCAAAAGCTTAAGCCACCAGAGACCGGTGTTTTTAATATTTATATTTAATAGTTTGCATTTTTGTTGTGAGGATAATGATGCCTTAATACTTGATTTCTTTCTAATGAAAGTGCACTCTAAATGTCGCTTATTTTGAAGACAAGTTCCTCATCATTCTCGTAAATAGGAAAGCCTTGAATTGTCAGGTAATAAATGAAAGCCAACACCAACCTTCTCATGTTGGTTTGTTAATGCTCTGTTTTTTCAATTACTACAATATTTGTATATGTTGGTTTTTATTTAATTTGTCCTCCTCCCTCGAAAATATATTTGCTTTATCAGTTAGAAATTTTTACCCAAAATAATTAGCTGCTTTCTTTTTCCCAAATATGTGTTGCACACAGATAGTAGCTAGTATCGAAGGAAAAGGGAGGACCAGAAGAGATGGTGTCGTACAGGTGGGCGTACTTTCGAATCATAACAGGGACTATCCTCGGCGGAGTCCTCGGCTTCTATGTCATGCACCGGCTTGAGAAGAGTTACAAGGCAAATCCAAATCCTCTCTCTTGAGTTAGTTCCTTTCTCGCTTTGCATGTTTCCTTCGTTGTTCTGAGGCAGAGTTGTTATCCAGGAAAAGATGAAAGAGAGGCTAGCCAAATATGAGAATGAGTTGAAGAAAAGGGAACAACAGGAAAAGCAGAAAGATCAGATCGATCTTCTCCCAGAATCATGACACTTTTGTGCTGTCAGTTTTGCTGCTTTGTGAGTGATGAGATAATTTCCAACGGGGCTGAAACATCAGATCAAAACATGATGCCGTAGTTTCTCTGTTAACAATGATAGGGAAAGGACATGTACGATTCGATTGCAATGACATTGTGGGGTTTTGAAGTTATAATTGGTGTCTAAATGTTGTTTTTCCCATGCTTAATATTTGGTGGGTGCTCTAATTTATTTTGAGCACTTGCTTTTGAGTGTAGCATCTTCTCTTAAATAAGATTACTTCGTTCTTGTACCTGTCAACTTATCGGTATGATCTATTTTTGTGTAGTTAAATCATGGATTCTTCTCTATTAATTAACCTATTAGTGTATACAACTTAATCTTTCAAAGAATGGACTTTGATTTATTCCTTGCATTTCTTTCCTTTCATTTAATAGTCTGAAAGAAATCTATATATGCTTGATACTCGATGAATTGATGTACGGTGACCTATATATCTTTCCTATTTCTCTCAGAATCATTTTTTTTCGTATATTGTTTGTTACACCTGCATATTTTGTTCTTTAGTCCTATTTTCATGGTTCAAAATCCCAGTTTTTGTGTAGGCATCTAGAGTTTCAGTTTCCGATGGTTTCGTCTGTCCATTTCGAATGCGGGTGCGTTGAGAAGTTCATTTATGAATCAAATTTAATACTATGAGCTAGCTTTGTTTAATCTGAATCAATCCTATGAACTGAAGTTTCGACGCAGAGTTCAGACTTAAAAGAGTCTTAAGACCTGTTTTGGCTAGAACACATCTATTGATCAGTTATGAATTCCTTTAGGACCTGGTTTCAGATTGATACTGATTGAAACATTTCAGTTTTGGCATGGTCTAACTTCTATGTGATGCGTATCCGATCCGTAGGTGTTCTACATATATAGAATAAATTTTCACATCTTGCCTTTTAGTGCTCATCCAATTCTCATTATTTTTTTTTCTTGTGTGTTATTCTTTAACTACCCAACATCTAGACATGTGGAGTTTCTTTTCTTACAGCTATGTTATAAAATTTTCACATTTGTACAAGTTTGATGATCATGCAAGAGATTAAAGCAGTTACTCATTTTGAGTAGTTGATCTAAACTAATGTAAGTGAACTTTTTCGGTCGCGTCTCTCCACTGCCGCAATTTTATATTCTGCAAATTTCATGCACCATAGATCTTGTTCAAATGATACTAGTTAAAAATTTGATTCAACCGTGTGCAAGATATACTTTGAACTCTTTTCGCTCGATCCATTTTGTTTCTAGGTTCACTGTAAAGGATTACATTTGTGTATGGAAAAATCATTTTATCATTGGGGTTGTTGATCACATAATTAGGGTGTTTAATCTCTAGTCCTGCTTTAGTCCTTAAAACTTATGAATTATATTTACTTATGCATATAATGAGACAAAATACCTTGATGCTATGCATATAATGAGACAAAATACCTTGATGCTACTTTGTCAATTATTATACTTGTTTTGCAGGGAATCATATTTCGTGTCGTGTCCGTAACGCTCAGAGATGCAAACAACAAGGTTTATTGTAAGAAAATGCCTAAAACAAAACGTTATTGAAAGTTCATGGATGAAAATGAAATATCGTTGAAAATTCAGAGTTTTGAAAGTCAAATTTAAACATTGGAGGACTAGTAGTGCAATAAATCCTGTCTTCTTCTGTCATTTTAAGTAATAATAGTGGAGTGTGCCCTTTCTTCTTCCCTTGTGTTGGAATTTGCATGATCCCGAGATCAATAGAAGAGTGGAAAATGTTAGTGGTGAATATGAATGCAAATGGTTCTGAGTTGGTGGAGCTCCCGTTCTGATTCATTTCGAATGAGAAGATCAATCAAAACAAAAAATAAAGAAAAATATAATTTATCCCGAATCCATTCCGATCTGCTGAGTAAATGGAGTGGGAGATCCACAAAAAAATCTGCCAAAAAAATATGTTCCCTCCTTGATCAACCCTAAATAGAGTGATAAGTGGAAGCTAAAAATAAACTTAAAATTAACCCTTCCCAAATTCACCCCAAGTTAATAAGAAACGGAGCAAGAGGATAGAGAGCCCTCCGGCCTCTAGATTCCTCCCGTTTGCATCTCTAGTGGTGAAAATAGATCAGATAATATCCAGCCATGATTTTATTCGTATTCTAATAGAAAATATTTGGATAGGAGTCGGATACCGATACTAATATGGTTTCAAAAAATTCAAAATTGTTCGGATATTCGAAAAAATCAAATACGGATACGGATATTCGAGAGTTAATATATATGTTATGTTGTTAATTAATTTTGTAGGCCAATGATAAAGCTTATGATGTAGTTCACAATTCACACGATTTGGGGCTTGCTCCTCAGGGGTGTTGGGTTTTAGTCTCCACACCACCCATTTGTTTCGAAATTTTAATATAAGTTTCAGTTTTAATTTAGATATAGTTTTAAATTTTGATTTTGAATTTAATTTTTTAAATTTTAATTTTGACATTATTTAAATAGTGAATTTAATATATCATTTTGAATTCAAATTTGAACTAACAAAATTAATATTTAAATTGCGAATTAAAAGTTGCAAGAGATTTGAATACAACCGATGAATTCAAATTCAAATTTTAAACTTTAGATTTAATTTTTATATTTTCTGTGTGTAATTTAATTTTATATTTTGAATTGTGAATTCCATTTTAAATAATTTTTTGGACAATTAAATTTTTCATAAGCAAACAATTATAATGAGTTGATTCTGATTAAAATAATGGCATCCATATTCGAAAAATCCGATTCCATTCAAATTCGTTTTTAGCAGAAATAATAACAAAAATTTAGAATCAGAAATATATCCGCATTCAAATTTATATTTGAAAAAAAAATCATATGGATATAGATATGGTTTTGTAAACTATCCGACCGTATCTGACCCGTTTTCATCCCTGAAAAATCTATCCTTTTAAGTAAGACTTCATGATAGGAATTTGTATGGACAATGTACAATGTTTCTAGGTTTTTTGTTTCCTTGTCAAAATCATGATAGAGATTTATATGACTAGAAAAAGATTCTTTAGAAAATGCCTTAAAAACAAAAAAGTTAAATGACAATTTTGGCTTTCAAATTATGAGGCACGCTATAGTTTGATCCTCAAACTTTAATTTGTTATAATGTCTTACTCGAGCTCTTTAAGTTGTTGCAATTAAATCTCGCAGCTGAATTTAGTTGACGAAATATTACTGTATCGCTAATATGCAAGTGATGTAGTAGTGTTGTGATTAATGACGGAATAATAATATATAATTAAGATATCACGTCACTTCTACTATGACGATACATTAAGCAACTAAAAGTGTAATTTGGTTGTAATAATTTATAAAGTTTGAGCCATAAATTATAATAAATTATTATAATTTAAGTACCAAAAGTGTAATTTACTCTTTCTTTTTGTTTTTTGATTGAGGCACTTTAAGATTTTTTTTTTTTTTTTTTTTTTTTTTTTTTTTTTTTTTTTTCTAGTCATATGAATCCCTATCATGATTTTGACAAGAGAAAGAAAAACTAGTAACATTGTTTGTTGGTTATACAAATTCCTATCATTGAACCATTCTTGAAAAGATAAATTTTTAACTCTTCTATTGGACTCTTGAAAAGATAAATTCCTATCAAACACGAACATAACTTGCGAACCGATTTACTCGTATTTTTATACCATCTTCTATCGATGAAATCTAAACTTCGATCCAAACTTATTTGGAAATTTGGTTAGAGAAAAGATTCATTCAAATTAGAGTCTATTTTGATTATTACCCCTTAATGGTATCAGGAAAAGAATTAGTTCTAGTATCACTAAGATAGTTGAAAAGAATTAAGCTTAATTAAAGTAAATATAATTTTAATTATTATATTAACTTTTTAATTAATCTAATATTTTTACTAATCTAATTGTTTTATTAATTAATTATCTAACTATTACATATTTAACTAATTAATTTATTAAATTATTTTCTAATTAATTGAATTATTTATTAATAATACTCATTATTATTAATTATTTTCTCAATTAATATTCAAAGTTATATGACAATAGTTAATTAAATAAGTTAAATTATTATTTAATTAATATTTTATATTAATTATTTAGTTAAAATATTATTATTTTAAAATTATAATTATTTTTATTTTCACTATTTCAATTTAACTATCCAAACAGTATTTTTTTTATTCCTAGAAATAATTTAATTTTTATTCAAATATAAAATTAATTTTATTTCTATTTGCTTCTAAACTTATATTTATTTATAAAATAAACAGTTTTAATTTATATATAAACCAACCACATATTAACAAGAATACCCCCCGAATATTAATTAGTGTCCAAACCAAGATTTCAACATTTTTTCTGATTATTTTTATGAAATGTTGAAGCAAACACCAACAATCATAGCTTTTCCTTGTGGGGCCTACAAGAGAATTAATTATGACTCCATACAAATTTTCATGTCAATTGTGATAGCTTAGTTAACCATGAGCGTCGTACTACATATTCATTTTATATCCGAATTCTAAAGTTTGAGTCCTACCCTTCTTCTCTATAAATACTCTAATATTATTTTAAATGTCTATGTCCTCAACCTGTCTCATGGCTACTCTTATTCTTTCTTTGTTGCTGTGGATTTTAACCATCGACACCATTGCGGCAAACGGTTGCATGGAGATAGAGAGAAATGCACTCATCAAGTTTAGGGCCGGCTTGGCTGATCCTTGGAAATTATTGTCTTCGTGGGAAGGCGAAGATTGTTGTAAATGGAGGGGAGTTGTCTGCAGCAATACCACAGGCCATGTTGTGAGACTCAACCTTCGAAACTCATATGATATGTCCGAGGAATCCTTATATTTGAGCGGTGAGATCAATCCATCTTTACTTAGTTTAACCAATTTAGAGCACTTAGATCTCAGCATGAACAATTTTAGTGGAAGCATCCCAGCATACTTGGGTTCATTCAAAAACTTGAGATATCTCAACCTCTCTCGAGCGCAATTCAGTGGAACAATACCTCCACAAATTGGAAATCTCACAAAACTTCACTATCTTGATTTAAGTTTTGACTTTAGTTTTTCCGACACTCTTAGAGTAGATGACATTTTGTGGCTCACTCGTTTATCTTCCTTAAAATATCTTGATATGAGCGGTGTGAATCTAAATACTTCTACAGGTTGGTTGCATGCTGTAAATATGCTTCCTTCGTTGAAAGTGCTACATTTATATTCCTGTTCACTTCCTGGCATTTCTACATCTCTATTGCATTTCAACCTTACAACTCTCAATGTGCTTGACCTTGGAGCTAACTGGATAAACTCCACCTTACCCACATGGCTGCGGAATCTTACAAGCATCACTTATCTTGACTTAATCTTCAATGAGTTTCATGGCGTTATTTCTGATGAGTTTCGATATTTGAGCACTCTCGATGTTCTTTCCTTAGGATATAATGATTTTAAATGTATGAATCCAAGAGCATTAAGATATCTTTGCAACTTGACTACACTTTATTTGCCAAGTATCGGCTTTGGCGGGGAAATCATGGAATGGGTGGAGAAGATGCCACGATGCATGCGCAACAATTTACAGTCCTTGGATCTCTATGGCAATAACTTAAAGGGGAATTTGTCAGGATGGCTCGAACAAATGAATACTCTAACAGATATAGATCTCGGATCAAACTTACTCAATGGTTCAATTCCTGTAGGAGTTTGGAAACTTCCAAAGTTAATTTCTGTTTATCTATATAATAATTCATTGGAGGGTGTCGTATCTGATGTCGAACTTTCCTATCTAAGAAAAATACAATTCTTAGACCTATCATTCAACTCTCTTACTGTGCGAGTTCACGACGATTGGGTTCCTCCTTTCCAACTAAAATATATTGCACTAGCCTCCTGCCAATTGGGTCCAAATTTTCCAGCATGGCTCAAAAGTCAGTCTCAACTTGAAGAACTGGATTTGTCAAGAAATATAATTGCAGATACTCTTCCTAGCTGGTTTTGGAATATGTCTCATTTTCTTTCTCATTTACATATTTCCGACAACCAAATCAAGGGGAGATTGCCATCATTAAAGGGCTTTACTATGCTATGGTACTTGAATTTGAGCTCAAACCAATTAGAAGGCCCGCTACCATCTCTACCACATAATAGTAAATTCATCGATCTCTCCAATAATTTTTTCACTGGAGTACTTTCAAATGCCATTTTGCCACAACTGTCTTACTTATTATTGTCAAATAATAGCATTCTTGGTAGTATACCATCTGCCCTATGTGAGTCAACTTTTTTGGAAACTCTCGATCTATCAAACAACAACTTGTCAGGAGAAATTCCTGATTGTATTGGGAAATCACAAGAAATTCTTCTGGTTATAGATGTGTCAAAGAATAATCTTGTTGGGAGGATCCCTAGTTCTGTTTGCTCATTGGAATCGGTTTGGGTGTTGAAATTTAGTAGCAATGGTTTGTCTGGAGAATTTCCTCTTCTGCAAAATTGCACATATTTGGATACCCTTGATCTTGGATATAATAAGTTTTTTGGAGTAATACCATTATGGATCGGGGAAAATTTAATTTATCTCACAATTCTCGATTTACGCTCAAATATGTTTTATGGCAGTATTCCGCTGCAATTAGCACAACTTGGCTATCTCCAAATTTTGGATCTTTCTAGCAATAACCTATCAGGACAAATACCGCGATCCTTTGGCAATTTCAGTTGGAGAGCTTTGAAAGAAGGAATAATGGATAGAGTTGACTATGTTAATGGTTATTATACATTTAGTCTGTCCTTGGATATTAAGGGAGAGGAACTTATATATTGGAAAATACTCTATCTAATTGAGAGCATCGACCTTTCCGACAACAATCTAAGTGGAGAGATCCCTGATGAAATTATGGATCTGCAAGCACTACAATATCTCAACTTATCTAGAAATAATTTGATTGGGCATATTCCAGAAAAAATCGGCAAAATGCAAGCACTACAATCTCTAGACCTTGCAATGAATAAGCTCTCCGGTGATATTCCGCAAAGTCTCTCGACGCTGACTTTTCTGAACCACTTAAATTTGTCGTATAATAATCTCTCGGGAGTAATTCCAACAGGTAATCAGTTGCAGACTCTTGACGATCCGTCTATTTACATTGGCAATCCATATCTCTGCGGGCCACCGAGTTCGAGAAACTGTTCCTCAAATGAAACAAATCATGATGATCAAAATGAAGGGCCTAAAAATAAGTTTGAGTGGCTATGGATATACTTCAGTGTTGTACTGGGATATCTATCGGGTTTTGTAGTTTTTTATGGTGTTTTGTTGCTCAATAATGCTTGGAGGAATGCTTATTTCTCTATGATTGATATAGTATGTGACAAACTTTGTATTGTAACTAAAGTAACGTTGAGTAAATTAAGACGATCGAAGACATAGGAGATGAAGTAGCTTGTATTTCACTTCTGTTTTGTATTTTATTGTAATAATAGCATTAATTATGAGAAATAAATTACAGAGTTTTTCAATTCTTTTTTTGTATATTTGTTAGAGGGGAAACTTAAAAATGCTCCCATCTGTGGTGTAGAATATTTTTGGTTTAGGAATAATATCTAATATGCTCTTGAAAATCTAAAAAATATCTTATTTATCCCTAAAGGACCAAAATACCCTTGTTAATTTTAAAAAATTCCTTCAAATATTCTCATTTTTCCTAGAGTTTTCTAATGGGATTGGTTTTTAAAAGAGCATTTTGATAATTTGAGGATAAATTTGAAAATTTTTAATAGTAGTTAGGGATAAATATGAAAAAGTCCCCCTTTGGTTTATATTGTAGTTTAGAAAAAAAAAAGAAAATAAATACTATTTCTGCAGGTTGTTTTTATTTTAGTTCGCGTAAGAATTTGCTTTTAAAAAGAGAATATCATAAACTATAGTGTAGTAAAATATAATATTTCGCCACCTTTTTAATTAATACCATCTTAAGTAAAAGGAAAATGCTAAGTAAAAATACTACATTACATAAACTATGTGGTAGTGAGTTACAAATATGCTATATTATAGGGTGTTTTATTGAAGTTTCCCATGTTCGTTCTCATTGGTAAGTATTGGACTCGTTGTTTTGAGTTATTTTTCTTTTAGAAAAATGCTCTTTAATTTGTCTTGTACAATTAACATGTAAGCCACGTTTGAATGCAAGAATAATGTGTTCGGCATGGCTGATTCATATGAGAAGTACCATGAAATGTCTAGAAAAAGAAATATCAGATTCAACTTTCAAATTATTTTTCTTAAAATAAAATAAAGATAAAAATTTATAAAACTAATATGAATTATATCCTATTTTTATTCCACTACGTACCTAACTTATCAAAATCTTGATTCTACTGTGTGACCTTTCAATTTGTTGATTTAATTTACTTGATGGCTTTTTCAGTATAAAATTTAAGCAAATTATGAATTTTGTAGTTTTATGAATTGTATAAAATTGTAACGATCCGGCCCACTAACAATAATAACTCGTTGGGCCCAAACTACAGCCCAAAATGCTTAAGCCCAGTTATTATTAGGCGTCACAGACTCTTCCCGTTTAGGCCTGACGTCCTCGTCAGCCCAAACACACACACAGCCCGTTTAGGCCTGACGTCCTCGTCAGCCCAAACACACACAGCAGCCCAAGATCACCAGGCGATGTGAGACTCGTTTCGCTAGCCTTGTCATCTAGACCCGAGCTCAGCCGAGACTCGCCGCACACTTCCGGCTGGTTATTGACTCTGATATAAAAAATAACGATCCGGCCCACTAGCAATAATAACTCGTTGGGTCCAAACCACAGCCCAAAATACTTAAGCCCAGTTATTATTACTAGTGTCCATGTCTCCTATAAACCGAATGACAATTTCATCCACATCCGATGTGGGACTATTGGGGGCGTCACAGACCCCCCCCTCCGTTTAGGCCTGACGTCCTCGTCAGCCCAAACACACACACACACAGCAGCCCAAGATCACCAGGCGATGTGAGACTCGTCTCGCTAGCCCTGTCATCTAGACCCAGGCTCAGCCGAGACTCGTAACACACTTCTGACTGGTTATTGGTTCTGATACCAAATGTAACGACCCGGCCCACTAGCAATAATAACTCGTTGGACCCAAACCACAGTCCAAAATGCTTAAGCCCGGTTATTATTAGGCGTCACAAAAATATGTTAATTAGGCTTTTAAAGATAAGTAGTAATGTATTCAAAATTTGAACTTAAATAGTGATTTACTGCTCAACTCAGATAAATTTAAATGTTTGATAGTAAAATTAAATTTTTTAAAGATTATATAGTCATATCAAGATGACATATATATAGTTGAGATGATTTTTTAAATTTTTATGGAAACTAAATTATCTTACAGATTAAATACACTATTCACCCAAATCACATAAATCTTAGGTAAAAATGTGTAGAATTTGTATGAATTATTGGTGGCTATTTTGAATTTACTACACGACCTTTCAAAAATTTAACTTTACTATTCAATTTTTTTAATTTATTTAATTTGAATCAGTCACCGGCACTTAGACTTCAAAGGAGTACGAGTCCATTAGAACTTAATTTCCATAAAATTATAAAGGGTATGATTGCAAAAATTGAAAATTCAAGGGACTGTTTTTGTAAAAATTAATGCTATAGTTTATGTATTTTTTTAACACACTCGAATACGGAATTTTATAGGAACTAGCTAGCGCTGAATTACATTTTTAGTCTCTGAAGTTTGATTAGATATCATTTTAATCCAAATAGTTTTAAACCTGCCCCGCGATTAGTCTTTGTTTTAGCAAAAATAACAATCAAGTAGGAAACTCATAAATAGGAAAACTCGATCGGTAGCACCAAGTGGTGGTTGGTGCTATCGATAGCATAAATATTTCCTTGGTTGTTCTGAGGCAGAGTTATTATCCAGGAAAAGATGAAGGAGAGGGTAGCCATATATGAGAATGAGTTGAAGAAAAGGGAACAACATCAAAAGCAGTAAGATAAGGTCGAGCTTCTCCCAGAATCATGATACTTTTGAGCGCGATTAGTTTTGCTGCTTTATAATTGTTGAGATAATTCCCAATGAAGCTGAAACATCAGGTCAAAACATGATGCCATAGTTTCTAGATCTCTTAACAATGATAGGGAAATTAAGGACGTGTGCGATTTGATTGCAATGAGATTGTGGGGTTTTGAAGTTATAATTGGTGTCTAAATGTTGTTTTTCCCATGCTTAATATTTGGTGGGTGCTCTAATTTATTTTGAGCACTTGCTTTTGAGTGTAGCATCTTCTCTTAAATAAGATTACTTCCTTCTTGTACCTGTCAACTTATCGGTATGATCTATTTTTGTGTAGTTAAATCATGGATTCTTCTCTATTAATTAACCTATTAGTGTATACAACTTAATCTTTCAAAGAATGGAATTTGATTTATTTCTTGCATTTCTTTCCGTTCATTTGATTTAATAGTCTGAAAAAAAATCTATATATGATTGATACTCGATGAATTGATGTACGGTGACCTATATTTCTTTCCTATTTCTCTCAGTATCATTTTTTTTTTTTTTTGTATATTGTTTGTTACACCTGCATATTTAGTTCTTTAGTCCTATTTTCATGGTTCAAAATCCCAGTTTTTGTGTAGGCATCTAGAGTTTCAGTTTCCGATGGTTTCGTCTGTCCATTTCGAATGCGGGTACGTTGAGAAGTTCATTGATGAATCAAATTTCATACTATGAGCTAGCTTTGTTTAATCTGAATCAATCCTATAAACTGAAGTTTCGACGCAGAGTTCAGACTCAAAGAGTCTTAAGACCTGTTTTGGCTAGAACATATCTATTCAGTTATGAATTCCTTTAGGACCTGGTTTCAGATTGATACTGATTGAAACATTTCAGTTTTGGCATGGTCTAACCTCTATGTGATCCGTATCCGATCCGTAGGTGTTCTACTAGAACAGAACAATTTTTCACATCTTGCCTTTCAGTGCTTATCCAATTCTCATTATTTTTTTTTCTTGTGTGTTGTTCTTTAACTACCCAACATTTAGACATGTGGAGTTTCTTTTCTTCCAGCTATGTTATAAAATTTTCACATTTGTACAAGTTTGATGATCATGCAAGAGATTAAAGCAGTTACTCATTTTGAGTAGTTGATCTAAACTAATGTAAGTGAACTTTTTCGGTCGCGTCTCTCCACCGCCGCAATTTTATATTTTGCAAATTTCATGCATCATAGAGCTTGTTTAAATGATACTAGTTAAAAATTTGATTCAACCCTGCGTCAAGGCGACCCTCTGTCCCCCCTCCTCTTCATACTGTGTATCGATGTGCTTTTCAGAATGCTGCAGGTGGCTTCTTCTTCTCTCGACCTTCCTTCGTTGGGCATCGGGACTGTCAGAGTACACACCCTACAATTTGCCGACGATATCCTTATTTTCTTTGATGGTTCCGATAGATCGGCAAGGATCATCAATGTCATTCTTGACGCTTTCACGGAGATCTCTGGACTTAATATCAACTACGGCAAAAGTTCCATTTCTTCGGTTAACTTATCGAGCCCCACTTCCGAAGCTCTCGCTTCTTTCTTTGGTTGTCAATCCCAAGGTTTTCCCTTAAGGTACTTGGGTTTACCTTTATCACCTAAGGCGTTGCGGAAATCTGACTTCCTCCCGATCATCGAGAAAGCGGATAAGCGCCTGGCGGGGTGGAAGAGCCTTTTGCTCTCTAGGGGGGGGCGGTTGGTGCTCTTGAACTCGGTTCTCTCCTCCATTCCGACCTTCTTTTGTTCGGCCTTCTCTCTACCCAGCTGGGTAATCAAATCTACCGACAAGATTCGACGAGACTTCTTTTGGAAGGGGAAAAGATTAAATAGCGGCTTTCATTGCCTGGTCAAATGGGAACACTTATGTCGCCCGACTAAGTACGGGGGCTTGGGTATCCGCAACCTCCGCAACGCCAATTCCGCTCTCTTGTTGAAAGGTCTCTGGTGCTTCCATACTTCTAAGGCGCTGCCTTGGGTGCGCTTGCTGAATTCGAAACACTATTCCCACCGGCCACCCCTTTCGTCTGATTCGACGCCGACTGGTTGTTGCCCGATCTGGAAGGGTATGCTTTCAATTGCTCCTTTCTTCATCTCTTCCACCACTATTACAATCGGAAACGGTAATACGACGTCTTTCTGGAATGCGCGATGGAACGGCGATTCGTCTTTGCGCATCACCTTCCCACATTTATTTGGAGCGGCCCACCTCAAACACCTTTCGGTCTCTAATTGGCTTCGTCGCTTCGATTCCAAGACAGTGTCACGCCCCGAGTTTCAGAACAGCGGTAGAAATTTTTTTTTTTTTAAAATCATCAGAGTACATATTGAAACCCGTGACGTAGACAGACCGCCACATGCACAGGGAACCCTCTGTCCACTGGGATAGAGTCTCCCCTGTACATGCTCGGCTAAACAAAAACAATACTGAATCAGAGGCGACGTAAACAACAACTGAAAGTATCTAGTACATGTCCAACATACAACACATAATCCACACCTCCAAAAAAATATAATACAGACTAAGCACTGAGCATGAAATACTGGAAATCTATAGTCGATAACAGGGTCAACTCTACCGTGACAGCTCACTGGATCGTCCCAATCTCTCAACACCCGACTGACCTGAAAAATAGTCACCCAGGGGGTGTGAGATACACTCTACATGTATCCCAGTGGGCACGACGGGCCGAGAAATAGCAAGTCGTACCTACTGGATACTGTAATAAGCGGATAGCAAAATAAGCTATAATCACAAGGCTGAATAACTGTATGCTGTACTGAACTAAGCACGCTGTGTAATAATCAAAGGGAAAGCAGGGTATCATGATCATGTGCTAAGCAATAAAGCTAGTATCACATATAAAGCTGAGTAAGCTATAACTGGCAATCATGTAAACCTGGTCAATCTCGATGAACCATAATACTGATCATGCGATAAAACAGAGCAAGTATGATAACCATAAATATCAAAGCTGTAAACAACGAGTACGATGATAAATCTGACAAGCAGGAACTGATCATGCTATAACTGATAAATCTGAAAAGCAGGAAATGATCATGCTGTAAACAAAGCTGTAAACTGGAAGTGCTGAATAACAACAAGTACCCAATCCATGCCACTGTTGGTCGCTGGGTCCTCAGGCTATTGCCACTGTTGGATACCAGGACCTCAGGCTAAGCTGCCATAGAACAGGACCTCAGGCAATTGCCACTGTTGGTCACTAAACATGCTATCATAACCCCAACGGGCTCACGGGTCTATGTGACGACCACTTTACCGGTAAAGAACGCATTGTGGGGGATCAGGCCCACTGCGATCGTGAATGAAAAGCTAGTGCTCTGGCAATCATAATGCTGATGCTCAAACTCACGGTCCAACGACCGAACCATCGGCTACAAGCCGGAAAAATCCCAGTCAGGATGCTGAAAGCTGTAATCTCAACTAATGCAGTATAACTGAAACTGTATAACAGAAGCTATATACTAGAAACTGTATACCGAAACGGAACTCCTATTCTAACATGCAGTATAGAACAGGAATGCTGAATAAACTGAACTGATGACCAATCAGGCATGACATATGTCCAAATATATATCTACTGATACTGAAAGTAAAATGTATAAAGGGAAGCTCATCTGTAGAATCAAGGCTATATAGATATAAGGATTAAGTGTTGAAATGCAAGCAAATAGTAAGAAGCAAGTAAAAACTAAATAGCAACCATAATGCTGAATCTCAATCCACGGTCAGTAGACCGGACAGTCGGCGAGAAGCCGAGGGAATCCCCACTGGGATATCGATACTGACGTAAATCATGCCAAGTACTGAAACTAGTACTCCTATTCTAAACATGCAGTGAAATAATAGAGTATTAGACATATGTCCAGATATATCAATCAATGCTGGAAATAATAAGCATAACGAAAGGCTCATCTGTGGGATCAAGGATATCAACAAAACAGGGGTCCGTCCTACCACGGTACCCGTAGGGCCGAAATGATAAAGCCCGGACCGAAGATAAACCCACCTCAACACAAGCGATCCTGAAATCCGCTGGGAAGCTTACTGGCTAGCGGCTGACCTGAATCATATACACAGGTCAGAAAATAAACTCTCACACATACCCAACCCCTAGGGTTTCCAGAAATTGCACTTTTATAGCAATTTGAGAGCCGTTTTCGCTCGTTCTCTTAATCGGGATATTATTTTTACGAACCGTCACCTCTAGTAGGTGACCCTCGACTCGCTGAACACCGTGCTCACCCATTTGCAGCAGCACGGAACCCGAGGAAAACTTCGGGCCCAAAAACACTATGCTAACATAGCCTAAATGTATTTTTATTTCTTTGGCTCAACAAAACCTAAATACGACGCGAGCATCGCGTCCAGTGACCCCAAATTAGCTAAGAGCTCACTGTCGCGGCTTCGCAAACAGCCCAGAACAGGACTTAGGCCAATCAACTAACCTAGAGCTTGATAACACTGCAACTTTGCATTTACAAGTGCCCACTGCAAACTTACTTGAGAATTTTGCTCAGGACACCTCAGGGACACAGGGGCTTGCCCAAAGTGCAGCCCAGAACTGCTGGATCAAGCAGATCCAAGACCCTTACTCTCTAACAATCCGACATTGCTCCACACACAAATCCGCACAGATATGCTTTGATCTGAAGTGAGCATAAAGCTCAGGGGACAAAATGGAGCAACTTTCATATTATACTCGAAGTACAATTCCATACAAAACCTCATTGAGGTATTATCACAAACACCTGGTGTGCACCATTACACAAAACACAAGAAAGCCATGCCCGAGCTCTTTCTCTGCAAATACAGCATCTGGGACTTTCTAACTTGGAAGGAAATGAACTATATGGCCTAAAGATTAATCCCAGCAAGTCTGGGCCAACTTTGCACCCAAGTTTGGCCGGAATCCGAGGTTGAAGATGAAGCTTAAGCTTCGAAATTTGTGACCATTCAACCAAAGCTTCTGGGACTCAACCACTTGCACCAACAGTTGCCAAAACTCATTACCAACTTACCTGAACCCATGCCCGGCGACAGGGCACGGCGGCGGCGGCGGTGGAGCAAAGCTCGGGTTTGGAGCTTCCACCTCTAATGGCGGATTTCCACCAAGGCTGCATGAAGCCCATGCAATAGCATGGATGGAATCTACTTGATCCCAGGAAACTTCCCGACCACTCCCCGTATGCCGGCGACGGCCGGAAGGCCGGCCACCGCAACTCGAACCCATTTCGGGTCATCCATGGCCGCGCCACCCTCGGGCTGCATGGGTGCCATGCAACCGCATGGATGGAGGCCTCTCACTCCCAGGAAGCTCCCCAGCCACCTGGCCGGAGGTGGGGAAGCTCGCCGGCGCCGGAGCACAAAGCTCGGCCATAGGTGAAAAACCCGAAAACTAGGGTTTTGAACTGCGGCGTGGTTACTCAACCAAATTCCCTCAAACTTTGCAGAGATGACCTATAGGTCCTACAGTCCAAACCCATAATTTTAGTTTTGTTTTTGGACCACAGGTTGCGAAGCTTGGCCGCGGCGGAGCAATTATCAGTTTTCCGGTGGTGCAACTTCACCGCCGGCAAACCGCCTGTTTCCCAACTTCGGGGTTAGTCAGAGGAAGTCCACAAGACTTCATCAAGCCTCTGCCATGGGTCTCGGGCCAAGAAACCAAAGGACAGAAGACCCTCACCTTCGCCGGAGTTGGAGAAGATGGACGAAGCCGGTTCTGCTCCTCCCAGCGTCGCGCGGCCACAGCAATGAGCAGGACCACCTGGGCTCGGCTTCTGGAGGTAGCAGACGTCCTCTGGATGCTCTAGAAGCAAACCCAAGCACCTTGGTGAAGCCTCACTCCACTACACCCGAGATCAATTGATTCTTGCTTGGTTCGGGTTTCCCCGGCGGCCGGAGCTCTGGAAGGTGACGGCGCTCCTCAGCGCTGATCTCCAGTGAAGGAACAATGAAACCAAGTGACTTCTGTAGCCACGTGATGATCTTCCTCCACCCACACCATTAATGCAAGCAATTGGTGTTTCCCACCTTCTCCAAGCAACACCCAATGAAGAGAGCGGTTCCTGGGCATGGAGGTCGTGGCAGAGGGGAGTGGGGGTAGTGGACAAGCAGTTGTAACTGCCCCCCAAACCCACGACACTAGTGTAAAGTTTTATTAGTGAATTTTCCACTTTCTTTGCATTTTGGTCCCTCTACTCTTCATCATACTCACTAAGATCCTCATTGTAGGTGATAAATGCAGAGAAGTCCCTCTCCCATAAGTTTGGTGCAATTTGACACACCGGTATACAACCATTTAGGTTTAACTTTGCATTTTCTCATTCACATTCCCATTTGAATTCTTCAAATTCAAATTTAATTTTCTCGAGTACTACAGACAGAGTTGGGTTTTCAAGGTGTGCTCGGCCTGGTGGCTAGGCGCGAGCTGATTTCCCTGCAGGCAGCGATCAACAACTTCTGGCTGTCCAACTCCGAAGACTTGATTCACTGTAGATGGAGTCCTAACGGGACCTTCTCTACCAAGACTGCCTACAATGCCATTTCCTTTGACGGGGTCAACGACAGTAAGATCCTGCATTTGTGGAAAACTAGGATACCGCTCAAGACGAAATTTTTTCTATGGATCGCAGCCAGATATAGGCTTCTCACTGCGGAGCTCCTTCAAAAAAGAGGGTGGTCGGGGCCTTCTATCTGCATGACTTGTCGTGCAGGAAACGAAAATTTGGATCATCTCTTCTTCTTTTGTATGTTTGCGAAGTCGATCTGGGAGAAGCTTCTTCAGTGCTGGCCACTCACATGGTACAGATTGCACTATTACTCGGGGGATTTTGCGAGTAGATGGCGGGGCGCGAGGATGACATTGAAGGGTCGAAATAAAGCTTTCTTTGATCTCTTATTTGCCGCTACCTGTTGGGAACTTTGGCTGGAACGCAACAGGCGTCTCTTCAATGATTGCTCTTCCCAGAGCAACACCTGTGTCTCAAGAATTCTCAACACCCTCAATCTCTGGACCTCTGTCCTTGGGAGTTCACCTGTTTCTGGTCCTTCACATCGGGGGTAGCCCTTTCCTACATCTGCCCATTCTTTTTCTTCTCTTTTTCTTCAAGAGGTTTGGGTCGCTTGGTCGACTTATATTCGGGGAGCTACACATTGGCTTCTTTCGGTGCCGCGGTTTCCTGGGCCTTTCAAGGTTCTGAGCAATTTCTTTCAGGATTCAGTTTCATTGTCTTGGCTCCTGAAAGTTACTTCTTGCAAGGGGGTCTGAAGCTTGAAGCTTGTTCAAGTTGAAATGGTCTTTTCTTTTCTATCGGGCCATATAGAGTTGGGATTTTGAACAGGTATACTTGATTGAAGGGGCTAGTGTTGTTTTAATTTATAAATCTGGACTCTATCTCGACGGAACCATCGAACCATTGCCGCGGTATGGTATTATTGTTTTGTTCAAGTATGGCGTTCTATGCAATTTATGATCAAGGGAAATCAAGGTTGAAACTTTTACTCTAGCTGTCACAATCTGTAGCTCCACTGCATGACGTTAAGTGCCTTCGGATAGTTTCTGGTTTATCAGCATCACAGCCAGTTTTCTCATGATTGAATGAGGTTTTTACATAGAAAAGTGAAGAAAAAGGATCTCAATTCTGAGGACAGACGCCTAAGCTGGTAGCTGTCTGGCGTTGACTGTTAAATGGGATCAAGGGAAAGCATTGACGCCGATCTTCGTTTTTATACTCCGGTTAGGCTATTGCTGAGAAGGGGACTTAAATTATGTTTGGTTGAAGTTTAAGGAACTCTTGTTCTAAGTCTGATTTCATCGTTTGGCATACTTGGACCTTTTATTGGTAATTCACATTAGCCGCCCTTCTTTTTCTGCATTCACCTAGGGCTTGAACTTCATTATGTTGTTGGGAACGCCATGCTGGGCAATAAGGGATTCCAATTGGTCTTTATTGTTTTTCGCCTTGATGCTGGGACCTTAACTCTGGGCAACAAGGGATCTTTTTTTTTTTTTTTTTTATTTTTTATTTTTTATTTTTTATTTTTTGATTTGAGCTATGCTGTTGAGACCTTCAGTGTACTATCTGGGCAACAAGAGACCTTACATTTGGGCAACAAGGGCTACCATTATTCTTTTCTCTATGGAAAATCTGGTCCAGGCATCTAAAATGCAGCATGTCTTTGCCTCTCATCTTGGATGACGATGGCATGATTCCGTTTGCAGTTTCTTTGCCACATCCTGCAGTTTAAGTGAATGGCAAGTGCGGAAAGTCTGGGTGTGGACGAAGCCGGCAGCTAATTGCGTTTGCAGCAACTTGTTTCGTTTAGCTCGGTTGACCTTGCTTTCATCAGCTTCTTTCCTTCAAAGAGGTGCTGGGATTACACTAATCCAATATTGGATTAACTGGAACTGGTTTCCGATGTTGGGGGACTTCTTACTTACTTTGATTGTTCTTGTTTTCTTGCTCGGCTACTTCTCCTCCAATCCTACTTTCCCTAATGGGTGACACTAGGTATCTCTACTGCTATATTCACGAAGCGGCTGAATCGTCTATTGCTTGAGATCCAGGTGAATGGACTGTATGGATTTAATTTCCATTAGTTGATTGCTCGGTCAAGTTCCCTATTGGAGGAGGTCCCATACTACGCCACTCGCTCCGCCGGTTTTATATATTAGCTTCTGATGGGGATGTATACTAAATTGATGTTGCTCTTTATTCTCAAGGCTGATGTTTATTCTCTCTAGTTTTGGCAGTTAATTTGATGTTCGATGCTAGATATGTTGTCCCTTTCGTTTAGACGTTCATGATCACCCCCTTGTGCTGGCTGAGCCCCCTTTCCTTGTGTTTGGGACTATTGCTTCACTATTTTGGGATGAGCCATGTTGTATAATGTGCAAATCCTTTGGGGCACTCTTCTGTAATCAAATGGGGTTTTTTACCCTGTTTAATCAAAAAAAAAACCCTGTGCAAGATATACTTTGAACTCTTTTCGCTCGGTCCATTTTGTTTCTCGGTTTCAGTGTAAAGGATTACATATGTGTATGAAAAAAATCATTTTATCACTGGGGTTGTTGATCACATGATTAGGGTTTTTAATCTGTAGTCCTGCTTTAGTTCTTAAAACTCATGAATTATATTTACTTATGCATATAATGAGACAAAATACCTTGATGCTACTTTGTCAATTATTATATTTATTTTGCAGGGAATCGTATTTCGTGTCGTGTCCGTGATGCTTAGAGATACAAACAATAAGATTTATTCTAAGAAAATGCCTGAAACAAAACGTTATTGAAAGTTCATGGATGAAAATGAAATATCGTTGAAAATTCAGAGTTTTGAAAGTCAAATTTAAACATTGGAGGACTAGTAGTGCAATAAATCCTGTCTTCTTCTGTCATTTTAAGTAATAATAGTGGAGTGTGCCCTTTCTTCTTCCCTTGTGTTGGAATTTGCATGATCCAGAGATCAATAGAAGAGTGGAAAATGTTAGTGGTGAATATGAATGCAAATGGTTCTGAGTTGGTGGAGCTCCCGTTCTGATTCATTTCGAATAAGAAGATCAATCAAAATAAAAAATAAAGAAAAATATAATTTATCCCGAATCCATCCCGATCTGCTGAGTAAATGGAGTGGGAGGTCCACAAAAAAATCTGCCAAAAAAATATGTTTCCTCCTTGATCAACCCTAAATAGAGTGATAAGTGGAAGCTAAAAATAAACTTAAAATTAACCCTTCCCAAATTCTCCCCAAGTTAATAAGAAACGGAGCAAGAGGTTAGAGACCCCTCCCACCTATAGATCCGTCCCGTTTGCATCTCTAGTGATGAAAATTGATCAGATAATATCCAGCCATGATTTTATCCGTATTCTAATAGAAAATATTTGGATAGGAGTCAGATATGGATGCTAATATGGTTTCAAAGAATTCAAAATTATTCAGATATCCGAAAAAATCAAATACGAATACGAATATTCGAGAGTTAATATGTAAGTTATTAATTAATTTTGTAGGCCAATGATAAAGTGTATGATGTAGTTCACAATTCACACGGCTTGGGGCTTGTTCCTCAGGTGTTGGGTTTTAGTCCCCACACCACCCATTTGTTTTTAAATTTTAATATAAGTTTCAGTTTTAATTTAGATATAGTTTTAAATTTTAATTTTGAATTTAATTAAAATTTAGTTTTTTAAAATTTTAATTTCGAAATTATTTAAATTGTGAATTTAATATATATCATTTTGAATTCAAATTTGAACTAAGAAAATCAATATTTAAATTGCGAATTAAAAGTTGCATAAGAGATTCGAATACAACTGATGAATTCAAATTCAAATTTTAAACTTTAGATTTAATTTTTATATTTTCTGTGTGTAATTTAATTTTATATTTTGAATTGTGAATTCCATTTTAAATGATTTTTTGGACAATTAAATTTTTCATAAGCAAACAATTATAATGAGTTGATTCTGATTAAAATAATGCCATCCGTATTCGAAAAATTCGATTCATTCAAATTTGCTTTTAGCAGAAATAATAACAAAAATTTAGAATCAGAAATATATCCGCATTCAAATTTATATTTGAAAAAAAAATCATATGGATATAGATATGGTTTTGTAAACTATCCGACCGTATCTGACCCGTTTTCATCCCTGAAAAATCTATCCTTTTAAGTAAGACTTCATGATAGGAATTTGTATGGACAATGTACAATGTTTCTAGGTTTTTTGTTTCCTTGTCAAAATCATGATAGAGATTTACATGACTAGAAAAAGATTCTTTAGAAAATGCCTTAAAAACAAAAAGGTTAAATGACAATTTTGGTTGTCAAATTATGAGACACGCTATAGTTTGATCCTCAAACTTTAATTTGTTATAATGTCTTACTCGAGCTCTCTATGTTGTTGCAATTAAATCTCGCAGTTGAATTTAGTTGACGAAATATTACTGTATCGCTAATATACAAGTGATATAGTAGTATTGTGATTAATGACGGGATAATAATATATAATTAAGATATCACGTCACTTCTACAACAACGATACATTAAGCAACTAAAAGTGTAATTTGGTTGTAATAATTTATAAAGTCTGAGTCAGAAATTATAACAAATTATTATAATTTAAGGACCAAAAGTGTAATTTACCCTTTCTTTCTATTTTTTGATTGAGGCACTTTAAGATTTTTTTTTTTTTTTTTTTTTTTTTTTTTTTTTTTTTTTTTTTTTTTTTTTTTTCTTCTTCTCGTCATATGAATCCCTATCATGATTTTGACAAGAGAAAGAAAAACTAGTAACATTGTTTGTTGGTTATACAAATTTCTATCATTGAACCATTCTTGAAAAGATAAATTTTTAACTCTTCTATTGGACTCTTGGTCACACAAAACTTTTTTTTTTTTTTTTCTGGACATTTGGAGTCATTGGAGGAATATTCAAATTGGAGTCCCATTATGATACTTTTAAAAGCACTAAGTACTCAGTGTTTGTAAGTTTTTTACCATTAGATCGATTTTTTAATCCGTTCCACTTTTTAGATTCAGTAATTTCTAGGAGACCACTATTATCTTAACACTACAAATCTTTATCCACACATTAATGACTTGATAGTTTTAAAAGCATAGAAACTCAATTTTTTAAATTGACGCGAGATGCATAATTGTCGAACACGAACATAACTTACGAACCCGATTTACTCCTATCTTTATACCATCTTCTATCGATGAAATCTAAACTTCGATCCAAACTTATTTGGAAATTTGGGTGGAGAAAAGATTCATTCGAATTAGAGTCTATTTTGGTTAGATTATTACCCCTTAATTGTATTAGGAAAAGAATTAGTTCTAGTATCACTAAAATGGTTGACAATTTTGTTTTTTTTTTGTGTTTATCTTATTCATTGCACTATTAAAGGATGTAAAACAATAAATACACATATGTAGATGTTTGGTTCGTCAGAAAAGCATAAAATACAGTTTTTGAGAAAAATATTTTTCATGATTTTTTTTTTTTGTTTATTTGTTTCAAAGAAAATTAATTATTTTTTTTAAAAAAAATTAATTACCAAATTTTATGATAAATTAATGTTTTATACAGATTTTTAAATTTATAAATTTTTTATAAAATTTTTTAAATTTTTAAAATTTTTAATAAACTAAATTTTTTATATACAAAAACTAAATTTAAATAATACAAATTATAATTAATTAATTTTTTAAAATATGTTTTTTAAAAGGCAATCAATTAAAAAAAAAAAAGTTCTTTTCTTATTTTACTTTATCAAACCAAATACGATATTTTTTATATTTGGTACAAATTTAATACTAATCCAAACACAAAATTATATTAATTTTTGATTGTTCATAAATTTATATCTATTCATAAAATAAATAATTCTCGCTTATATCCGAATCAAACGCAACTTAAGAAAACCACCCATAGCAGAGAGTTATATATAGAAAGTAAGTTTATTAGGAGTGTGAGGATTCAACAGTATTTGACAAGTAGAAAACTTTAGATTTTACGGTATTTATTTTCTAATAATCAAATAATAAAATTGGAACAACTTTACTTTCACAGCCAAGGGGGAGAAAAGTCATTTTTACTTAAACACCAGTTAAAATCAAAGTCAATTTTAATCCAAAGTCCAATTTTGACAAAAAAAAAAAAAAAAAAAACCCCTAATGCAGCCGGATTAATTAGGGAGTAGTGGCGGGCCTGGCGGCATGCATGATGCATGTAATTAAATGGGTTTGATTATTGAAAGTATTTATAGTTTAGCTCGTCCTCTCCAACGTCACTTAGTTCTCTATATTATTTTATTTTAGTATTTTAAATTTTGAATCATACAATTAACGTTCCGTTTGTTTCAGGAACAAAGTTTGGAATAAGGTCTTGTTCTAGTCTTGTTCCCCAAACGGGTTTGGTTATACATGAAAACGATAGTTCTCGTCTTTCTGAAACACTACAACAAAATTATGCTATAGCGACACTTTTAAGTGTTTCTAAAATCTAAAAAAAGTGTCGCTGACAAAAATACTGACACTTATTGTAAGTGTTGCTATATGTGCCGTCGCTAGGATGTATAGCGACACATTTTTGTAATGTGTCCCAAAAATGTATCCCTATAACCTGATTTGGATATAAATGAAATATAAATAGAACACTTATACAAAAATTTCACAAACATATGTCTCTATAACCTAATTTTATTGTAGTGAAATAAGCTGGTATAAGTCTGGAACTACTATTCCAGTCTTTTCACGGAATAAGACTTGTTCTCATTTAAAAATAAACTTAATTAAAATAAATATAATTTTAATTATTGTATTATTTTTTAATTAATCTAATATTTTAACTAATCTAATTATTTTATTAACTAATTATTTAAATATTTAAATAATTAACTAATTAAATTATTAAATTATTTATAGTTAATTAAAATATTAATTATTAATAATACTCATTATTATTAATTATTTAATCAATTAATTGAGAATAAGGTTAATTAAAGTAAATATAATTTTAATTAATCTAATATTTTTACTAATCTAATTATTTTATTAATTAATTATCTAACTATTACATATTTAACTAATTAATTTATTAAATTATTTGTAATTAATTGAATTATTTATTAATAGTACTCATTATTATTAATTATTTTATCAATTAATATTCAAAGTTATATGACAATAGTTAATTAAATAAGTTAAATTATTATTTAATTAATATTTTATATTAATTATTTAGTTAAAATATTATTATTTTAAAATTATAATTATTCTTATTTTTACTATTTTAATCTAATTATCCAAACATTATTTTTTTTATTTCTAATAATAATTTAATTTTTATTCAAACGTAAAATTAATTTTATTTCTATTTATTTCTGAACTTATATTTAGTTGTGAAATAAGCCGTTTTAATTTATATATAAACCAACCACATATTAACAAGAATACCCCCCGAATATTAATTAGTGTCAGAGCAAACCAAGATTTCAACATTTTTTCTGATTATTTTTATGAAATGTTGAAGCAAACACCAACAATCATAGCTTTTCCTTGTTGGGCCTACAAGAGAATTAATTATGACTCCATACAAATTTTGATGTTAATTGTGATAGCTTAGTTAACCATTGACTTCCACTTAAAGCAAACTCTCAAGCGATTGGACCATATTACATTAATTTTATATAAATAAGCCACAAATGGGGCTTAAGCAGGATATCCAAATTCTAAAGTTTGTGCCCTACCCTTCTTCTCTATAAATACTCTAATATTATTTTAAATGTCTATATCCTCAACGGGTCTCATGGCTACTCTTATTTTTTCTTTGTTGCTGTGGATTTTAACCATGGACGTTGTTGCGGCAAGCGGTTGCATGGAGATAGAGAGGAACGCACTTCTCACATTTAGGGCCGGCTTGGTTGATCCTTGGAATTTATTGTCTTCGTGGGAAGATGAAGATTGCTGTAAATGGAGGGGAGTCGTCTGCAGCAATACCACAGGCCATGTTGTGCAACTCAACCTCCAAAACTCATATGATATGTTGTTCGAGGAATGCTTATGTTTGAGCGGTGAGATCAGTCCATCTTTGCTTCTTTTAACCAATTTAGAGCACTTAGATCTCAGCATGAACAATTTTAGCGGAACCAAGATCCCAGCATACTTGGGTTCATTAAAAAACTTGAGATATCTCAACCTCTCTAATGCGTATTTCAATGGAACAATACCTCCTCAAATTGGAAATCTCACAAAACTTCACTCTCTTGATTTAAGTTTTGAGTTTAGTTTTTTCAACACTCTTAGAGTAGATGACATTTTGTGGCTCACTCGTTTATCTTCCTTACAATATCTTGATATGAGCGGTGTGAATCTAAATACTGCTACAGGTTGGTTGCATGCTGTTAATATGCTTCCTTCGTTGAAAGTGCTGTATTTGTCTTCCTGTTCACCTCCTAGCATTTCTACATCTCTGTTATATTTCAACCTTACAACTCTCAATGTACTTGACCTTGGAGATAACCAGATAAACTCCACCTTACCCACATGGCTGCGGAATCTTACAAGCATCACTTATCTTGACTTAAGCATCAATGAGTTTCATGGCGTTATTTTTGATGAGTTTCGATATTTGAGCACTCTCAATGTTCTTTCCTTAGGATATAATGATTTTAAAGGTATGAATCCAAGAGCATTAAGATATCTATGCAACTTGACTACACTAGATTTGTCTAGTTTCAGTATTGGTGAGGAAATCATGAAATGGGTGGAGAAGATGCCGCGATGTGTGCGAACCAATTTACAGACTTTATATCTTGGCAACAATAACTTAAAGGGGAATTTATCAGGATGGCTCGAACAAATGAATAGTCTAACAGACATAGATCTCGGATCAAACTTACTCAGTGGTTCAATTCCTGCAAGAGTTTGGAAACTTCCAAAGTTAACTTCTCTTTATCTATATAATAATTCATTGGAGGGTGTCGTATCTGATGTTGAACTTTCCTACCTAAGAAAAATACAACACTTAGACCTATCATTCAACTCTCTTACTGTTCGAGTTCGCGATGATTGGGTTCCTCCTTTCCAACTTAAAGTGATTTATCTAGCCTCCTGCCATTTGGGTCCAAATTTTCCAGCATGGCTCAAAAGTCAGTCTCAACTTGAAAAACTGGATTTGTCAAGAAATATAATTGCAGATACTCTTCCTAGCTGGTTTTGGAATATGTCTAATTGTATTTCTTATTTAGATCTTTCCGACAACCAAATCAAGGGGAGATTGCCATCATTAATGGGTTTTACCAAGCGATCTTACTTGAATTTCAGCTCAAATCGATTCGAAGGCCCGCTACCATCTCTACCACATAATATTGAATTCATCGATCTCTCCAATAATTTTTTCACTGGAGTACTTCCAAATGGTGTATTACCACATATATTTTCCGTATTCCTTTCAAATAATAGCATTGGTGGTAGTATACTATCTGCCCTATGTGAGTCAACTTTTTTGGAAATTCTTGATCTATCAAACAACAACTTGTCAGGAGAAATTCCTGAATGTATTGGAAAGTCACAAGAGTCTCTTTCTATTATAGACGTGTCAAAGAATAATCTTGTTGGGGGGGTCCCTATCTCCGTTTGCTCCTCAGAATATGTTCCGCTACTGAAATTTAGTAGCAATAGTTTATCCGGAGAATTTCCTCCTCTGCAAAATTGTACAGATTTAGTTTTCCTCGATCTTGGATATAATAAGTTTTCTGGAGCCATACCATTATGGATAGGGGAAAGTTTAACTCATCTCATAATTCTCGATTTATGCTCAAATATGTTTTCTGGTAGTATTCCGCTGCAGTTAGCACAACTTGGCTATCTCCAAATTTTGGATCTTTCTGGCAATAACCTATCAGGACAAATACCGCAATCCTTTGGCAATTTTAGCTGGAGAGCTTTGAAAGAAGGAAGAACAGATAGAATTGATAATATGAGGTTTGAAGGTTATACTCTTAGTCTGTCCATGGATGTTAAGGGAGAGGAACATATATTGTTAAATATACTCTATCTAGTTGAGAGCATAGATCTTTCGAACAACAATCTAAGTGGAGAGATTCCTAATGAGATTATGGATCTGCAAACACTACAATATCTCAACTTATCTAGAAATAATCTGATTGGGCATATTCCAGAAAAAATCGGTAACATGCAATCACTAGAATCTCTAGACCTTGCAATGAATAAGCTCTCCGGTGATATTCCGCAAAGTCTCTCGGTACTGACTTTTCCGAGCCACTTAAATTTGTCATATAATAATCTCTCGGGAATGATTCCAACAGGCAATCAGTTGCAGACTCTTGACGACCCATCCATTTACATCGGCAATCCGTATCTCTGCGGGCCACCAAGTACGAGAAACTGTTCCTCAAATGAAATAAATTATAAGGGCAATGAAGGGCCTAAAGATAAGTTTGAGTGGCTATGTGTCACGCCCCGGGGGTTTTCATTTAGCGGAAACGATATACAAGGAAAGCATTTGACGCGCAAAATCTCAATTTTTTTGAAAACCTCCTTCCCCGGCGCGTGCCCAGACCCGCCGCATATACAGATTTACTCGGAAATCGGGCAGAGTCTCCTCTGTATATGCTCGGCGTCGCGGCTAATACAACAGTCACATACAATCATCATTTCGCATTTAATCACAACAGTACCGCTACTAACAATGCAGGAAGGTTAAAACAATACCCGTGGCCAGTTAAGTTGAAAGGATAAACCCAGAGTTTTGAAGACAGGCCCACACGACCCTCAGTTTTAGAAAACGGTTTGAAATCCACATAAATCCACATAAGTTGGAAAACGGGTCCACACGACCCTAGATCTTTGAAAACAGTTTTCGAAATTCTTCTCTTTTATTTTTGGTTTGGAAAACAGCCGAACGGGGATAGAAGAGAAAAAGTAATATGCATCCAACCAGAAGTCAACAACATCCACACGACCCCACGAGGGTATCGAGAACCACACAGTAACTACAATACTGAATGAAATGCGGAAAAAGTAAAGGGAATTAAAAACAAACTGGGGCTCCCACAGCCCGATCGCTCCCACCGCGGCCTCACCGTCGTCTACCTCCCACCCCTGGATGAACCTGTCACAGAGTGGGTAGTCAGTGACAACAACAGGCTAAAGTAATAAGCGGTAAAGTAATAACAAACCACAAAGCACGACTAGCTGGAGCAACCACTCTGCTCATAAAATCAATCCGCAGTCACCTGTAACCTGTAACACCTCACCTGTAACACCTGACCTCGTCGGTCCCCAGTCCGACGGGTCGCACCGCCCACACCTTGGTGCCTCAAACCCCACACCTACGGGGGTCCCCACTACGTCACCTCGTGGGTAAACACGGGTCAAGGACCGCTTTTCCGGAAAAGAGCACCCTTAGCGGTGGCCAAACCGCGGGTGCTCGTGTCGCAACCTCGGGCCACAGAACCAAACACAGGTAATATAGTAACACACTGAGACCATTAGCATTAGGAATAATAAAACAGGAAATTTAACATTATCACTATTATCCGACTTGTAAGATCCGTCTCAAAGATGACAAAAGAAACCCACCTGCCACGCACTATGACTGCCGCTCGGTCACTCCGCGCCCCGGCGTGTTCCCTGAACCTACGAGAACCCACTGTCAGGACGAAGTCATAAACCCCTCACCTATAATTTAGACGCGGCCGACACCGACTAGTCCCCCGTTGCTTGGACGCGAGGAGGGCTCCCCGGCGCGGAAGAAGCAACGGCCCGGTCGGTCCCGGCGGCGGCAACGGCCCGGCACGGCGCCCAAGTCCCCACGGCGTCCACGCCCGCACGCGCGGCGGCGCCCCGCGCGGCGCCCGGGCCCGCACGGCCCTAGCCCGCACGCGCGGGCTGCGCCCCGCGCGGCGCCCGGGCCCGCACGGGCCCAGCCCGCACGCGCGGGCTGCGCCCGCGCGGCGCCCAGGCCCGCACGGGGTCCAGCCCGCACGCGCGGGCGGAGCCCCGCGCGGCGCCCAGGCCCGCACGGGGTCCAGCCCGCACGCGCGGGCGGAGCCCCGCGCGGCGCCCAGGCCCGCGCGGCGCCCTGCCCGCACGCGCGGGCGGGCCCCGCGCGGTGCCCAGGCCCGCGCGGCGCCCTGCCCGCACGCGCGGGCGGCGCCCCGCGCGGTGCCCTGGCCCGCGCGGCGCCCCCCGTGCGGCGACGTACGGCCGGCCGTGGTTTCCCCCCTCCTCCTTTTCGCGCGACGGCGCGTCTCAACCCTCGAATTTAACACAAGAACTACGTAAAATATTTTACAAGAAAAACTCACCGGTCTCGGTGCTACCAATTCGCCAATGGGGGAAGGAGAGAAAGAAGAGGTTCGCTCCGCGCTTGCCGGGTCTTGGGGGTGGTCGATCGCTCCCTCCCTTGCACCGTCCTTGCTCCGCCGATCGAAAGGAGAAAGCCTGGGGAGAAGGGGAAAAACCGCTTCCTCAACTCGATGCGTTACGCTCAGGACAAGAAGGGGGAAAAATAATGCCCTAGCCCCGAGTCGTAGCGTCCAAACAAAAAGGGGAGGGTCGATTACCAAAACCCCAGACCCAACCATCTAATTAACCAAATTGGCACAATCGACCTAGACCCCGCGTAATCAAGAAAATAATTAGATAACCAAACGGGGTAAACAGGGTGCGAACCTGGGTCCAGCCTGCCTCGGTAACCGTACTAAAACTTCCGGAATTTATTCTGGGAGATTCCGGGGTCCGAATCCACAACCGATTTCGCCTGCGGTCTCCGTTTCGCGAGCTTTATTGACTAAAATTACTCGCAAGCCCCGATGATCTTTCCAGAAACTCAGAATTATTAGTCCCCCCTTCCCGGACCCCTGAACGAAAAGCAAAAGAAATTAAAAAAACAAAGGCAGACCCCGGGATGGAACCACAACAATTTAAACCAGCGGATACTACACCACTCACCTTTTAAAAACGAGCTTCGTCCTCGAAGCTCAAACTTGGATCTCGGTGAAAAGATAGGGGTAGCCCTCCCTCATCTTGGACTCCAGCTCCCACGTCGCTTCCCGCTCCTCGTGGTTGCTCCAAAGCACCTTTACGTAGGGGATGACTCGGTTTCGGAGCGTCTTGCTCTCACGTGCTAGGATTCGAACCGGGGTTTCCTCGAAACTTAGATCCTCTTTTACTTCAAGTGTTGAAACATCCAGAACGTGCGAGGGGTCGGGAAGGTATTTCTTGAGCATTGAGATGTGAAACACGTCATGAATCTGGTTGAGGTTCGGTGGTAGAGCGAGGCGGTAGGCTACTGGGCCAATGCGTTCCAGGATTTCGAATGGCCCTACAAACCGTGGGCTCAGCTTGCCTTTCAGTCCGAACCGTTTGATTCCCTTGGACGGCGAGACCCGCAGAAATACGTGTTCTCCCACCTGGAACTCCAAGCTGCGGCGTCTCCGATCCGCGTAGCTCTTTTGTCGACTCTGGGCGGTTAGTAAGCGCTGTCTGATGAGGCGCACCTTCTCCTCTGTCTCTTCCACTAAGTCGGGTCCCAAGAATTTTCGCTCTCCCAAGTCATTCCAGCAGATCGGGGATCGGCAACGTCTCCCGTACAAGGCTTCGTAGGGTGCCATCTGGATGCTAGCTTGGTGGCTGTTATTGTAGGCGAATTCCACGAGTGGCAAGTAACGCTCCCAACCGACTCCCCAATCAAGTACACAGGCCCGGAGCAGGTCCTCCAGCGTCTGTATCACCCGTTCTGACTGCCCGTCTGTCTGAGGGTGGAAGGCTGTGCTAAAATGCAATTTTGTCCCCAAGGCTTGCTGCAGGCTTTGCCAAAACTTCGAGACGAAGCGTGTGTCTCTGTCTGATGTGATCGATACCGGTACTCCATGCAGCCTCACGATCTCGCTAAGGTAGACCTGAGCCAACCGCTCTCTGGTCCAGGTTGTGTGGATGGGTAGAAAGTGCGCTGACTTGGTTAGCCTGTCCACCACGACCCATATTGCGTCGTGGCCTTGCTGCGAACGTGGGAACCCGGTGACAAAGTCCATCGTGATATGATCCCATTTCCACTCCGGCACCGGCAGGGGTTGTAACTTTCCCGCCGGCCGCTGATGTTCCGCCTTTATCTGTTGGCACACCAGGCAGTGGGCTACGAAACGTGTCACGTCCCTCTTCAGCCCGGGCCACCAAAAGGTTTGCTTGAGGTCTCTGTACATCTTTGTGCCTCCTGGATGCGCCGCATAAGGGGCGTTGTGTGCCTCGGTTAGGATTTCCTTCTTCAATTCTGGGGTATCCGGCACGCAAAACCGCCTGCGGAACCGTAGAGTGCCGTCACCCTCTACAGAAAAGTCGCCTTCCTGATCCGGTACGATCTTATCTCTTACGAGCTGTAAATGCGAATTCGCCTGCTGTCCCTCTCGAATCCTCTCGAGCAACGTTGGCTTGACCACCAAGGTTAACAATTGCGCAACCGTGCCTGCGGGCACTACCTCTAACCTTAGCCGTGAGAAGTCCGCAATCAAGTTGCTCTGCTCAGTTATCGCGCCCACTGTTCCCTCTTCCAATTGCCCTTTTCTGCTCAGGGCGTCCGCTACCACGTTTGCCTTCCCGGGGTGGTATTGGATTGATAGATCGTAATCCTTCAGTAACTCGAGCCACCGCCTCTGCCGCAGGTTTAACTCTTTTTGGGTGAACAGATATTTAAGACTCTGGTGGTCCGAGAAGATGTTACAGTGCACCCCGAAGAGATAGTGTCTCCATAGCTTCAGGACGAAGACTACTGCAGCCAGCTCTAAGTCGTGTATCGGGTAGTTTCTCTCGTAATCCTTTAGCTGTCTAGACGCATAGGCTATCACCTTTCCCCGCTGCATCAGCACACCCCCAAGGCCGATCCTCGAAGCGTCGCAGTACACATCATAGTCCTCTCCCGGTGTTGGTAATACTAGAATTGGTGCCCTGGTTAGCCTTCTTTTGAGTTCTTCAAAACTCTCCTGGTATTTAGCCGTCCATACAAACTTTTCACCTTTCTTGGTCAATCGGTTTAAAGGGGCCGCAATCTTCGAGAAGCCTTCGACGAAACGTCTGTAATAACCCGCCAGTCCCAAGAAACTGCGGATCTCCGTCACCGTCGTCGGCGGCTGCCAGTCGATCACCGCCTCTACCTTCTTGGGGTCCACCGCGATTCCCTTCGCCGAGATCACGTGCCCCAGGAAACCCACCTCGCGTAGCCAAAATTCGCATTTCTTAAGCTTAGCGAACAGCTTTTGCTCCCTGAGGGTTTGGAGTATCGTTCGCAGATGGTCCTCGTGCTCCTCGTCGGTAGGTGAATAGATCAGTATGTCGTCGATGAAGACCACCACGAACCGGTCTAGAAAAGGTTTGAAGATCCGGTTCATCATATCCATAAAGATCGCGGGGGCGTTCGTAAGCCCGAAAGGCATGACCGTGAACTCGTAGTGGCCATACCGCGTCCGAAAGGCGGTCTTTGGGATGTCCTCATCTCGAACCCGGAGCTGGTGGTAGCCCGACTGCAGATCAATTTTTGAAAAGACCGTCGCTCCTCGTAGCTGATCAAAGAGGTCGTCGATTCTGGGCAGGGGGTACTTATTTTTCACCGTAACCTTGTTTATTCCTCTGTAGTCAATACAGAGCAGCAGGCTTCCATCTTTCTTCCGCACAAAGAGTACCGGTGCACCCCAAGGTGATACCGGTGCGCCCCGCGCGGCGCCCGGGCCCGCACGGGCCCAGCCCGCACGCGCGGGCTGCGCCCCGCGCGGCGCCCAGGCCCGCACGGGGTCCAGCCCGCACGCGCGGGCGGAGCCCCGCGCGGCGCCCAGGCCCGCACGGGGTCCAGCCCGCACGCGCGGGCGGAGCCCCGCGCGGCGCCCAGGCCCGCGCGGCGCCCTGCCCGCACGCGCGGGCGGCGCCCCGCGCGGTGCCCAGGCCCGCGCGGCGCCCTGCCCGCACGCGCGGGCGGCGCCCCGCGCGGTGCCCTGGCCCGCGCGGCGCCCCCCGTGCGGCGACGTACGGCCGGCCGTGGTTTCCCCCCTCCTCCTTTTCGCGCGACGGCGCGTCTCAACCCTCGAATTTAACACAAGAACTACGTAAAATATTTTACAAGAAAAACTCACCGGTCTCGGTGCTACCAATTCGCCAATGGGGGAAGGAGAGGAAGAAGAGGTTCGCTCCGCGCTTGCCGGGTCTTGGGGGTGGTCGATCGCTCCCTCCCTTGCACCGTCCTTGCTCCGCCGATCGAAAGGAGAAAGCCTGGGGAGAAGGGGAAAAACCGCTTCCTCAACTCGATGCGTTACGCTCAGGACAAGAAGGGGGAAAAATAATGCCCTAGCCCCGAGTCGTAGCGTCCAAACAAAAAGGGGAGGGTCGATTACCAAAACCCCAGACCCAACCATCTAATTAACCAAATTGGCACAATCGACCTAGACCCCGCGTAATCAAGAAAATAATTAGATAACCAAACGGGGTAAACAGGGTGCGAACCTGGGTCCAGCCTGCCTTGGTAACCGTACTAAAACTTCCGGAATTTATTCTGGGAGATTCCGGGGTCCGAATCCACAACCGATTTCGCCTGCGGTCTCCGTTTCGCGAGCTTTATTGACTAAAATTACTCGCGAGCCCCGATGATCTTTCCAGAAACTCAGAATTATTAGTCCCCCCTTCCCGGACCCCTGAACGAAAAGCGAAAGAAATTAAAAAAACAAAGGCAGACCCCGGGATGGAACCACAACAATTTAAACCAGCGGATACTACACTATGGATATACTTCAGTGTTGTACTCGGATATCTATCAGGTTTTGCAGTTTTTTATGGCGTTTTGATGCTGAATAATGCTTGGAGGAATGCTTATTTCTCTATGATTGATGTTATATGTGACAAGCTTTGTATTGTAACTAAAGTAACTTTGACTAGACTAAGACAAAGGCATAGGAGATGAAGTGGTTGGAACATAAGTAGCATCTTTATTAATGTAAGATATATAGTTGGTTTTTTTTTTTTTCGTATTTCACTTCTGTTTTGTATTTTATTGTAATAATAGCATTAATTATGAGAAATAAATTATATATATTAAATGTATTATTTAATATATATAGGTCTTATTTGGATGTAATAATATTTTATTCAGCACATCTCATTCACTTGACGAAATATTCATTATTTTTATTATTTTTTTTATCCGTCCCTTGAATCACATGGTTCGCCTATTTTACAAATGATGTGGGCATATGTAATTTTTGGTAAATATAAACTTCAAAATGAAAAAAGAATGACTTAACCATGGTCTTTATTTCAATATTGTTCTAATATTTTTTGCAATAAAAATAAAAATATTATTTTTGATTAAATTCACTTATTTTTTAAATTTAAAAGTTAAAAGGGCCTAAAAAAAATATATCCCAAAGTTGAGTTTCCGAGGGGTCACTGTACAGAGTCTTGAAATGTGAAAGATTCTAAAGTAGAGTTATTGAGTTAAATTTATGAAACAGTTCTGGTACTATCACAAAATTATAAGTTGCTTCATAAACTTTTTCTTTAACTATTTAGTTTTTAAATCTTCACATATATCGTACTTTTAATTTCTAACTACTAAAATAATTTAATTTAATGTCATTGATAAATTTTAAAAACAAAAATTCCGTAATCTTCATGGATTTGTAATTCCAATACCATAATATTGAATTTAAGGTCGAAAAACGACGGGCTTTGAATGAATTAGAGCACTTTGGACTCTTTGATAATTATTGTTTCTAAAAACCATGTAAGTTCAAATTTTGGGTTCTAATCACATTTAAATTTTAAGTTTGATTTATAAATATAAAGTTAAATTCAACATTTTAATTCAAATTTTAGAATTTAAAGTTTAAATTAAATTAAAATTTGTTAATGCAAATTTAAATCCAAATTTTAATTCAAAATTAGGATTAAAACTCCTAAATTCAAATATATTTGATTTTATATTTTGGCCTCAACTTGACTTCAAATTTGGAATTCAATTAACGGGTTTGAATTTGAATTGTAAATTTTTAAATTTCACCTTCAATTCAAATCTGAATTAAATTTTGTGAATCAAGTTTAAAATAAATTTTTAAAATTTTTGGTTCAAATTTAAATTTCATTTTTGGAATTAATTTTAACTTGATTGCGAATTTGTATTATGAAAATCAATTTCACCTTTGGATTTAAAACTATGCTAAATTCAGTTTAAATTAAAATTTGAGTCAAAATTTAAATTCAAGTTGTAGTTGAACATTTCACCAAAAATATTTTATCAAGTTTATGAAGTCATGGAGAATTTTTTTTACAACTCTAACAAATTCAAGTTGTAGTAGAGTTATTGAGTTAAATTTATGAAACAGTCATCATACTATCACAAAATTATAAGTTGGTTCATAAACTTTTTCTTTAACTATTTAGTTTTAAAAATTTTCACATATATCGTACTTTTAATTTCTAACTACTAAAATAATTTAATTAAATGTCATTGATAAATTAAAAAAAAAAAAATTCCGTAATCTTCATGGATTTGTAATTCCAATACCATAATATTGAATTTAAGGTCGAAACGACGGGCTTTGAATGAATTAGAGCACTTTGGACTCCTTGATAATTATTGTTTCTAAAAACCATGTAAGTTCAAATTTTGGGTTCTAATCACATTTAAATTTTAAGTTTGATTTATAAATATAAAGTTAAATTCAACATTTTAATTCAAATTTTAGAATTTAAGGTTTAAATTAAATTAAATTTGTTAATGCAAATTTAAATCCAAATTTTAATTCAAAATGAGGATTAAAACTCCTAAATTCAAATATATTTGATTTTATATTTTGGCCTCAACTTGAATTCAAACTTGGAATTCAGTTAACGGGTTTGAATTTGAATTGTAAATTTTTTAATTTCACCTTCAATTCAAATCTGAATTAAATTTCGTGAATCAAGTTTAAAATAATTTTTTAACATTTTTGGTTCAAATTTAAATTTCATTTTTTTTTTTGATTAAACAGGGATATACCCTATTTGAAGAGTACAAGAAAGTGAAGAAAGGGTAAAAAGAAGGATCCATTACAACACCAAATACAAGAAATAGGCCCAATGATCCCATATGTAAATGCACCTAAACTTGACACCAATGATAACCCATGTTCATCAATTCTAAAACAAACCACGCCCAAGCGCTATAAAAACCCAGCATCAGGTCCCCGGAACCCAAGCACCAGCGAATTGGGTACCAAAATTAAGAACGACGGAGTCGAAAATTGATTGAAAAGATTAACTCTGATAGAAAGGTAAACCAGTGTAAAGCCCGACAAAATGGAGAGTATTGCCGTTGTCCAAGCTGTAGTATCCACCAAGTTACCCCGGTTGCTGAAACAAGCTCAAAGTCCACCAATGAAACTAATGCTTCCTCATACCCAGCTTTACAAAGAACAGGTAAAAGAAAGAAGCCCGACACTTGACCGGCGGCACGAGAAAGTGAGATGAAGTAGGAAATAAGATCAGGAATTACAGAAATAGCAAAAACTCTCATACACCCGAACCTTGAAGAAGAAATTGTGGCTCCACGATACCTTTCGACTTCAGAGCTGACAAGTGTCCATGCAGTCACCAAGAATAGACAAGATTCCTTGCAGATTTAAAGCAGTACTAACGAATTCAGCAGTGAGAAACCTCCTCCGTCACTGGGAATGCCCTCCAGCCCAGAACCATAAACCAGCCTCTAAAATTATAAGCAGCAGGTGCTAAACAGAGATAAGCAGTAGATGCCAGATAACGAAACCAAACAACACAAGCCAGATCAAGCGAGTAGACGAAAATAGTGCCCGAGCACAATCAGGACTGCAGAAGCAATACTGCATCTTTGGCGCTGCCAATTAGATCTCGAAAGCAAAAGACATGCCAACTCAGAGAACAATTGTGGGGCAATAACACATCAGTTAGAATAAGCAAGCAATATTCCAATGAATCTTCTGATAAAGGTCGCCCAGGATGCACGATGCCGCCCCGGATGCACGATGCCGCCCAGGATGCGCGATGCAGGATGAACTCAGGATGAACTCAAACTGCTGCTTCAGGTAGACAAAAGATGAAAAGATGCTGAAAGGCTAGAACTCAAATTGCTGCTCACTTGATGATGATAAATTCAAAAGATGAAAGGATGTAGTCGCTCGAAGCACTCAGAACGGCGGCGGAAATTAGATAGGCCAACAAACCAATGCAAAACCAAGGAGCAGGAACATAATAAAACAATTGTTGAGAAAGGCAGCTACTGCGGTGTGCAATTTTTCTCGCTTACAAACCTTATTGGCAGCTCTAGGTGACCCTCCATCCCATATATGGTGCAGAGTTTCTAACCCTTGTCGGAGGTTGAGAACCAACTGCTTCTAGCTAACAGTTGAGATAGAAAAGGACCACGCCCAAAATTGTGAGTGTCAACAAAACCATTGTCGAAAAATACCAGAGGTGAACGATACTGCCAAACCTTCATGACCCTAAAACTGCCAAAGACTTCATGTCAGAAATGGAGATCCGCCTGCTCCTGATTCCCTAAAACGAGAGCGGGTGATCCCGCGCTGACTAAACTGTTAAACACCGGATCCGACGGTTACAAAAGAAGAAACAAGAAGCAATTAGACGAAGGAAGAACCTCCCAGATATTTCCTTAATCAGAGCCCCAAAGGTCCGGTAAAACCTCGATGTCAGGGTAAACAGGAAGGCTGTAGTGGTAGTGGAAAGGGCCGGTGGTGTTAATTGAGAGCTGAAGAACCTCCAAGAGCTAGAGTCCAGATATTGTAGGAGTGGTGGATTCTTGATGCACAAGCGGTACTCCGAGAAGAGCGATCATCGAAAATACGCCTGTTGCGTTCCGTCCATAGTTCCCAACAGGTAGCGGCGAATAAGAGGTCGAAATGCGCTTTATCTCGACCCTTTAATGTCGTCCTCGCCCCCCTCCATCTACTCGCAAAATCCCCCGAGTAGTTAAGTAATCTGAAACAAGTGAGAGGCCAAGGGTGGAGTACAATCGCCCAGAGCGACCTCGCAAACATGCAAGAGAAGAAGAGATGATCCAAATTTTCGTCTCCAGCACGGCAACTCATACAAATGGAAGGGCCAGACCAACCTCTTTTTTTAAGAAGATCCGCGGTGATTAATCTGTATCTAGCTGCAATCCAGAGGAAAATTTTTGTCTTGAGCGGAATCCGTATTTCCCACAAATGTAGGACCTTACAGTCGTTTACCCCGTCAAAGGAAATAAGATTGTAAGCCGACTTGGTTGAGAAGATCCCGTTAGAGCTCCACCTCCATTGAATGGAGTCCTCGGAGTTAGAGAGCCGGAAGCTGTTAATCATCGCTTGTAGGGCTAGTAGCTCTCTCCTAGCTTCCAGGCAGAGAATGCCTTGAAAACCCAAATCGGTCTGAGAGCCGAATCGACGAAGCCAATTAAATACCGAAAGGTGTTTTAGAGTTGCCGATCCAAATAAACGAGGGAAGCTAATACGCAAAGACGATACTCCGCTCCAGCGCGCATTCCAGAAAGACGTTGACTTGCCGTTACCGATCGAAAAAGAGGTTGAAGAGGTGAAGAAAGATCCATTTGAGAGCAAACCCTTCCAAATCGGGCAACATCCAGTCGGCGGCGTCTGAGATGAAAGTGGTGGCCGATGGGAGTAGTGTTTGGAAGTCAACAGGCGCGCCCAGGGGAGCGACGAGGAGGAGTGAAAGGACCAAAGGCCTTTCAAAAGGAGAGCGGAGTTGGAGTTGCGGAGGTTACGAATACCCAAACCCCCGTATTTAGTCGGGCGACAAAGGTGTTCCCATTTGACTAGACAATGGAAACCGCTATTCAGACTTTTCCCCTTCCAGAAGAAATCCCGACGAAGCTTGTCGATCGATTTGATTACCCAGGTAGGGAGTGAGAATGCAGAGCAGAAGAAGGACGGAATGGAGGAGAGAACCGAATTTAAAAGCACCAAACGTCCCCCCCTAGAGAGCAGGAGGCCCTTCCACCCCGCAAGTCGCTTGTCCACTTTCTCGATGATTGGTATAAAATCAGATTTCCGCAGCGCCTTAGGTGAAAGGGGCAAACCCAAGTACTTTAAAGGGAATCCGAGAGATTGACAGCCCAATAGAGAAGCAAGAGCTTCAGCTTTAGAGCTCGGGAGATTAACCGGAGAAATGGAACTTTTACCGTAGTTGATTTTAAGGCCAGAAATCTCCGTGAAAGCATCTAGGATGACGTTGATGGCCCTTGCCGATCTGTCGGACCCGTCAAAAAAGATAAGCAGATCATCAGCAAATTGTAGGGTGTGGACTCTGACCGTCCCAATGCCCACCGACGGAAGTTCAAGAGAAGAAGAAGCCGCCAGTAGCATTCTGAACAGCACGTCAATACAAAGGATGAAAAGAAGAGGGGACAGAGGGTCGCCCTGGCGTAATCCTCGTTTGCTAGGGAAGGTGGTGCCCGGAACTCCATTAAGCAAAACAGCCGTGCTGGAGGAGTGTAGGAGATCCATGATCCAACCTATCCACTTGAACCCGAATCCCCTGGCCGATAACAGATCCTTCAGGAAAGCCCAATCAACGTGGTCGAAAGCTCTTTCAAAATCAATCTTAAAAAGCGCCGCTTCTTGCTTAGTGGAGTGAAGGTGATGAAGAAGAATATGGGCGCAGAAGAAGTTGTCAAGAAGCGATCTTCCTTTAATGAAAGCTGTCTGATACGGATTGATAAGGTTGGCCAAGAGGGGCTGTAGTCTAGCAGCCAGAACTTTAGAGATGATTTTGATCATACTGTTCTCGAGGCATATAGGCCTAAAATCGCTAGCAGTGGTAGACTCGCTTTTCTTAGGTATCAGACATAGCCAGCTTGCATTAATCTCGCGGAGGTCCAGGCAGCCGTTATGGAAATTGGAGAAGAGCTCCATGATATCTGCTTTGAGAACGGGCCAAAAGCGGCGGAAAAACACCATAGGAAAACCATCTGGCCCTGGGGCCTTATCCGGCGCACAAGCGAAAATGGCACTTCTGACCTCTTCCTCCTCGAACGGTGCTTCAAGGCACAGAAAATCGACATCCGAGTCGGGAGGGGAGAACAGCAAGCACAGAAAATTTCATTTTTGGAATTAATTTTAACTTGATTGTGAATTTGTATTGTGAAAATCAATTTCGCCTTTTGGATTTGAAACTATGCTAAATTCAGTTTAAATTAAAATTTGAGTCAAAATTCAAATTCAAATTGTAGTTGAATATTTTACCAAATTTTATTATGGTCCTTAAACTCTTAAGTTGGATGAGGTCATACGCGACAGATGGAAAATTACTTTACTCAACTCTAATGTAAAATTTTTTATTTTTTTCCAAAATTATTCTAAAAAATTCATAATACGTTGTAATATTTTTATTTTATTAGGCTATCCAAACAGGCTATCAAAAAAAAAAAAAAAAAAAAAAAAATAGGCTTCTTAAAAAATAAAGTAAAATGATCTAAAATGGGCCTTAATATATACTAGTGTAGAGTCCCACGCCATGCGGCGGATAAAACTTTTTCACTAAAAATTTATGAAATAAATAAATAAATATAAATATAAGCTATGTTTTTTAAAAAATGATTAAAATACAAAAATAAAATAATTAAAAAATTATAAATATTAAATATGAAAAATAATATTAATAAATTATTAAAAAATATTTTATCAATCATAATCATAATATATGATCATATCAAATATTATCATATATTATGATTGATAAAATATTTGTTAATAATTTATTAAAAAATATTAAAAAATATTTGAGTGGCTATGGTTATACTTCCAACTCTTTTCGCTTGGGTTGTTGATCATATGATTAGGATTTTTAATCTCTAGTCCTGCTTAAGTTCTTAAAACTCATGAATTATATTTGCTTATGCATATAATGAGACAAAATACCTTGATGCTACTTTGTCAATTATTATACTTATTTTGCAGGGAATCATATTTCGTGTCGTGTACAAACAACAAGGTTTATTCTAAGAAAATGCATAAAACAAAACGTTATTGAAAGTTCATAGATGAAAATGAAATATAAAGTTCAGAGTTTTGAAACTCAAATTTAAACATTGAAGGACTAGTAGTGCAATAAATCCTGTCTTTTTCTGTCATTTTAAGTAATAATAGTGCAGTGCACCCTTTCTTCTTCCCTTGTGTTGGAATTTGCATGATACAGAGATCAATAGAAGAGTGGAAAATGTTAGTGGTGAGTATGAATGCAAATGGTTCTGAGTTGGTGGAGCTCCTGTTCTGATTCATTTCGAATGAGAAGATCAATCGAAACAAAAAATAAAGGAAAATATAATTTATCCCGAATCGATCCCGATCTGCTAAGTAAATGGAGTGGGAGTGTAATATTCTGGTTTTTCCCCTTGCAGTTTTTTCGTTGAATCCACGGTGTAGGACACCTAGTATTGGTGAGTCTGGCCCTCGGTGCATCAAAAGGATGCCACAGATGGACCCGGTGAGTTGTTTTTGGCTGATTTAGTCGTCGGCTGTGTTTGCCAAATTTTAGAAAAGGAATTGGGCCAAACAGACGTTGGATTTGGATTCAGTGCGGAAAAACACTTGAAAACGGCTTTTTGTTTGTTGATTTTGGAGTCCGGATGAGCAAAAACGGGCTTCCGGAAGTTTCCAGGGTGTTTCGGTGCACAGGGGAGACCGTGGACCAGCTTGGGACACGTGGCGGCCCGTGATTGGGCCGGCGCACGCGTTTCGGTCCATGGGGAGGCGCGGTGGGTGCATGGACCGGCGGGCGGGCCACGTGGCGCTTCCCGGTTGGCGGGTCCAGTGGGCGCGGCTTAGCGCTTTTTGCGCGTGGCATTGGTGGACCGGGTGCATGACAGGTGGCGGCCAGGCGTTGGCGGGTTCACGAACGCGCGGCGCAGGGAACCCCGGGTCAGCGCGTCGGGATCGAGCGCGCGGGAACCGCGCGTGCGGTCGGCCGTACTCGAGTGCGGCCACGTGGCCGCACGCGATTGGTGGACTGCGGCCGCCCCCCACCCACTCCCTGGGACGCGTGTCGCGCAACGGGGAAGCTTGCACCGCTGTTCCCTGTTGCGTGGACACGCGTCCGCCGCCAGGCGTGCGGTTGGATGGGAGGCCGTCCGACCCGGGGGAAACCGGGTTTGGGTTTCGGGTTAATGGGCCCAAATTCGGCCCATTAACCCTATTGGGTGGCTATTTAAACCCCAAAACAGCTCAATTTTGACTCTTTTCCTGTGGGATTTTCATAGTGAGCCCTTAAGGTGATTTTTCCCTCTGCCGGAGCTGGTTCCGACGGTGGCTCGCCGGATTTTTCCAGAGCACGCATCCCGAGGATTGGTATTTTACGGCGCAGCGCGACGTTCGTACACCGACGACCCGTTTCGTCGCTTTCTAGTGCGCAGACTCCCCCGGCCTACTCCGACATCCGTTTTAGACGATTTCTCCGCCGTTGGACTCACGACTGGTAGAACTTCAACTTTGGTATTTTGAGTTTCCTCGTTTTCTGTACGGATTTTGGAGCCACTGAGCTTTCTTTTGACCCACTTTTCTTTGCGGATTTTTGGACAGTACTGCGGAGATTTGGCCGTATCTTTGCGCACCGGCGTCGGATTGAAGTAATTCTAAAGGCAATTTTCATCGTCTTTTCGCAGGGAACCTCCTGGTTTTTCCTCAGAATTTCCTGAATATTTTTCGAAGGTGGAAATCTCCTTTCTCTGTAACTCTTTGGTACTGAAATTCTGCACAGTTTTGTTTGGGGTGCTCCTCTTGCCGAATTTGTATCTCAGCGAAGGAAGCTCGGTTTTGAACGTGCAGGTACTCGTTTCGACGGGTTCGTCGCAAGGAACGCGACGGTATTTTTCTTGGAATTTTCTGAGCACCCTTCGCAGGTGAAAATCTGAGAACTTTGGACCGATTATTTTGGGACAGATTTTGTGTTGTGTGAAGGACTAAAGTGCGTATGTTCTTTTGGGAATTTTGTACAGTGATCGCGGCGGCTTATCTGTTTGGGTGAGAGCACTATTTGGACTTGGAATTAGCGGTCGAGGTGGGTGGTTGTTATATCCCTCATTTTTCTGACATACCCACTAGGAATATTACAGAGATTTTATTGGAACCTTGTGATTGATAATTGCTAATCTTATGAGCCTATCATGTGAGACATATCATGTCGGGAATGCTTTTAGAAAACTGCTATGTTGGAACCATGATCGTATTTGGAACTTAGACATGTTGGCATGGATTTAATAGTAGTACCTAATCTTACATGTGGTGGATAGTGGCATGTTTGGACAATGTGTGATATATCTTGTTGGTGGGTGCTACTTGGGGTTCTTTTGGACATGTATAGGCAGATGATTTATGTGAGGGTAGTCAGTGGATTTTAGACTTGTGTAAACATTTAATGACTTTAGCAGGATGATTATGTCTATGCGGAATTATTATCTAATACACTTGTGGGACTATTGGTTGTTATTCTTCTTTCAATTTTTTTACACGAGGACAATTCCATGCTTGTATGGACATCTAGATAGGCCATCTTTTATCGCTACACTTTCATGCTGGAACTTGACTTAGGAGAAACCTTGTGTGCTTCTTTTCTCCTTTTCATTAGTCAGGTGGTTCATGTTGCTCGGGTTTGAGCAGGGGTTTGGGGATAGTGTAGCCGGGGCCTGGATTGTGGATTATGGGTTTTGGCGGCGACCGCGGATATTGGGCGGTTGACCGGATGTCGGTTATAGGACATCGGTGATAGGGCATGATTATGGACTAGAGGGCTTCGAGGCAATCGCGGATAGTAGGCGGTTGACCGGATGTCGGATGTGGGTCACGATTGTGGGTAGTGATGTATTGCGGCGATCGCGGATTTTGGGCGATTGACCGGATGTTCATTTGTGCATCAGATTGGGGATTAGTTTCTTTTAGTGGAGGGGTGTGTTCCACTGGGGCTTTATAGTTGTGATTCAGTCCTGCTTTTGATACTTATCATACCGGCGCGGTTATTGCTCGGTGATGCTTTCCTCGTGTGGGTCGCTCCCCTCGAGATCCCCTCCGGAGGCCGGGGCCAGACAGTTATTGACGGTTTTGCTATCACATCGGCGCGGCTTGTTTGCCCAATGATGAAGGCGGCAGCAGGAGTTTTGCTATCACATTGGCGCGGCTTACTTGCCCGATGATGAGGGCGGTACAGATTGGGTTCATCTGGGACGGTTGGTTACTGTTGCATACGGTTGTTCCAGTCTAGGACTGCATTTGTAGAGGCATAGTAGTGGTAGTTTTTCCTTTGCAGTAGTCTTTTTACTTACCACTCTTCTTCCCCTTTTTGCCTCTGGTAGACCTAGTGGGTGTGTTCAGGGCGTGAGGCTTTACCCACTAGGGGAGGCTACTGGTTCACTAGTAGTTCTCACCCCCATTCTTCTTTTTCTTTTCTTCTCTTTTGTTTTGCAGAGCCTTCTGCGGGTGCTGCTGGACATACAGCGGCGGGTCGAGGAGAGAGGACGGCTGAGTAGCTAGACAGCGGGCCCGACAGTGAGTAGCTAGACTGGTACCTCTTATGTATCCTATCTCAGACGATAGTACTTTTACTTTTGGGGTCTGGCTTTAGCCAGCTGGTTGTATTTTTATGGTGAGCTGGGAGAGAGACTTGTACTTTATTTTACAGTCATTTTGTATTTCTACTTCCTGTTCAGTCTGAGATGTAGTATTTTCAGTTCAGCTCTGTTTTATTGCTCTATTATTATATCTATTTCTATTTGAGCAGGTTACCGGCGCTTCGTGCATGCGAAAAATTCCGTGTGCACGGCGGATCTGTAGACGAGCCCGAGTTCTGGTTTACACTCGGAGCGTGACAGGGAGATCCACTAAAAAATTTGCCAAAAAAATATGTAACCCCCTTGATCAACCCTAAATAGAGTGATAAGTGGAAGCTAAAAATAAACTTAAAATTAACCTTTCCCAAAGTCTCCCCAAGTTAATAAGAAACGGAGCAAGAGGTTAGAGACCCCTCCCGCCTATAGATCCGTCCCGTTTGCATCTCTAGTGGTGAAAATTGATCAGATAATATCCAGCCATGATTTTATCCGTATTCTAATAGAAAATATTTGGATAGGAGTCAGATATGGATGCTAATATGGTTTCAAAGAATTCAAAATTATTCAGATATTCGAAAAAATCAAATACAGATACGGATATTCGGATATTCGAGATTTAATATGTAAGTTATTAATTAATTTTGTAGGCCAATAGTAAAGTGTATGATGTAGTTCACAATTCACACGGCTTGGGGCTTGTTCCTCAGGTGTTGGGTTTTAGTCCCCACACCACCCATTTGTTTTTAAATTTTAATATAAGTTTCAGTTTTAATTTAGATATAGTTTTAAATTTTGATTTTGAATTTAATTAAAATTTAATTTTTTTAAATTTTAATTTTGACATTATTTAAATAGCGAATTTAATATATCATTTTGAATTCAAATTTGAACTAACAAAATTAATATTTAAATTGCGAATTAAAAGTTGCATAAGAGATTCGAATACAACTTATGAATTCAAATTCAAATTTTAAACTTTAGATTTAATTTTTATATTTTCTATGTGTAATTTAATTTTATATTTTGAATTGTGAATTCCATTTTAAATGATTTTTTGGACACTTAAATTTTTCATAAGCAAACAATTATAATGAGTTGATTCTGATTAAAATAATGCCATCCGTATTCGAAAAATCCGATTGCATTCAAATTCGTTTTTAGCATAAATAATAACAAAAATTTAGAATCATAAATATATCCGCATTCAAATTTATATCTGAAAAAAAAAATCATATGGATATAGATATGGTTTTGTAAACTATCCGACCGCATCTGACCCGTTTTCATCCGTGAAAAATCTATAGACTTCATGATAGGAATTTGTATGGACAATGTACAATGTTTCTAGGTTTTTTGTTTCCTTTGTCAAAATCATGATAGAGATTTATATGACTAGAAAAAGATTCTTTAGAAAATGCCTTAAAAAGAAAAAAGTTAAATGACAATTTTGGCTTTCAAATTATGAGACACGCTATAGTTTGATCCTCAAACTTTAATTTGTTATAATGTTTTACTCGAGTTCTCTAAGTTGTTGCAGTTAAATCTCGCAGCTGAATTTAGTTGACGAAATATTATTGTATCGCTAATATGCAAGTGATGTGGTAGTGTTGTGATTAATGATGGGATAATAATATATAATTAAGATATTACGTCACTTCTACAACGATACATTAAGCAACTAAAAGTGTAATTTGGTTGTAATAATTTATAAAGTTTGAGCCAGAAATTATAACAAATTATTATAATTTAAGGACCAAAAGTGTAATTTACCCTTCTTTCTGTTTTTTGATGGAGCCACTTAAGATTTTTTTTTTTTTTTTGTTTTTTTGTTTTTCTTGTCATATGAGTCCCTATCATGATTTTGACAAGAGGAAGAAAAACTAGTAACATTATTTGTTGGTTATACAAATTTCTATCATTGAACCATTCTTGAAAGGATAAATTTTTAACTCTTCTATTGGACTCTTGGTCACACAAAACTTTTTTTTTTTTTTTTTTTTTTGTCCTTGATATTTGGAGTCATTGGAGGAATATTCAAATTGGAGTCCGGTTATGATACTTTTAAAAGCACTAAGTACTCAGTGTTTGTAAGTTTTCTACCATTAGATCGATTTCTTTAATCCGTTCCACTTTTTAGATTCAGTAATTTCTAGTAGACCACTATTATCTAAACACTACGAATTTTTATCCACACATTAATAACTTGATAGTTTTAAAAGCATAGAAACTCAATTCTTCAAATTGACGCGAGATGCATAATTGTCCAACATGAACATAACTTGCGAACCCGATTTACTCCTATTTTTATACCATCTTCTATCGATGAAATCTAAACTTTGATCCAAACTTATTTGGAAATTTGGGTAGAGAAAAGATTCATTCGAATTAGAGTCTATTTTGGGTAGATTATTACCCCTTAATTGTATTAGGAAAAGAATTAGTTCTAGTATCACTAAGATGGTTGACAATTTTGTTTTTTTTTTTGTTTATCTTATTCATTGCAGTATTAAAGATGTAAAATAATAAATACACATATGTATAATTAAAGGGATGTTTGGTTAGTCAGAAAAATATAAAATACAGTTTTTGAGAAAAATATTTTTCATGATTTTTTTTTTTTTTTTTTTTTAGTTTTTTGTTTATTTCGTTTCAAAGAAAATTAATTATTTTGTTTAAAAATAATTAATTACCAAATTTTATGACAAATTAATGTTTTTCACAAATTTTTAAATTTATAAATTTTTTATACAATTTTTTAAAATTTAAAATTTTTAATAAACTAAATTTTTTATATACAAAAACTAAATTTAAATAATACAAATTATAATTAATTAATTTTTTTAAATATGTTTTTTTTTAAAAGGCAATTAATTAAAAAAAAAGTTCTTCCCTTTATTTTTCTTATTTTACTTTATCAAACTAAATACGATATTTTTTATATTTGGTACAGCTCTAATACTAATCCAAACATAAAATTATATTACTTTCTGTTTGTTCATAAATTTATATCTATTCATGAAATAAATAATTCTCGCTTATATCCGAATCAAATTAAACTTAAGAAAACCACCCATAGCAGAGAGTTAATTATATATAAAAGTAAGTTGATTAGGAGTGTGAGGATTCAACAGTATTAATTTGACAAGTAGAAAACTTTAGATTTTATGATATTTATTTTATAATAATCAAATAATAAAATTGGAACAACTTTACTTTCACAGCCAAGGGGGAGAAAAGTCATTTTTACTTAAACACCAGTTAAAATCAAAGTCAATTTTAATCCAAAGTCCAATTTTGACCAAAAAAAAAAAAAAAAAAAAAAGCCCTTGATGCAGCCGGATTAATTAGGGAGTAGTGGCGGGCCTGGCGGCATGCATGATAATAAGGCTGAGCATGTAATTAAATGGGTTTGATTATTGAAAGTATTTATAGTTTAGCTCGTCCTCTCCAACGTTATCTATATTATTTTATTTTAGTATTTTAAATTTTGAATCATACAATTAGGCTCCGTTTGTTTCCGAAACAAGGTATGAAATAAGATCTTGTTCTAGTCTTGTTCTCCAAACGGGTTATAGATGAAAACGATTGTAATAATCGTAAATTATGATTTAGCGACACTTTTAAGTGTTTTTAAAATCTAAAAAAAATGTCGCTGGCAAAAATACCAACACTTATTATTAGTGTTGCTATATGTGCCGTCGCTAGAGTGTATAGCGACACATTTTTGTAATGTGTCCCAAAAATATGTCCCTATAACTTAATTTTGAATATAGATAGAATATAAATAGGACACTTATAAAAAAGTGTCACAAACATGTGTCCCTATAACCTAATTTTGTTGTAGTGAAATAAGCTGGTATAAGTCTGGAACTACTATTCCTGTCTTTTCACGGAATAAGACTTATTCTCATTTAAAAATAAACTTAATTAAAATAAATATTAATTTAATTATTGTATTAATTTTTTAATTAATCTAATATTTTAACTAATCTAATTATTTTATTAACTAATTATTTAAGTATTTAGATAATTAACTAATTAAATTATTTGTGGTTAATTAAAATATTAATTATTAATAATACTCATTATTATTAATTATTTTATCAATTAATTGAGAATAAGCTTAATTAAAGTAAATATAATTTTAATTATTATATTAACTCTTTAATTAATCTATTTTTTCACTAATCTAATTGTTTTATTAATTAATTATCTAACTATTACATTTTTAACTAATTAATTTATTAAATTATTTACAATTAATTGAATTATTTATTAATAATACTCATTATTATTAATTATTTTATCAATTAATATTCAAAGTTATATGACAATAGTTAATTAAATAAGTTAAATTATTATTTAATTAATATTTTATATTAATTATTTAATTAAAATATTATTATTTTAAAATTATAATTATTTTTATTTTTACTATTCCAATCTAACAATTCAAATACTATTTTTTTTTATTTCTACGAATAATTTAATTTTTGTTCAAATGTAAAATTAATTTTATTTCTATTTGTTTTTGAATTTATATTTATTGCTGACATAAGCTGTTTCAACATTTTTTCTGATTATTTTTATGAAATGTTCAAGCAAACACCAACAATCATAGCTTTTCCTTGTGGGGCCTACAAGAGAATTATGACTCCATACAAATTTTCATGTCAATTGTGATAGCTTAGTTAACCATTTACTTCCACTTAATGCATACTCTCACTCAAGGGATGGAGCGTCGTACTACATATTCATTTTATATAAATAAGCCACAAATGGGGCTCAAGCAGGATATCCAAATTCTAAATTAAGTTTGTGCCCTATCCTACTTCTCTATAAATACTCTAATATTATTTTAAATGTCTATGTCCTCAACCTGTCTTATGGCTACTCTTATTCTTTCTTTGTTGCTGTGGATTTTAACCATCGACGCCATTGCGGCAAGCGGTTGCATGGAGATAGAGAGGAATGCACTCATCAAGTTTAGGGCCGGCTTGGTTGATCCTTGGAACTTATTGTCTTCGTGGGAAGACGAAGATTGCTGTAAATGGAGGGGAGTCGCTTGCAGCAATACCACAGGCCATGTTGTGAAACTCAACCTCCGAAACTCATATGATATGTTGTCCGACGAATGCTTATGTTTGAGCGGTGAGATCAATCCATCTTTACTTTTTTTAACCAATTTAGAGCACTTAGATCTCAGCATGAACAATTTTAACGAAACCAACATTCCAGCATACTTGGGTTCATTCAAAAACTTGAGATATCTCAACCTCTCTAATGCGTATTTCAATGGAACAATACCTCCTCAAATTGGAAATCTCTCAAAACTTCACTCTCTTGATTTAAATTTGCTTTCCACTTATCCCCGCACTCTTAGAGTGGATGATATTTTGTGGCTCACTCGTTTATCTTCCTTAAAATATCTTGATATGAGCGGTGTGAATCTAAATACTTCTACAGGTTGGTTGCATGCTGTAAATATGCTTCCTTCGTTGAAAGTGCTACATTTATATTCCTGTCCACTTCCTGGCATTTCTACATCTCTGTTACATTTCAACCTTACAACTCTCAATGTGCTTGACCTTGGAGATAACCAGATAAACTCCACCTTACCCACATGGCTGCGGAATCTTACAAGCATCACTTATCTTGACTTAAGCATCAATGAGTTTCATGGCGTTATTTCTGATGAGTTTCGATATTTGAGCACTCTCAATGTTCTCTTTTTAGGAGGTAATGATTTTAAAGGTATGAATCCAAGAGCATTAAGATATCTTTACAACTTGACTACACTAGATTTGTCAAGTATCGGCTTTGGCGGGGAAATAATGGAATGGGTGGAGAAGATGCCACGATGTATGCGCAACAATTTACAGACTTTATATCTCTATGACAATAACTTAAAGGGAAATTTATCAGGATGGCTCGAGCAAATGAATAGTCTTACAGATATAGATCTCGGATCAAACTTACTCAGTGGTTCAATTCCTGTAGGAGTTTGGAAACTTCCAAAGTTAATTTCTCTTTATCTATATAATAATTCATTGGAGGGTGTCGTATCTGATGTCGAACTTTCCTATCTAAGAAAAGTACAACACTTAGAGCTATCATTCAACTCTCTTACTGTGCGAGTTCGCGACGATTGGGTTCCTCCTTTCCAACTTAAAGAGATTTATCTAGCCTCCTGCCATTTGGGTCCAAATTTTCCAGCATGGCTCAAAAGTCAGTCTCAACTTGAAGAACTGGATTTGTCAAGAAATATAATTGCAGATACTCTTCCTATCTGGTTGTGGAATATGTCTCATTTTCTTTCTTATTTAGATATTTCCGACAACCAAATTAACGGGAGATTGCCATCATTAAAGGGCTTTACCATGCTATGGTACTTGAATTTGAGCTCAAACCAATTCGAAGGCCCGCTACCATCTCTACCACATAATATTGAACTCATCGATCTCTCCAATAATTTTTTCACTGGAGTACTTCCAAATGCCATTTTGCCACAACTGTCTTACTTATCCTTGTCAAATAATAGCATTCTTGGTAGTATACCATCTGCCCTATGTGAGTCAACTTTTTTGGAAACTCTCGATCTATCAAACAACAACTTGTCAGGAGAAATTCCTGAATGTATTGGGAAATCACAAGAATTTCTTCTGGTTATAGATGTGTCAAAGAATAATCTTGTTGGGAGGATCCCTAGTTTTGTTTGCTCAGTGGAATCGGTTTGGGTGTTGAAATTTAGTAGCAATGGTTTGTCTGGAGAATTTCCTCTTCTGCAAAATTGCACATATTTGGTTACCCTTGATCTTGGATATAATAAGTTTTCTGGAGTAATACCATTATGGATCGGGGAAAATTTAACTTATCTCACAATTCTCGATTTACGCTCAAATATGTTTTATGGCAGTATTCCGCTGCAATTAGCACAACTTGGCTATCTCCAAATTTTGGATCTTTCTGGCAATAACCTATCAGGACAAATACCGCGATCCTTTGGCAATTTCAGTTGGAGAGCTTCGAAAGAAGGAACAGATAGAATTGATAATGTGGATTTTAATGGTTATTATATTTGTCTGTCCTTGGATATTAAGGGAGAGGAACGTACCGTTTGCAAGATACTCTATCTATTTGAGAGCATAGACCTTTCCGACAACAATCTAAGTGGAGAGATCCCTGATGAGATTACTGATCTGCAGACACTACAATATTTAAACTTATCTAGAAATAATCTGATTGGGCATATTCCAGAAAAAATCGGCGAAATGAAAGCACTAGAATCTCTAGACCTTGCAATGAATAAGCTCTCCGGTGATATTCCACAAAGTCTCTCGGCACTGACTTTTCTGAGCCACTTAAATTTGTCGTATAATAATCTCTCGGGAGTAATTCCGACAGGTAATCAGTTGCAGACTCTTGACGATCCGTCTAGTATTTACATTGGCAATCCGTATCTCTACGGGCCACCAAGTTCGAGAAACTGTTCCTCAAATGAAACAAATCATGATGATCAAAATGAAGGGCCTAAAAATAAGTTTGAGTGGCTATGGATAGACTTCAGTGTTGTACTGGGATATCTATCAGGTTTTGCAGTTTTTTATGGCGTTTTGATGCTGAATAATGCTTGGAGGAATGCTTATTTCTCTATGATTGATGTTATATGTGACAAACTTTGTATTGTAACTAAAGTAACGTTGAGTAAATTAGGACGATCGAAGACATAGGAGATAAAGTAGCTTGTATTTCACTTCTGTTTTGTATTTTATTGTAATAATAGCATTAATTATGAGAAATAAATTACAGAGTATTTCAATTTTTTTTTGTATATTTGTTCGAGGGGAAACTTAAAAATGCTCCCATCTGTGGTGTAGAATATTTTTGGTTTAATTAGGAATAATATCAAATATGCTCTTGATAATCTAAAAAATATCTTATTTATCCCTAAAGGACCAAAATACCCTTGTAAATTTTACAAAATTCCTTCAAATACTCCCATTTTTCTTTTAGGGTTTTCTAATGGGATTGGTTTTTAGAAGGGCATTTTGATAATTTGAAGATAAATTTCAAAAATTTTAATAGTAGTTAGGGTTAAATAAGAAAAAAGGCCCTTTCATTTTCTGCAGGTTGTTTTTATTTTAATTCGTGTTAGGATTTGCTTTTAAAAAGAGTATCATAAACTAGTGTAGTAAAATATAACATTTTGCTTTATTTTTTTTTTTGAGAAAGTGAACTAGACAACACGAGTGAGACAACCGGATCTCAGAAAAAAAAAAAAAAAAAAAAAAAAAAAAAAAAAAAAAAAAAAAAAAAAAAAAGAAAGAAGAAGAGAAAAGAAGAAAATTGACATTTTGTTTCCTTTTTAATGCCGTCTTAAGTAAAAATACTACATTATATAAATAAACCATGTGGTAGTGAGTTACAAATATGATATATAATAGGGTGCCTTATTGAAGTTACCCATATTGGTAATTAGTATTGGACTTCTTGTTTTGGGTGTTTTTTCTTTTATAGGAAAATACTATTCATACATCTCAAAACTTCTGTACATTCTTTAATTTGTCTTGTACATTTTACATATAAGCCACGTATTTTTTTGAGGGAAAGGCAGCGTGCTGCCGCTTCATTCATTGGAAGTATGAACTTAGCTACAAGGGCAGAGACAACCAGGTCTCCTGGTTAAAAAAAAAAAAAAAAAAAAAAAAAAAAATTACTACAGACCCGGCCGAAGCCCAGGAGAGAGACAGATCACGCGCCGAGTAGCAGAGTTGTCCTGGGGAGAAGAAGGCCGCCCTGAATCTCCTTTTGTTGCGTTCCAACCAGACGGACCACCAGGCAGCCGCTATGGCGGTTAGTTCCTCCAATTCTCGGGAGTTCCCAGTGATCGCACGCGCGTCCCATAGTAGGTTAACAAAGGAGAAGCATCGGGTAGAAGCGTTGTTAGGGAGCAGGTAGTCCAGTAAGTGCCGTACGATCTTGCAGGAGGCAAAAAGATGGTCAGCGGTTTCAAGAGGGCACGGGCAGAAAATGTATTTGGTATCTCCGGGCCACCCCCAATTGAGAAGTCTATCCAAAGTAAGCACCCTACGCTTGAAACCTAAGCCACGTTTGGATGCAAGAATAATGTGTTCGCCATAGCTCATTCATTTGGTCGAGAAGCGTACACAAGAAGTACGATGAAATGTCTAGAAAAAAAAAAAAAAAAAAAAAAAATCAGATTCAACTTTCAAATTATTTTTCTTAAAATAAAATAAAGGAAAAAATTTATAAAACTAATATGAATTATATCCTATTTTTATTCCACTACGTACCTAACTTATCAAAATCTTGATTCTGTGCAACGTCCTTTCAATTTGTTGATTTAAGTTACTTGATGGCTTTTTCGGTATAAAATTTAAGCAAATTATGAATTTTGTAGTTTTATGAATTGTATAAAATATGTTAATTAGGCTTTTAAAGATAAGTAATTAATTCAAAATTTGAACTTTAATAGTGATTTACTGCTCAACTCAGATAAATTTAAAGATTTGATAGTAAAATTAATTTTTTTAAAGATTATATAGTCAGATCAAATTGAGGGATAGTTGAGATGATTTTTTAAATTTTTATCGAAACTAAATTATCTTATAGATTAAATACACGTACTATTCACCCAAATCACATAAATCTTAGGTAAAAATGTATAGAATTTGTATGAATTATTGACTATTTTGAATTTACTACCCGACCTTTCAAAAATTTAACTTTTCTATTCAATTTTTCAGTTTGTTTAATTTGAATCGGTCACCGGCGCTTAGACTTCAAAGGAGTATATATGAGTCCATTAGAATTTTTCATAAAATTGTAAAGGGTATGATTGCAAAAATTGAAAATTCAAGGGACTGTTTTTGTAAAAATGATAAAGTTTATGTATTTGAACACACATGAATATGGAATTTTATAGGAACTAGCTAGCGCTGAATTACATTTTTAGTCTCTGAAGTTTAATTAGATATCATTTTAATCCAAATAGTTTTAAACCTACCTCGTGATTAAGTCTTTTGTTTTAGCAAAAATAACAATCAAATAGGAAAACTTGGAGTCATAATTCTCATGTTGTAGGCCCCATGCACAAGGGAAAGCTATGATTGTTGGTGTTTGCTTGAACATTTCATAAAAATAATAATCAGAAAAAATGTTGAAATCTCAGTTTGTTCTGATACTACGATTCGGCCGGTATGTATTTCGTGCTAACACTAATATTGTATTTAGCATTTGTGATCCCTGCTTTTGAGTGTAACATCTTCTCTTAAATAAGATTATTTTGTTCTTGTACCTGCCATCTGATGTCTCACTTGTGATCCCCGCGAACTTATCGGTATGATCTACTTTTGTGTAGTTAAATCATGGATTCTCCTCTATATATTAACCTATTAGTGTATACAGCAGAATCTTTCAGAAAATGGAATTGATTTATTCCTTGCATTTCTTTCCGTTCATTTGATTTAATAGTCTGAAAGAAACCTATATATGCTTGATACTCGATGAATTGATGTACGGTGACCTATATTTCTTTCCTATTTAGTTCTTTAGTCCTACTTTCATGATTCAAAATCCCAGTTTTTATGTAGGCAGCTAGAGTTTCAGTTTCTGGTGGTTTCGTCTGTCCATTTCGAACGCGGGTACGTAGAGAAGTTCATTGATGAATCAAATTTCATACTATGAGCTAGCTTTGTTTAATCTGAATCAATCCTCTGAACTGAAGTTTCGACGCAGAGTTCAGACTTAAGGAGTCTTAAGACCTGTTCTGGCTAGAACATATCTATTCAGTTTTGAATTCCTTTAGGACTTGGTTTCAGATTGACACTGATTGAAACATTTCAGTTTTGGCATGGTCTAATCTCTATGTGATCTGTATCCGATCCGTAGGTGTTCTACAAATATAGAACAATTTTTTGCATCTCACCTTTTAGTGCTTGTCCAATTCTCATTATTATTATTTTTCTTATGTGCTGTTCTTTAACTACCCAACATTTAGACCTGTGATGTTTGTTATCTTATGACTATGCTATAAAATTTTCACATTGGTACAAGTCTGTATTGTGAATTAATGATCATGCAAGAGATTAAAGCAGCTATTCCTTTTGAGTAGTTGATCTAAACTAATGTAAGTGAACTTTCTCGGTCGCGTCTCTCCACCGCCACAATTTTATATTTTGCAAATTGCATGGTCCATATAGAGCTTGTTTAAATGATACTAGTGGAAAATTTGTTTCTTGGTTCAGTGTTAAGGATTACATTTGTGTATGAAAAGATCATTTTATCACTAGGATTGTTGACCACATGATTAGGGTGTTCAATCTCTAGTCCTGCTTTAGTTCTTAAAACTCATGAATTATATTTACTTATGCATATAATGAGACAAAATACCTTGATGCTACTTTGCCAATTATTATACTTGTTTTGCAGGGAATCATATTTCGTGTCGTGTTCGTGACGCTTGAAGATACAAACAACAAGGTTTATTCTAAGAAAATGCCTGAAACAAAATGTTATTGAAAATTTATAGATGAAAATGAAATATCGTTGAAAGTTCAGAGTCTCAGAAGTCGAATTTTAAAATTGAAGGACTAGTAGTGCAATAAATCTTGTCTTCTTCTGTCATTTTAGGGAATGGTAGTGCCGTATACCTAGGGGTGTAAAATGGGCCCGGCGGCTCGTGGCCCGCCTGGCCTGGCACGACTCCCGGCTGGGTTGTGGCCCGGCACGATTACTGTAGCTTCGTGCCGGGCCGGCCTGATCCAAATTTTCGGGCCGTGCTTTGTCATTCCTTCAAGACCTGTCGGTCCGCCCGTGGCCTGGCACGGCCTGGCCCGGCCCGAACCCTAAGGCCCAAGGCCCAAGACAAGTTGCTTTGGGCCTTGGGGTCAACTCTTGGGGAGAAGAGCACTGCTTGGCCTTCTGCCTATGAGCCTCTCGAGGAGAAGTGCTTTTCTTGGCCCTTCTCTCCATGAGCTCTCCTCCCAAGGTCTTCATGGCAAACTTTAGGAGATATGGTTTTGGTCCAATGGATCAAAATTTTATGGTACATTGGACGAAATTTTTTTTTCAAATTTATTTTTTTAATAAAAATTTATAAATAATTTTTTAAAATTTTAAAAATTTATTATTTTATAATTATTTTTATAAATTTTAATTTTTTATCAAAATATAAAATTAAATAGAAAAAATATATATTTTATATTTTATATTTTTTTAAAAAAAAAAATTAAAATAAAAATTTTAAGAAGCCGGCCGAAGCACGGCCTAGCTTGTGCCTTTCGGGCCGAAGGGCCGTACTGGGTCGGATGCTTAAGAGATCCGGCCTGGCACCGCCCGGTCCGGATTTGAATTCGGGCCGAGCCGGATGGCCCCTAGCCCGTTTTGGCCCGAAAAATGTGGGCCGTGCCAGCCCGGCACGGCCCACATTACACCCGTACATATACCCTTTCTTTTTCCCTCGTGTTGGAATTTGCATGATCCAGAGATCAATATAAGAGTCGAAAATATTAGTGGTGAATATGGATGCAAATGGTTCCGAGTTGGTGGAGCTCCCATCCCGATTCATTTTGAATGAAAAGATCAGTCAAAACAAAAAGTAAAGAAAAATATAATTCGCCCCGAATCCATTGTGATCTCTCTCTATTAGCCCTAAATAAAGTGATAAGTAGAGGCAAAAAATAAACTAAAAATTAACCCCATCCCAAATTCGCCCCAACCTAATAAGAAACGGAGCAGGAGGTGAGGAACCCCTCCCGCCTATAGATCCGCTCCGTTTACATCTCCAGTGGTGAAAATAAATAAGATAACATCCAGCCACATCCATATACTTATGTGATTTTATCCCTGTTCTAATAGAAAATATTTAGATAGGAGTCGATACGGATGCTAATATGGTTTCAAAGAATTCAAAATTATTTAGGTATCCGAAAAAATCAAATACAGATTTACGGATACGGATATTCGAGAGTTAATATGTATGTTATTAATTAATTTTGTAGGTCAATGATAAAGTATATTATATAGTTCACAATTTACACGGTTTGGGGCTTGTTCCTTACACCACCCATTTGTTTTTAAATTTTAATATAAGTTTCAATTTTAATTTAGGTATAATTTTAAATTTTAATTTTAAATTTAATTAAAATTTAGTTTTTTTATTTTTAATTTCAAAATGATTTAAATTGTGAATTTAATATATCATTTTGAATTCAAATTTGAACTAACAAAATTAATATTTAAATTGTGAATTAAAAGTTGCATAAGAGATCCGAATACAACTTATGAATTCAAATTCAAATTTTAAACTTTAGATTTAATTTTTTATATTTTCCATGTGTAATTTAATTAATTTTATATTTTGAATTGTGAATTCCATTTTAAATGATTTTTTGGACAATTAAATTTTTCATAAGCAAACAATTATAATGAGTTGATTCTAATTAAAATAATGCCATTCATATTCAAAAAATTTGATTGTATTCAAATTCATTTTTAGCAAAAATAATAATAAAAATTTAACATCTGAAATATAGATATAAATATGATTTTGTCAAATATCCAACCGAATCCGACCTGTTTTCATCTCTTAAATACCTATTCTTTAAGGAACACTCCATGATATAGGAATTTAATCAAATATAATATAAAAATTTACTTAATTTAAATTTACTATTTGATTAAATTATTATATTTGATTATTATATTTTTTAGGAATTTTTTATATTTTTTAGGAATTTATTATTAAATTTACTATTTGATTAAATTTATTATATTTGAATATTATATTTTTTAGGAATTTATTATTATATAGGAATTTTTTAGGAATTTATTATATTTGATTAAATTTACTTAATTTTTTAATTTAAAAGTTAAAAGGGCATAAAAAAAATTCCAAAGTCGTGTTACCGAGGGGCCACTGTACAGAGTCTTGAAATGTGAAAGATTCTAAAGTAGAGTTATTGAGTTAAATTTATGAAACAGCCATAATACTATCGCAAAATTATAAGTTGGTTCATAAACTTTTTCTTTAACTATTTAGTTTTAAAAATTTTCACATATATGTACTTTTAATTTCTAACTACTAAAATAATTTAATTTAATGTCATTGATAAATTAAAAAAAAAAAAAATTCCGTAATCTTCATGGATTTGTAATTCCAATACCATAATATTAAATTTAAGGTCGAAAAACGACGGGCTTTGAATGAATTAGAGCACTTTGGACTCTTTGATAATTATTGTTTCTAAAAACCATGTAAGTTCAAATTTTGGGTTCTAATCACATTTAAATTTTAAGTTTGATTTATAAATATAAAGTTAAATTCAACATTTTAATTCAAATTTTAGAATTTAAAGTTTAAATTAAATTAAATTTGTTAATGCAAATTTAAATCCAAATTTTAATTCAAAATGAGGATTAAAACTCCTAAATTCAAATATATTTGATTTTATATTTTGGCCTCAACTTGACTTCAAATTTGGAATTCAATTAACGGGTTTGAATTTGAATTGTAAATTTTTAAATTTCACCTTCAATTCAAATCTGAATTAAATTTTGTGAATCAAGTTTAAATTAAATTTTTAACATTTTTGGTTCAAATTTAAATTTCATTTTTGGAATTAATTTTAACTTGATTGCGAATTTGTATTGTAAAAATCAATTTCGCCTTTTGGATTTGAAACTATGCTAAATTCAGTTTAAATTAAAATTTGAGTCAAAATTCAAATTCAAATTGTAGTTGAACATTTTACCAAATTTTATTATGGTCCTTAAACTCTTAAGTTGGATGAAGTCGTGTGCCATACATGGAAAATTATTTTACTCAACTCTAATATACATTTTTTTATTTTTTTTCAAAATTACTCTGTAAAGTTCATAATATCATGTAATATTTTTATTTTATTAGGCTATCCAAACAGGCTATTAAATAAAAAAAAAAATAATAAAAATAATAATAAAAAAAAAAAGCTTCTTAAAAAATAAAGTAAAATGATCTAAAATGGGCCTTAATGTATACTAGTGTAGAGTCCCATGCCATGCGGCGGATAAAACTTTTTCACTAAAAATTTATGAAATAAATAAATAAATAAAAATATAAGCTATGTTTTTTAAAAAATGATTAAAATAGAAAAATAAAATAATTAAAAAATAATAAATATTAAATATGAAAAATAATATTAATAAATTATTAAAATATATTTTATCAATCATATTATAATATATGATCATATCAAATTCAAACATTATATAATAATATTTAATTATATTTAATAATATAAAATACACAATAAAATTTTTTTGAATAAAATTACAACTCAACGTAAACAACGAAAGAAACAAAAAAAAAAAAAAAAAAAAAAAAAAAAAAAATTATAGAAGAAGAAAAAAAATTATATAGATATCACGAAAAAATATTTGGAATATTAAGACTTATGAGAGAATGATAACAAATAATTAATGATGCATTAAAAATGCTCAAATTAATATTTAAAGATTAATTACACAAATTAAAGTATAAAATAGAGAAATAAATAAGAAAAGAAGTAAAATAATATAATTAGTTTTGATTTTTCTCTGTATTTCTAAATCGATCAATTTTCATTTATTAAATTTTTTTCGATCTGCTCGTGCGCCTCTCTGCCACCACTCCCGACTTTACCATATGGTATGTAACTTTACGATTTGAGCTCAGAACCGCCGCTCCTGTCGCTGCGTTCTTCGATAAGTGTATTTTTGAACCGATCCATTTTTATTTATCAAATTTCTTTTGATCTCCTCGTGCGCCTCTTCGCCGCCGCCCTTGACTTTGTCACACAGTCCGTAACTCTACGATCTGAGTTCAGAATTATCGCTTTCGTCGCCCCCTTCTCCAATAGCAATTCTCTCTCCGTTTGTGTGATTGAATTTATAGTCCATTGGATTTAGATGATTGATCTGAGTGGGATTTGTAGAATTTGAAAAGTAGAAACTCTTTTATTACGTGAATTTCGTACTATGCGAAAAATGAGTAGTCTCTCGTAGGAGTTTTTGGTATGTTCTTTGTGAAGACCTGGATCACCGTGGATCGAATTAGTAGTGGATTTGTGACTTGACGATACTTTTTCAGTGTGTCGGTATCATCGGCGTGCAAAACGGACACGAAAAATGAATCTAGCGTGAAAAACTGTGCGAAATACACTATTTTTGTGTTTTTAGTCTGGTTTTTTTTTTTTTTTTTTTTTTTTTTTGGTGGAGAAAACTGAAGTTTTTGGAGTTTACTGTGCTGTGAACCGGGTCCAGGAGTCTCGGGCGCACGGCGGCGCACGGGCCATGCACCGGAGGGCGCAGAGCGCGCCAGCACGCGCCACGCGCTGCCGCGTGAGGCGGGGTCCCGCAGCCGCGCGTCGCCCTGGTGGCGACGCGTGTCGCGCATCGGGCGCCCCAGCGCTGCGGTGGGCCGGTGGATGGCTGCCACGTGCCTCTTGGAGCCGGATCGTGGGCGGGCCGGGCTTGCAATGCGGATCCGGCGCCCGCAGACCTGATAAGGCTTGGGTTTTTGATGTTTTGGGGATAAATTGATCCTTAGGTGCACTTTTGGCTTAGGATAAGGGCTATAAATGGGACCAAATTATCACCAAATGAACTCTTTACCATTCTGGGTCATTTTCCACTCCTTTGTGAAGGTAATTAAGGCTAATCCTCCATCCAAGAACTCCATTAGTAAGGCTTGAAGCTTGCTTGGCCACTTCGTCACATTTTCTTCCACAGAATCCCCAGGACAGTAGAAGTGGAATTTGGAGGTGATTTTCATGGAAAAATTTCCAGCACATCAAGCTCTACAACTTTGGTATTTGAAGGGAATCCTAGTTTGGACTCTAGACTAGGTAACTTTTGTAATATTTGAGACCTTTGTTCACAGCTTGAAATGTTGGAGAGTGCTTAGTATTTCTCCTCCCTGGGAAGTACAAGAAGAATTTCGAGCTATTTGGTGGTGGTAAATTTTCAGGATTCAAAGTCCTACAACTTTTATATTTTTAAGAAATTTCAATTCGGGCTCTAAGTCAGGTAAATTAATTAATCTTTGAGACATTTGTGCACATCCTGAAGTTTTGAGTAGCACTCAGTGTTTTCCTTTTTATGGACAGTAGGGTTGGAGTTTCGAGCTTATTTTTGTAGAAAAATCTTCATAACTTAAAACTCCACAACTTTGGTATTGAGAGGAAGGCCAATTTTTGCATTTTACTGGGTATGTATGCCCATCTTTGAGCCACTGTTTACAGTTTTTAGTTTTGGACAGTATGGAGTAATTATGAGATTTTTCTTTCTGGTTTTTATGAAATGGAGAATTTCAAAGTTGGGTGATCTTCTAGACTTCAAGAGGAACAATTTGAGACCTTAATCTCGAAATTTGGAAGGTAATAGATATACCATCTTAAGCCATCTTCCCAAGTCTTGTGTTGCTGAAATCTGCATGTTTGGTTGGAACACTCTTTAAATTAATGCCTAAATTGTCATTCTAAAATTTTTTAATTTAAAATTTTTAAATTAATACCTAAATTGTAAGTCTAAAACTCTTTAAATTAATGCCTAAATTGTAATTCTAAACTTTTTAAATTTAAACTCTTTAAATTAATGGCTAAATTGTAATTCTAAATTTTTTTAAATTAAACTCTTTAAATTAATGCCTAAATTGTTATTCTAAAACTCTTTAAATTAAACTTTTTTAATTAATGCCTAAATTGTAATTATAAAACTTTTTAAATTAATGCCTAAATTATAATTTTAAAATTTTTTAATTTAAACTATTTAAATTAATGCCTAAATTTTAATTCTAAATTTTTTTAATTTAAACTCTTTAAATTAATGCATATATTATAATTCTAAAACTTTTTAAATTAATATCTAAATTGTAATTCTAAAACTTTTTAAATTAAACTTTTTAAATTAATGACTAAATTGTAATTCTAAATCTCTTTAAATTAATATCTAAATTATAATTTTAAATTTTTTTAAATTAAATTCTTTAAATTAATGCCTAATTTGTAATTCTAAAATTTTTTAAATTAATGACTAAATTAGTAGAAGGTATTTTAATTAATATATATTTTTTTTTATTTTGTGATGTCCAATTACGAAAATACCCTTTTTATAAAGTTACATGTTAACCTGGTAATAAGTGAAATTACTTTTTTATCCTTTGTCGATCAACGGTTAATAATATTTTTATTATTTATTAACGAAAGTACTAGAGTATTTCTCATATTATTATATTAATAATATTATATTTTTATTAGTAGTCTTTATGCCATATTAGTGCTTTAATTTTTTTTGAAACTATCGAATCGTTGTGTTTGAGTCATATTATATTTTGTATTTCGTATCGTATACGTGACGCTTAAAGATACAAACAAGAAGTTCTATTCTAAGAAGTGTTTGAGTTATATTATATTTTGTATTTCGTATCGTATACGTGACGCTTAGAGATATAAACAAGAAGTTCTATTCTAAGAAAAAGTCTGAAAGAAAATTTTGTTGAATGTTCGTGGATGAAAATAAAATACCTATGAAAGTTCAGAGTTGCTGAAGCCAAATTTAAAAATTAGACTAGTACACTAAATCCTTTCTTCTGTTCATAATAGTGGCCAACCGGAAAGCAAATGGATTGGTGGAGTTGCTGTCCCGATCTGTTCATAATAGAATGGTAAATGAGATTAAAAGGTTTTAAAATATATATAGTCGGCCCTGAATTAGTCCAGATTCGCAAAGTAATTGGAGCAGAAGGTGGAAGACCTAAAAAAATCCTCCTGCCAAAAATAGAATTAAAATCAAATCACTCTGAATCTGTTCCAATCTGATAAGAAATAGTGCGTGAGGTGATGGACCCTCCCGCACTTCAATAAAATTAGATTATAGAGATATATTTTTGAGACACTTTTGTGTAATTGTCTTTATCTATATTCAAAATTAAATTATAAGTATATATTTTTATGACACATCACAATAATATATAGCTATATGTCTTGACGACTGCACATATAGTGACATTATTATAATAAATGTCGATATTTTTACCGACAGTACTTTATTTTAAATTTTAAAAATACTTCAAAATATTACTATAGAATAGTCTTATTGTAGTGCCGTTCCGAATCCATCCCTTTTGCATTCCTAGTGATAAAATGGACCGGATAATATCCGGCCATATCAACATCCAGATTCGATTTTATCCACGTCCAAGTAGGAAATATTCGGATCCAGTTGAACACAGATACTGATATGAGTTCAAAGAAATTAAAATTGCCCAAATACCCTAAAAAAATTGTATACGGATATGTATGTTATTATTAAATTTTGAAGGTGAATGACAATGCATATGAACTAGGTCACAATTCGCATGGTTTGCTGCTCAGCAGGTCACGTACGTGGGGTTTTAGTCCCCACGCCACTGCTAGTTTGTTTTTAAATTTAATTATAAGTTTGATTTTTAAATTTAAATATAGCTTTAAAATTTGATTTTAAACTTAATTAAAACTTAATTTTAAATATTTTAATTTCTCCATGACTTAAATTGTAAATTTAATATATCAATTTTCAATCAGATTTGAACTAACAAAATTATATTTAAATTGTGAATTAAAAGTTGCTTAAGATATTCGAATACAAATTATGAATTAAAATTCAAATGTTAAATTTTAATTTTTAATTTTTATATTTTGGGTGAGCAATTTAATTTTTTATTTTGAATTGTGAATTCTATTTTAAATATTTTTTGAATAATTACAATTTTTTTAATTAAACAATCAAATCTGATCCTATTTCGAATTTGCGAAATATCTGATCATTTCTGAATTCGTTTGTAGTGGATGTGATAACAAAAATTTAGCATCCAAAATATATACACATCCAAATTTCTATTTTTTAAAGAAATATATGGATGCAGATATGAATTTGTCAAATTTCCGATCGTATCCAATCCGTTTTCATCCCTTAAATTCCTATCCTTTTAAGGAAGAGTTGATGATAGATATTTGTATGGCCAACATACAATGTTTCTAGGCTTTTTGTTTCACCATTCAAAATCATGATAGGGATTTATATAAGAAAAAGAATATGGTAAAAGTGTCTTAAATATAAAAATGCTAAATTACAATTTTGGTTGTCAAATTATGAGACACGCTACAGTTTGATTCTCAAATTTTAATTTATTTTAATATTTCATTCGAACTTTGTAAATTGTTGGAATCAAATCCCACAACCCAATCTAGTTGGCGAAATATTAATGTGTCGTTAATATGCCGGTAATGTGATTGATGATAGGATAATAATTAAGATTCAACGTTACTTTCATAACAGTGATATATCGGTATTTAGTCAACTAAATTAGATTTTTTTGATTTGATTGTAATAATTTATAAAGTTCGAATCAGAAGTTACAACAAATTAAATTTTGAGAATCAAAATATATAATTTGAAAACCAAAAGGCTAATTTACTTCTTTTTTTTTTTTTTTTTTTTTTTTTCTTTATTAAAGCACTTTAAAATTATTTTCCTGGTCATATATAAGAATCCCTATCATGATTTTAACAGGAGAAAGAAAAACTAGTAACAATGTCCATACAAATACCTATCATTGATCTGGTCATCTACTTTTATTAGAGAGTCGCCGAATCTTATCCTGATAACCATAGGGATTTTTTTTGGAGGATGGCAGTGGAAGCAAGTTTGCTGTCGAGGCGGTGGAGGCACCTCTGACCCTTTTTACGCTGCTTTCCAAGCGGTGAACATCAAGGAGGTTGCTTCAAGGAAATACCTAATGCGTTCTCTTTGACTACTTGGGGCTTATGTTTTGGTCTGGAGCTTGTTCCCAGCGTCGACGACAACTCTACATAGCCCGGTTACACCTACTGCTTGTTAATTGGGAGTTGATTTGCTTACTTTCGCTTACTTACTTTTGTGTTTTGACTAATTAGGTTGGTCCGAATGCTGGGTCCTTATTTACTTTCTCTAGGTTCGTCGGGCCCTTTCTGTAATCTCTATCCTGTACGTTTACAAATAGGGTATACCCCTGTTTAATCAAAAAAAAAAAAAAAAATACCTATCATTGATCTTTCCTTAAATGGACATTTATTTTGAACTTTTCTATTGCTCTCTTGGTCACACAGAAATGACCTGGCATGATGTGAAATAATAATAAGAAAAAATATTTTTGAGACATTTGTAGTCAACATTTATTGATGAGAGGAATTTTCAAATTGACTATGACAACTCGGTACGTTAGTAATAATAATTCGTTGGGTCTAAATTATCGGTTCAAAATATTTAAATTTAATTATTATTATTAGCAAAATTTACAAATCCCAGCTCCAGATTCATCCCGTTTGCATCTCTCATGGTAAAAATGGATCATATAATATCCAGCCACATTCATATCCTTATGTGATTTTATTCGTATTCTAATAAAAAATATTTGGATAGGAGTCGGATACCAATACTAATATGGTTTTAAAAAATTTAAAATTGTTCGGATATCCGAAAAAATCAAATACGGATACGGATATTCCAGAGTTAATATATATGTTATGTTGTTAATTAATTTTGTAGGCCAATGATAAAACGTGTGATGTAGTTCACAATTCACACGATTTGGGGCTTGCTTGGCAGGGGTGTAGGGTTTTAGTCCCCACCATCCATTTGTTTTTAAATTTTAATATTAGTTTCAGTTATAATTTAGATATAGTTTTAAATTTTGATTTTGAATTTAATTAAAATTTAGTTTTTTTAATTTTAATTTCAAAATTATTTAAATTATGAATTTAATATATCATTTTGAATTCAAATTTGAACTAATAAAATTAATATTTAAATTGAGAATTAAAAGTTGCATAAGAGATACGAATACAACTTATGAATTCAAATTCAAATTTTAAACTTTAGATTTATTTTTTTATATTTTCTGTGTGTAATTTAATTTTATATTTTGAATTGTGAAATCCATTTTAAATGATTTTTTGGACAATCAAATTTTTCATAAGAAAACAATTATAATGAGTTGATTCCGATTAACATAATGGCATCCATATTTAAAAAATCCGATTGTATTCAAATTCATTTTTAGTGGAAATAATAATAAAAATTTAGCATCCGAAATATATCCGCATTCGAATTAATATTCGAAAAAAAATATGGATATAAATATGGTTTTGTCAAATATCCGACGGCATCCAACCCGTTTTTATCTCCTAAATACCTATCCTTTTAAGGAAGACTCCATGATAGGAATTTGTATGGACAACTTACAATATTTCTAAATTTTTTGTTTTCTCTATCAAAATCATGACAGATATTTATATGACCAAAAAAAGAGTCTTTAGAAAATGCCTTAAACAAAAAAATTAAATTACAATTTTGGTTGTCAAATTATGAGACACACTACAGTTTTATCCTCAAACTTTAATTTGTTATAATGTCTCACTCGAGCTACCTAAGTTGTTGCAATTAAATTTTGCAGTTGAATTTATTTGACGAAATATGAGTTCGGCTACTATACTATCAATAGCACAAAGCACTTGATGCTACCAAGTTTTTTACTATTTAGATCTACCTCTTAGATTATTTTCAGCCTTTAGATCATAATATTTTTTCAGCCACCCACTAAACCCAGGGGCCCATTATCATCCTAACCACATATCTTCTCATACAAAGATAAAAAACTTAATAACACTAAGGATTTGGTGCTATTAGTAGTATAGTAGCCTAGTTTACAAAATATTTGATGTAGTAGTGTGTGATTAATGACAGAATAATAATAATTAAGATATCACGTCATTTTATAGGCAACTAAATTAGATTTTGGAATTTAATTGTAATAATTTATAAAATTTGAGCCAGGACAAATTATTATAATTTAAGGACCAAAAGTTTTACCCTTTCTTTCTTTTTTTAATTGAGGCACTTTAAGAATTTTTTTTTTTTTGGTCATATGAATCCCTATCATGATTTTAAGAGGAGAAAGAAAAACTAGTAACATTATTTGTTGGTCATACAAATTCCTATCATTGACTCATTCTTGAAAAGACATATTTTTAACTCTTCTATTGGACTGTTGGTCACACAAAAAAATATATATTTTTTTTCTGAACATTTGGTGTTATTGGAGGAATATTCAAATTGGAGTTCGATTATGATATTTTTAAAATACAAAATATTCATTGTTTATAAGTTTTCTACCATTAGATCTATTCCTTTAACTAGTTTTATTTTTAAAATTCAGTAAATCTTAGGAGACCATTATTATTCTAATCTTACAAATCTTCATCTGACTTGATGCTTTTAAAAGCCTAGAAGCTTAATTCTTCAAATTGACGCTAGATGTGTAATTGTCAAACACGAACATAGCTTGCGAATCCGATTTACTCCTATTTTTATACCACCATCTATCGACGAAATCTAAACTTCGATCGAAACTTATTTGGAAATTTGGGTAGAGAAAAGATTCATTCAAATTATAGTCTATTTTGGTTAGATTTTTATCCTTTAATTGTATTAGGAAAAGAATTAGGTCTAGTATGATTAAGATGGTTGACAATTTTACTTTTTTTGTTTGTTTTATTCATTGAAGTATTAAAGGATGTAAAACTATAAATACACATATGTACCGTTAAAGAGTTGTTTGGTTCGTCAGAAAAGTATAAAATACAGTTTTTGAGAAAAATATTTTTCATGATTTGTTTTTAGTTTTTCATATGATTTATTTTTCAGCAAGTCAGCAGTACCAGGCCATCCATGAGATCAAACTTTACACTTTCTACACTTTCTAATATATTTTGATGCTTTACTGTAATATTGGGTTAATCTGACCTTCTATTGCTTTGAGTTGGGATGTAAATGGTAGTATTATGGGAGGGGGCTGTCCAATTTTTTTTCATTGCTATCAGGCTCAGTATTGTGCATGGGCGCGGACACAGCTCCTTGTATTGGGTCTCTCTCTCCCTAATCTATTTCCTGTACTTATTTCAAATAGGGTTTACCCCTGTTTAATCAAAAAAAAAAAAAAATAGCTTCGAGAAAAATACACATATGGACCAGTCAGGACAGTGCCGGGAATAGCCAGGGACACCTGGCAGTGACAACTCATCCTATGATATCCCCGAAATGCGCAATTTGTGCGGAAACACCAAAAAACTGGCAATTTAGCTAATTTATGGTTCGGGAATCAAAATTCGCTCAATGGAAGCGTGGTGGGCCCATAACCCACATGTCACAGGATTGAAACCTGTCTTTGATATCAAATGTAACGACTCGTCCCGTTAGCAATAATAACTCATTGGGCCCAAATCACAGTCCAAAATGTTTAAGTCCAGTTATTATTACTAGTGTTCATATCTCTTATATATCCAATCACAATCTCATTCACGGGACTATTGGGGGTGTAACACTTTTATTCGTATAAGAAATATAATAATATTTTAGCAAAATTAATAATTTATATATAATAATATATATTATTATATTAATGTTTTTATATTTATTGTCGGTCTTTATGTCATATTAGTGTTTTAATTTTTTTGAAAATGTCGAGTCGTTGTGCCTGAATTGTTTATATTTCGCATTTCGTATCGTGTCCGTGACGCTTAGAGATACAAACAAAAAAATTTATTCTAAGAAAATACCTGAAACAAAACGTTGTTGAAAATTTTCGGTTGAAAATGAAACATCATTAAAAATTCATGAGTCTTGAAAGTCAAATTAAAAAATTGAAGGACTAGTAGTGCAATAAATCATGTCTTCTTCTATCATTTTAGGGAATAGTAGTGCAGTATACCTTTCTTCTTCCCGCGTGTTGAAATTTGCATGATCCAGAGATCAGTAGAAGAGTGGAAAATACTAATGGTGAATACGGATGCAAATGGTTCCGAGTTGGTGGAGCTCCCGCCCTGATTCATTTCGAATTAGATGATCAATCAAAACAAAAAATAAAAAAAATATATAATTCATCTCGAATCTATTCCGATCTGCTGAGTAAATGGAGTGGGAGACGGGAGACTTTTCTTTTTTATCTGTCCGATTCATAAAAAATCTGTCAAAAAATAATGTTCCCTTATCGATCGGTCCTAAATAGAGTAATAAGTGGAGCCTAAAAATAGACTTAGAATTAAAATTAACCCCATCCCAAGTTCGCCCCAACCTAATAAAAAACGAAGCAGGAGGTGAGGGACCCCTCCCACCTCCGCCTCCGTCCCGTTTGCATCTCCAGTGATGAAAATAGATTAGATAATATACAGTCATATCCATATCTATATGTGATTTTATCCATGCTCTAATAGGAAATATTTGGATCGAGCCAGATGTTAATATGATTTCAAAGAATTCAAAATTATTCGGATATCCAAAAAAAATCAAACACGGAACGGATATTCGAGAGTTAATATATATGTTATTTATTAATTTTGTAGGCCAGTGATAAAGCGTATGATGTAGTTCACAATTCACACGGATTGGAGCTTGCTCCTCAGGTCAGGGGTGTGGGGTTTTAGTCCCCACGCCACCTACTTGTTTCTAAATTTTTAATATAAGTTTCAGTTTAAATTTAGATATGGTTTTAAATTTTGATTTTGAACTTCAATTAAAATTTAGTTTTTTAAATTTTAATTTCGACATTATTTGAATTGTGAATTTAATATATCATTTTGAATTCAAATTTGAACTAACAAAAATTAATATTTAAATTACGAATTAAAAGTTGCATAAGAGATTCGAATACAACTTATGAATTCAAATTCAAAATTTAAATTGTTAGGATTTGATTAGATTTGTAGTTGAATTATAGTTAGATCAAGATTAATATTTAAATATGTTGGAGATAAGATTTAAATATTAATAAAAATCTATTTAGACTATGATTTGAATAGATTTTGATGTAAGCCATAAATATAGCATAGGTATTATTATTTGCCGATGGAAATGGTAGGGGCTAGAATTTATCTACACTCATATAGTAGTATCCATAACTACGGTGGTGGTAACACCCATGAAGGTGGTGGGGGATAGGATTTAGTCACACTCATAGTCTTCTACGTTTATAGAAGAAGAGAGAAGAGTGTGAGAGATTCAGGAAGAGGGCTCGGGTTGAAGGTACTCTATTGCAGAAGAGGAGTCACTGTAATCAGTGTAATTTTTCTCTTGATTAATGAATCTTATTTCACCCGCATATTTTCTGTTGTGGTTTTCTTCTCTTTGTGGTTGTGCTGGTTCCAGTTATGTTGAGAGGACGGGTTTTTAGTAAAAAACCCAATTTGACGTTTCCGCTACGGAATTCCAACTATAGGCGATACCGGCGTGGAGGTATCGGAGCGAAATACGAATTCACAGAATCTGGTACCGGGGCGGTTACCCAATTTCCCAAAATAAACTTTAGATTTAATTTTTTATATTTTCTGTGTGTAATTTAATTTTATATTTTGAATTGTGAATTCCATTTTAAATGATTTTTTAGACAATGAAATTTTTCATAAGCAAACAGTTATAATGAGTTGATTCTGATTAAAATAATGCCATCCATATTCAAAAAATCCATTGAATTCAAATTCATTTTCAGTGAAAATAATAACAAAAATTTAGCATTCGAAATATAACCTCATTCGAATTTATATTTGAAAAAAAAAAATATAAATATAAATATGATTTTGTCAAATATCTGACCGCATCCGGCTCGTTTTCATCCCTTAAATACCTATCTTTTCAAGGAAGACTCCATGATTGGAATTTGTATGGACAAACTTACAATGCTTCTAGGTTTTTTGTTTCCTCTATTAAAATCATGATAGAGATTTATAGGACCAGAAAAAGAATCTTTAGAAAATGCATTAAAAATAAAAAAAACTAAATTACAAATTTGGTCGTCAAATTATGAAACACGCTACAGTTTCATCTCAAACTTTAATTTGTTATAATATCTCACTTGAGCTCTCTATTGTTGCAATTAAATCTCACAATTAAATTTAAGTGACGAAATATTAATGTGTCGCTAATATGCAAGTGATGTAATAGCATTGTGATTAATGACATGATAATAATAATTAAGATATTACGTCACTTCTACAACGGTGATACATTACAGACAACTAATTAAATTAGATTTTGGGATTTGATTGTAATCATTTATATAGTTTAAGGCAGAAGCTAATTAAGACAAATTAAATTTTGAAGACCAAAGTGTCGCATGTATTATTATTTAAGGACCAAAAGTGTAATTTTCCCTTCTTTCTTTTTTTAATTGAGGCACTTTAAGAAATTTTTTTTTTTGGTCATATGAATCCCTATCATGATTTTAAGAGGAGAAAGAAAAACTAGTAAAATTATTTGTTGGTCATACAAATTTCTATCATTGACCCATTCTTACAAAGACAAATTTTTAACTCTTTTATTGGACTCTTGGTCACACAAAAACTTTTTTTCCCGGACATTTGGAGTCATTGGAGGAATATTCAAATTGGAGTTTATTTATGATACTTTTAAAAGCACAAAGTATTCAGTAATTGTAAGTTCTCTACAATTAGATCAATTTCTTTAACGAGTTTCACTTCTTAGATTTAGTAATCCTTAAGGGACCATTATTATTCTAACACTATAAATTTTCATCCACATATTAATGACTTAATACTTTTAAAAACATAAAAGCTTAATTCTTTAAATTGACGCTAGATGCGTAATTGTCGAACACGAACATAGCTTGCGAATCCAACACGAACATAGCTTGCGAATCCGATTTACTCCTATTTTTATACCATCATCTTTCGACGAAATCTAAACTTCGATCCAAACTTATTTAGAAATTTGGGTAGAGAAAAGATTCATTCAAATTAAAGTCTATTTTAGTTAGATTTTTATCCCTTAATTGTATTAGGAAAAGAATTAGGTCTAGTATGATTAAGATGGTTGACAATTTTACTTTTTGTGTAGAGGTAGCATTCCTCTTATCTTATTCATTGAAGTATTAAAGGATGCAAAACTATAAATACATATATGTACCGTTAAAGAGTTGTTTGGTTCGTCAGAAAAGTATAAAATATAATTTTCGAGAAAAATATTTTTCATGATTTGTTTTTAGTTTTTCATCTGTTTCATTTAAAAAAAAAATAGTTTCAAAAAAAATACACATATGGACCAGTCAGGACAGTGTCGTGAACAGCTAGTGACACATGGCAGTGCCAACTCATCCTATGATATCCCCGAAATGCACGATTTGTGCGGAAACGCCGATAAACTAGCAATTTAGCTAATTTATGGTTCGGAAATCAAAATCCGCTCAATGGAAGCGTGGTGGGCCCATAACCCACATGCCACGGGATTGAAACCTGTCTCTGATATCAAATGTAACGACTCGTCCCGCTAGCAATAATAACTCGTTGGGTCCAAACCACAGCCCAAAATGTTTAAGTCCAGTTATTATTACTAGTGTTCATATCTCTTATATATCCAATCACAATCTCATTCACGGGACTATTGAGGGTGTCACACTTTTATTCGTATAAAAAATATAATAATATTTTAGCAAAATTAATAATTTATATATAATAATATATATATTATTATATTAATGTTATTATATTTATTGTCGGTCTTTATGTCATATTAGTATTTTAATTTTTTTGCAAATGTCTAGTCGTCGTCGTTGAGTTGTGTTATATTTCGTATTTCGTATCGTGTCCGTGACGCTTAGAGATACATACAACAAAATTTATTCTAAAAAAAAACCTGAAACAAAACGTTGTTGAAATTTTTTGGTTGAAAATGAAACATCATTAAAAGTTCATGAGTCTTGAAATTAAGTCGAATTTAAAAATTGAAGGACTAGTAGTGCAATAAATCATGTCTTCTTCTATCATTTTAGGGAATAGTAGTGCAGTATTTCTTCCCGCGTGTTGAAATTTGCATGATCCAGAGATCAGTAGAAGAGTGGAAAATACTAATGGTGAATTCGGATGCAAATGGTTCCGAGTTGGTGGAGCTCCCGCCCTGATTCATTTCGAATTAGATGATCAATCAAAACAAAAAATAAAGAAAAATATAATTCGTCTCGAATCTATTCCGATCTGCTGAGTAAATGGAGTGGGAGATAGAAGATTTTTCTTTTTTTATCTGTCCGATTCATAAAAAATCTGTCAAAAAAAATATGTTTCCTCATCGATCAATCCTAAATAGAGTAATAAGTGGAGGCTAAAAATAGACTTAGAATTAAAATTAAGTACCCCATCACAAATTCGCCCCAACCCAACCAAAAACGAAGCAGGAAGTGAGGGACCCCTCCCACCTCCGGCACCGCCCGGTTTGCATCTCCAGTGGTGAAAATAGGTTAGATAATATACAACCATATAAATATCTATATGTGATTTTATCCATGCTCTAATAGGAAATATTTGGATCGAGTCAGATACGGATGTTAATATGGTTTCAAAGAATTCAAAATTGTCCGAATATCCAAAAAAAAAAATCAAATACGGAACGGATATTTGAGAGTTAATATGTATATTATTAATTAATTTTGTAGGTCAGTGATAAAGCATATGATGTAGTTCACAATTCACACGGACCGGGACTTGCTCCTCTGGTCAGGGGTGTGGGGTTTTAGTCCCCACACCACTCATTTGTTTCTAAATTTTTAATATAAGCTTCAGTTTAAATTTAGATATAGTTTTAAATTTTGATTTTGAACTTCAATTAAAATTTAGTTTTTTAAATTTTAATTTCGACATTATTTGAATTGTGAATTTAATATATCATTTTGAATTCAAATTTGAACTAACAAAAATTAATATTTAAATTGCGAATTAAAAGTTGCATAAGAGATTCGAATACAACTTATGAATTCCAATTCAAAATTTAAACTTTAGATTTTATTTTTTATTTTTTTTTGTGTGTAATTTAATTTTATATTTTGAATTGTGAATTCCATTTTAAATGATTTTTTAGACAATTAAATTTTTCATAAGCAAACACTTATAATGAGTTGATTTTGATTAAAATAATGCCATCCATATTCGAAAAATTCATTGCATTCAAATTCATTTTTAGCGAAAATAATAACAAAAATTTAGCATTCGAAATATATCGTCATTTGAATTCATATTTGAAAAAAAATATATGAATATAAATATGATTTTGTCAAATATCCCCGTTTTCATCACTTAAATACCTATCCTTTCAAGGAAAACTCCGTGATAGAAATTTGTATGGACAAACGTACAATGCTTCTAGGTTTTTTGTTTCCTCTATTAAAATCATGATAGAGATTTATACGACCAGAAAAAGAATCTTTAGAAAATGCATTAAAAATAAAAAAAAAACTAAATTACAAATTTGGTCGTCAAATTATGAAACACGCTACAGTTTCATCTCAAACTTTAATTTGTTATAATATTTCACTCGAGCTCTCTATTGTTGCAATTAAATCTCGTAATTAAATTTAGTTGATGAAATATTAATGTGTCGCTAATATGCAAGTGATGTAATAGTGTTGTGATTAATGACAGAATAATAATAATTAAGATATTACGTCACTTCTATAACGGCGATACATTATAGACAACTAATTAAATTAGATTTTGGGATTTGATTGTAATCATTTATATAGTTTAAGGCAGAAGTTAAGACAAATTAAATTTTGAAAATCAAAGTGTTGCATGTATTATTAGTTAAGGACCAAAAGTGTAATTTTTTCCTTTCTTTTTTTAATTGAGGCACTTTAAGATTTTTTTTTTGTTGGTCATATGAATCCCTATCATAATTTTAAGAGGAGAAAGAAAAACTAGTAACATTATTTGTTGGTCATACAAATTTCTATCATTGACCCATTCTTACAAAGACAAATTTTTAACTCTTCTATTGGACTTTTGGTCGTACAAAAACTTTTTTTTCTGGACATTTGGAGTCATTGGAGGAATATTCAAATTTGAGTCTATTTATGATACTTTTAAAAGCACAAAGTACTCAGTAATTTTAAGTTCTCTACAATTAGATTAATTTTTTTAACCAGTTTCACTTCTTAGATTTAGTAATCCTTAAGGGACCATTATTATTCTAACACTACAAATTTTCATCCACATATTAATAACTTAATACTTTTAAAAACAAAAAAGCTTAATTCTTTAAATTGACGCTAGACGCGTAATTGTCGAACACGAACATAGCTTGCGAATCCAACACGAACATAGCTTGCGAATCCGATTTACTCCTATTTTTATACCATCATCTATTTACGAAATCTAAACTTCGATCCAAACTTATTTGGAAATTTGGGTAGAGGAAAGATTCATTCAAATTAGAGTCTATTTTGGTTAGATTTTTATCCCTTAATTGTATTAGGAAAAGAATTAGTTCTAGTATGATTAAGATGGTTGACAATTTTGTTTTTTTGTGTTTATCTCATTCATTGCAGTATTAAAGATAGTAAAACCATAAAATACAAGTATGTATGGCTAAAGTGGTGTTTGGTTCCTTGAAAAAGTATATAATACAGTGTTCGGATAAAATGTTTTTCATGAATTTATTATTATTATTATTTTATTTTTTTCAGTTTTTCATGTGTTTCCTTTCAAAGAAAACTATTTAAAAAAAAAAAAATTAATTACCAAAATTTATGAAAAATTAATGTTTTTTTTTTCTAGATTTTTTTAGAAAAAGAAAATGCTATTTATCTATAAAATCTGATAAAAAGTTTTCTATAAAAAATAGGGTTTTTTTTGAAATTGACCCTATAAAAATTTAAATTTTTAAAAATGACCCTGCAAAATTTATATTTGCAAAAATGGCCCTCTTCCTGCCACGTCAGCGAGCCACGTCAGCCAGATCCGCCACGTCAGCTCGCCACAATCGCTGGTGCGGGCGATGTATAGTAGTGAAACACGCAGGTAGAACCTGCGTGTTCTAAACACGCAGGCTCGGCCTGCGCGTTTAGAACACGCAGGCTGAGCCTGCGTGTTCTAAGCTGAGCCTGCGTGATTGTAGAGGAGAGAGAGAGTGAAATAGTGAAATGACTTGTTGACCAATTCCAACTAAGAATTTCCACCTACCTCCACCCACACGTGAGGCCACAACCATCAAGGTCTGCTGCCCATGTGGATCACCCAGCACACTAACCCGTTCCCACAGCAAGGAACTCACCTTTCGGGCAGCGTTCCAAAAAAAAAAAAAAACTAAAGTAACCCACCTGTTAGAGCATTAAGAAAAATTTAGAAATATTTTAAGTTTTGCGTGGTGAAGATTTTTATAATTGTTTTGTAGCATTAGAGAAACAAAAATCTAACTTGTTAGGCATTGTGTTTATTTTATTTTTTAAATAAAATTTTTTATATTAAAAAGTGTTAGAGTGAACAGTAAGTTACTTGTAATTTTTTATTCAAAATATTTACTTGAAAATGAAAAATAAAAATTTAAAAATAATTATGTTTTGCTTCTAAATTTTTTTATACAAATTATTATCTACCACTTTGTAGAATACATTATAAGTTATATAATTATAACAATAATAAAAAAAATTCCTTCATTATATTAAATTATATACATACATAGAGCTAGGCTCGTATGCTGGATATATTATTGTTTCTACCATTAGTGGGTGGAGGTAGGTGGAAATCCTTGGTTGGAATTGGTCAACAAGTCATTTCACTATTTCACTCTCTCTCTCCTCTACAATCACGCAGGCTCGGCCTGCGTGTTTAGAACACGCAGGTTCTACCTGCGTGTTTCACTAAAATCCATCGCCCGCACCAGCGGCTGTGGCGAGCTGACGTGGCGGACCCGGCTGACGTGGCAGGAAGAGGACCATTTTTGCAAATATAAATTTTGCAGGGCCATTTTTAAAAATTTAAATTTTTATAGGGTCAATTTCAAAAAAAGTCCTAAAAAATATTTTTCCACGGCGGAGGTGAGCTCATTAGGAGTGTAGGGATTCAATAGTTTTTGATATAATGAATATGAAAGGTAGAAAACTTCATTATTTACTATATTCATTTTCTACGGACCAAATAGCAAAATTAAAAAATCTTCACTTCCACGGTCAGCAAAAAACAAAAAAAAAAAAAAAAAAAAAAAAAAAAAAAAAAAAAAAAAAAAAAAAAAGGGGTCATTTTTACCTAAACTCTAGTTAAATTCAAAAACCTCTTCAACCCAAAGCCGAGTTAATTAGGGAGTAGTTGTCGCATGCATGATAGGCCGAGCTTGTAATTAAATGGGTTTGATTAATAATAATATTTACAGTTTAGTTAATTACTTCTCTTCAAGGTCACTTGATTTCTATAGTATTTTATTTTAGTATTTTAAATTTTGAATCATACAATCGTAGTATCAGAGCAAACTAAAATTTCAACATTTTTTCTGATTATTATTTTTATGAAATGTTCAAGCAAACAGCAACAACAATCATAGCTTTTCCTTGTGGGGCCTACAAGAGAATTAATTATGACTCCATACAAATTTTGATGTAAATTGTGACACCATAGTTAACCATTGACTTCCACTTAAAGCAAATACATATTCATTTTATATAAATAAGCCACAAATGGGGCTCAAGCAGGATATCCAAATTCTAAAGTTTGAGCCCTACCCTTCTTCTCTATAAATACTCTAATATTATTTTAAATGTCTTTGTCCTCAACTTGTCTCATGGCTACTCTTATTCTTTCTTTGTTGCTGTGGATTTTAACCATCGACACCATTGCGGCAAGCGGTTGCATGGAGATAGAGAAGAACGCACTCCTCACGTTTAGGGCCGGCTTGGCTGATCCTTGGAAATTATTGTCTTCGTGGGAAGGCGAAGATTGTTGTAAATGGAGGGGAGTCGTTTGCAGCAATACCACAGGGCATGTTGTAAGACTCAACCTCCGAAGCTCATATGATATGTTGTCCGAAGAATGCTTATGTTTGAGCGGTGAGATCAATCCATCTTTACTTTTTTTAACCAATTTAGAGCACTTAGATCTCAGCATGAACAATTTTAGCGGAACCAGCATCCCAGCATACTTGGGTTCATTCAAAAACTTGAGATATCTCAACCTCTCTAATGCGTATTTCAGTGGAACAATACCTCCTCAAATTGGAAATCTCTCAAAACTTCACTCTCTTGATTTAAGTTTTGACTCTAGTTTTTCCGATACTCTTAGAGTAGATGACATTTTGTGGCTCACTCGTTTATCTTCCTTAAAATATCTTGATATGAGCGGTGTGAATCTAAATACTTCTACAGGTTGGTTGCATGCTGTAAATATGCTTCCTTCGTTGAAAGTGCTACATTTATATTTCTGTTCACTTCCTGGCATTTCTACATCTCTGTCGCATTTCAACCTTACAACTCTCAATGTGCTTGACCTTGAAGATAACCGGATAAACTCCACCTTACCCACATGGCTGCGGAATCTTACAAGCATCACTTATCTTGACTTAAGCTTCAATGAGTTTCATGGCGTTATTTCTGATGAGTTTCGATATTTGAGCACTCTCAATGCTCTCTTCTTAGGATATAATGATTTTAAAGGTATGAATCCAAGATCATTAAGATATCTTTGCAACTTGACTACACTTTATTTGCCAAGTATCGGCTTTGGCGGGGAAATCGTGGAATGGGTAGAGATGCTACCACGATGCATGCGCAACAATTTACAGTACTTGAGTCTCTCTAGCAATAACTTAAAGGGGAATTTGTCAGGATGGCTCGAACAAATGAATAGTTTAACAGACATATATCTCGAATCAAACTTACTCAGTGGTTCAATTCCTACAGGAGTTTGGAAACTTCCAAAGTTAATTTCTCTTTATCTATATAATAATTCATTGGAGGGTGTCGTATCTGATGTCGAACTTTCCTACCTAAGAAAGATACAATACTTAGTCCTGTCATTCAACTCTCTTAATGTGCGAGTTCGCGACGATTGGGTTCCTCCTTTCCAACTTAAAGAGATTGCACTAGCCTCCTGCCAATTGGGTCCAAATTTTCCAGCATGGCTCAAAAGTCAGTCTCAACTTGAAGAACTGGATTTGTCAAGAAATATAATTGCAGATACTCTTCCTAGCTGGTTTTGGAATATGTCTCATTTTCTTTCTCATTTAGATATTTCCGACAACCAAATTAAGGGGAGATTGCCAACATTAATGGGCTTTACCATGCTATGGTACTTGAATTTCGGCTCAAATCAATTCGAAGGCCCGCTACCATCTCTACCACATAATATTGAAATCATCGATCTCTCCAATAATTTTTTCACTGGAGTACTTCCAAATGCCATTTTGCCACAACTGTTTTACTTATTATTGTCAAATAATAGCATTGTTGGTAGTATACCATCTGCCCTATGTGAGTCAACTTTTTTGGAAACTCTCGATCTATCAAACAACAACTTGTCAGGAGAAATTCCTGAATGTATTGGGAAATCACAAGAGTATCTTTCGGTTATAGATGTGTCAAAGAATAATCTTGTTGGGAGGATCCCTAGCTCTGTTTGCTCATTGGAATCGGGTTGGCTGTTGAAATTTAGTAGCAATGGTTTGTCTGGAGAATTTCCTCTTCTGCAAAATTGCACATATTTGGTTACCCTTGATCTTGGATATAATAAGTTTTCTGGAGTAATACCATTATGGATCGGGGAAAATTTAACTTATCTCACAATTCTCGATTTACGCTCAAATATGTTTTATGGCAGTATTCCGCTGCAATTAGCACAACTTGGCTATCTCCAAATTTTGGATCTTTCTGGCAATAACCTATCAGGACAAATACCGCGATCCTTTGGCAATTTCAGTTGGAGAGCTTTGAAAGAAGGAAGAACAGATAGAATTGACAATGTGAGTGTTAATGGTTCTTATACATTTAGTCTGTCCTTGGATATTAAGGGAGAGGAACTTATATATTGGAAAATACTCTATCTAATTGAGAGCATCGACCTTTCCGACAACAATCTAACTGGAGAGATCCCAAATGAGATTATGGATCTGCAAGCGCTACAATATCTCAACTTATCTAGAAATAATTTGATTGGGCATATTCCAGAAAAAATCGGCGAAATGCAATCATTAGAATCTCTAGACCTTGCAATAAACAAGCTCTCTGGTGATATTCCGCAAAGTCTCTCGACATTGACTTATCTGAGCCACTTAAATTTGTCATATAATAATCTCTCGGGAGTAATTCCAACAGGTAATCAGTTGCAGACTCTTGACGATCCGTCGATTTACATTGGCAATCCGTATCTCTGCGGGCCGCCAAGTATGAGAAACTGTTCCTCAAATGAAACAAATGAAACAAATCATGATGAACACAGCGAAGGACATAAAGATAAGTTTGAGTGGCTATGGTTATACCTTTACATTATGCTGGGATATCTGTCGGCATTTGTAGTTATTTGTGGTGTTTTGTTGCTCAATAATGCTTGGAGGAATGCTTATTTCTCTATGATTGATATTGTATGTGACAAGCTTTATATTGTAACTAAAGTAACATGGACTAAATTAAGGCCAAGACATAGGAGATGAAGTAGTTGGAAGAGTAGCATCTTTATTAATGTAAGATGGTTGGTTTTTTAATATTTCACTTCTAGATCTGTTTTGTTTTTTTTATTGTAATAATATCATAATTTCTGAGAAATAAATTACAGAGTAGGTATTTCAATTTTTTTTTTTGTATATTTAAAGAGGAAACTTAAAAATGCTCTCCTGGTGTAGAATATTTTTTGTTAATATTGTTGTTTAGAAAGAAAAACACCTTTCCTGAGGGTTGTTTTTATTTATTTTAGGTGGCATAAGAATTTGCTTTTAAAAAGAGTATTATAAACTATAGTGTAGTAAAATATAATATTTTGTCACCTTTTTAATTAATACCATCTTTTAAGTAAAAATACTACATTATATAAACTATGTGGTAGTGAGTTACAAATATGCTATATTATAGGGTGTTTCCCATATTGGTAAGTATTGGACTAGTTGTTTTGGGAAAGGTTTGTTAGTAAAATTAAAAGTTGTAAAGATTTATATAATCTGATCAAAATGAGAGATAGTCGAGATAATTTTTTAAATTAATATCTGAACTATTGATCATTTTGAATTTACTATCAAATCTTTCAAAAATTTAATTTATTTAATTTGAAACCCTCACCAACACTTTGGGCTACAAAAGAGTATGAGTGCATTGGACCTTTCCATAAAATTATAAAGGGTATGATTGTGAAAATTGAAAATTCAAGGGACTGTTTTGTAAAAGCGCTAAAGTTTTCTTATGTGTTTGTACACGAAAAATGCTATTTGTACGTCCCAAATGGAGTGTACATTATATATTCCATTCATTTTAAAATGGGATAAATTTTACTAGTCATTTAGAAGTGTCTAGTAAAAAGCCTCCATTCTGAAATAAATAGGAGTGTACATTATGCATCCAATTTTGAATGTAAAGATAATATTGTTTGATATTCTTTTTAATCAGAATCCGACCAAAAATTCAAAATTCGAATCCGAAACCGAAAATCCAAATCCGAAACAATTATTTTTTTTTTTTCTCTTTACAATATTTCAAAATATATTATATTAAATTTAATTTTTTAAAATATAAATTTAAATATAATATTAAATATTTATATACAGATATATTATATAACGTAAAATTAATTCGGGTTCGAGTCAAGTTCATATTCGGATCGGATACAACCAAAATCCATATTTAAATTTAAATCCGTCGGATTTTTATTTTTTATATCCATATTCGAATCCATATTCGTTTAATATCAAATAAATTCATTCCGTTCGAATTCGGATTCGAATAAAATTTTAAGTATTCGTATCATCGACATCCCTAATCTCATCTGACTCTAACTTGGATCACACAATTCATCCATTTTAGGTAAGACACGAATTTAGTAATTAAGAGGGGCTCATTTTTATGCACTTTCTAAATTTCGTAAATAAAATAGAAAAATTAGAGTTTAGTTGACCTGAGTCATTGCCGTGCTTAATTTGATTAATTGAAAGGTGTCTATCATATTGACTTGACCATATCTCATACTTTAAGAGCAAAACGTATGGCATAGTCCCTGTACTATTTTGAAATTGCAGGTTGGTCCCTGCAAGTTTTGTTTTCCTAATTATAAATAATATTATACGAATCTGATCGTGAATTTATTTCTTATCGAAAAATGATACTATTGTACATGTAATTTTACCATTTTAACTTAATGTTGTTTGGGTTCTTATGTTATTCTTAAATACAAATGATAAATTAAAAACTAATAATTAAAAAATATATTTTTTATGGAAATAAATTCCCTATTAGTTTACTTTGTTTAAATTAATAAGTAGTTTTTTTTTTTTTTTGTCAAGTATTTATATAGTTTAATTTGTATCAATGAAGTAGTATCAATTTTGTATATATTCATCAACTGCATTTATAATATTTTAAAGTTAAAAATATTAAACTTAATTAAAAATGTATTAATAATTGATAAAGGGTGAAGCGAAAATTTTGGTAAATTTTAAAGATAATTGTTAATTACCACGTTATTTTTTTGGTATTTCTCTTAAATTATAGAGATATTTTAATATTGATAAACATTTATGTAATTATGGATTAAAAGGGAGATCCAAATAAAATTATTAATGCTTTAAAATTCAAATATCACCAGTTAGTCACTCTCGTCGAACTGTGATCCTGTGCCCAAACTAATTCGGTTCAACCTAAAAAATTTGGAGACTTAAAACCCACTTTGATTAATTCAAACCCGCGGTTTGATTAGTAAATCAGTTTGTTTATTAAAAAAATTATCTATCTTAAAATTACTCGAGCTCTAAATTCACTAAGGATGTCAATGGGTACAGATGTCCGAAATTTTATCCGAATCCGAATCTGAATAGAATGGATTTATCCGATGTTAAACGGATATGAATTCGGATATGGATATAAAAAATAAAAATTCGACGAATTTGAATTTGGATATGAATTTTAATTGTATCTGATCCGAATCCGAACTCGATCCGAACACGAATTAATTTTACGTTATATAATATATGTGTATATAAATATTTAAATTTATATTTTAAAAAATTAAATTTAATATAATATATTTTGAAATATTGTAAAAAAAAATAATAATAATTGTTTCGGGTTGGGATTTTTGGTTCGGGTTCGGATTCGAGTTTTAAATTTTTAGCCGGGTTCGGATTTGGATATGAATTTTTAAAATTCGTTGGATTCAAATTCGAATTCGGATTTGGTAGCCGAGTTCGAGTTCGGGTTCGGATTCGAAGTTTTAAAAATCCGCTCCGAATCCGACCGTTGACATCCCTAAAACTCACTCAACCTTTCTAATTTTTGGACCTAGCGACTCTGCCATAAACCCAGCTACACTTTATATGTATAATTATTTCAATTCTAAAGATATGAATTTTGATTGTATTCTATTCGAATTCGAACTCAATCCGAACCCAAATTAATTTTACGTTATATAATATATATGTATATACATATTTAAATTTAAATTTAAAAAAAATAAATTTAATATAATATATTTTGAAATATTGTAAAGAGAAAAAAAAAAAATAATTGTTTCGGGTTTGAATTTTCAGTTTCGGGTTCTGGTTCGGATTCAGGTTCGGGTTTTAAATTTTTAGTCGCGTTCGAATTTGGATATGAATTTTTAAAATTCGTTGGTTTCAAATTTAAATTCGGATTTGGTAGTCGGGTTCGAGTTCGAGTTCGGATTCGAATTTTTAAAAATTCGCTCCGAATCCGACCGTTGACATTCCTAAAACTCACTCAACCTTTATAATTTTTGGACCTAGCGACTGAGCCATAAACCCTGTTACATTTTATATGTATAATTATTTCAATTCTAAAAGTGTCACATTTATTATATAGGATTAATTTTAAAGAGGTTTCTATAAACACATCGAATATATATATATATATATATATATATATATATATATATATATATATATATATATAAAATTTAATTTTTTATATTTATTTTCTTCAAAAATTTTAAGCTGTCCATATATTATCACTACCGTCAATGTCCGTTAGAAAAATATAATTAATCATAAGTTAAATACTTAATTTTGCTTACTGAGTCAGATAAATTTATTTATTTACTCTTTAATTATAGATATATTTTTTAACCGTTAAAATTTTTAGATAAATATATTTATAAGAATAAAATTAATATTTTAATTATATTCTGTTAAAAAATAAATAGTAAGCTAACAGTAATAAATCAGAAAAATATATATAAACAATTTAAATTTTTTTTAAAATTAAATATGAAAAAATTAAACTATATATAAATATATTCTATCATATGTAATATAATAAATAATAATTAAGTATTTATTTATTATGGTGATGACAGTCAACTCAGTTTAGAATAGACCGGCTGTTATGTGAGTACATCCGTTCCATCTTGATTTGATTGATGTGAATGGTAGGCCGGACCAGAGGAATCTGCGCTACTAATTTCCACTGAATAAAGTCATGCAATACCAACTAAAGTCTATGCGTTGACGCGTGACACGTTGACGCGTTGACACGTTGACACGTTGACGCGCCACTATAATACTTATCTATACCACAATAAAATTATAATATAATAATATTTTTAAATATTTTAAAATTTTAAAAATAAATATTGTTAATAAAAATATTCATATTTATTATTAGCATCTATACGGGCATTCATTAGAATATATAACGATATATTATTATAATATATTTTAAAAATATATTTCTTTAATTTAATTTTGAATATAAATATAATATAAACATGATATTTGCACAAAAATATTATAAAAGTATATATATATCTATAATCTAATTTTATTATGAAGGCTAGATGTATGCCCAAAAATGAGTGTACATTTTACACTCCATTCATCTAAGGGTGAAATTTTTTTTCTTGCATCACTTCAAAATGATGAATAAAATTTATTTAATTTTTAGATAAATGAGGTGTAAGTTGTATATGTACCTTTAGCATTTTTCGTTTATTATAGTGCTATCACAATTAGTTAAAAAAGTTAATTTATTTAAAAAATCAAAGTTAACTTGTAAAGTAAATACATTAAGCTACGACTTAGATGGGTCGATCAGTAGAGAAAACTTAATTTCCACGTACAAGCTATTCCACGCGGAGAGTGGCAAACGACCAATCACAAAATTTATGCTGCATAGAAATTCAAGAGCGAAATTTTCTTCTCTTTAATTCCGTCTCAACATAAATTTACGATCATGGCATTCATTAGGACTTCTATATATATATATATATATATGGCATCTTGCATAAATCGAAGTAATTTGATATAATTTCATTTTAAAATAAATATTTTAATAATATTTATTCTCGTATTTTCGTGCCACGTAAAGACTTTTGATTAGATGTTGTTACGACGAACGCACAAACACAAATAAAAATGTCGATTACAAAGTAAATAAATTATAAATGCACGAAAAAAAAATATAGACACAAAAATTTATATTAAATTATTTTTTTCAGAAAAAAAAAATTATAATAATATTAAAATATGTCATACAGAATCTCACCTCTAGAACAAAAAGGAAAAAAAAATTCCTTAATAGATTTCTTTTTATCATCAGATCGGAAAATGTTTAAGTCCGTTTATTAGTACAAGTGTCAAATGTCTCTTATATATATATTCAATTATAATTTCTTTACTATCCGATGTGGGACTATTGGGTATCGTTTGGAAGCGGGATATACCGGAATGAGATATACCAGGTATAGGAATATAGTAAGGGATATACCTGGGATATACCTAAATTGTGTTTGGTTGGGAATGAGGGATAAACCTGGTTTAAACCTGGTATAAGAAAATAGGTGTTTGGATTGGGGATTGAGAAAAATGTGTGTAAAGTTGACTTTTTGATTTAATGACGATGTGACCTTTTGTTTTATGTAAATTAAAGATGTGATAATTAAAATATATATTAGAATTAATTAATTATAAAAAATCTTATATAGTATATTTAATTAAAATATTTTATTAAAATATTTAAAAAAATTATTTTTGGTTTAATGACGCGGTCACAATAATATTTCAAAAAATTATTAAAATATTTTATAAATTATAAAATTATTATTTTAAATAAAATTTACAATTTTCTGATTATTTTAAATATAAAATTAGAAAAGAATTGAAATTAATAATATTTAAAATTTAAAAGTTCAATATTTTTATAATATTTAAGAAGGGAAACGCCCCTTCTACCGACACGCTAAAAAAATTAAAATATTTTTTATAATAAGAAAAAAATTAATAAAAATTGTATAAATTATAAATATTATTAATTTTTAATAACTAGATTTACGTCCGATTTAATTTGCAATATACTATATCAAACTTTATTTAATTTAAATTTATCGTAAAACTAATTTCTAACATTTTAAAATTATAATTTTTCAACGATCGGCGAAGCAAGAAGAAAAGATGAAGATGAAGGAGCGGTTTCGTGCACAGATCGGGGACGAGGAGGGGGCGCGGCGACGGCGAGGGGGACCAACGAGCACAGATCGGCGACGAGGAGGGGGCGCGGCGACGGCGAGGGGGACCTACGTGCACAGATCGGCGACGAGGAGGGGGCGCGGCGCGGCGACGAAGGAGATGAGGAGCGGAGAAGGAGATGAGGAGTGGAGAAGGAGGGGTTTCGAAGAAGGAGATGAGGAGTGGAAACAGTGCAGGGATCATGAAGAGGGGGCGCGGCGACGGCGAGGGGGACCTACGTGCACAGATCGGCGACGAGGAGGGGGCGCGGCGACGGCGAGGGGGACCAACGAGCACAGATCGGCGACGAGGAGGGGGCGCGGCGACGGCGAGGGGGACCAACGAGCACAGATCGGCGACGAGGAGGGGGCGCGGCGACGGCGACGGGGACCAACGTGCACAGATCGGCGACGAGGAGGGGGCGCGGCGACGGCGAGGGGGACCAACGACCACAGATCGGCGACGAGGAGGGGGCGCGACGACGGCGAGGGGGACCTACGTGCACAGATCGGCGACGAGGAGGGGGCGCGGCGCGGCGAGGAAGGAGATGAGGAGCGGAGAAGGAGATGAGGAGTGGAGAAGGAGGGGTTTCGGAGAAGGAGATGAGGAGTGGAAACAGTGCAGGGATCACGGGTTAGGGGAATGGGGATATTCCAGTGGGTATGGGGATGGGGTTGGGATATCCCAACCCCATTCCCAGGGATATTCCTGTTTGGTGGGATATCCCCAAACGGGGATATCCCAAACCTGTTTGGGTATAAAGGGGGGATATCCCCCCTTTATACCAGATCCAAACAGAGCCTTGGAGTGTCAGACTTATAACACAACCTAAGATCACCAGACGAGACTTGTCTCGTCCCTGTCATCTAGATCCAAGCTTAGTCGAGATTCGTCATACGTACACTTTCGGCTGGTCATAACACGTACACTTCCGACTGATGATTGGCTCTGATACCAAATGTAATGATTCGATCCACTAGTAATAATAACTTGTCGGATCTAAATTGCCGGCCTAATCCACTGTCTTTTATATATATGGATTATTGGAATGACACGTTATACAAAAAAAAATATATATAGAAGAAATGACTTTTTTGTTCATAAGAAATTTTTTCGGACCGTTTGGTTCATGAGAAGAGTGTGGAAATTTTTTTCCAAGAAATAAATTTTTTACAGAAAATCTCTTTCAGTTTTATTTTTGTGTGTTTCGTTTCAAACAAAAACTATTTTTTAAAAAATTTTATAAAAAATTAATATATATGTTTTTTTAAAAAAAAATTGAAAAATGAAAAAATTAATTTACCATAAAAATTGAAAAATAAATTAAAAAATAGATTTTTTTATAGAATTTTTTTTTTTTTCGGAATTTTTCGGCAAATCAAACCCCCACTGAATGAATGAAGCGCAGTGGGCAGACTGTAAACAGGGTTAGTTAATCGGACCTTTTTTTTTTTTTTTTTTTCGCTCTCGCTTCGCTTGCTTAATAATAGTTTAGTTAATTACTTCTCTTCAGGGTCACTTGATTTCTATATTATTTTATTTTAGTATTTTAAATTTTGAATCATACAATCGTAGTATCAGAGCAAACTAAAATTTCAACATTTTTTCTGATTATTATTTTTATGAAATGTTCAAGCAAACACCAACAACAATCATAGCTTTTCCTTGTGGGGCCTACAAGAGAATTAATTATGACTCCATACAAATTTTCATGTGATCAATTGTGATAGCTTAGTTAACCATTTACTTCCACTTAATGCATACTCTCAAGGGATGGAGCGTCGTACTACATATTCATTTTATATAAATAAGCCACAAATGGGGCTCAAGCAGGATATCCAAATTCTAAAGTTTGAGCCCTATCCTTCTTCTCTATAAATATTCTAATATTATTTTAAATGTCTATGTCCTCAACCTGTCTCATGGCTACTCTTATTCTTTCTTTGTTGTTGTGGATTTTAACCATCGACACCATTGCGGCAAGCGGTTGCATGGAGATAGAGAAGAACGCACTCCTCACGTTTAGGGCCGGCTTGGCCGATCCTTGGAAATTATTGTCTTCGTGGGAAGGCGAAGATTGTTGTAAATGGAGGGGAGTCGTCTGCAGCAATACCACAGGTCATGTTGTGAGACTCAACCTTCGAAACTCATATGATATATTGTCCGAGGAATCCTTATATTTGAGCGGTGAGATCAATCCATCTTTACTTAGTTTAACCAATTTAGAGCACTTAGATCTCAGCATGAACAATTTTAGTGGAAGCATCCCAGCATACTTGGGTTCATTCAAAAACTTGAGATATCTCAACCTCTCTCGAGCACAATTCAGTGGAACAATACCTCCTCAAATTGGAAATCTATCAAAACTTCAATATCTTGACTTAAATTTTGAATTTAGTTTTTTCGACACTCCTAGAGTAGATGACATTTTGTGGCTCACTCGTTTATCTTCCTTAAAATATCTTGATATGAGCGGTGTGAATCTAAATACTTCTATAGGTTGGTTGCATGCTGTTAATATGCTTCCTTCATTGAAAGTGCTGCATTTGTCTTCCTGTTCACTTCCTGGCATTTCTACATCTTTGTTACATTTCAACCTTACAACTCTCAATGTACTTGACCTTGGAGATAACCAGATAAACTCCACCTTACCCACATGGCTGCGGAATCTTACAAGCATCACTTATCTTGACTTAAGCTTCAATGAGTTTCATGGCGTTATTTCTGATGAGTTTCGATATTTCAGCACTCTCAATGCTCTCTTCTTAGGATATAATGATTTTAAAGGTATGAATCCAAGAGCATTAAGATATCTTTGCAACTTGACTACACTTTATTTGCCAAGTATCGGCTTTGGCGGGGAAATCATGGAATGGGTGGAGAAGATGCCACGATGCATGCGCAACAATTTACAGTTTTTATATCTTGGACACAATAACTTAAAGGGGAATTTGTCAGGATGGCTCAAGCAAATGAATAGTCTAACAGATATATATCTCAAATCAAACTTACTCAGTGGTTCAATTCCTGTAGGAGTTTGGAAACTTCCAAAGTTAATTTCTCTTTATCTATATAATAATTCATTGGAGGGTGTCGTATCTGATGTCGAACTTTCCTATCTAAGAAAAATACAACTCGTAGACCTATCATTCAACTCTCTTACTGTGCGAGTTCGCGACGACTGGGTTCCTCCTTTCCAACTAAAATATGTTGCACTAGCCTCCTGCCAATTGGGTCCAAATTTTCCAGCATGGCTCAAAAGTCAGTCTCAACTTGAAGAACTGGATTTGTCAAGAAATATAATTGCAGATACTCTTCCTAGCTGGTTTTGGAATATGTCTCATTTTCTTTTTCATTTAGATCTTTCCGACAACCAAATCAAAGGGAGATTGCCATCATTAAAGGGCTTTACCATGCTAAGGTACTTGAATTTGAGCTCAAACCAATTCGAAGGCCCGCTACCATCTCTACCACATAATCTTGACATAATCGATCTCTCAAATAATTTTTTCACTGGAGTCCTTCCAAATGCTATATTACTAGACATATTTCTCGTATTCCTTTCAAATAATAGCATTGGTGGCAGTATACCATATGCCCTATGTGAGTCAACCTTTTTGGAAATTCTCGATCTATCAAACAACAACTTGACAGGAGAAATTCCTGATTGTATTGGTAAGTCACAAGAGTCTCTTTCTATTATAGACATGTCAAAGAATAATCTTGTTGGGGGGATCCCTATCTCCGTTTGCTCCTCAGAATATGTTTCGCTACTGAAATTTAGTAGCAATAGTTTATCCGGAGAATTTCCTCCTTTGCAAAATTGTACAGATTTAGTTTTCCTTGATCTTGGATATAATAAGTTTTCTGGAGTCATACCATTATGGATCGGGGAAAGTTTAACTCATCTCACAATTCTTGATTTATGCTCAAATATGTTTTCTGGTACTATTCCGCTGCAATTTGCACAACTTGGCTATCTCCAAATTTTGGATCTTTCCAGCAATAACCTATCAGGACAAATGCCGCGATCCTTTGGCAATTTCAGCTGGAGAGCTTTGAAAGAAGGAAGAATAGATAGAATTGATAATATGAGTTCTGAAGGTTATACTATTAGTCTGTCCTTGGATGGTAAGGGAGAGGAACATATATTGTTAAATATACTCTATCTAGTTGAGAGCATAGATATTTCGAACAACAATCTAAGTGGAGAGATTCCTAATGAGATTATGGATCTGCAAACACTACAATATCTCAACTTATCTAGAAATAATCTGATTGGGCATATTCCAGAAAAAATCGGTAACATGCAATCACTAGAATCTCTAGACCTTGCAATGAATATGCTCTCCGGTGATATTCCGCAAAGTCTCTCGGTACTGACTTTTCTGAGCCACTTAAATTTGTCGTATAATAATCTCTGGGGAATGATTCCAACATGCAATCAGTTGCAGACTCTTGACGACCCATCCATTTACATCGGCAATCCGTATCTCTGCGGGCCACCAAGTACGAGAAACTGTTCCTCAAATGAAATAAATTATAAGGGCAATGAAGGGCCTAAAGATAAGTTTGAGTGGCTATGGATATACTTTAGTGTTGTACTCGGATATCTATCAGGTTTTGCAGTTTTTTATGGCGTTTTGTTGCTCAATAATGCTTGGAGGAATGCTTATTTCTCTATGATTGATGTTATATGTGACAAGCTTTGTATTGTAACTAAAGTAACTTTGACTAGACTAAGACAAAGGCATAGGAGATGAAGTGGCTGGAAGATAAGTAGCATCTTTATTAATGTAAGATATATAGTTGGTTTTTTTTTTTTTTTTTTTTCGTATTTCACTTCTGTTTTGTATTGTATTGTAATCATAGCATTAATTATGAGAAATAAATTATATAGCCGGAAGTGTGGGATGAGTCTCGGCTGCGCCAGGATTATATAGCGGGTAGAGTGTGGCTCCCCGCCTAATGACCGTTGTGGGTGGAGTGTAACTCCCCACAAGGTCGGCTAAGACTGGTGAGACGAGTCTCACATCGTCTGATACTTGTGAGTGTGCTTAAGCCCGACAGGGATGTCAGGGCTTAAAAGGGAGAAGAATGTAACACTCTCAAAATTTGGATTAGTCCTATATATATGGTATAAATAGGACTAAACTTTTTAACACGACTATAGTATTTTGGATGGTAGTTAGGCCCAAGAAGTTAAGAGGGTTGAGCGTGTTGGAGCTAGAGTAGTTCTAGGATCGGTGACCCCCTAGAAAATTGGGGCATTATAGAGTCGTCGCGTACAAACATATATGGCTTGTTTGTTTCGCAAATGTGAAGTTCAGATTGAAGCAAACTTTTGAGTGAACCTGTAGAAACCATGAAATTTCAAGAAATTTTAAAGTTTAATTTGATTAAATTGATTAGTTTGAGTTTTAAATAGTAACTTAAGTGTGAATAGTAACTTGACATTTTTCTAGATCGTTTCTGACGTGCCTAATCTGCCTAATCTGAACTCGAACCTGGTGTTGTAAATACTCGATTTGATCGGTCTTATCGGGCTGAGCATGATGGCGCGATCTGATTTTGATTTTGACGAGCCTAGGGCCTTGAAAAGTGTGCCAGATTATATTAGTTCTTATTTGTGGATGTTTTTGCGAGTTCTTGAGACCAAATTTTGACGAACCAAAATCGTTACTTGATAGATTTCGATGAGCCGGACGTCCTAGTGTCATTTGTTTTTCTGTTCGACGACCTGATCGCCTAAAAATGAGTGAAATACTATAATTTCAGTGTATTTGGGCTAAAATACTATTATTTTATGCATGTTTTGGAAAGGGGATGATTGTGGAGGGACTTATCAGCAAAAGTGCAGCTACTGTGAGGGACTTAGTTGTGATTTTTAGTGGATTGAGGACCTTTTTATCTTTTTTTTTGTTGGTGCTGTTAGGATTCTTCGTTGGAGCCTAACCACCTGCACCCCGAGCCCTGTGCTCTCGCGGCCACCTATCCACGACCTCCTCATTCCCCTTAATAGCCTCCCCAAGCCCATCTGCATATTCTTGCCGGATAGGAGGAAGAGGAAGGAATCCATTATTGTTTTGGTTCCGAGCTTGGTGAGAGGAGGGACTCAACCACTAACTCTTATCCTGGGACTCCTGCTCCATCCTTTCTTCCTCTGCAGACCCCTTCTGAGGAGAACAGTTGCCGGATGCCACCGCCGGACGCCAGAGAGGAACCTTGCATTTTCTTCTCTCTCTACGGATCCGAACTCAGGTAGGGACCTTTTCTATGGTTTTTATTTACACTTGGAGCTCGGCAGTGACATTCTCACCTTCTGAGGATGTCCTCCATACAGTGGCAGCGCCTGAGACCCTGGGTTGGCTAGTGAGAACTTGGAGCTCGCTAGAAACCTAATTTTGGCCGGAGCTTCTTGCGTGTTTTCTCCAGAGGATTTGCGAGAGATCAAGCTTGCTGGGCTTCCTCTGTAGACTCCTAGGAAACCACCCATAAAGTCTGGGAACCTTTGGTTTGGTGTGGAGACCTCTAGGTCAAGCCTTTAGTTTTTGCTCTTGTGTGGAGTCAAGCCTCGCCGCCGGCCGCCGCCGTCGCTCCCCTACCCCAGCCACCCCTCTGGTAAGCTTTCTTACACCTTGGCAGTCCCTCTGGTGCCCTTGCATGTGCCCGTTAACCCCTAGTTAAAATTCTGCCATTAATGCTCAATGGTAGGCCGCAAGCTCTAGCTCCGGCCAACCACTTCTCTCCGACGTTGGCACAGGGATTGGCGAAGCTCCTGACACCCTCTGGGACCTCCTCTTGCTACTGCATGCCCTTTGGTTGAACCCTCCTTGCAAGCTCGATCAACCGAGCCTTGGTGCAACTCGGTTAGGCCAAGGTTACTCCGGCAGTGTCTCCGGCCACCCCACAGTCTTGGGTAAGTGAGTCTCGATCTCTCCTTACCCTCAGGTGTATGATGCTCATTCTTTTTCTAGTTGGTTTGGCCACATTGAGGAGTTTGCATTTGTCGGGCTCTAGCTTTGGTACTCTTGGCTGAGGTTACTGCCATTACTGTTCCGGCGACCTCTCGACTCGAGCAAGGTGAGCATTTGAACATCCTTGGCCTCATGAGCATGATGCTCTCCTCAGATTTTAGTTTGGTTGAGTGGTTGTGTAGTAATCTCAACCTAGGTAATTGTTCTTCTTGGTAGGTTGATTTTTATTATTTCTCGAACTTTGTGCCACCCTTGGACAGTGAGCACGGACTTTAGCAAGTCGAGGGCCTTTGACTGGAACCCTTGGATTGATTCGAAACCCTTCGGATTCAGGTAACGACTGAAAACTTGAGTTGTATGTTGTTTTTATGCAATTTACGGAAGCCTAGGGACCTAATTATAATTGTGACAATGTGGGCTATCTTGGGCAGCTTGTAGATGATCTCTGAACTTTTTGTCCAAGATCTAATGGCTTCCGTTGAGCGGGATTTGCTTAACGACTCGTAAACTAATAAAATAATCGGTTATCGGCAACTTGGCACTAATCGCGCAACTCGAGGAAATTGGTTGACTTTTGGGAGTCCCTGGTACCCTTGGATGTTCCTATCACTACCCTGGCTCGTCCAGTGGGTTTGTTTTGTGTCTGAGAATTTCGGAATCGAGAGCGACAATTTCGGTATCAGACTTTAGTGTTTATGGCACTTTTTGGACTTAGGATATTACCTAGTGATAGAGGGTTGCCCAGAGATTTTAAGTGAAGTGTTTTGGGGCAGCACGCCAAGTTTCTTTTAATTTGGTAGATTGTAGGCTTTGATCGGGTCATTATTGATCGATCGGTGGATTACCGAAATTCTGGCGGATCCCGAGACCTTGATTATTTTAGTGATCTAAGTGTTTGTACACTGTATTGTCTGTGGGTTTGGTATGGGTGAGTCATTTACTATTGATGGTTATGATTCAGGCCCGAGCATTCAGGAGCCGCCTCGCCACTCGAACAACGGATATCTGGAGTCGCCTCGCCAGTTGAGCAGCGGATATTAGGACCGTCTAGGTTGAGGTAGGTACTCCGATCCGGGTATCGGTATAGTGTAACCTTGGGTACCGTGATTGAGTGGTCCCATTGGTTACCTTGCTAACCCTACTTGATGTTACTTACTGCTTTGATATACATATCTGTACTCAGTGTAGTTGATACTCTTAGTATAGTAGGGTTTCTATTGGTTCATATGTATGTTTATGACATGCTTAGTGTTTTAGACACTCTTAGACTTTGTTGCTATACATCACCTACTGCCAGACTATACTTGCCAGTATTTACAGTTTCATATTGAATGATAGAGAGTAGGTGGATATCTTGTTATCACAACATATTTGTTGATACACTGTCATACTTGATCCCGGTTGGGAGTTCTCGGCTGTTCGCCGTATTCCAGTTTTTCAACCGCGAGCTTAAGCATCTACATTAAGATTGCCATGCACTAGTTGGACATCTTCACGTACACCAGTGGGCTGAACCCCCATAGTGGTGTTCTTTACCGGTAGAGTGGTCGTTCCGACCCATGAGCTCGTTGTATATGGCTGCACTTGTGGGACCGGGCGATATCGAGCCCCTGTTATATTCAGTAGACCGGGCGATATTGAGCCCCTTTGATAGTCAACAGGTGTGGGGTTCATGTCAGATTTGGTTTGGCACTAGCCTGAGGTCCTAGTGACCAACAGTGACATATGGTTGGTTATAGCTGATTACTGTTTTGTATTGCATGATTATAATTGACAAATATTTCTCCTGCTATTATAGTTGACATATATCCGTCCATCTATCTGCTTTCATATCTGCTAGATATCTACTTTCCTATCTGCTATATACCTGCATTACATTGCTCCATATTGCTTTACCGTTTTTCACCCACTGAGATACATTCAGTTGTGTCTCACACCCCTGGGTGACTTTTGCAGGTCGGTCAGGTAGTGAGTATCGGGGCGATCTGTGAAGATACTACGATAGTACCGTCTCGTGACATTTCATATTCTAGTTTATTTCTGTTATTTTATAACATGGTTATGACTTTGGTTATTGTTGGATTATCTGTCGTAGATGTTTAATTGTTTATGCTTTTGCTAGTAAATCTTGTTTTAATTAGTAAATATTGTTCTGGCCTAGCCGAGCGTGTATGGGAGAGACATTGGTTTTGGATAGGGAATCTCTTATGCGCGTGACAGATCTAGTCAAGTCCTGGGGTTACGTTTTGAACTCTGATTTATAAAAAAAAAATAAAATAAAATTTAGACCGCTTTTGAAACCCGGGGCGTGACAGAACCAGAGTTTAGATAAAACTTTTTTTTTTTTTTTTCCGTTGTTTGTTTGTATAGCAGTGAAACTGGAGTTTTTTTATTCAATTGTTTGCTTGGTAGAAAGTTAATGACGCAAAAGATAGAGGTATCAAAGATGAGTTAATATTTTATTACTTTTTCTCAAAAAAAAAATTTCATAATTGACTTAGGTCTAGAGTGGAGAAGTCAATTACGCTGCTTTGAAGACTTTGAGTTTTTGCGGAAGATGAAGTAACGATAAAACAAATAACGAAAATAGACATTTACGACGAAAACCACTTCACATCGTTCTATTTTCGACAAAACAAATATTGCCATGGATGAAGTAGGTACAACTATGCATCTCAGACGCTTCTTTAAGCTTTGTGTGACACCCCAGGAATTTGGATTAGTCCTATATATAAATAATATAATAGTACTAAATCTGTTAACCCGACTATACACTATAATAAAATTAGGTTATAGGGACACATGTTTGTGATATTTTTGTATAAGTATAATCCATCTATATTCAAAATTAGGTTATAGGGACACATTTTTGGGACACATTACAAAAATGTGTCGCTATACACCCTAACGACGGCACATATAGCAACACTAACAATAAGTGTCGGTATTTTTGTCAGCGACACTTTTTTTAGATTTTAGAAACACTTAGAAGTGTCGCTATAACATAATTTTGTTGTAGTGATAGTATTTTGGGTGGTAGCTAGGCCCAAGGGGTCAAAAGGGTTAAGCGTGCTAGAGCTAGAGTAATTCTAGGATGGGTGATCCTCTGGGAAGTTGGGGCGTCACAGTTGGTATTAGAGCTATTCACCAGCCAGAAATGTGAGATGAGTCTCGGCTGAAATAGGGTTATTTAGCTGGTCCGGCTAATGACCGTTGTGGGTGGAGTGCAGTTCCTCACAAGGTCAGCTAAGGCTAGCGAGACGAGTCTCACATCGCTTGGTACTAGTGAGTGTGCTTGAGCCTGACGTGGACGTCAGGGATTAAAGGGGGGAAGAATGTGACACCCCCAAAATTTAGTTTAGTCCTATATATAAATAATATAATAGAACTAAATCTATTAACCCGGCTATAACATTTTGGGTGGTAGCTAGGCCAAAAAGGTTAAGAGGGTTAAGCGTGGTAGAGCTAGAGTAGTTCTAGAGTGGGTGACCCCCTAGGAAGTTGGAGCATCACACTTTGGGTGTCCATGTTGGACTCGTGTCTGATACGAACATGCCATGGATGCGCGTTCGATGCGGGTACATAGCGTATCCCATTAAAAATATATATTTTATTTTATTTTATTTTGTTATACACACTCCCAGAATTTAGATTAGTCCTATATATAAGGTATAAATAGGACTAAACCTCTTAACCCGGCCATAACATTTTGGGTAGTAGTTAGGTCCAAGAGGTTAAGAGGGTTGAGCGTGCTAGAGCTAGATTAGTTCTAGAATGGGTGACCCCCTGGGAAGTTTGGGCGTCACAGTTGGTATCGAAGCCAATCACCATCCGGAAGTGTGAGATGAGTCTCAGCTGCGCTAGGGTTATATAGCGGGTAGAGTGTGGCTTCCCGGCTAATGACCGTTGTGGGTGAAGTGTAAGTCCTCACAAGGTCGATTAAGACTAGCGAGACGAGTCTCACATCGCCCGATACTTGTGAGTGTGCTTAAGCCTGACAAGGACGCAGGGCTTAAAGAAACGAATGTAACACCCCCAAAATTTGGATTAATCCTATATATAAAGTATAAATAGGACTAAACTTTTTAACCTGGCTATAGTTTTTTGGATGGTAATTAGGCCTAAGAAGTTAAGAGGGTTGAACGTGATAGAGCTAGAGTAATTCTAGAGCTAGAGTAGTTCTAAGATGTGTGACTCCCTAGAAAGTTGGGGCGTCACATATATAATATAAGGTAATAAATATTTTGACTTTTTGATAAATAGATGCATATTTTTTGGACAATAGAAATAGATTATGTATGGTTGAGATTTTTTGTTCTAAAAAATATTTAAACTATGAATGAAAATTTTTATTAATTTTTACTCGTCTGAAAAATATAATAATATTTTAATAAAATTACTATTTTATTATATTTTATAAATATATATTATTATATTAATAATGCCAGTGTTCATGTCGTGTTTGTGTGTTTATTTTTTTGAAGCTACCGAATCATCGTGTCCAAATCATATCGTGTTTCGTATTTTGTGTCAAAATCCTTGACGTCTAGAGGTAAAAACAATAAACTTTATTCTACTTAAAGACTTGTTAATTTACGTTGTTGAAACGTTGTTGAAAGTTCAAATACTGTTGGAAGTTGAGAGTCCCATCAGTCGAATTTTAAAATTGAAGGACTAGTGCAATAAATCTTTTCTTTTTCTATCATTTTATAGGGACTGGTAGTGCAGTATATATACCCTTTCTTCTTTCCCCCTTGTGTTGGAATTTGCGTGATCAATAAACCAATAGAAGAACGAGAAATACTAGTGATGAATAGAGTGATGCAGATGGAGCTGGGTCGGGCAAGTGGAAACAAAAATTATAAAAAAGTATTTGAGAAGAAAATGTATGCAGATATGGTTTTATCAAATATTTGACCTTATCCAATCCAATTTCAACCCTTAAATACCTATCTTTTACAAAAAGAGTCAATGATAGAAATTTGTATGACCAACGAACAATATTTCTATTTTTTTATCTTTCTCCTATTAAAATCATGATAGAGATTCATATGACCAAAAAATAATTAAAATTTTAGCAAGTGCCTTAAAAACAAAAATACTAAGTTATATTTTTGATCCTCAAATTGTAAAATTCTTGAGAGTTTGGTTTTCAAACTTTAATTTGTTGTAATGTCTATCTAAAACTCTCAAGTTTTATAATCAAATTTAGTTGATGAAATATTAATGCATTATTAATATATAAGTAATGCAACAATATTATGATTAATGGCGGGACAACAATTAAAATTTTATATCACTTTTACATCAGCGATATGTCAATATTTAGTCAGTTAAATTAGGCCGACGAGCTTGATTTTAAAATTTATAGATCTCGGCCAAAAATTATATCAAATAAAATTTTGAAGATCAAAGTAGCGCGCACATCATAATAATTTGAGGACAAAAAGTGTAATTTTGTTTTTTTTTTTTTTTATTTAAGACACTAAGATTCTTTTTCTAGTCAAATGAATCCCTATTATTATTTTAATAGAAGAAAAAAAATTAAAATTATTATTTTTATTAGACACACATATTTTCATCATTGACCCTTTCTTTAAAAGACATTTTTAACTCTTCTATTGCTTTCTTGGTCACACAAAAAGATGTGGCTTGATGTGAAATAAAAAAAAATAAGTATTTATAAAAAAAAGATGAGGCATGATGTGAAGACGAACATAGCTTGTGAAGCTCTACTATTAATGGTATAACAGAGTTGAGTGAAGTGTTTGATAATATGCAAAAAAGAAAAAAATTTGTGATGTATTTTGGAGGAGTTAAAATTGTGTTTTACAGAAGTTATCTGCTCTCTACTTTTGTGTAAATGTGGATTTTGGATGTTTATGAAAATCTAACAAATTTTTGCATAATAACTCTATAGTAATGAGTTTTAGGATCATTACCTTAATTCGAGGTTTTTCGAACTGAACCGACAGTGCTAGAAGTTGGGTCTCAACTCACTGAGACCCGTGTTCATTGTCCGGGGTGTGCTCGGAGTCAAAAAAGTGCATCGGGGACTACCTACATGTTGGAAAAGAATCCAACTCATGAGATTGTCACAAGTTGTCCCCACTAAATCCATCTAAGGTAAGCACCATGCTCAGGAGGGTCCAAAGGTTCAAAGGCTTGTATACCTGTAACGATACGACCCACTAGCAATAATAACTCGTTGGGAACAAACCATATCCCAAAATGCTTTTCCCCAATTATTATTACTAGTGTCCATATTTCTTATGCATCCAATCACAATCCTATTCATTTCCGATGTGGAACTATTAGGATGTCACAGACTCCCCTTGTTTAGGCCTGACGTCCTCATCTGCCCAAACACACATACATCCCAAGATCACCAGGCGATGTGAGACTTATCTCGCTAGCCCTGTCATATAGACCCAAGTTCAGCCGAAATTCATTACATACTTCCGGCTGGTGATTAGCTCTGATACCAAATATAACAACCCGGGCCACTAGCAAATAATAATTTGTTGGGCCCAAACCACAGCCAAAAATGCTTAAGCCCAATTATTATTATTAGTGTTCATGTCTCTTATATACCCAATCACAACCCTATTCCCATCCGATGTGGGATATTGGGGTGTCACAATACATGAGGACTCGAAGTCGCCAGAGTGGTCGCCGGAGCAACCTCAGCCAACAACAAAGGAGCCAAGGCTCAGGCTTAGGCAACCTTGTAAGGCTCGAGTTCAGACGGGGTACTGGCACATGCAGAGGTAGGAGAGGGTCGAGGGAGATGCTAGGGGCCTACCTTGGTGCGGTGCCGGTGGCCTGGTTTGGTGGTTGGCCTAAGGGAAGGTTGCGACTAACCTAGGGCTTGGCTCGGGCTGGCTCGAGTTCCAGCGGCAAGAAGGCACGACCGAGGGCTAGGGGAGCTTGGATCGGACGGGGGGAAGCCACCGGGTTGACTGCCGGTGGCAGGAGGCGACGGCGGTGTACGGTGGAGATCGGCTAATAACAACTTGAGGGAGCTAGGGCTTGATCTCTCCGGCGATCAGCTCGATCGGGGGGGCTCGGGAGGCGACGGGAAGGCATTAGGGGTCGAGCAGAAGACATCCCAACTCTTCAAACCCGACCACAATCGGCGGTGGTGGCGCTGGAAACAGCTCGACCAAAACTAGGGTTTCGAGAGGTGCTTCTTGCACCGGCGGCCAGGTAGGGCTTTTTCAGCATTGGGGATGCACCAGGAGGTTCTCCAAATGATGAAGACGATGGTAGTGAGGTCAAGAGGCAACCAGAGGTTGATCGGTGGTCTCGGGCTTTACCAAACCTAAAGACAAGTAAGAAAGAAGGCAATAACCCTTTTTTCCAACGTCCAGTGGCGGCGGTCGGTGGCGGAGCTGCTCGGGGAGGCTCTAGGGAGGTTGCTGAAGATAATGGTGGGATCCCTAAGCAATGCTACAAATCCTTGGTGGTCTCGGATAACTCCCAACCCGAGAACAAGGAAGAATGAGATGTGGGCTCCCTTTTCGACGATATTTTGTGGCGGCCGGTGGTTGTGTTGCTTGGAGAAGAAGGCAGAGAAGAGGGAGGAGGTGCATGAGGCACGAGGGGACCTGATGTGACACCCTAAACCCTAAACCCTAAACCCTCAACTTTCTAGGGGGTCACCTATCCAAGAACTACTCTAGCTCTAGCACGCTTAACCCTCTTAACCTCTTAGGCCTTACTACCACCCAAAATGCTATAGCCGGATTAAGATGTTTAATACCTTACATATAGGACTAAAACAAATCCTGAGGGTGTTACATTTCTCCCCCCTTTAGGCCCTGACGTTCTTGTCAGGCTCAAGCACACTCACTAATACCAAGCGACGTGAGACTTGTCTCGCTAGCCTTAGCCGACCTTGTGGGGAGCTGCACTCCGCCCACAACGGTCATTAGCCTGGGAGCCACGCTCTAACAGCTATATAACCTTGGCTCAGCCGAGACTCATCTCACATTTCCGGCTGGTGATTGGCTTTGATACCAACTGTGACGCTCCAACTTTCCAGGGGGTCACCCATCTTAGAACTACTCTAGCTCTAGCACGCTCAACCCTCGTAACCTCTTGGGTCTTACTACTACCAAAAAGGCTATAGCTGGGTTAAGAGGTTTATCCCATTTATACCTTATATATAAGACTAATCCAAATCATGGGGGTGTTACATTTTGTTTGTGACACCCTAATAGTCCCACATAGGATGTGAATGAGATTGTGATTGGGTATATAAGAGACAATAGACACTAGTAATAATAATTGGGCTTAAGCATTTTGGGTTGTGGTTTAGGCCCAACGAGTTATTATTGCTAGTGGGCCGGATTGTTACAGAATCATTTGAATTTCATATTTCGAAAATTAAAATCCACATATTTTACAAACTACAGGGCACGTGAGAGTTTGGTTCTCAAACTTTAATTTGCTTTAATGTCTAGCTTAAATTTAGTTGACAGAATATTAATGCATTATTAATACATAAGTAATGCAATAGTATTGTGATTAATGGCATAACAACAATAAAAATTTCATCACTTTTATACGTCAATATTTAGTCAGTTAAATTAGACTGGCGAGCTTGATTTTAATAATTTATACATTTTGAGTAAGAAAAAAGGAAGGAAATTTCATGGACCATAAAATTTTGAGAACCAAAGTATTCCGCACATCATAATTTGAGGACCGATGAGCTCTTCTTTTTGCTCCGCCGAAAGTTTTGAGCTGATAAACGTCGGCCGTTCTTGCACGGTCGATCCCAGGTTAATTTCGACTAGGGGATCTTGTACTTCCAGAATCTTCTCGTCGTTTTTAACCCGCGAATCCCCAAAGTGATCCCCATGATTTGTTCATCGGCCCTCTCGGCCGATTTTTCGGCCCGTGGTCAATCACCTGTCGTTTTTCGGCTGGTTTTATCGAGAGGTTTCAACTGCACCTCCTTCTCCGTTACCCGGACTAGAGATCCATCGGCCCAACTTTTGTGATCGATTGAGTCTACGTTTACGTCCGCCAATTGCGGCCTTCCCTTGGCCGTGGCTGCATTATTGCGTGAGTCGGCTTTTATCTTCCGCAGCCGACAGTTTCGCATTTTAATCGTGACCGGCCCTTTCCATCGGGTCGGTCCCCTGGAAGTGAACCGTTGTTCAGCCATGCTCTCGATTACTTTAGCCGAGAATTTACTAAATCTCGACCTTTTCCAATTGGCCAAGTACGGGTATCCCATATCCATATCCTTGTACGAGGGATATAAGGACATAAAAACTGGCCGTATCATCTGCCTGGCCTTGGTATTTTTTATTCCCTTTTTATTCTGAGCATATAGCCTAGTGCTTCCTACAGGGGGTGTCAAGACTATCGGCTGTACCGGATTCACGTTTGTAGAAGGTGGGGCGACATGACTCGCCTGATCTTGAGCAGGTCCTATATTCGGGGCCTGCCTCCTAGCTTTCTTGCCTCTAGCGTGGGGTTGATGAACCGATGGAGGGGGTGAAGTAGGCAAACCTTGATCGGTTTCCTGCTGGTGGCCGATGTTCGAACTCATCGGCCTATACCCCGCTGGGAAAAGAATCGCTTGTGGCTGTGCTGCCCCCAGCGATGGTGGCGTCGGGAGGGGCGCAACCAGCTGTGCCTCCATTGTTGCCGGAGCCATCAGAACCGATTGTGTCGGCACTGGCAGTGGTAGGGCGGATGGAGATCCCGGTAGACCTCCGTGGTATGATTCATTTCGGGCTAAAAATTGCCCGAGTCGAGAAATGCTGTCATTTTAGGCCGTGATGGCAGTCGACGCGTCCAAGCGGGTGCTATGGGCTTGGGCGCTCCTTTCGAGAGACAGTTGTGTTCTCTCGAGAGATCTCATTATTCGGGCCATTTGTCCGAATAATTTTGATAGGGTCGGCTCCGGTAGTGCCGACCCTTCATTGGTCTCAAGAACCACTAGTAGCACTGGTGGCGGATCATCCGCGTGTCCGGCACCACTGCCTTGGTCGTTCCTGAATGTCCGGGGACGACTCTACTCCTGAGGTTCAGACCGTTATCTTCTGACATATTTACGGTAGGAGAGGTAAGAGTTACATAAGCGTCCCACTGGGCATGCCAAAAGGTTATTGGGGCCGAAAATGTCGCGCTGACCATTGACCGTGCTTGGTCGTCGATCGGCACCTAGGGGTGACCCTCGAGATGTGATGCGCCGCAAGCCAATGAATCAAGCGATCGGGCTGAGGAGGGATCCGCTCGGCTGGATTCTTCTCAATCAAACTCTCGCAACTGTCCAACTTAGATTAGCCGAATCGGGATGTGGAGGTAGAGAGAGCTCGGCCTAGAATAGCCGAACTGGAATGTGGATACAAAGATTTGATACGGTTAAGGAGCCGATTAGATATTTGTATTGACTGAAGTGGGGGTTACTAGAGTAACAGATAGCCAATTACAAGTTAATCTATTTCTAGGAAATACGATAAATGCAGATATGAAAGATATGAAAAGCAAGGGGGTAGTCCTGGCTTACGAGGTTGCAGGATCTCTTTTTCTTCGATGGTTCGGATATTTATACACTCTCGAACCATGCGTATAATCGTTAATTTGAATAATCGGCATGATTTGGAGAGAATTATCATAAATTCTTCAAGTGCTTCCTTTTGAGTCGAACTTTCTCAAATAGGATGGTAGCCATTTTTCCGTCCAAGTTCATCCCCTTATCAATGTATCGAAGCGTGATCTTCGGCACTTTTAAATGCTGGGCACCGCTTGTAGTTTCCGGAGTCAGTTACGAGATTAACATTCGAATCTCTCACTCTTTCCTTTCAAAGTCTCTCATTTTTTGACTTGAGCAGCTGAGAATCGACTCTGGCTTCGCCTTCCTCGTCGCTCGACTGGGCGGCCTGGTTTTCATCTTCAGTCGAAACCGATTCTGGATGAAACGATGAACTCCTTGTTTCGGCCGCTTTTCCTATCGGCTGACGCCCTTAGCAGATACTATACGCCACGCGTCATCTCCTAAGGCGACGAAAAATTTTGGTCTTAACAGTATGGTTGAGAATTTTTTTTCTAAAAAATATTTGAACTATTAATGAGAATTTTATTAATTTTTATCCGTATGAGAAATATAATAATATTTTAAAAAATTAATATTTTATTATATTTTATAAATATATATTATTATATTAATAATAGCAGTGTTCATATCATATTTGTGTCCTTATTTTTTGGAAGCTATCAAAATATCATGTCTAAGTCATATCATGCTTTGTATTTCGTGTCAGTATATATACGTGACGTATAGAGATAAAAACAATAGATTTTATTCTACGAAAATGCTTGAGACAAAACGTTGTTGAAAGTTTATGAATAAAAATAAAATATTGTTAATTTACGTTGTTGAAAAAATGAAATACTGTTGGAAGTTGAGAGTCCCATCAGTTGAATTTTAAAAATGAAAATGAAATACTGTTGGAAGTTGAGAGTCCCATCAGTTGAATTTTAAAATTGAAGGAATAGTGCAATAACTCCTTTCTTTTTCTATCATTTTAGGGATGGGTAGTGCAGTATACCCTTTCTTCTTTCCCCTTTGTTTTGAAATTTTCGTGATCAATAGACCAATAGAAGAGCAAAAAATACTACTGATCATGAATAAAGATGCAGATATGGTTTCGTCAAATATCTGACCTAATCCAATTCGTTTTCACCCCTTAAATACCTACAAAAAGAGTCAATGATAGGAATTTATGTGACCAACGCACTATATTTCTAATTTTTTATCTTTCTCCTATTAAAATCATGATAGAGATTCGTATGACAAAAAAAATGGAATTTTAGAATGTGCCTTAAAATTAATATCTAGCTCAAACTATGAAACACGTGAGAGCTTGGTTCTCAAATTTTAATTTGCTGTAATGTCTAACTCAAACTCTAAGTTTTATAAGCAAATTTAGTTGGCAAAATATAAATGCATTATTAATATATAAGTAATACAATAATGTTGTGATTAATGGCGGAACGAGAATTAAAATTTTATATCACTTCTACATTGACGATACATCAATATTTAATAAGTTAAATTAGACTGTTGAGCTTGATTTTAATAATTTATAGATTTCAAGTCAGAAATTATATTAAATAAAATTTTGAGGATGAAAGAATCACGCATATCATAATTTAAGGACAAAAAAAAATGTAATTTTGTTTTTTTTTTTTTTAGTTTAAGGCACTTTAATTAAGATTTTTTTCCTGGTCAAATGATCAATCCCTATTATTATTTTAATAGAAGAGAGAAAAATTAAAATTATTATTTTATTGGACAAATATATTTCCATCATTGACCTGTTCTTAAAAAGATATTTTTAATTCTTCTATTGCTCTATTGGTCACACAAAAAGATGTGGCATGATGTGAAATAAAAAAAAATAAATATTTATATATTTTTTTGGGACATTTGTAGTCAACATATATGGATGAGAGGACTATTCAAATTGACCTTAGAGGCAAAATAGTTGAACACGAACATAGCTTGCTAAGTTCTACTATCAACGATAGAACAGAGGTGAGCGAAGTGTTTGATAATATGCAAAATAAAAAAAAATAAAATAAAATAAAATAAAATTGTGATGTATTTTCGAGGAATTAAAATTATGTTTTACAGATGTTATCTACTTTCTACTTTTGCGTAAACATGGATTTTGGATGTTTATGGAAATCTAACAAATATTTCTAAAATGGAAAAATACCCTTAAACTTTATAATTAATTTAAGCAAACTCTTTAAAGATTAGAGGAGTTCTATTAGTAACGATAAAAATGTATGAAAACATCCTCAACTTTACGCCATTTGCTCCCTTAGCTTTATTATTATTATTATTATTTTTTTTTGTCAATACTTAGTCAACTTCTAATTAATTTTATATTAATTTTTAGTCTATTAAATTAAATATTTTATCAAATTTATTAACTTAACCATTGACTTCGGCTTAAGCACACTCTCAAGGGATTGGACTTTGTTGTATTTATATATGGCTCAAATGGGTGGCCTTCTCCACAAAATACTTCATAGTCCCTTATTTTAATGGTGTGTTTTTTCTCGACCTGTGTCATGGCTACTCTTTGTCTTTCTTCATTTCTGTGGATTTTAACCATCAACGTCGTTGTGGTAATTGGTTGCATGGAGAAAGAGAGGAACGCACTCCACACCTTCAGGGCCGGCTTGGTTGATCCTCGTAATTTATTATCTTCCTGGGAAGGCGAAGATTGTTGTGAATGGAGGGGAGTCATCTGCAGCAATACCACAGGTCATGTTGTGAAACTCAACCTTCGAGCGACCTCATATAATATATTGTCCGAGGACTGCTTATGTTTGAGTGGTGAGATCAATCCATCTTTACTTCTTTTAACCAATTTAGAGCACTTAGACTTGAGCATGAACAATTTTAGTGGACCCAACATTCCAGCATTCTTGGGTTCATTCAAAAACTTGAGATATCTCAACCTCTCTAATTCGTATTTTAGTGGAACAATACCTCCTCAAATTGGAAATCTCTCAAAACTTCACTATCTTGATTTAAGTTTTGACACCACTTTTTCCGGTACTCTTCAAGTAGATGATATTTTCTGGCTCACCCGTTTATCTTCCTTAAAATATCTTGATATGAGCTATGTGAATATGAGTACTTCTACAGATTGGTTGCATGCTGTAAATATGCTCCCTTCATTGAAAGTTCTACGGTTGCCTTACTGTTTACTTCCTGGTATTTCTACATCTCTGTCGCATGTCAACTTTACAACTCTCAATGTGCTTGATCTTACCGGTAACTTCATAAACTCCACCTTACCTTCATGGCTGCGGAATCTTACAAGCATCAAATATCTTGACTTAAGCTCCAATGAGTTTCATGGTGTTATTTCTGATGAGTTCCAATATTTGAGCACTCTTAATGTTCTTTTCTTAGGATATAATAGTTTTAAAGGTATGGATCCAAAAGCATTAAGATATTTATGCAACTTGACTACAATAGATCTGCCAAGTATTGGCTTTGGTGAGGAAATCATGGAATGGGAAGAGATACTACCACGATGCATGCGCAACAATTTACAGTATTTGAATCTCCGTGACAATAACTTTGGGGGGAATTTATCGGGATGGCTTGAACAAATGAACAGTCTAACATACGTAGATCTCAGATCAAACTTATTTAGCGGTTCAATCCCTGCAGGAGTTTGGAAACTTCCAAAGTTATTTTCTCTATATCTATATAATAATTTATTGGAGGGTGTCATATCTGATGTCGAACTTTCCTACCTAAGAACAATACAACACTTAGACTTGTCATTCAACTCTTTTATTTTGCGAGTTCGCAACGATTGGGTTCCTCCTTTCCAAATTAAAGAGATTGAACTAGCCTCCTGCCAAATGGGTCCTGATTTTCCAGCATGGCTCAAAAATCAGTCTCAACTTGAAATACTGGATTTGTCAAGAAACATAATTGTGGATACTCTTCCCAGCTGGTTTTGGAATATATCTCATTTGATTTCTTATATAGATCTTTCTGACAACCAAATTCATGGGAGATTGCCATTATTAATGGGCTTCACCATGCTATCGTACTTGAATTTGAGCTCAAACCAATTTGAGGGTCCGCTACCATCTCTACCACATAATCTTCGATACATTGATCTCTCCAATAACTTTTTCAATGGAGCACTTCCAAATGTTGTATTACCACATCTGTTATACTTATTGCTTTCTAATAATAGCATTGGTGGTAGTATACCATATGCTCTATGTGAGTCAATTCTTTTTCTCGATCTATCAAACAACAACTTGTCAGGAGAAATTCCTGACTGTATTGGGAGTTCTTCTTTTGTTATAGACGTTTCAAAGAATAATCTTGTTGGGAGGATCCCTGATTCCGTTTGCTCTTCAAATGATGTTATGCTGTTAAAATTTAACAGTAATGGTTTGTCTGGAGAATTTCCTTCGTTGCAAAATTGCACAACTTTACTTTTCCTTGACCTTGGATATAATAAGTTTTCTGGAACAATACCATTATGGATCGGGGAAAGTTTAACTCTTCTTATGGTTCTTCAGTTACGCTCAAATAAATTTTCTGGCAGCATTCCGATGCAAATTGCACAACTTGGCTATCTTCAAGTGTTGGATCTTTCTAGCAATAACTTATCGGGACCAATACCACGTTCCTTCGGCAATTTCAGCTGGCAAGCTTTAAAAGAAGGCATAACAGATAGAATTAATAATATCAGTGAGTTTTATCTGGTTAGTCTATCCTTGGATATTAAGGGAGAGGAACTTACAATTTGGAATATACTTTTTCTATTTGAGAGCATAGATCTTTCTAACAATAATCTAGGTGGAGAGATTCCCGATGAGATTACTGATCTGCAGGCACTACAATATTTAAACTTATCTCGAAATAATTTGATTGGACATATTCCAAAAAAAATCGGCGAAATGCTATCATTAGAATCTCTAGACCTTGCAATGAATAGGCTCTCCGGTGATATTCCGCAAAGTCTCTCGGCACTGACTTCTCTGAGCCACTTAAATATGTCGTATAATAATCTCTCGGGAGTAATTCCAACAGGAAATCAGTTGCAGACTCTTGACGATCCATCCATTTACATTGGTAATCCGTATCTCTGCGGGCCACCAAGTTCGAGAAACTGTTCCTCAAATGAAATGAATTACAAGGATAATGAAGAGCATAAAGATAGGTTTGAGTGGCTATGGTTATACTTTAGCGTTGTACTGGGATGTCTATCGGGTTTTGCAGTTTTTTTTGGTGTTTTGATGCTCAATAATGCTTGGAGGAATGCTTATCTCTCTATGATTGACAAGCTTTGTATTGTAACTCTAGTAACTTTGACTAGATTAAGACAAAGACATAGGAGATGAAGTAGTTAGAAGAGTAGCATCTTTAATAATGTAATGTGGTGGGTTCTCTTTTAGCATTTCACTTCTGTTTAGTATTTTAGTGTAATAACAGCATTAGTTGTGAGAAATAAATTACAAATCATTTCAAATTTTTTGAATATTTAGGGGGAAAACTTATTTAATTCTCTTGTATGAAAAACACCTTTCCTGTAGGTTGTTTTTATTTTAGTTCGAATTAATAGGACTTGCTTTTAAAAAGAGTATCATAAACTATAGTGTAGTAAAATATAACATTTTGTCTCCTTTTTAATGCCATCTAGCTTAAGTAAAAATAATATATTATATAAAATATGCAGTAGTAGTGAGTTACAAATATACTATATTATAGGATGTTTAATTGAAGCATTTTTCTTTAAGTATTGGACTTATTTATGTTCTTTAATTTGTCATGTACATTTAACATATAGGCCACATTTCTACGCAAGAAGCTTACGTATACTAGAAGTATGATAAAACGTCTAGAAAAAATAATATTATATATAACTTTTAAATTATATATATATTTTTTAAAATTAAATAAAAATAAAAATATATAAAACTTACTTGAGCTATGTTGTGAATTTGTGCCTTCTTTTTTTTCTTTGGTCCATACACCCGGTTCATGGAAATTTGTTGAGCAAGGTTAAAGTTGACTCCTATTGGCTATAGAGTGAGTTCTCTGGCATTACTCAAATTCAAAGTCAACATTGAATTAGAGTAGGATGGGCTCTCGTCTGTATATAAATATGGAGATGCTTACTAATTGGCATAAGGCCCGTATGACTACAGGAGCGAGGCCGCTCGCTTGTGACATCAGGTTTGAAGTCGGCAGCGGTATGTGCTGAGATTCATTCTCGATCAGTTGTCTGAGCGGTTTGGATTCTTTGAAGAAATGGTATTAAGAATTTACAGAGATTTTCTATACTTCTCTAATTTGGTATTCTTTATTACGGCTTTCGGATTATTTTCTTGAAGTATTTTGTTAGAACAAGAGAAAGGTGGGGTTCACTGTGAGGCGCTTTTCGGATTTTTTATCTGGAGAAGATATAAAATGTAAGATTGTATCTTTTGTTTACTATTATAGTGGAATGCATATCTCTTGCTTTCCTCGTGGACGTAGGCAATTGCCGAACCACGTAAATCTTGATCTTTTCTTTGTATATTTATTTATATTATCATTTGATTTTCTCTATTTTTCGTATATCTATATTGGTAGTGCATCGCGAACGATCCATCCCGCTCCCAACAAGCTATATATACCATATTTTCGTTCGACGACCTAACTTATCAAAATCTTGATTTTAGTATGCCACCCTTCAATTTGTTTAATTTAAGTCACTTGATATCTCTTTCATTATAAATTATAAACAAATCACTCACTTTAATGAATTTATCATTATATAAATTGCATAAAGTATCAAGGGATAGCTCTATCAGTATGCCTCACATTACTGTCCCGACATCCCACCACTCGGTGGACCTAAAAAATGGGTCACCAAAAGGTGTAAGATACAACTGAATCTATTTCAGTTGGTACAACAAGCCAGGGAATAACAAGTCGTACCTACTAGTATACAATAATCAACGAAAAATAAATCAATGGGTAGATATGAAAGCAGATGACTGATAGGTATAATAATCATAGCGAATCACAGTGCTGAATATAAAAGGGGTACAGAAAATCAAGTGCTAAAGCATACTGAAACACGTGGCATAAATAAATAATGAATCAATAATAGTAAGAATTATCTGTCAATGCTGGAATCCAAGTATCCAATCAATGCCACTATTGGTCCCAAGGACCTCAGGGCAATGCCACTGTTTGGCACCTATCGGGCTGACATAATCCTGCACCACTTGATGCTATATGGGGCTCACGGATAAAAAATACAACTCTACCGGTAAAGAACACCACCACGGGTAGCTAATCCGCTGGTGTATATGAATGAACAGCTAGTATTGTGGCGATCATAATGCTGATACTCAAGCTCGTGGTCTAAAGACCGAGTAATCGGTACTAAGCCGAAAACTCCCAAACGAGATGTCAATCAACTGTGAAATCATCTCATGCTATATAACAATAACTGATCTCCTACTCTAACATGCAATACAAGTATAGGGAGATACTAAAATACTCTGAACTGAAACATAGCTAAGTAATGACCAAACAAGCATGGCATATGTCAATATATAAGCAGCTAGATGTACTGAAATCAAAAGTAATATAACTCAAAGAATGGGACTAAGGCTAGCAAAATCACAGGGGTCCGATTGAGTACGGTACCCAGTGAGGTGATACTATGCTGATGCCCGGATCGGAGTACTCACCTCAGTGTATGTGACGCCCCCAATAGTCCCACATCGGATGTGGATGGAATTGTGATTGGGTTTATATGAGACTTGGACACTAGTAATAATAACTGGGCTTAAGCATTTTGGGCTGTGGTTTGGGCCCAACGAGTTATTATTGCTAGTGGGCCGGGTCGTTATATTTGGTATCAGAGCCAATAACCAGCCGGAAGTGTGCGGCGAGTCTCGGCTGAGTCTGGGTCTAGATGACAGGACTAGCGAGACGAGTCTCACATCGCCTGGTGATCTTGGGCTGCTGTGTGTGTGTTTGGGCTGACGAGGACGTCAGGCCTAAACGGGGGAGTCTGTGACGCCCCCAATAGTCCCACATCGGATGTGGATGGAATTGTGATTGGGTTTATATGAGACTTGGACACTAGTAATAATAACTGGGCTTAAGCATTTTGGGCTGTGGTTTGGGCCCAACGAGTTATTATTGCTAGTGGGCCGGGTCGTTATAGTGTACGTAGTCCTGAAATCCGTTGCTCAGCTCTCGTGCAGTCTCGAGACTGCTCGGACCTAAAAAAAAAAAAACACAGATCAGTAACAAACTCTCACAAACCTATCACATTTGACTCACAATGTATAAAACGACTAAACAACGGACTTTACTTAAGTCCCGAAATTTGCCGAAATTTTTGATAATCCGGCGATTGACCATTAATGGTTTGAACAATGCGTATAGGCTACCGAATCGAATAAAACTTTGCCTGCTGCCCTGGAATGCTCAGTTTCAAGTGTCTGGGCAGCAACAACCAACTTTGTGCGACCATAAGCTCAAACGATGCCATAATTACTGAAAACCGCTTTCAAAAATACCGACTTTGACTCCGAAAGTCACCAACGCATATGAAAGTCACTGGACCAGGCAGGACAACGTCGGGAATAGCCAGGGACACTTGGCAATCATATATGACCATCTAAATCGCTCAAATCGCCCGTTTTGCGCCGAAACGACGATAAACCGGCGATTTCGCCGATTTACAACTCGTAATCCAAATTTCGCTTGACGAAAGCCATCGGATCTCGAACGAAAAGCCCAAAGGTCACGTGTACGCTGCCTGAGGTAGCCCATGTGGCTACAATTACATCTAGATCCCTAGGTTAACATAAAATTGCATAATAACTCTATAATTAGTGTATTTTGGCTCGTTACCTTAATCCGAAGACCTTTGGATTGATACGAAGGTGTTAGTAGATGGGTCTCAACACGCTGAGACCAATGCTTGCTGTCCGAGGGTGGCCAGGAGTCCGAGGGAGACTTTTGGTCAACCTAGAATTAGCAACAATGGCTAAGTTGCAATATACACAAAACCTGCCAATTATTTGGAAATCTGAAGTGAGCATCATGCTAAGAGAGGTCTACAGATTCGAGGGCTTATCTTTCATAAGTTGCGGACTCGCCGAAAAATTGGCCGCAACAAGCTTGGCCAAGACTAGTTAAAAAAAGCACAAGTTGGCCTAGCTTGATAGATCTTGGGATCAGTGGGGAATTCCACTACAACACAATAAGATTATAGCGACACTTTTAAGTGTCCCTAAAACCTAAAAGAAGTGTCACTAGCAAAATTACCGACACTTATTATAGTGTCGCTATATGTGCAGTCGCTAGGGTATATAGCGACACATTATTAAGTACTGGTATATTCCAAAAAAAGTGCTGCAATTTAGCAACACTTTTTTTTACTTTTAGTGACACACTTGTGTGTCCCAAATTTGAAAAAAGAAAGTTATATTTTTTTAGTATAGTGACACTTTATAAGTGTCCCATTATCATTAAAAATAATAATATTATATTTAAACATATAGTGTTAAACTTTAGTTAGGTAAAGTAGCAATGGTAGGAGGTTGAGGGAGGTGTTAGGAGCCTCACCAAGTCCAGCTCCAACGACGAGCTACGGTGATTGGCCGGAGTTAATCCTTGCGGCCAATTCGAGAGCAACAATGGAGAGAGATATCTCCAGTAGGCTAGGGACTCAAGTAAAGGCAAAGGGAGCCTGCTCACAACAAAGGAAAGTCAGTTAGGTGGTTGGCTGGTGGCAGAAAGTGATGGCGGCGGCATATGACCAAGCTCGGTCAAGAGCAAAAATAGGAAAACTAGTTTTCCATTTTTCCAAGCCGCAGCTAAACGAGATGACTCCAAACTTGGTGGAGGTGATCCTCAGGTGCAGCAGAAGGCAACCGATGCCTTGGATCCCTCCCCTAGCCGTCGGAGGCGGCGAGTGATGACAGCGGCCAGATTTAGGGTTCAGGTGGACTTCTTGCTATCGCTAGCAACCTAGGGCTTTCCAGGCATCGGGGCTATGCAAGGGGGGGGTGGGTCCCAATGAGCCAGCAATAGGATGGGAACCCTTCTAGGCCAAGAAATCAAGAAGAAGAAAGAGTTGGCTCACTTCTAAACCCAGAAAGAAGAAGAATGAGAAGATCTTCTTCTTCGGCATCGCGTTGCGACGGCAGGCGGCGACACACCTTCTCCAGAGAATGATGGGGCCACAGAGAAGACTTGGTGCAAGTTGATTCAAGATTATGCCTCCCTCACCAAACAAACCCGAGATCCACTTGGAAAAGGTAGTTTGTTTGATTCTCAGGCGGCCGGCGGCTGTGCTGGTGATCGGGAAAAGTGAGCTGCAGAGAGGGTGGACGGGTGGGAAGGCTCGGATGCAAAAAGGGCTGTGCGGCTAGGGTTTCCAAGAGAAACCATAGAGCTTAGTTTATAATAAAGGAATAAGATGCCAAAAGGTCCCCGAAACCTTCTAATTTACAATTAAGCCCTTCACTATAGATGTATCATGCAGAAAAGCCCCTCCACATGCGATATTGCGTGAATCCATGCATAAAATATAGCCTTTTTGCATAATTACACTATAAAAATAGTGTTTTCACATATTTCGAGGCATTTTGGTCGCCGAACATAAAAACGGACGTCACCACAACGCTCAACTCGACGAGACTGTTCAAGTAGCGATTTTATTTCGTCGCATTCGGTTCCTGTTAGGTCACATTAGGCACTTCTTCGCAAATACCCTGAAATTCAAATTTTCGAATTACAAAAATTTAAGAAAATTAATTTACATTCAAATTTCAGGATTTAAATTTTACAAATGTTACAGTATCTGATCCATCGGTGCTCTACATATATAGAACAATTTTGGACATCTTTCCAAACTTTGCCATAACTACATCCAATTCTCATTATTTCTCTTTCTTGTGTTCTGTTCTTTGGCTACCCAACAATTAAACCTGTTAAGTTTCTTATCTTATGGTTGGTACAAGTTTATATAGCCAATTAATGATCATGCAAGAGATTAAATGTGACATCCCAATAGTCCCACATCGGATGAAAATGTAGTTGTAATTGGGTATATAAGAGACATGGACACAAGTAAAACTAACTGGGCTTAAGCATTTTGGGTTGTGGTTTGGACCCAACGAGTTATTATTGTTAGTGAGACGGATCGTTACATTTGGTATCAAAGGCAATCACCAGCCGGAAGTGTTTGACGAATCTCGGTTGAGTTTGAGTCTAGATGACAGGATTAACGAGACAAGTCTCACATACCATTGCATGGTGATCTTGCGCTGTATGTGTGTTTGGGCAAACGAGTACGTTAGGCCTAAACGGGGGAGTCTGTGATACCTCAATAGTCCCACATCGGATGGGAATGAAGTTGTGATTGGGTATATAAGAGACATGGATACAAGTAATAATAACTAGGTTTAAATATTTTGAGTTGTGGTTTGGTGTAATACTTGAGAAATTAATTTGTAAAAGTTTATCAAAAATGAAAAATAAAAATTTAAAAGTCAGATCTTTTCAGATATAATATTGTAAGTCAAATGGCAGTTTCTATAGCAGCTAATAGATCCGGATCCGATCTCGAAAATCTGAGATCACTAGTAGAACCGTCTCGTCAAACTTTTTAAAGAAAGTGCAATCCGATTTTCGATCTGGCGGTTGGATCATCGCGAAAACAGCGAAAAGCGAGTGGGGCTCGCAGCTTAAGTGATGAATAGTAACCTCTGAACTAATTCCACTCTCAACCAACGTCGGCCGATTCGCTGTCTGGAGCCCGAACATAGTGGTCCAGATAGTCGATTTTAACCGCTTCGTCGTTCTGAATGCAATGGCGCTAACGAAATTTCCGTTTGACGGCTATGGTGCATCGGGATGCGTGTCATATAGTAAAACTTACTGTATTTTATGGACCGAATATTTTTAGGGGCACTAAACTAAGGAACCAAATACGCTACATGATAGATCTCGACGAGCCGGGCGTCATGGCGAAGTCCGTTTTTCATTTCGGCGACTTGTATGCCTCGAAATGCATGGAATATGCTGAAAAAATGGGAATTTTCACATAAACCCTAATATTTTATGTACAAAATCAAGTAAGGTTTCTTGGCCGAGCTCGGGTGAGGAAGAGAAGGAGTGCTTCAAGGACTTCAAAAATTGGTCCCTGGACTTGCTGGAAGGTTTCTCTACTTCCTGTGAGTGCGCATGAGGGAGCTAGGTGGCCGCGCAACGCCGGAGAAGAACCTCGTTTCATCCTTTCTTCTCCAACTCCGGCGAGGTGAGTTCTTCGTTCCCTTCGGTTTCTTTGGCTTGAGACCTTTGGAAGTGACTTCCTTTTGGCCCAAGGAGTCTTTCCAGTGAACCCATGAAATAGGAAATACTCCGGTTGGCCGGCGGCCAAGTTGCACCGCCGGAAAACCATAGGAGCTCCGCCTAGAGCTTGCTTCGCTCCCGACGACTTTTAGCGATAAATAAAATGATGATCTTCTTCCTCTTGTCCTCCTCTTACTCTCCTCCAAATTTGGAGTGATTTGGTGCACTGTAGACGTCACACCATGATGCCCTAGTTTGGGGAAGATGAAGGTGCGGCCGAGCTTGTTGCTCCGGCGCCGACGATGCCCCCGACCGACTGCCAAGTGTCCAGCAAGCTCTCTATGGCCGAGAAGAACCCACCCATGCACTTGCATGTGGTCCCTGTCGTCCGGATCGAGTTCCACCATTAATGGCCCGAGCTTGAGCTGGTTAATGGCGGCCGGCCATTCGCCGCTTGCCGCCAGGCACGGGTAGTCCAGAACTTCCTAAAACCTTGCTGTTGGAAAAAATCCGGTACTCGCCTCGGTACCAGATTCTCTGAATCCGCAACCCGCTTCGATACCACAATCCGCGTTGGTACCGCCTAGAGTTGGGATTCCGCAGCGGAAACGTCAGATCGAATTTTTACCAACAATCCGACCTCTCAACAAAACTGGAACCAATACAATCACAAAGAGAAGAAAACCAAAACAGAAAATATGCGGGTAAAATAAGATTCATTAACCAAGAGAAGAATTACACCGATTGCACAGACTTCTCTTCTGCAATAGAGTAGCTTCAACCCGAGCCCTCCTCCTGAATCTCTCTCACCCTTCTCTCGTCTTCTAAAAAACCTAGAAAACTTCTCTCTTTTCTCTCTTTTTGTATCGTTCCTCAAATAATAGCATATATGCTATATTTATAGCTTACATCAAAAAATATCCAAATCCTAGTATAAATAGATTTTTATTCTAATTAATATTTAAATCTTAACAAACTTATCTTTTTAAGATTTAAATATTATCTTAATCCAACTAGGATTCAGTTACAAATCTAATCAAATCCTAACAAATCTCCACCTTGATTTGATTTGTAATCTTCAATCGCTACATCAAGCTCACCACGCAAGCTCCACCTTGAGCTTGTCTCCACCGCTCGATGTTGCCGCATCCTTCGCTCCATCTTGAGCAATTGCGCCTTCGCGAACTTTTGGAACCCAAATTGCTTTTGCTTCGGTTCTGATTGTTCTCCCGTTCAGAACATACAAGTTCCCGTGCTTGTTCGCCACGCACACGATCCGATCTCGTTTTTGCACCCTCATAGCTCCACCTGAAGCTGAAATTTTGCAACCTTTCGAATCCAACTCACTTAACGAGATCAAATTCCGCTTCAGACCAGGAACGTGTCGTACACCTATCAGCGTCCTCACGACCCCATCATGCATCCGGATCTTCACCGTGCCGACTCCTAAAACTTTGCACACCGTCCCGTTCCCCATAAGAGCTTTTCCACCTTTAATCGCCTTATAGGTAGCAAAAGACTCTTTTTTCGGGCAGACGTGAAAGGAACATGCCGAATCAAGCACCCATACATCATCCAAAATTTTAGTATCACCGGTCACCGCATATAGCACATCAGAATCGATCATCTCCGATTCTGCCGCCTGCGCCATCGCTAATGTCTGATTGTCCTGATCCGCGACAGTTTTTCCCTTCTGCCGCTTTAACTCATTCAAGTCATCCTTAAGCTTGTGACAGTTACGCTTAATGTGACCTCTCTTGTGACAATAGAAGCACTCCACCTCGGATAATGGCTTCTTTTGCCAACTTTCGGTTGCCAATGTTTTTACCTCCTTCTTCGCTTTTACCATCAAAGCTGTATCATGGCTTTGCATGCCGGACTCCTGAGTCATCTTTCGCATCTCATTCGAAAGAAGCGCCGCCGTAACCGCCTCCACGCTTATGGTCTCCTTACCATAAAGCAACGTGGTCACAAGATGCTCATATGTCACCGGTAACGAGGAAAGTAAAATAAGCGCCTTATCTTCATCATCCAGTTTGACTCCGATACTGGTCAACTGGTTCACCACCTTGTTGAACTCGTTCAGATGCTCATGTAGGTTAGCCGCTTCTTGCATCCGCAGCGTGAACAGTCGCTGCTTCAGATACAATCTGTTCGTTAGGGATTTGGTCATGTACAGATTTTCCAATTTCTTCCACAACTTCGCCGGTGTTGACTCGTTGACTATGTTGTAAAGAACATCATCTGCTAATAATAGATGAAGCGTACTCAACGCTTTTCGCTCCATCTTCTCCCATGCCGCATCCGTAATCTCCGCCGGCTTTGCCTCTTTCCCGTTCAACGTTTGGTCCAAATCCTGTTGTACCAAAACGGCTCGAACTTTAATTTGCCACAAGCCGAAATTGTTCTTACCGTCGAACTTCTCGATTTCAAACTTCGTGGCCATCTCCGTCAATCTTTTCCGAAGATCAATAACCTTTAGCTCTGATACCAATTGTTGGAAAAAATCCGGTACTCGCCTCGGTACCAGATTCTCTGAATCCGCAACCCGCTTCGATACCACAATCCGCGTTGGTACCGCCTAGAGTTGGGATTCCGCAGCGAAAACGTCAGATCGAATTTTTACCAACAATCCGACCTCTCAACAAAACTGGAACCAATACAATCACAAAGAGAAGAAAACCAAAACAGAAAATATGCGGGTAAAATAAGATTCATTAACCAAGAGAAGAATTACACCGATTGCACAGACTTCTCTTCTGCAATAGAGTAGCTTCAACCCGAGCCCTCCTCCTGAATCTCTCTCACCCTTCTCTCGTCTTCTAAAAAACCTAGAAAACTTCTCTCTTTTCTCTCTTTTTGTATCGTTCCTCAAATAATAGCATATATGCTATATTTATAGCTTATATCAAAAAATATCCAAATCCTAGTCTAAATAGATTTTTATTCTAATTAATATTTAAATCTTAACAAACTTATCTTTTTAAGATTTAAATATTATCTTAATCCAACTAGGATTCAGTTACAAATCTAATCAAATCCTAACACTTGCTAGGAAGCTAATGGTGCTGTCCCTTGCACCTAGAATCCACTGGTTGAGAAGTTGCCATTAATGGGCTAATTAAGCTCCATCTTCTTCTTCCTCGGGTTTGGGGAGCACAGGGACTTTCAAACTTGCTTGGCTGAGGCTTATTCCCAGAAAGGTAATTCTCACATTTGTTTGAAGAGTGATCGAGTGGGAGGTGATCTCGGCCATCTTGTGCTCCAAGAAGATAAAGGCAAGGTGTGGTTGCTCCAGCAAATTAATCAGTGAGTTTGCAACCTGCTTTAGGTGAGCCCTTGAACAATTTTGATGCCCTAAAAATAGTGTTCACCTTAGTTGCTGTCCAGAACTATTATTTTGGTTAAAGCTCGAAGTCGAGCTCTTGTTTGGTTGTGTTGATCATACACCTGAATTTGGTGGTTTGCAGAGGTCCAATGGTGAGCCTCTGAACATCTGAGAGCCCTGAGCATGATGCTCACACAAAAATTGGGAAAGACCCAATGGAAAAATGTGTATGGCCATATTGAGCCTCAATGCACAATGATCATGGGCCAATTTGTGTTTTTATGGGCCAGCTTGATTCCAAACTATGAGCACGAAGTCCAGCACGTTAAAATATAGTCACTGGTAAATTATTTTGGTATAAGAATTCCCGGATTAAAAGTTGGGGCATAATTAGTGGATTTTATATATATAAGATGTACATTTAGCAAAGTCCGAGGATCTAAATGTAATTGTAGCCTGGTAGGCTGCTGTAGACAGCGTGCGTGTGGTCGGTGGACCTTTCACTGGAAGTCCGTTGCTTTTCGTTAAGCGGAAATTGCTTAACGAACCGTAAATCGACAAAATTGTCGGTTTATCGGCGGTTCGTGGTAAACGCGCGTTTCGAGGATTTTGATGAATCCTGTGTTGACACATGACATTATTGTAGGCCCCAGTCGTGAGGAGCCAGCCCGTGATCCGTCCAGCGGATATCGCGACCGACTATCTTGAGGTGGGTTTATCTTCGATCCGCGTTTTAATAGATCGGCCCTACGGGTGCCGTAGTAGGACGGACCCCTTTGGTACTTGGTTGTTTGATTTCTCTATTGAGATATATTATGCTTATATTCCAGCAGTTGTTTGATTACTCTATTGAGATGTATCATGCTTATATTCCAGCAGTAGTTTGATTACTCTATTGAGATATATCATATTTTATTCCAGTAGTAGTTATATACATATTTCTGGACATATGCCATGCTTGATTGGTCACTAGCATAGTTCTATATTTGTATCTATTCTTCACTTCATGTTTAAAATACGAGTTACTATTCAGTACTTGGCATGTTATATTTCAGTATTTGTATCCCGGTGGGGACTTTCTTCGACTTTTTGCCGTCTATTTGGTCGTTGGACCATGGTTTGAGCATCAGCATTATGAGCGCCGCGAGCCAGCTTTCAGTCGCGCACACCGGCGGACTAGCTACACGCAGAGGTGTTCTTTACCGGTAGGGAGGTCACATGGACCCGTGAGCCCGTTGGGGTATTGATAGTTGATTGGTTTCAATGCGGCTTTTGCCTGAGGTCCTGGGGACCAACAGTGGCGTGAGATTGGGTATACTAGTATTCGGTTTTGATGCATTATTCATTCATTTACATTATTCCTGTTGATCTTTTGAGCATGCTTAGTTATGTTTCCATATTACTATTCCAGCTTTTCAGTTATCCGCTTATTATGGTATACTATTCCAGCTTTTCAGTTATCCGCTTATTATGGTATCCAGTAGATACAGCTTGCTATTTTTCGGCCCGTCATGCCCACTGGGATACACTTATGTGTGTCTCACACCCTCGGGTGACCATTTTTCAGGTCTGTTGGGTGCGGGGACATTGGGACGTCCTGGTGAGGATTCGAGATAGAGTTGTCCCTAGTAGGACTTTACTTTTGGATTTAGTGGACTGCACAACTGTTATTTATATTTTGGAACTGAATTGTATAAACATATGAAACCTTGTGGATGTAATAGAGTATAACTTAATTAGTTATAGTTAACTCTGTATCTACTATGATTGGATGTATCTGTTAGCTGAGCATATATAGGGGGGACTCTGTCCGTTGTACAGAGTCTTTCCTATATGTGTGGCGGTCTGTTCATGCCTTGGAGTATTCAAGTTTGTAACTCTGATTTTTTTTTTAAAAAAAAAGAAAAAACTTAGACTCTTTTTCTAATCTTGAGGCGTGACATTTGGGCCCAATGAGTTATTATTGCTAGTGAGCCGAATCGTTATATTCAATCAGTTATTCCTTTTGAGTAGTTGATGTAAACTAATGTAAGTGAACTTTTTGGTCGCGTCTCTCCACCGCCACAATTTAATATTTTGCAAATTTCATGCACCACTGTAGTAACCGTGATTTTTGAAATCCAAAATTTAAGTTTAAATAATTTTCTGGGTTATTTAAATGGCAAAAATAAATTATTAGTAGTGCAATTGTGGCCCGAAAATATCGACTTTTAATCAGAGCCTGATCTCAAAAATCTGAGATCACCAGTGCGACCGTCTCGTCGAAACAAGAAAGATTGATATTCACATATTTTCGATCCGAAGGTCGGATTGTCCAGAAATCAGCGAAGAAGAAGCGGGCCCCACAACTTAAGTTGTGAATAGTAACCCCTGATTTTAAAATACCTCTCGACCAACGTCGGCCGTTTCGCCGTCTGGACACCCCAGACATAGT